>CM053586.1:351228427-351240995 GCA_028646515.1 Pseudochirops corinnae
TCAGGGGGCTGACTTTTCCCCCTGAACTAGGTAAATGATATGTTTGATTAAAGTAAGTTGTTAACCCATTTTGAGTTGCTTTCCTTTAGAAAAGCAGATCTAAGAACTTGTGCTAGTAGCTGCCCTAGGCATGCTAGGGTGCTTACTGTTACAGATGGTCTTAGGAACTGAGACACCGCTCCTCTATCTGTCTCCAGGAGGGTCTGTCCATACGCAGATATGCCCACATACGAGTATTAAAGGGTCGGGGCATTAGGAAGGTTGAACCACTGGCCTAAGTGGAATGATGAAAAAGCATTATTAAGCACTTATTGTATGCCAAACACTGGATATAAACATGTAAGCAAGATAGCCGGAGCTCGCCAGCAGCTCACATTCAACTCTGAGGGAGACAATGCACACAGGAGGGCTCACCTGCAGGGCAGGTGGCAAGGTCCCAGGATCCTTAAGTACCAAGCAGAGGGCCATGCATCTTCTTTAGCGTCATTTCAATGGGCAAAACCAGAAGTTTCTGGTGTCAAGTCATTTGACAATTCCCAGGATATTGGTGGTCAGAGAAGGTGAGATAAGCAGCTATGGCTGCTGAGAAGACCGTGGCTGCAGCACCTGCAGAGGCAGGTCTCCACAATAGTTATAGTGAAGGTGGATGCCTAGGGTTGTAGCCTGTTGTGGATAAATTCACCACCACTGACATTTATCAAGTGCACTGAGTTTTAGTCATGTCTTTTCTTAGTGTTTTTTTTTCTTCACACTTGACAAATACTTCAATTCCCAGCAATAAGGAGAAGTCCAGATAGAGTTGGAAGGGACCTGAAGATTTAGTTAGTACATCAATTCTTAACACATTGATAATAGGTGGCCATCTAATTTATATTTAGTGATTTCTGATGATGATTTCTGTCTCCCCAAACAACCCATTCCAGTTTGGATAATTTTTGATAGTAGAGTTCTCTTATTTATTGAAACTTAATCTAACTTTCAGCCATCTCCCACCCAATGCTGCAACATTAGTCAATGAATAGAATCATAGACATAGAACTATAAGTGAGGTCCATGAATCCAACCTCTACCTTTTATAGGTGAGGAAATTGAGTCAGACAGAGCTTAACTGACTAGGCCAGGGTCACACAGCTAGTAAATGTCTTTAAGCTAGTAAGAGGCAAGATTTGAAGTAATCTTTTTCACTCCTTGGTGAGCACACACTGGTGTTCTACGCCTTACTCTATATTGCCTCCAGAACTCCTTGGTTTATAATTCCTCATTCCTCCCACCAAAGCTTACACCCCAAAGACTGTGATTTTTGTTCTGCAGGGCTCCATTTCTTAGCATTCTCTGTCCTGTAAGGAGGACATAGAACTGTAGAATATTGGAATTTTGAAGGATCTCAGAGGCAATTTAGTATAACTTAAATTTGAAGAAGAATTTCATCTATAACACCCCTAATGACCAGCTATTCAACTTTTGCCTGCAGACCTCTAGCAAGGGTGAAACCACCATGTCCCAAAGTAGCTCAGTCTGACTTTTGGGTGGTTCCAAGTGTTAGGAGGCATTTTCTCACATCTGTCCTACTGTGCCTCAATCTGTCCTACTGGGCTTCTGCTGTGCTGGTGTCCTACTCCCCCAAAACCAAACATCCTGCTGGTGCCTACCCTCTGAGAACATCTCCCACTTACCAAGTGTATATAATAGGTTGTCTTCTCCATTTCAATGGGAATTCCTTGATGTGAGGAGCCACACTTTCCCCTTTCTACATATCCCCAGTGCTTAGCATAATACCTGGCACATAATAGGAACATAATAGTATTTGTAGAAATGAATTAATGTCACGGATACTCAATTTCCTCTTCCATAAAATGAAGATAACACTTGAACTAGCAACCTCACAAGGTTCTTCTGAGAAAGTTTCTGCAGGGTTGTTGTGGGAGAATATAGGCTCCTAAATTTAGAGTCAGAAGAGACTTCAGAGGCCACAGGATACAACTTCCCCATTTTACAGAGGAGGAGACTGGGACCCAGACAGAAAGGCAGCAGCTTGCAAAGGTCACACAGGTGCCAAGCTGTAGAACTGAAGTTGAAACCCAGGTCCTCTGACTCTAGAACCAATGCTGCTCTTTCCCTATGCTTAGGTCGTCCAATCCTCTGAACTAATGTTGGCTGCCTCTTTATATCAGCATCCAAGCCATGAGGGAGGGACACTGGGGCTCCCAGATCCTATGGACAGAGTCTATCAAAGAGAATGTACCTGATGAGGAATGAGAGGCAAAAACAAGGTGACATTCTGACTCGGCAGCTGTAAATCATTCTGATGAAGAAGAAAAGAGAATGCCAGCCACAAAGGACACAAACCTGAGGACAGACATAATGGACTAGTACCTTTGGGAACAGCATTGGGGTGCTGAAGGCGAGAAGGAGCCAAGGCTTTCAAAACATGCTAAGTGTAAGAAGACTTTAAAAAGTGGATTTGTTTTCACATCATGTTCATTTTAGAACATCTCCTTTGCTCCCTAACAAGTCATCCCTTTTTAATAATTGGTGGCACAATGGATACAATGCTGGGTTTGGAGTCAAGAAGACTTGTGTTCAAATCTGGCCTCATTCACTTACTAGCTGTGAGACCTCAAGCAGGTCACTTAACGGCTGTTTGCCTTGGTTTCCTCATCTGTAAAGTGGAGATAATGATAGTACCTACCTCCCAGGGTTGTTGTAAAGATCAAATAAGGTACTATTCATAAATTGCTTAGCCCAGTGCCTGGAACATAGTAAATTCTATATAAGTGTAAGTTATCATTATATGTAAATAAGATTTTTTTAAAAAAGAATAAGAATGATTCAGTAAAACTAAACTACATGTTCAACAGTGTCTGATAGTATATGCAATATTTCTCTAACTGTAGCCTCCCAGTTTTTCAGTGAAGGAAAAAAGATGCATTTTCTCAAATTTTCTTTTGTACCAAGCCTGGTCATTGTAATTACACAACCTGCAGTTTGATTTTGTTTTGCTTTTTCCATGTATATTGTTGCAATCATTGTGTATATTGTTTTATTGTTTCTACTTATTTCACTTCTTGTCTTTTAAAACTTCTCTGATTTCTTCATATTTGTTGTTTCTTATAAATGAGATAATATTTATTTAAAAATACATACCATAGTGCCTGGCCCATAGTAGGCACTATATAAATGCTGATTCCCTTCCTATTCCTTCTTATAGGGCAGTAATATTCTACTATGTTCACGTACCCCTATTTGGTTAACCATTCCCCAAATGGTGGGTATTTAGTTTCCTCTTCTCTTCTCTTCAAACACACATGCATGTGTGTGTGCACACACACACATATGCTGTACTGAATATGTTGCTATCTATCATACCTTTCATTCAGTCTTAGACTTCCTTGGGAGTATATGCCCAGTAATGTGATCTCAGGGTCAAAGAGAATGGGCATATTAGTAGTTTGCTTTTGTATCAAGAATTAATTGGCCCATTGGCATCATCCCACGAGGTATATACCCAGAATTCCCCTGGAAACTTCTGGGGATTCCAAGATCACAGTGGCTCATTGTTTGGGCCTTTTGAGGATGATGAATTTCCTGCCTGTTCCTAACCATTTTGGGGTTCAGCACTGAAATGACTTGGTATTTTAGAATTATGTGGCAAACCAGGGGTTGTCCTTGTTCTTCCATCTGCATAGTCATAGTAACAGAGAAGTAAGGAAAATTCTGTGTCTGTCCAAAAAAGAGACAGATTCTGTCTGGGACTCTTTCTTCAACCCTCCCAGTGGTGTCATGTGATTCCGGTGAGGGATGGATGAAGAAGGCCTTTCTTTACCTTGGCATCATAGTGACCTCACCTGTGTATCAGTGCTGGGGGACTAACTAGGAAAGCTTACATTGGGCCCTCTGCCTGCTTTTGCCTAATTGGAACTTGTTTTTTCCTGATCTTAGATAAATGAATACCCTGAGATGGATGTATCCAGGCTTGGAGTTGACCTTATGAGTTCAAGAGGGCTAGATTCTACCAGTAGTTACATTAAATTACTGAATCTTATTCTATAAATGCGTACTTGGGATCTTTTATGTTCAATTTCTTAAGTACATGGGAATCAATAATCTGGTCCATGCTTTACTCACATTGCACATTGAACCTTTTTCCTGCTCTTTTTTTGGGGAGGCCCTAGACATGAGCAATAAAATAAAACAATCCCTGCAGACCTGAGTTGGAGGACCTAACAAATCAATGAATGTGCAAAAAGTGAGCCCAACATGTCTTGTTAGGGACAGGCTTCCTGAGCACTGAACCTGGTCCCAACCATGAACCTTAGTATAGAATGGATTGAATGCAGCATTCCAGCTGGATCAGCCCATTAGTGGTTTTTAAATGCTAGATTTTCCAGATGCTTCACTAGCAATGTATGAGTGTGTCTTTCCTTCTGAAGTTACTCTGACATTGACTATTCTTATCTTTTCTTTACAAATTTCTGGGTGTGAAGTGAAATCTCAAAGTTGTTTTGATGTGAATTTCTCTTTTTATTAGTGTCAGTAATAGTTTGAAATTTTTTTGAGAATAGTTTGTTGCTATCATTTAACCACTTATCGATTATGAAAAAAATTCTTGGTCTTACATATTTATATTTATTCCCTACATCACCTTAGATATCAAACCTTTATCATAGATAATTAATGCAAATATTTTCCTCCAATTGATAGTTCCCATTCTTAGCTGTATTAATTTTGTTTGTGTAAAAGCTTTTTGGTTTCATTTAATTCAAATTTATTTTCTCTTTTGCAATCTAGCTGTCCCTATTTTGGTGAATAATCCTTGCTCTTCTCCTCCATCATGGTTGTGAATTCTTTCCTGATTTTTTGCATGCTCATCTTTAGTTTATTGGGTTGTATGGTTTAAGGCATTGACACACCTAATTTCTGCCAATCTCCTTTCCAACCACTTATTTCAATGGACATTCTTTTGTTGTGCCCCTTTCCAACAAGTTTTACTTTGTTTTCCCCCCTCTCAGTATTTCTCTTCCCTTCTACTCTAGACTGAAGTCTATTTTCTGATTTGTGGGTTATAACTTGCTGTTTTTCTGTTCTCTCTGTTCCTCATAAAGATAGACCTTCCAAGGTACAATCCATCCTCCATTCCATTTCTACACTTTGCTTTTGTGGGTTTTTCCTCATCTTTCCTATTTTCTGCTTTCTTTTACTATTGGAATTATCTATTTATGAATAAAGCAATGCTGAATGAACATAGTGCTGTGTGGTTGTAGTTGCTCTGTGTTACAATCAAGGAAGACAAATCCTCCCCTTAGCACAATCACTTGCCACTCTGAAAGCCAGTGTATCCTATGTCTGATTCTACGATCTCCCATCTTTCTAGGTGCTGACTGTCCTTGTAGACTCATATTCCTTCCCCTAGAGTGGAATGTAGACCAATGAGGCACAGCACTTTTCTTTAAAAAATTAAATTTTTTTTTGTCTTTAACTCCTTCTATACTCTCCTTCCATTTAGGAAAAACATGCTCCCCCCATACCTCCTCCATATCCCCACCCCTAATGAACTCTCAAAATAAAGTTCTGATTCCCACATCAAAAATGTTTTAAAATGTTTGTCTCTTTCTGCATTTCTGCATCACGTCTCTGGCAGGAGGTTAGTGGCATGTTTCATCTCTTCTGGGCTCATGGTTTATAGTTGCATTGGTCAGTGTTCTGGTCTTTCAAAGTTGTTTTGTAAATTGCTCCTCTAGTTCTGTTCTTCTTGTTCTCCTACACTTCCTAGAGGTCTTCCCAGTTTCCACTAAAACTATCTATTTCATGACTTCTTATGACACAATAATATTCCACTAGATTCAAATACTACAAAGTCTTTAACCATTTTCCAAAAGGAACAGACTGCTTTTGTTTCCAATTTTGGCTAACATGAAAAGAGCTGCTATAAATATTTTTGTATATATAGATATTTTCCCTCTTTCTTTGATTTTTTGAGGCTTTGGACATAGTAGTAGCATACCTGGTCAAATGGTATGCACATTTTAGTAACTTTGGAGACATAATTCCAAATTACTTTCCAGAATGGCTGATCCAATTCACAGATTCACTCATATTTGTACTTGCGTACTTGTTTCTCCACAACTTCTCCAACATTTGCAATTTTTTTCTTTTGTCATCTTTGCCAGTCTGATAGGTAGAATCTCAAACTTGCTTTAATTTGTGTTTCTAGAATAATTTATATTTTAGAGAAATTTTCATATAATTATTGCTAGCTTGATTTTCTTTCCTTGAAAACTGCTAGTTCTTATCCTTTGACAAGCCATCTATTGGAAAATGGCTCTATATCTCATATATTTGAATCAGTTCCTGATGTGTGTGTGTGTGTGTGTGTGTGTGTGTGTGTGTGTTGGATATGAGATTGTTATCAGCGAAACTTACTACAAAGATTTTTCCTGTTACTTGTTTCCCTCCTAATTTTTTTTTCTATCACATTCGATTTTTTTTTGGTACAAAATCTCTTTTTGTGTTTTATCTTTGTGATCCTTTCTATCACTTGTTTAGTCATGAATTCCTATCTATAAATCTTAAAGGTAATTTCTTCCTTACTCCTGAAACTTGCTCATGATACAAACTTTAATATCTAGGACATACATCTATTTTGAACTTATCTCGTATGGTGTGAAGTGTTGGTCTAAACCTAATTTCTGCCAGTGTGCTATGCAATTTTGCTGTAGTTTTTGCTAAATAGTGAGGTTCCCCCCCCCCCATAATAGGGGTCTTTGTGCTTTTTGGTCATTATGTTACTATGGTTGTTTACTTCTATATATATTACAACACTTTTTAATAGAAAATGATCTCCCAATTTTAAAATTATTAGATAAAACCCATAAAAATATCCCTGACTCTTACCACAGACTATACCTCTTCTCCTAGGTAATCTTCTTTAGGGACACTCTTTCATTTTTTTTTTTTTTGATGAGACTAATTTCAACTCTTCTATCTACCTCCCTCCTTTCTATTGCTTTTAATATATTCTGTCTCCTTGTTGAGACATTTAAAAAATCATTTCCCCCTCACTATCTTACCCAGATTCTTTCCTGTTTATATGACTTACCACTTTGTTGTCAGTTTCACAGAAGATACTGGTTCATTTATAAGGGTTCACTAGGTTTTAGTCTAGGATGTATTAATTCATCTCTTCCTCCTTTCATTTTACTGATTCTTCAAATTGTCCTTAAGTTTTCAGTCCATTAAGCCTTTTCTGTCCTTCAGTGGTTTATCTTTTCTCTTTTGCCACTCAATTCAAGCTCTTAAAAAATAGCCTACAAACACAAGAGAAGGAATTTCATTACTTTTCTAAATAATTGTACTTATTTCCTTTTCTTGTGTTTGGAGTATTTGCAAATTGAATATTCTTCTCACCTCTGCTTCCCCCCTCCCCTGAGATACCTCAAATATCATTATTTTATTGAATATGCCTATTTAATTGTTAATGTCTCAGCTTTGTATGAAATATTCTTTTGTGTTTATGTTTTGAGCTCCTTTGCTTTTTGGAATATCTTATTCCATTCTCTCCTCTATTTTCTCATGATTATGAGTAATCCTGGGTTATTTTAATTGGTATACTTAATTTTTGAAGGTCTTTTCCTTGGATGTTTACAAAATGTGTTGTTATTAAAACTGTGAAATTTAATCAATACTTGCCTTGGAGATTGAAACATAGTTTTATAAAAAAATGTTTTTTTCTGGTAATGATATGTGAATTTGACAGATCAGTACTTTAGTGTCTTTACTCAAAGGACTTAGATTTTTTTTTGTATTCTTTATTACAATATAGTATGCTCATATTAAAAAAAATTGTCATGTTAGGTTTTTGTCGGAGACCTGTAATCCTTAAGTCTTCTCTGAGCACCCTTTTTCTCAAGAGTAATCATTTAGGTTTGTATAAAATTCATATTTTTTAATGCTCTTTTCCTTCAAAGCTCAGCTCAGGTATAACCTTCAAAATGAAACCTTTTCTGATCCCCTCAGCTCTTATCACCTTCCCATTAAAATGATCTTTTTTTATATGCATTCATTTTGCATATAGTTTATATATACTTGTATAACTTTGAAATGTTGTTTCTCCTAATAGAATATAAACTCCTCAAGGACATCTTTTGCTGGGTTCCTCTTTTCTTCCACACGCCAATGGAACAACGGATCATCCATCATTTATCCCTCAGTCTTGTCACCTCGTGAGCCCATCTTTATTAATTATACATTTATTTGATGACATCCTTCATACTGCTTCTCTCTTTTTTGTAATATTTCTCTATTTTCTTGTTTGTAATATATCACAGTCTGCTCACAGCCACCATTTGCTTCTCTGTTGCCTTTTGGGTGATAATATCAGTTCTTCAGAGATTGAAATGGACTCTCAATCATATTATATCACTGGAAGAATGTTGGTATTAGAAACATGGGCTTTTGTTTCATGGTGAAGCTTGGGGTCATTAAAAGAGCTGTGCAATTTCCTCAAGGCAATTCAGCCCACTTTCCTCCTCCTGTTCAATTCTTTGCCCAGTTCATTGTTCATTTGCTGTGTCTGCTCAAGTTAAGCATACTGATGGATGAACTCTGTGGGTTCTGTCTATCCAACTACATATCATAGCCTGGACAAAGGCCATTTCTCATCTGCTTTTTTGAGTGTATATGGATCTTGTTCTTGAGGCTCAAAGATACTTTTCTGTTTGATGCAATCAGGAGCATTTGGAGGACCTGGTCACCCCTTATGGGGAATCCCTCCTTGACTTGGGCTCCGTGTTAGATCTTAACCATGACAGGAGTGAACACCATGGGCAGGCTTGTAACTCTGTCTTTTAATCCTCAACTGATTTTAATCATCCAAGGGCTGGTAAATGTGAGTATCTGTAATCATGTGATAATCTGTAAAAAAAATTTATGGATTCATGAAATACACTGTTTTGCTAGAGAGTATTTAAGGTAGTATTTTATTCTGTTGAATCAAATTTATTTTTATTATCAGCAAACAATGAGTACCATGGTATCTAGTACTGTCCACATCCCTTAGACAATTGTAAGATTGCAAAAACGTAGTCCATTATGGACAAAGTCTGCCCATTTCCTATCCTTCTTCAAGGATGCCCTCAATGAATGTAAAGATGATTCTGTTAAAATTTTTATATAAATGGGAGGTTAGCATATGGCTTGTAATTATTGATGTTCTCTATGTCACCTTTTCATGGTAATAATAAGTTCTGATATATTTCTCATGCTTCTGGTATATTCCCTTTCTCAGATTCCTTGAGAAACAATCAATCCCTTGTAACGGTGCTGCCTCTAGGAGGGACCTCCTCTGTGTGCACCTGGTACAGTATAGCTATTTTTCCTACCTTTGTTTTCTTTGGTGCCATTTCCACTCTTTCAATAAACACATCCAGGTCTGGGATGATGGAATCCAAATATTTTTGCTTCACTGTTCTTGGAGCTAATAAGAGTTTCATATAAAAAGAATCTTTAAGAATCTCTTTCATCTTTTTTTTTTTCTAGTTTGTTGTCTTCCTTCTGGCTTCATCCTTAAATGCTGCAGTAAGTGTCACACTGATATGGTGGGTCCCCACTGGGGGTAACCCTCCACATATTTCCACATATGTCATAGAAGAGGACATATATCCTGTATGTGTGAATGTCTTCTCCAAAGGAATATACATTTCTTGAAGGTAGGGACTGTTTCCCTGTTCTGTTTCTATCCCCTATGTTTAATAGTATATCTGTCACATAGGATCTGAATAAATGCTTGTAGATTCATTGATTCATGAACAAACTGGCTCATTGATATTAGTTTTTCCTTCAATCAATCAATGAATAAAGCATTTATGAAATGTTTACTATGTACAAGGCCTTGTGCTAAACTCCATGGGACACAAGTAGCTCCTGAAATCACTGAAATTCAGTGATGAAAAAGAAGCCTCCTTAAATAATCCAACCTGGATGTTTAGAAGGAATTGTTCTCAAGCAATGTGGGAGGAATGCTGAATTTGGTCTTAGGGTGCCTTGGTTTGAATCTGGGTTCTGTTACATTGTAGCTCTAAGACCCTGGCAGCAAACTTGAATGTATGGTGGAAAGAGAACTTATTTAACACCCCTAGACCTCAGTTTCCTCATCTGTAAAATTATGGGGCCAGCCATAAAAAGGCCAACCTCTTTTCTGGGTTTAGATCTGTATTCCTACAAAAAGACTTCAGTTTGCTTTTATGTCAGATGAATTGTTTGGACTAGGTAACCTCTCTGGTGCCTTCTGGCTCTAAATCTGTGATGGCAGGACCCTCAACCCTCTAGAGTTCGAAGAATTCACCTCATCCTCCCAGAGACAGTGTTTTTGGAAAATCGAACACAGATACCATGTCGCCACTGAGTTTTCTCTTTTTCATAATACATATCCCCAGATTCTTCAACCAATCTTCCTATGGCACAGACTCAAGGCCTCTTATCATTCAGATTGCCTTCCTCTGCTGGTTCTCTAGCTATTGGAGTTCCTAAAACATGCTTCACAGAGCTGAACATAGCACTCTGGTCGTGGCTAGACCAGGGCAAAGTACACTAGGACTGTCGCCTCCCTCGTCTTGAGCACCCTGTCTCTCTTAATACCATCCAAAGTCATGCCATCCTTTTGGGTCACATAGCACACCTTTGACTACACTGAGCAAAAACCCATTGACCTTCTGAAGGTCAATATCAATAAGGACTTTCCAATAACATGTGGTTCCTGGAAATGACCACAGTCCTCCACATAGTGTTTGAGAAGGATAAAAATAGTGTCACTATCCCCTTATTTATAAAGAGAAAGGGCTAAAATTATTGTCTTCTAAGACCCTTTCAGTTCTAAATCCTATCAACCCCTGCTAAGAATCTCTCTGCTTATGTTCACAATGACTGCATGTCCTGGTTAGTCTCCTCTTCCAATTTTCTTTCTCTTCTAGCAGAAGATACTAAAATGCTAATACTGAGTTGATGTCAAGAAACACAGTCTTGGGGAGATTCTGCCTCTAACCCATTTTTCCTGCAGGGCACCCTGGGAATATCATTCCATTTGAGTGTGGAAGGTGAGAAAGCTTCCAAAGGATTTATTAGGAGACAGTACTGGATTGGGAGTCAAAGCACCGGGTTCCATTTATGACCTTGGGTGACCCTGGGAAAATCATTCCTTCTCTCTGAGACCCCACGTTCCCTATGTGTGAAATGAAGTTGTTGGATTAGATGGCCTCTAGGCCATTCTAGCTCTAAATTCCAAACCTACAAACTGCATGAAAATCACAACCACTAGGGGGTCTTCTGAATGCCAGGGTGCTGCCCTCTCTTTCCAAGATGCCCTTGATTCACGGGAGGAAAATTCTCGATTAAGAAGCCATCAGCTACATGATGATGTCCTTCTGAACATCACAGAGCAGATGTTGCTCCATAATAGCCATGAGCATGATGAACATTTAGGGAGAAGGAATAATTTTTAACTCAAGAAAAATGCGACTGTTCTAGAAGAAAATTTGGCCCCTCACTTTCCTTGCCATGTTGGTTTGGGGGAATGGTGGCAGGCAGGCGCAGTAGAAATGAGCAGTACCCTGACATTTGTTCTTGATGCAGGAATATTTGTTCCTCAAAGTCAGACTATGTGGAATATTAGCATTCAAATAAATTATTCAGCACTTTCTAGAGAAAGCAAGGGGGAAAAATCTTCTCTACATTATAGCATGGCAATCTACAAGGTAGTAGGAAAAGAAGGCTGTCATTTTTTCTTCAATTACAAAAGGCAAATATTTATTATTTATAAGTATTCGCCTTGTATAGGCTTAAATGTTATTTATGGACCTGTTGCACAGTGATTTTCAATGTAACTCATTATTTTTAGCCTTGGGGCGTTGTAAAGGAGCATGGATATATTTAATGACACTCTGGTAGTCAGCGCAATTACACTGTAATCATTATGTAAAATGTGCTATTAATTAAACCAATTTCTAGTTAGAACATTCGCTTCTGCAGGGCTTAATCTTAATCTCCGGCAATCTTTCTCTCTGTTTTTCACCTATTAATTATATGATTACTTTTTAAGTTACATATGATAAAATATGTTTTTATTTTTAAACTTCATTTGAGCAGTTAAATAGATCTATCAGGCCACTCCCGGCTTGTGATGTCAAAGATTTCTTTTGATAGAGCTGGAAAAGGGGGACAGAGATCTCTTTTTTGGAGGGGAGGGAGTCTAATGAAGGCATCTCCATTATTCATACCCTTGTGACAATTTCCTTTCTCTGAAACAGAGGTCTGGTTTCCCAAGATATAGTTTCTCACTTGATGCATGTAAACACTTAGAGGTCTATATATGCACTTTATGTATAAGTGCGCATATAAGTCAGTCAGTCAGTCAACTAACCTTTATTAAGTATCTATTATGTGTCATGCACTGTGCTACATGCTGGAGATGTAGCAAAAGATAGTCTCTGTTCTCAAAGAGCTGACATTGTAATAGGCGAGACATTTAGATGACTATGTGCAAGTCACTTACATGCAGGATAAATTGGAGGTAGTCTAG
>CM053586.1:351241095-351402606 GCA_028646515.1 Pseudochirops corinnae
CTCTCTCTCTCTCTCTCCATCTATCCATCCATCTATCTATCTATCTATCTATCTATCTATCTATCTATCTATCTATCTATCTATCTGTCTGTCTGTCTGTCTGTCTGTCTGTCTGTCTGTCTATCTATCTATCCATCTATCCATCTATCTATCCATCCATCCATCCATCTAGCTAGCTATCATCTATCCATCCATCATCTACCTAATTTATCCATTCATCCATCTATCCATGTCTCTCCCCCTCTCTATGCACACATATATGTACACACATATTTTGTAATGCATAAAGTATTATATGATACACGTGTTAAAGTGAGAGGCATGAATGTGTATTGCATGTTATATTTATGATATCATAATCTGGTTACATATATACACATACTTTATCTATACCTAAATTATATGTGTATACATATACACGTTGTGTGTGCATATAGATACACACATGTATAGATATGCACGCATAATATAGACAACATGCACATGCATACAATATACACACATATTAAGTATATATGGGTGCATCTTGTCTGTTTATGAATTGGGTCCCTCTTGAGACTCATGTCCCTTGAGAAATGCCTCTCATTTGCCAACAGATTTAAAACTGTGATGCCATCCTCTAATCTCTCTTACATTTTTCACAGGCATTTTGTTAAAGAGACTTCACTTAGCTGAACTATAGTAGGTGTTCTGCCAAGCAGAGAAAAATGAACACTGTCCTTTGCCCAAACTACTGTCCAGTAGCTCCTCTCCAATGGGAGAGGTTAATGCCTCTATTTACTACATTTGAAAAATACTTTTTAAAGCCTGCTCAATTTTTCAGTGGCTTCTAGGAAGAAATTTTGTTCCTTTTCTTTAGGTAACTTGTTTTTTTTGAGGGTCTACATGTGTATTTTTTTTGTTTGATGCCTTTTGTTTCAACGCATTAGTGACTTTCCCCCCAAACAACCCTTCTCTCTTTCCCCCACACCTTGACTCTTTCCATCCAGAGTTAAATAATTAATAGATTCGTGGCATTTCTAATACTAAAAGGATTTATTCAAGCACTCTTTAGAATGGCCCTTTGTGAATGGGAAGCAAAACGAGGGGGAAGGGAGTGGATTAAATTATGGAAGCATGGTACTGGGGGAATTGATTACATTTCATTGTCTTTCCTTGTATTCCATTCATCATTGAGAAGAATAAGAAAATTAAAATTCCAAACACCCAAAATAAAAGGGGATACTCACCCAGAAAAGGAAGCAAAGTAGGGAGAGCCTAGAGAGGGTACTCAAGGATGCCAGGTTCAACTTTTACTATGGTCCACTAAGACCTTCAGCATTCGCCTAAGTGAAGTGCCCTGTGTTTGTCTGGATGACGGCTGTTATTGCAAGAATGGAAAACCTTGGATGGGGGAGACAGATAGATAGACACACACATATAGACATGCAGATACAGACAGAAAGACAGACAGAGAAAGAAGACAAAGAAGAAAAAGATGAAGAAGATGGAGGAGGAAGAAGAGGAGGAGGAGAATGGAGGAGAGGAGAAAGGAGGATCGGGGATCTTTTCCAAGAGCAAGGGATGGTATTCTTGATCACCAATTATAGATCTTGGCTCTCCTGAAATCCTTCAGGTGAGCTGCTCATCCAGTTCACCCCTCCCTCTGCTGCTCTGTTCTCATATCACTGCCTTGATGCAATGTGTTCATTCATTGCACTCACTACCTGTCTGTGCTGCTGATGACATCAATCAAGGTCTGCTACTGCATTAACATGGCTGCCCTTACTTAAGCCAGCCCCATGTTGTAAGTCAGAGAAGAAGTTGGGAATCAAAAGCTGCGTTATTTATGTACTCCCTTATCTCATTCCATCCTACAAAATTTTCCACCCTGACACCAAGAGCTAGGGAAGTGGATATATATCCATCAATCTGAAACACCTCCTGAATCCCCCATCCAATCCTGCAAACAGTTATCACTGTTATGAAGCACCCAGCACAACCCCAGGGCCTTGTTCCCAAATGATTAATCTCCCATGGAGTCTGGCTTTAGTTACCACATAAAATCACTGAGAAAAGTTATCCATGCTGGGGTCACTGGCTCTTGTGGATGTATGAAAAAGAAAGTGGAAATAGGGAAGCCCCTTTTCTGTAACCCCATCCCAAAAGGGTCCAAGGGAACAGCCCCCTTTCTTCTCAGAGCCCCGCCAAGGTCGGGCACACAAGGAGGTGCTTTAAAAATGAGTGTGGAGAGTGTGGAGTTTAGAGTCAGGGGCTCGGATACAAATTTCAGATTTTCCAGTTACTACCTATGTGATGTTGGTCAAGTCCCTGAACCTCTTTGGGTCTCAGTTTCCTCATCTGTAAAATGGAGGATTCAACTAGATGGCCTCTGAGGTCCTTTCCACATCTTTTTATGCAGTGATGACCAGATAAAGACTTCTTCTGAGGGTGAGGATAGACGCCTTTGACAGATGAAAGCTAGGCAGAAGGTTCCATGATCTAGGTAGTGCAGTGGATAGAGCACTGCGTCTGAAGTCAGGGAGATCTGAGTTCAGATCTAAACTCTAGTCATTATAAGCTGTGTGACCTCACTTAAGCTTTCTGTTTCAGTTTCCTCATCTGTAAAATGGGGTAATGATGCATAGTCCTGTCTCAAAGGGTTTTTTTACACTCAAATGGGATAGCACATGTAACATATTGTAAATCTGTGAACACTTACAAACGATCTGAGTATTAATTTCTCAGTTTTATAAAAGGGGTAGCTGAATCATGGAGACATTAATGACTTGTCCATGATCACATAGCTAGTGAGACTCAGAGTTGTCTCACCACCACACTGAAGGTCCAAAGGCTCCCTACAAGTTCCATAGGCATTTCCAAAATACCTTTGTGTCTGGGTTCCTTCATGCTTTTGTTGCCAACGACTTGGGAGTAGGGACACAAGACAGGGATGTTTTGATGAGGGAGAGGTAGGTGCTGGGCAGCCCCAAACCAAGGGCATTCACAACTCATGGGAAAAGGTGCCAGATGACCACAGAGGACACCTAGGATCACAGACCCTCAGAACAAAAGATAACACAGTGGAACAGAAAACCTGGTGAGCTTGGAGTCAGGAGAGAACAGGGCATGAATCCCAGACCTAGCCTGCAGCAGCCGTGTGATTTCATAGAAATTACCTGCCCTCTCTGCACTGTCATTGTCACACTTGTGAAGTAAGGACAATAGTCCTCCTCCTTCCTCCCTCACACAGCTGTTGTGAGGAAGATGTTTTATGAGCCATAAAGCACCATCACAATCCTGCTGCTGCTACTTCTGCAGCTGTTACTATTACTGCTGCTACTGCTGCTACTATTGGGATTACTACTGTGACTATTACTATTTTTACCACCAGTAATACTGCTATACTATTACTGTTGCTACAACTACTACTACTACTACCACTACTGCTACTACTACTACTGCTTATTACTGCTACTTCTGCTGCTACTACTACTATTGTTACTGCTACTACTACTGTTACTACTACTACTATTACTACTACTGCTACTGCTACTACTACTACTACTGCTACTACTACTGCTACTACTACTGCTATTACTGCTACTACTGCTGCTACTACTACTACTACTGCTACTACTGCTACTGCTACTACTGCTACTACTAGTACTACTACTACTGTTACTGCTACTACTACTACTACTACTACTACCACTACTACTACTACTACTGCTGCTGCTGCTCTTACTACCACTACCACTACTACTGCTACTACTACTACTATTACTATTATTATTATTGCTGCTGCTGTTACTACTAATCATACACACACACACATATAATATATTATATATATAATATATATGTATATGTATGTATGTATGTATGTACACAAAGCCTCTTCAAGGTTTCCAAAAATACTTTTCATGTGCTATCTCATTTACTCCAAACAGTAGCTCTGGGAGGTGGGTATCAATATCGTTCCCATTTTACAGAGGCACACAACAGTTAAGTGACTTACTTCCTGCTGATAAATTTCTGAGGCTGAATTTGAACTCGGGTCTTCCTGACTCCGGGCTGAGCACCCAGTGCCCTGGGGTGCCCCCTTACTGCCATGCGAGGCTAGGATCAAGTGCAGGAGGCAGAGGCTGTCATGGGGCCCAATGGGGAGATGTCCTCCTTTATCTCTGCCTGACCCTGGTGTAGATGTTTTGCTTCAAGAGCAGACTGGGGTTGGGGGAAGAAAAAAGCTGCTCTGAGCAGGAGCAGCTACAGCGCTGGTAACAGAGGGAAGGTGCCAGCAGAAGTTGGGAGGAAAACCAGAGAGAAGCCTCCCACAAAAGGAGGAATTTTAGCTGAGTCCTGAAGGAAGGCAGGTAGGCCAAGAGGAGATGAGCAGGGAAAGCCTTCCGGGCATGGCAGACAGCCAGTGCACAGGCACATAGGTGGGAGATGAAGGGAAGGAGGAGCTCCTGGGTATAGCGGACTCATCCTTCTTGACTTCTCTCCAGCCTTTGTAACTCCTGGTCACCTTCTCCTTGCTGCTCTTTTCTCTCTAGGTTTTTGTGATATTGATCTCTCCTGAATCTTCCACCTGTCTGACCACTTCTTTTTCAGTTTCCTTTGCTGGATCTTCATCCAGGTTCTGTCCACTAATCATAGGTGTCCCCCAAGGCTCTGTCCTGAGCCTCCTCTTCTCCCTCTTTGCTATCTTGCTTAGTGATCTCATCATCTACCATGGAATCAATGATCATTTCCCTGTAGATGGTTCTCAGATCTATTTTTTTTTTCAGCTCTGACCTCTCTCCTTACCTCCAGCCTCGCATCTCAAACCAGGTGTTAAGTAGACATCTACAGTTCAACTTGTTCAAAACTGAACTCATTGTCTCCACCCTTCCCTCCAACTTCTCTGTTACTGTCAAGGCTGCCACTATCCTCCTAGTCATCTAGGATCTCAGCCTAGGAGGCATACTGGACTCCTCACTATCTCTCATCCCCTCACTCCCCCTCCCCCCATTGCCAAGGCCTGTCAATCACTTCTGTGCCAGCTCTTTAATATACCCTCTTTTCTTCTTTGACACATGGTGCAGGGCCTTCTCATCTCACACCTCCCTACCACAATAGCTACCTCAAATCTCTTCCCATTCCTGTCCAGCCTTCATTCAGCCATTAAAGGGATTTTCCTAAAGTGCAGGTCTGATCACATCACATTCTCTATTCAATAAACTCTGGTGTCCCCCAATCACCTATAGGATTAAATAAAAATCCTTTGTTCAGCATTCAAAGCCCTCTATAACCTAACCCCTCCTACCTCTCCAGTCTTCTTATGCCTTATGCCCCAACATATACTCTGTGATTCAGTGACACTGTTCCCTTACTGTTCCTCAAACAAGATGCTCCTTCGTCGAACTCCGTGAGATTTCGCTGGCTGTTCTCCAAGCATGGAATCTTCTTCCTCCTTGGTGTCTGCCTCTTGCCTTCAAGTCTCTGCTAAAATCCAGCCTTCTTCAAGAAGCCTTTCACAGCCCTCTTTAAGCCTAGTGACTTCCCTCTGAGATTTCCTCCAATTAATCTCCTAAGTATCTTGTTTGTATATAATTTTAGTTTGTCGTCTCCTTCATTAGAATATAAATTCCTTGATGTCAAGGACTACTTTCGCCTCTCTGTGTGTCCTCAGCACTTAGCATCATATCTGACACATAGTAGGTGTTTAAGAATGCTTGTTGGCTGACTGACCCCGTTGAGTAGTTAAGGTGGCTATTATTATCCTCAGTTTACAGATCAGGCTACTGAGGCACAGAGAGCTTTGGTGACTTGGCCAAAGTCATAGCTAATAAATGGCAGCACGGAGATTGGATCCCCGATCTTCTGATTCCCATTCCAGAGTCTGTCCCATTATAGCCAAGGCATAAGGATCATAGAAGATGCCATAGCACTTGGGGACATCAGATACAGTAGGGTTGGTGAGGCAGAAGCAAGACTTTCATCACAACTCTTCCTTTAAAAAAAAAGAAAAAAGAAATTTTGCCTTCAAGGAGCTCATGTTTCCAAAGAGGCAAGCAGCATCACCCACATGTGCTTACAGAAGAGGGAGGGAGAAGGCGCCAGATTTAAGGCTCACTTCAGGACTTTGAAATGCCCTGCCCTTACGGCATTGCTCTGCTCCAGCCTGCTATCTCCTGGCATTCCCTTTCCCAATGCCTTGAAACTGAAGGTCTTCATGACCTTGGCATGAGGACTGATGTAATCTTCATGTGAGGGTGGACTGTCCTTGAATAATTTCTCCAATACATTAATCACAAACCTCCTCTCCTCCTTGCTCACGCATGTGTACCCATCTTTTTGTTACATCTCTTATTTCATGAACAAACCTCTATTATGGATGACACTAAGAAACAAACCTCCTTTTTATTTTTGAGAAAGCCTGCAGCCTCCTGAGAATGCCAGCTTTCGGTAATCAGGGTGGCATGCTGAGTCTCAATTCACTCCTAATCTCTTCTAGGTTTCCAACACCATGAAATAATTAAGCATTCTTTAGAAACTTTCTACACTTGATATTTATAGTGTATTTTCTGGCCTGAGATTGTGTCCATGTAACAATACAAAAGGGAGGAGGATATTTCTAATTATCTAATTGGATATATTTCAACAAACATTTCTACTAAGTCCAAGGAATTGTCTATACAGACAAAATGAAGGTCCTTGTTCTCAGGGAGCTTAAATTCCATTGGGGTGAAACAAAGACACTCTCTAATCTAAGAATCTCATCAATTTGATTGGAAATCTCAGTTTAATCTAGCATTCCTCTGTCTACTCCCCTGCACATGTACAAGTAAATAAATCCAGTGGAATTTGTGGATGGAGAGAGAACTAAGAAATGTTTGGATCAGGAAAGGCTTTCGAGGTGAGTTCATTGGAATGTGGACAAGACAGAATTGTGGGTAACTAAAGTGCAATGATTTTCACCTTATGGCTAATCCACCAGCAGATCAGAGAGTGATAGCTGGATGTCATTTCTAGCTGAGAGGCTGATAGGATGGTCTCTACCCAACTTTGGCTGCATCCAGTTATTCAGGGAGAGAAATAGGGTCCTTTGGTTGCTTCTCAAACTGGGAGGCTGAGGTAATCAGGAGAACCTTGATCTTTATTAAAGATCAAGCCCCACTTTGAGTTCATGGCAGGGCTGACCTCATTAATCATATCCCAAAGACTCTCTCACTTCAGAGGAGGATCGTGGAGGTTGGTCAGTGTAGTATTTATGCTAATGATTATGTGGGACCATAGCTGTCTCACCCACACACACTCATCATTTTGTGTATATACAAAATGGTCATCTAGGTCAAGCAGGTCATTTATAGGAGGTGCTATGAGAAGGGGCTCAGGGAAACCATCTGCCCTACTCCACCCTTCCCTATCTAATGCCTGAAGGTCCACCATGAGGGATTTATTCCTCTGGGGAAGCACTGATCTCACTCTTTTACTGGGTGTACACTCCAAACCCCTCATCGTGAATAACTTTCTCAGATCACTTCCCACCCCCTTCCAAAATGCCTCCCCCAGACCAGAAGAGGGAAGATATGAGGATGGTCAGGATCAGAAAACTTAATTCTGAGGATGGGGGTGGGAAGCAGGGCACAGAAAGGAGAGCAGCAAGGAAAGAGGAGCCCAAAGATAAACCTGAGGTAGAAGAGTGGATTTGGGGTCAGGCAGAGCAGAGTTCAAATCCCATCTCAGACACTTGTAGCAGTCACTTAGCCTCTTTGTTTCTATTTTTCATTGGTAAAAGGGGGATAATAATAGAACCTATGAAGTAGTTTTCTATACCGAGAAATCAGAGATTCAATAAAAAAAAAATAGCACCTCCCCCACAGGGTTGTTATAAGAATTGAATGAGACAACGAATGTAAAGTGTTTTGAAAACCTCAGAGTCCTATAGAAATGTCAGTTATAATTTCTTGGTCTGGACCTGTGTGTGGTTCTGCCAATGAGGGGGAACTCCTCTATGAGGAATCTCTCTCCATTAAAGCAGGTCAATACTTGCCCTGTAATTTAGCATCTTAGAGGGTTGCTGGTGTGGCAAGAATGAAGTGACTTACCCAAGGTGGCGCAGCCAATATGTGTCAGAGTCAGGGCTTGAATATAGTTCTTGCTTCTGAGATGAGCTCTTTATCTACTATACTACAGCACATTCTCTCTCTCCATTTTTAAATAGTATTGCTATTATTATTGAAAGGGTGGGGTTAAGATCAACCCAACCCATTTTTACCTTGATGTCTGAACTAGGTGAGAATGTGTCTCAATCATTTGGGAGAATGTTCTTGATTGAGAAGAATGGGATCCACCTCTAGAAAGAGCAAGAAACCTTGCTAGATACCTGTCAGTGAGAGTTTGGTCAGAGACAAGAGGCAACTGAAAGCAAAGACATGTGTTAGCATGCTAAGGGGTATTGCTCTGAGAAAAGTAGATTCAGTTTCCTAGGGTACAGGTCTGGTCTTTATAATGGTTCAGAGACACTTATAGTACACAATCAGCAATATCCTGTGGCAATTTGTGATAGATAAATAAGATATTTTATAGGAAAGATGAGGATAGAGAAAGAGAAAGAGGGGATCAGCTAAGGAAGAAAAGGAGAACATTTAGAATGCAACTGAAGAATTTATTATAGGAACAACTTCTCTCTTCAAGGGCAGGAGACAAGGGAAGGGACCAAATATTTTGACAGTTGTGAAAGAAATCCTTTCAAGACAAAACTTCTG
Organism: Pseudochirops corinnae; assembly: GCA_028646515.1. Classification (NCBI taxonomy): domain Eukaryota; kingdom Metazoa; phylum Chordata; class Mammalia; order Diprotodontia; family Pseudocheiridae; genus Pseudochirops; species Pseudochirops corinnae. Next base: position 351,249,831 of record CM053586.1, read on the forward strand.
GGTTTCTTATCCAAGAACAAGTAGTTGTCACACCAATGGACAAGACTATCCAATTTATTATGTCCTCACATAGTTTGTTATATTTCATTTTTCCTAACTTCCCACTTTCTGGTCTCCAAGTGGTTGGGAGATTTTGATATTGTTATTCCATCAAGATGTAGTGAAATGATTGTGTTTCCTGTTTTTCTCTCATGCAATCAACCAAATCAGTGATAAGCATTACGTGTAAAACATCTTTGAAAGCTACTGGATTGAGCCCATAGATCCAAGTCTATGCCAAGTGGCTGTGGAATTTCTAAGTCTTGTCTAAGAACATCATGTCAGCTGGAATTGTGGTGTTCCATAAAGTGAAGAGAGTGTGACATCCTAGCTAAACTGGGAGGTGGGGGAATGGAGAGACCTTGGCTTTAACTTTGGGTCTTCTTCCTTGTTTCATTTCACTGGAGGAGGACCTTGTGAATATCAATAGGATTTTAGACTATCCGTCTTTTTGTCAGCATGCTAGCTAGTCTGTCATCCTGGGCACAGCAGTGTCTGCCTTGGGAGTCAAGAATAGATTGGATGTAGATTCAACATACTTAAGGGAAACTTCTTGAGCACATCAAGAATGGCAGAAAAGAAATTCCAGTAACCATAGACAACTTTCTCCTGAGCTCTTTGTATTTGTGGGACATTTTTTGGGGGGTGTTTTGAACCAACTGTTCAACCTTAGTAAATATTCCTTTATAAGAGCTACTTAAGCTACTTAAATTGATTCTCAGTTGATGATCTTGGGGTGAGAGGAAGCACATGGGGTGGTGCTCAAGCCAATGGCATTTGAGAGAAGTGAAATCTAGTCCATGTATGAAGGAAGCTAGATGATGTAAGGGACAGTGAGGTACATGTGAGGTAACATAATGAAGTAGAAAGAGTGCTGGTTTGGGGTTCAAATCCTGACTCACTTCTGAATATGAACTCAACAAATCACTTAATTTCTCTGGTCCTCATCTGTAAAATGAGGGGGCCGGGATGGATGGTTCTTAAGGTTACTTTCATCCTTCAATCTATGGGATCATAAATTAAGAGCTATAAGGAATTTTAGAGGTCATATTATTTAGTGCTAGAAATGACCTTAGGAATCTAGTTCAACCTCTTCATTTACAGAGAAGAAAACAGAGGCCTGAATCAGTTATATAACTCACACAGAGGGTAAGGATAAATTGGAGATAATCAAGAGATGGAAGGCACTGGCATTAAGGGGGGTGCAGGATAATTTGAGGAGGGAGTGAGCCCCAGCAGCTCAGGGATGGATGAAGAAAAGCTTTCTGAGCTAAGGAGAAGAATGCATATGGGTTGGGTTCTGAAGAAACCCTCTGAGCTGCTGCTCTTCCCTGAGAGAGAGGATGTTCCCAAACTTTCAGGCAGTTTTTGTCAGAGGATGTGATGAAAATCTTCCTTCTACTCTTGACCCACTTTGTGACTGGGGTAAGATGCTTCCCTTCTCTGGATTCTAATTCTTCACCTTTAAATTTCGAGTGTAAGACTCAAGGTCTTCTAGGGTTTCCACTAGCTCTTAATCCTCTGACCTCAGGATTTATCTCCTTCAAGGCTCTTCTGCAATAAGTGCTTTTTCATCCATCCATTCACTCACTCATCCATTCACTCATTCATTAATTCACTCAACCAGTCATTTACCAATTCACTTATTCATTCACACATTCTTTCATTCATTCATTCACTCATTCATTCATTCATTCATTCATTCAAGAAGGCTCAGCATCCAGTAGAGTTGAGTTCCACAGGGAGGATCTGCAGCCATTGAGCCAAGGATGATTTTCTACAGGGAAGAGACAGACTTGGGATTTGTATTTCCAGTCACCCATCTATGTGTCCTCTGTTGCATCCAAAGGGCAAAAAGGAAATGAATCTCAGACTAGAGTCTTTTTTTAGTCCTTAAGATTCCTCTGGGATTTTTTCCCCCTAAAGCTTCCAAGGACTTGTCTCCTCTCTGCCTTCCTCTGGCTGTCTCCATCCTGTCAAAGGTGTCCTAGAAGTCAAATATAATTTTTCCTTCCCAAGTACAGGGAACTCTGTGCAGGCTCCAGGGTGGGCACCGCCCCTTCTCCCCCCCCCCCCCCCAAGTGGAAGATAACAACCCTCAGCAGCACCTACCCCAGGAGCCTAGCTCTGTCAAAGCTTTTGTGAGAAGCTGTGTGGGCTAATGGCTAGCATATTGAACCCAGAAGCAGAAAGAACTATGTCCAAATCCTACTTTTATGATTCATTCAGCAAGGATATCTTATGTACCTCATGTACCAGGCTAGAAGTCAGGGAAACAAATAAACCCAGTTTCTGCCCACAGGGAGTTTATGTTCTACTAGAATGAGAGAAGTTAAGAACTGGGAGTAACCAAAGAGATCTTTAATCCAATTTCCCTTATTTTACAGTTTGGTAAATTAAGACCTAGAAAGGGAAGTTGGCTCTTCTGAAAGTCTCCCATTTAATTAGGTGCATCACCAGATACCGGAGTCGCAAACTCTGGTGCCCCAGTCTAGTCTTTACACTTTTCTGCTGACTCTTCTAAGGATATTTACTGGTACCATGGAGAGAGCACTGATATGGAATCAGGGTCAAGGTTAGAATTCTAACTCTGCCACTTATTACCCTTGTGACCTTGGGAAGGTTACTTTGTCTCTCTTGGTTTCCTCATCTGTAAAATGAGAGGGGTGGATTCAATGACCCTGAACACCCCTTACAGACCTAAATTTGTGATCCTATGAAATTCCAGTGCCAGAAACAGGGGCTTATATTCTAGACTAGAGCATGTTCATGAAAAAAAAGCAGCACCAAACATATAAAAATAAATACAAAGTAAATTCATGGAGTGGAGGGCAGTGGCGACCGTGGGAAGTCAGGAAAGTTCTCTTCTAGGAAGGGACATTGAGCTGAATTTTGAAGAAGAGGCTTCCAAGAAGTGGAAGAGAGAGGGCATATAGGCATAGAGCACAGCTTGTGCAAAGACACAGGAGATGGAGTGTCACAAATGGGGGACAGCAATCAGAATAGTTTGACCAAAACATAGAGTATGTTAGAGTGAGTGGTGGGCAGCAGTCCTGGAAAGCTAAGTTGGTGAAAGGCTTTGCATGTCTAACTTGTCAGTTGTGTGATTGGGGGCAAGCAGTGAGTAAACCCTTGTAATCATGTCCCTAGCGCCTCACATAGTGTGGCACACAGTAGGAGTTGAATAAATGCTTATTGATTGATTTAAAACAATGCCCATGATGGTGCCTATAACTTCTCTTTGTCCTATATTCTTTATTTTCCTTTCTTGTTCTTTCTCATTTTGTCTTCAAGTTTTTCCTTCCTTTTCTCATATATTCTCCTTTCCCACGGGACCTAGCTCCAGCAATAATTAATCAACATTTATTAAACACCTACTACGTGCCAGGTACTGCGCTTAACTTAGGCTTCTGGGAATCTCCTACCTACCCGAGTCCTGCCAACCCCTGGCAACCCTTCCTCACCAATGAATTCATAGGGACACATGCCTTACATTAACGTACATTTAGAAACAAACAAACCCTCTCGAGGCAGTCTCCTTCAGAGTATTTCCTTGGCTCATGGAGACAGGGGGTAAATGTGGATTCCACGCCAGCTTTTGGGTGCTTTCTTTTTTTTAAAACTCTCTTCCCCAGTTCTTTTCCCAGATGGATCTGGGGCCCCTATTCGGGCTCACAGTGAAGAGTGAGCTTGCTGGGAAGAGCAGAGACAGCATGCAAACTCCAGCTGGTGAACTGTTTGCGGTAACTCTATTTTTAATATACATTGCTGACCCTAATGATGGTCTATTGAGATGAGGGCAAGGAATGTCTGATCAAGTGGAGATTAATTTTTGACTGCGGCTGGGAAATGCATGAAAATGCCCTCCTTTTTCTCTAGCCCGACTCCGGGGATGCTTTGATTGATTGGCTAGTTTACAAATGAAGGTGATAAAATTAGGTTGAAGACCACATACATTCCTTAAAATGAGGCTGGCTGGTCGTGGAGACAATGAGCTTTGGACAAATTGTATTGCTGGTTTAGGCAATCTTGTGAGCATGTCAAGATTTATAGACCTGTACTGTAATGTTACAATTGCGGCTCACTGATATAGGTTTCTTTTCAAATTCTTTCCCATTTTATTTGGAAAAGGCCATTAGAGAGTTATAGAGTATTGAAAAAGCTTTTCCTTTGCTAACCCTTAATAAACTCTTCCAAACAAGGCCTGGTGCATTTTTATATTAAATTTAGATCCAAATCTATAAAACATGCTACCCCAGGTTGGATAATTTGATTATTATTATCTAAATGGAGTTATGGTTCATATTGGTTTGCAGTAATATACATAGTAAATAAATTGTAAGTTAAGATTGGGAGGAATTCCTGGGACGTTGGAGGCTGGGCTGCTCCTTGGAGAATCCTTACCTGGGCACCATCCACCCATTTCCCCTGAGATGAGAAATTAAAAAACAAAGTGGGCCACAGCAGAGAAATTAATGCTGTGATGCACAAAAAACAAACAGCTATTAATGTTTACTGGTTCCCATCATCATAGACGAGGCGACAAATGTCTCAGGAGTTTTTCAACAAATAAGATTTACCAAGGGGATGAAAGCATGAGCAAATCTCCGGCAAAGGATTGGAAACAATTATCTTATTATAAGTCATTATGTGAGAAATAATAGATGAGATGCTGAGGTTATTTATGAATTAGTCAAATCTTTTCCTGGCTTTTTTTTCCTTGCCATCCAACTCATCTCAGGGAAAAATGGGCCAGGTTCACAGGACTCGGAGCGTTTTGCACTCATCTCCCTGGTTCTCTGAAGGTGAGCTCTTGCGGTCTTCCTGCCTTTGTCATCCTTTATGGAAGAGGAAATCTTTTGAAACTGAGGGAACAGAAAATAAGGAGATTCTTTGATTCAGCCCCTCTCTTGTCCTAATTGCCTGGAATATCACCAGGCTTTGCTTCATGGTCTCCTTCAATCTTATTGCTCAGTCTGGAAGGTCCAGGATCTTTTTGTTAAAAGGGGTCTCAGTGACCATGTAGACCAGCATTTGCCTGGAAAAGAACATCCTTTTCAAGGCCCCCCAAATTTGGTCATCTAGTCTTTCTTTAAAAACCTCCAACAAACAGGAACCCACTGCCTCTGAGGCTCCCCAGGCCACTTTGGAGCACCTCTCCTGCTTATGTGTTCAGTTCGAATGGGCCTCTTTGTGACTTCAAGCAATGGCTCCAGTTTTCCCCCTGGGAGCTGGAGCAGAGTAAGTATAAGGCTCTTCTACAAGCTGACCGTCCCCAGTGGATCCATATGGATAGTGAGCACCATCTTGGCAGTCCTTTTCTGGCTGCTCCTCAGCTTATCCATGGTCTTTCTAAGATGAACACATGACAAGGGCAGAATAGGGAGGCCGCTGACTAGAACATTGAGTTCAAATCCACCTTCAGATATTTACTAGCTGTATGACTCTGGGCAAGTCACTTAATCCTCTTTGCCTCAGTTTCCTCACCTGTAAAATGAGCCAGAGAAGGAAATGGCATCTTTGCCAAGAAATCCCAAATGAGGTCATGAAGACTCAAATATGATTGAAACAACTGATCAAAAACAACTGCCTCAGTTTCCTCAGCTGTAAAATGGAGACAAGAAGAGTTTCCAGGTAGATTGTCATGAAGATCAAATCAGATACTCTCTGTAAAGCACTTGGTGTGGTGCTTGGTCCACAGTATGTGCTACATGAGTGCTTGCTAATGTTTATTATTGTTATTAATGCAACCAAAGTTCTCATTCATTTCCTTTTTCACTATATGGTGGATGACTCATAATGAGAACACCAAGAGATGATCAGTGGAGGTGCTGAAGCCATCGCTGAGGGCCGGTTAAGCCAGGGGTGGAGGAGTCTTTGTTTATCTCAGTTCCTCAGATCACTCTCTCTCTCTTTCCCTCCCTCCCTCCCTCCTTCTCTCTCTTTATCTCTCTTACCCCTTTCTCTCTCTTTTCCTCTCCCTCCCTCTCTTCCCCCCTCCCCCCCTCCCTCTCGCTCCATCTCTTCCTCCCTCTTCCCCTCCCCCTCTGCCGGACCTGGTGGTTGCTGGGCATCCCCTCACCAGCCAGCAGGAGCTGGGGAAGGTGTCAAGCTTCAAGGCTCTTTTCATTGACTCATTTGCCATGTAAAAATGGGTGAATAATTGGGAATTTAAAGCAAGACACTATATGGTTTTTATTAATATATGTGTGTATGTATGTGATATGTGTGTGTTTTATATATGTATGTATGCATATATGTATTTTTAATTTTTTTTATTTCATCAGCTCAGGGAGCTCAGTGAGGAAAGTCCTTCCACCAAGACAGATGCGCAATTCTGCCACTCCCAGGTATAGGGAGGCAAGACACTATATGGTTTTTTGAGGGCGTTTTGTTTGTTTTGCACTCTGTCTTATGCACAGTAGGCATGTTTTTCTGCTCGCTTTTTATCCCTTCCTCCCTCATGGAGTTACGATGAGAAACTGAAACAAGAAGAGTGAAAGGCCAGTGCAAAAGCTAAATTGACTTAAAAAATACAGTGGTATAGAGGAGAGAGAGCCGGGTTCAAGTTCTGCCCTTGGCATATATTGACTTTGTGATCCATGGCAAGTAACACTTAAAATCTAAGTTACAGAATGGCTGCCTATATGCTTCAGAGAGGGCTTCTCCTCACCAGGGAGCTTCTTATGCTGATAGAAGCACAGGTCAAGCCCAAATAACATCGATGAGTAGCAACTGTCTCTCATGAAAGGCAGCCTGGTAAAGTGGATGAAGAGCTGGCCTCAAAGACAAAAGACCTGGGCTCCAGACCCATCTTGGACAAATACTGCTTGTATAACTCTGGTAGGTCACTTCACCTCCCAGGACTCCTAATAGAGGAAGTTCTTCTTGCAATAGTAGAAGGAACTTCTTCACCCAGGAGTTCCCTGTGTCATTGATCTCATAGCTCCAATCCCATTCCTATCCTATGGTATCTTGCTTTAAAATAAGAATCATGTGGTATTTTTTAAAATGGAAAGTGGGCTGATGGTACAAGTCCCAAAGTGTTGAACCTTCTAAACCTCGGAGGGCTGATGGAGAGGTAGTGCTAACAACTGCCAGAAGATTTAGGGAAGGGAGTTGGGGAGGGGGAGGGTCAAATGCTTTGAGGAACCCAGCTGAACAAAGACTTCTGCCATTTAGAAATGGATGAACTTTGAAATGCAGAACATAATTTCTGCAGAAGGTCATAATATTTCTTGGTGATTTACATGGAAGGGTCTGGGAGTCTGCAGGGCTAGTTTGAGATCGACCATGGCCAGGAGGAAAAAGACTGTTGGGAGGGAGTGATACATAGACTCATGGACTTGTTAGAACTTGAAGGTGCCTTAAAGGCCATTGAGCCCAACCCCCTCATCCTACAGAGGAAGAAACTAAGGCTCAGAGAGAAGTACTTAGTCCTTTCACACAGAGTTAGGACCAGAACTAAAACCAGTGCCAAGATTTAGAGGAGCTGTGTGATAGAATGAAAAGAAAGCTGTATTTGAAGTTGGGAGAGCTGGGTTCAATGCCCTGTTGTGCCACCAGTGTGACCTTGGCCAAGTTCTCTATACTGGACCTTGGCTTTTAGATTTGTAGAAATCCAGGGGTTGGTCTCAAGATTCCCCCCAGCTCTGCTAGCACTTTTAGTAATCGGGGATGTCAAAGGGGGACAGCCATGGCAAGTCACATTCACATGTATGCTGGCTGCCTATGCTGCTTCCTGGAAAGGTGCTTTCCAAGCTGGTTGAATGCCTTTTTCTAATTTAGGATGCCTAGCTGGGACACCCAGGTCAGAACAAAAGGCTACACTGGACCCAGTAGTCTTTCTGAAACACCTAACTTTCTACTTCTGTTTTAGAGTGGCCAGTTTTCTATTCCCCAACATGTTAGTTCAGAATGCTGTTTTATAGTTAATTCCACTAGGTGGCAGCACTAGTGAATGGCATCTGATAGGGTTGGCTCCTGAAGGTCAAAGTCAATGGAAGAGAGGAGAGATAGGAGTTGACCTGTATGTCTCCTCAGAACTGCAGCCTGAGTGGTTGAGGGCTCTGGCAAGGATGATCACTAGCACCTAGAATGAGAGCTAGAAGACACTTAAAGGTTGTCTTAGAGGTTGGTCTTTTCATTCCTCCAGTGAGGAATCTAGTCCAGAGAGAAGCAACTTGTCCAGGATCACACAGATAGACAGAGGACAGCTGGAATTTGAACCCATGGCCCCTACTTCAGATCCAGAATTTTTTTTCCAGTGCCTAGCATATTGGTTCAAAGGCAAATCTCCATCTACATTCCAAAAGTATTCCTATGAGATCCTAGGATAAGAGATTTGAAGCTGCACGGACCTATATAAATATAGACATATAGATATATAGATAACCCACTCATTTCACACATGAAGAAACAACCTGCCTAAAGTTACCCCAAATCCAGTGTTCTTTTCTCTGGGCCATGCTGCCTTCCTTGAAATAAAGCAAGTGTTTGGAGAAGGCAGTAGGGAGAATACTGCATTTGGACTGCCATATGTGATTTCAGGCAAGTAATTTAACTGCTCTGGATCCCAATTTCATCATCTGTAAAATTTGGAGGTTAGACTAGATGGTACATCTATGCTTCTGTAATCCTGGCTCTACTCCTTACTATCTGGATGACCTCAAGCAAATTACTTCATTTTTCTAGGTCTCAGTTTCCTCGTTTGTAAGATGATGGCTATGGACTTGTAAGGTTCCTTCCAACTCCAAATCACAGATGCTCTGATATTATATTCAACTCTCCCCCTCCTCTTGCTAAAGGCAAAAAAGGACAAAACTAAAAGCAGTAGCCAGAATAGTTCTGTGTCTATTCAGAAATGCTCTTTGCAATTAAAAGGATAAAGTGTTGGGAAATTCTGAATTGAAAAATCCCATCCTCCCTCCTGCTCACATCCCCATAGTCTACCCCCCAAAACACATGGCAAAGCTTCCAATTGGCCTATTCCATGTTAGTCTGTAAGTTCCCATTACCTTCCTGTATGTGATGCTATTAGAGTCTTGGTAATAGGTTTAAATATTTTCCAGAAATATGTGAAATCTTGAAACTAAGGTTTTTTTAAAGGTTTAGATGTGTTTGGAACACAGCGATTTTTCAATGTGAACAACCAACCAATCCAGGGGCTGGCGAGTCTACAAGTGTCTACCATCTTTCTCAGGCTTGTCAGGAAAAATCGACTGATGGATCACTTCTCGGTGTCACTGCTCTCGACCGGTGACAATCAGGGAAATGACTGTGTCTGCCTCTCCACATATCTGTAATTGATTGCCCAAACCCTACGACTCTCTTTCCCAGTTGATATGGTGGAGCAGTGGCGGGAAATCACTCTCGATGAGGAGGAGTCAGGTCCATTTGTTATTCACCTCTTTGCTGGCTTTCTTCTTTCCATCCCGCTCGGATTGTCCCAGCAGAGCGCATTATGGTAATCAGACAGAATGTATGTATAGGAATCAATCAAAGAGAAAGCCGTCTCAAGAGTTATGACATTACAAAGTCTGTTTGTAACTTTTGATTTATGGAAGATTTCCCGTTTTCTAAATTGAGAGTGAGGCATGTTGGGATGGCTTAACCCTTGAACTCCTTGGGCAATGGAGAGCAAACAGGAATTCAAGGCTTATGGCAGAGGAGGGATTTTCTGAGGCTCAGTTTTCTGAAGTGCCTTGGTTACTAGTGCTTCTCACTCATTTGCTTTCCATATTTCAGCTGTCTCCCCTCTCTTTGAACATACCATAGAGTCTTCTCACAAGACTTGGTTTATTTGCCAGAGAATAAATCCCCATTAATGGCTGCTCCTCAAACACAGTGCTCCCTGCCCCCATATGCTTCTATCACCCAGAAGTGTTATAATAACATACCTGCAGTGTCCACCCTCCCTTACAGATTATCAGTTGGGATGATGGTGATTCAATGATGCTGGTGGGCAGATGCCCAGCTATCAGTCCTGTAGAATACTGCTTTCTGGACCATCGCTTCCAACCCTCCTCCCACCCCCAAGGGTTTTCTAAATAGATGTTCAGTATTTCTGGAGGTCAAAAGAGAAACTATGATGCCTCTCAGGCAAAGCCTGGACAAGAGTTTGTTGGAAACAGATGTGAACCCCATGCTTCCCAAACGTTCCTGGATGTCTACCAGATAGGGAAGAACAGAGAGGGTTAATGAGTGGAGGAGAAAGACCTGGGACACATCAGACACTTGCTGTGTGACCATGGTCAAGTCACTTGCCTTCTCTGGGAGTCAGTTTTATAGTCTGTTAAAATGAAGGAGTTAGATTTAATGGGCTCCAAGTCAAGTCAAGTCAAGAAGCATTTATGAAGTGCCTACTATGTACCAGGCACAGTTCTAAATCTATGATCCTATAAGGAAGGAAGGAATAAGCATTTATATGTCACCTACTATGTGCCTCTTCACAAATATTATCACATCGGATCCTCACAACCACCCTACGAGGGAGGAGCTATTATTTTCCCCTTTTTACTGGTGAGGAAACTGAGACGGACAGAGGTTCAGTAACTTGTCCAGAATCACACAGCTAGCAAGTGAACTCAGGTCCTCTGGACACCATCACCGGCGCTCTCCACTGCGCCACCTAGCTGCCTCTAATCTTATAATCTTTAGTATGTCAAAATACTCGGATGTGTTTTGGGGATAAAAGGTAGTAGGGGTATGTCTAGGGCAGATACAATGGGGTTGTGTCTCAGGGTGCTGAATTTAGCAGGTACTGGTAGCACTGGTGGTTCCTGAGCAGCATAGAAACACTGGCGATTAGAACTTGGATTTCTTTCCTTTTTTTAGACTGGGCATATGATTTCACCGGTTTCTAATGGGGAAATGTCCTCTCCCAAAGCAGACAAACACCTGTCCTGCAATGGATGGTCTTAGGGAGTTGCATGGTGTACCTGAGTCACACATGTAGTATGTGCTAGAGGTGGGACGCCAATGTGGGTCTTCCTAACTTTAAGACTGACTCTTTGCCTTTTTATGGCTGCATTGCTTCTCTGTATTAAGATAGCAAGAATCATTCATTCAAATAGGAAGCTGTGGGAAGGGGGTTTGTGGGTATGGTACTTGCCCGAGGCATAACATTCCTAGTTCTGTCTCTGGAAGACACTGTTGTTGTATGGGGCAAGTCGTGGCAATACCAAGCACGCCAGTGTGTATTTGTAGGGTCCAGTCACATCTCATCCCTTGGCCACCACACACCTGGGCAGAGGCAGGTTTCCAGGTTCAGAGACACAGGTCTGGAAATCTCCTTTGGAAGCCAATGAGGCCAATCTGCATCATGCTACAGATAAGGAGGCAGATGCCCAGAGGGGTTATGGTATTTGCCCAGGCTCATGAGGCAGCAAACAGCACAGCTAGTCATAGGATCATAGGATTTAAATCCAGAGAACTTTGAAACTATTTACTCATGAGGCTCTCAATTAATACATGAGGAAACTGAGGCCAAAAGAGGTGAGGTCACAAGGTCAGGAAGTGGCACCGGATCAGTTAGAGTTATACAGAGTCCCTGAGGCCCCATGGTCCAATCCTTTCATCTGATGATGAATATCATTGATGATGATAAAAACGATGATGATGGCTGCTGGCACTTACCTGGTTCTTTAAGATTTGCAAAGCACTTTACAAACATGATCTGGTTCGATCCTCACAACAACCTTGGGAGGTAGGTGCTCTTATTATCTATTTTTGTCTGAGGAAACTGAGGCAGAGAGAGATTAAGTCTCATAGCTAGTAAGTGTCTGAGTCTGGATTTGAATTCAGGTCTTTTTGACTCCAGATCCAGTCCTCTAACTATTGCTCCACCCAGCTGAAGAGAGTCAGGCAAGAGGTGAGAGGGCTTGTCCCATCAAGTCAGCATGCAGCAGAATGAACATTTGAACCAGATCCTCCTGTTCAATTCCAATGTCCCTTCCACTGTTCAATGCTGCCTCTATTTAGCAAATATGGAAGCCACAGCCCTGAGAAATTGTGACCTTCCCAGGTCGCTCAGTTGGCAGTAGAACCTGGGAGTCATCTCCTAGTCAAGGTAATTTTAATTCAATTTAATCCAGCATATATTTATTGGGCATTTACTGGCATAGAGTAGTGGCCTGAGCTATTCTTTGTCTTAGCCTCCAAAGGAAAGAAGTCAATTAGCCCACATCTTGACAGGTACCTTGCTGCAATCTTCAGGCTTCATCATTTCAATGCTTTTACTCAACCCTTCTGGCAAGTTCACTCCTAACATACACCTCTCTTAAGCCCTTTGGGCTTTCATAAGCAAGGATATTGATAATCTGGAGACCATGAGCAAAGGAGGCAGCCAGGATAATGAAGATCCTCATGGGTATGAGATATGAGAGTCAGTAAAAAGAAGTAGGGGTATATAGACTGGAGAAAAGAAGACTCAGGGGTCTGATAGCTATAGTCAAGGCTCTCAAGCAATAACAAACTTCAACTGTGTGCTAGGCACTGAGCTGAGCGTTGGGCATGTAAGTAAGAAGAATGGAACAATCCCTACTCACAGTTCTAATGGGTGAGAGAACAAGTACATATGTAGGTATATAGCACAAGTAAAATGAATAACCATAAATATGTGCAAAGTAGTTACAAGATAGTAAAGTAGTTACAAAGTAGATACAAGATAGCTTGGGCCAAGGTCGCAAGTAGCCATGGGGAATGAGAAGCTTTGTGGAGATGATGGCATATGACTCACATCTTAAGGGAAGAGAAGGATTCTGAGGTGGAAACAAAGATGATGTGCATTCCTGGCATGGGGAAATGGCTGGTGCAGAGGCATTGAACTGCTAGATGGGGTATTATGAGTGATAAATAGAGAGTAGGTCAGTTTGGCTAAATTAGGAGAGTGTGGAAGGAAGAGTGATGCCCAACTGGGAAGACTGGTTGGGAATAGATTGTGTAGGACTCTAAAAACTAAATAGAGGGATTTCTTTTTGACTACAAAAGATAGAATTAGAAATTTTGTAAAGAGGCAATTTTAGGCTGACTATAAGAAAAAACCTTCCTAATAATGAGAGCCAATCCAAAGGAGAATGGGAGCTTTGGGTGGTAGTGAGTTCCTTGCCACTGCGGGGCTATAGGAAGAGGCTGGATGATCAGGGGTTAGGTATGTTACAGAAGGGATTTTTGTTCAGGTCCCAGTTGGGTTAGGTGGCCCCTGAAGTATCTTCTAACTCAGAAATTTCAGGTTTCTGTGGAGTTTTTGCCCTCACAAACTAGGCTAGAGATAGCCTTTTTGCATCCTGGGTAAAAAAAAATATTTGTCCTTTCACAAGGTCATTGGAAACCCCAGAGTTGGCCAATGCACCTTCTGCCTGATGAGGGTTTGGATGGCAGCTTCCCTACCACATTATCTCCTGGCTGAACTAAAAATACGTTTCTCTTTTTATTAGCACGATGGACCTCTTCTGCTTAAACTCTTTTTGTTCCTAATGTGAATCTGGAAGCTAATAAGAATGCAGATCCCACCAGGCCACTCTTCCTCTTACAATCCATTAGGAACGTGAGATCGCCGTCTCCGGAAAACTTAAAAAACCATTTAAAAACAAAAAGATGAATAAATGAAAATGTTATGAACCTAGAAATGTTAATTAAGCCATTCTCAAGGAACAGGCTTCCAGCCCAGACTAAAACATGCCATCACTTTGAAATAGTTAACATCTTTCTCCTTGAAATAAGTCCAAATTAAGGACGAAATCATTATAAAAAGAAATAGTAAAGCTACCAGAAAGTGGTGTTATGGGTTTGACTATAGAGTGTCATATCCTAGTCAGAGCATGTCATGGTGGTTGAGCCCACAAACTCAAACATCCATCTATGTACACTGCAGGTCCTGCAAGGACAATTTGGTAATGAATATCCTGACAGAGAATCAGGGGATTTCAGAGCTGGAAAGGACCTTGGAGATTACTTTATCCAACCCTTTTATTCTGCTGATGAAGAAACTGAGGGCCAGAGAGAGAACTTAGTTACTTCCAATTCCAAGCACACATGATACCTTGTCCACTTGGTTATGGGAGCTGAAGCAGGCGCTGTGGAGGGCTTAGAGCTTGATCAGACATGGAAGATGCCAAGGTCATTCACTGTATCCTGGGTCATGGCCAATCATCCTGCCATTTGTCCTGCCATGGGACTTTGATGACTCTGGGAGAGAGAGAGAGGCTGACAACTCTGCACAACTGTCTCACTTCAGTCCGATTCATGCAGGAATAAAGAAGAATTGACTTGATGCACCATTTTTCATGTTCTTGTATATGCCTATATAAGAAAGTAAACTCTTTGAGGGTAGGGACTTTTGAGGGAGGCCACATCTTCCCATTTTCTTCAATCAGGTCCCATATGGCATCACCTTGAGACCCTTCAGCTTTCTTGTTGCTCTCTTCTGGAAACAGTGAAGAGGAACAACCCTTCTCCCAAATTGTGGTCAGTTAACTAATAATTATTAATCACTTATTATGTGCCAGTCTGGGCAGCCAGGTGGTGCAGTGGCTCGAGCACTCAGCCTAGAGTCAGGAAGACTTATCTTCTTGAATTCAAATCTGACCCTGGACACTTACTAGCTGTGTGACCCTGCACAAGTCAATTAACCCTCTTCAGTTTCCTTCAGTTTCCTCCTCTGTAAAATATACTGGAGAAGCAAATGACAAACTACTCCAGTATCCTGGCCAGGAAAACTCCAAATGGGGTTATGAAGCATTGTTCACAACTGAAAAATGACTGAACTGTGCCAAGCACTGGAGACACAAAGAGAGAGAAAGGATAGACAGTTCATACTCCCAAGACGTTCTCAGTCTAATGCAAGAAAAAATAAAACCCAAACCAAAAAAAGCACCTATGTACGAATTTCTCTCTCTCTCTCTCTCTCTCTCTCTCTCTCTCTCTCTCTCTCTCTCTCTCTCTCTTTCTCTCTCCATATATATATATATATGTATATATATATGTATATACACACACATATGTATATATGATTAACTAGAAGTAATCAACAGAGGGAAGGAACTGGCATTAAAATGGGATTGAGAAAACATTCTTGTAAAAGGTAGAATTTTAGCCAGCACTTCCAGGTGTATTATAGATGAGATTATCTCCAGTTTATCATATCTCTCTAATTAGTTACCTGACTATCTATATCTTGTTTGTACCTAGTTGTTTGCATGTTGTCTTCCCGATTAGACTGGAAGCTCCTTGAAGGCAGGGAGTGCATTCATAGTGCCTAAGCACACAGTAGGTACTTAGTAAATATTTGTTGACCTGAGAAGTAGCCTGACCAGAGTAGAGGCAGCATAATTAGTGCTTCCCTAGACCTGGACGCTCTACTTTGTTAAGGTCCTAGGTTTTTCCAATGCCATCTTTGACTCCCTATTGATTCATTTTGAGGTTACAGTCACTGCCACCCCCATATCTTTTAGTAATTTCTAATGCTATATGATCACTAAATCTTATCTCTGAGAAAAGTACTTGACTTTAGTTCTTTTTATTCTGAACTCAACCACCACCAAACAAAATGAATATTTCCATGTATGTAGCAGAAACTGAAAGAGAGGATTACAAATGAAACTACAAATTTCCATCATGTACAGACAGCTCGTGCCTTTAAGTATAACAGATTCACCATGTCACTTTCAAAGCTGTCCTGCTTCTCTATGATTTGTTCTGACCTTATCTTCTAGGTATAAAGAAATGCTTCAATAGCCCTCTTTTCTTTCTTGTCTTCCTCCCACCCCCAGCAACTTTATTCCTCCCCCTCCTCCCTTCCATCCTCTCTACCAATTGAGAAAAAGAAAAAAAATACCATTGTAAAAATGTGCGTTGTTAAATCAAGCTAATTTTCAGATTGGTTCATGTATATCTCACTCTGCAACTTGAATCCTTCACCTCGTTGTTTAATCTGACCACATGACTCCCTTACTCAGCTAACCCCAGTGACTTTCTTTTGCATCAAGAATAGAATATATTCTCCTCTGTTTCAGTTTTAAAGCCCTTCCCAACCTTTTCTCCTCCTTTCTTTTCAACCTCATTGGACATTACTCCCCTTTCCAGCCAGACTGGCTTTTTCATTGATTCGACCTCACAACTGTCCATCTCCCATCCCCATGCCTTTACAATGGCCAGCCCTATACCTTGAGTGCACTCTGTCTCATAGGGGCTCTCTCTTCCTTTAAGATGCAGCTCCAGCAATATCTTCTGCATGAAACCTTTCCTAATACATAACCACTAGTACCTTCTCTGACAGGTTACCTTGCATCTAACTACTTTGTACATATTTGTAGGTATTCAATTTATTTTTATGCTGTAGATATTTTATGTGTTCTCATTGCCCTGCCTCCCCCATTGGATCATAAACTCCTTATGAGTAGGGATTGTTTTGTTCATGTACGTCTGTCCCCAGTGCCTAGTACAGTGCCTGACAGGTAGGAGATTCTCAACAGATGCCTGTTGATTGATTGATTTGTCAAGAGGTATGGAGCACGTGCCTTCATTGCTCCTGTAGAATCCAATTGTTGACTTTGGATATTCACTTTTCCCTGTAGGTACAATAATTTTTTTTCGTAGGAACAGAAGATCTAGAGCTTTATGGGACTTCAGAGACATTGAGTCCAATGTCCTCATTTAATTAAATGACATTAATTGACTTGCCCAGGGCCACACAGATAACTCGGAAGATGAGGAAGACCCACATAAATCCGAGGGGTCCTAAAGGTGTTGAACCATCTTTGTTTATTCTCATCATGGGTTTCCATTCTTCACCCCTTCACTAGCTCTGAGCATGAGCTGTCCAATGTCCACATTAGCTTTGCTTCATCACTCTGAATTGTCTCTCTGCTCAATACTTCAGGATCAGCTTATTTTACTTCCATGGGTGCTCCCACAAATTGGTAGAAGGTGCAATGCCCAGTGCCTGGCATGGAACTTTGCTTGGCCAATGCTTATTGAGTGGAATGATCTTTGATATTTGCTGCAACCAAAAAAAGTCATCACCCCCATGGCCAATGTAGGTAATAGACTTGGAACCTGGAGGGATTAAATAGGGCTGAGCTTCTCTAATCCTAACTAGGCTGGTTCTCAGAAGACTGACAGGTGTGTCCATTGTGGGCACCCATGGCTGGAGCCTTCTCAGCTTGGTCAGACCTGCCAGAACATACCTTCTTCTGGTCTAGCCTTCAAGAACTCAGGATCACCTCTATGCTATGGGAGTCTGAGTAAGATGCTTGGAGAGGCAGTGTGGTAAAATGAAAACAGCACTGGCTTTAGAGTAAGAAAACTTAGGCTGAAATCTTCTGAATTCTACCTGGGTGGCTTGGGTAAGTCCCTGTTATCTGTCAAATAAGGGGATTTAACTCCATGTCCTATGAAGTCCTTTCCAACCCTGTATCTACAATACCATGCTCCTACTAGCTATGTGACCTTAGGTAAATCCCTTAATCTCTGTGGGCCTCAGTTTCTTCATCTGTAAAATGAAGGGATTGGACTAGCTGGTCGCTGAAAACCCTCATGACTTGAGAGCCCTGATTTTATTATTTTTAAACGTACATTGTGGAGCTATTCTTAGAGGTATGTGCACATTCATACACACGCATATCTGGCAGAAATCTGTAAACACAAAATCAAGATGTGGGATTTATCTTTACTTAAAGGGAGCCAAATCACTTAACCTATCAAGCGTGACCCCCTTATCACTGTAGAAACTTCTATTCTATATTTTAGATTTTGAGCCATCACCGAAATTCTGAAGGCAAAGGAATGGGGTCCTCCCATTAATGTCTGTATCTTTTAGGCCATCTTTAGGCCATTTCTATTGAAAACAAGGAGAAATTCTTTTTCAATAGTCTATTCATTCATTTATTCATTCAGTAAATATTTATACAATTCCTCTTACATGAGAGGCTACAATCCCTGGACCCATTTTTCAGATGAGTAAACCAAGACTCAAAGAGATGAAGTTATCTGCCCAGGGTCCCCACAGATGATAAATTTCTGGATCAGGATTTGAACCAGGCTCCCTCACCTGACTCTAAGACAGGCTAGTCCTTAGTACCCTGGGGTGACTTGGAGCCAGAAATATTTGGGTTTGCATCCCACCCCATTGGGAAGACTTTAAATTTGAAGAGCTGCATGTATGTTGTTTATCATCATTTTCATCTTTGTCATCTCTCAGTCTTTCCGAGGAGCAAACCAGAGAGTAGGACTTGTAAATCAGAGAAGTCCAGATCTGCAGGGGGCATCTTTTTTCCTGGTCCTGTTCACAGACTAGAAGTATCAGCACTGAATGTTGTGGGAATTTCTTGTTGCTTTTCCCCCTCTCAGAAGAACATACAATGATAGTAAAAATTAATGAGTGGCAGTCTGGAGGAGAAGACGGAGCTCTAGCCTCTGAGCCAGGATTCAACTGATCAATCAATCAAGAAACATATATTAGACACCTCTATGTCAGCACCATGGCTACAAAGACAAAAGGGAGGCAGTCCCTGCCTCCAAGGAGTCTAAATTCTAAGCCATCAGAGACCAAGATCCAAATCCTGCCCCAACATAAACTACCTGTGAGACCCTGGGCAAGTCACTTGCCCTTTTAAAGCCCCAGGCAACTCTCTAAGATTTTCTTTATGTCCTGATACCGAGCTTTCTTCTAGGTATTGTCTCCCCAGTTAGAGTGTAAGCTCCCTGAGGGGAGGGACTGACTGACTTTTTCTATTTTTCTATTCCAGTGTTTAACACAATGCTTGGCACATAGTAAACACTTAATGAATGCTTTTTTCATTCATTTTGCCACTCATCCATCCATCCATTCACCTAACCATTGAATCTCTCCTAAGTTACAGAGTAGGTCCTAACCTGCATTAGTAGAGGAAGTATCCTTTCTGGGAGTGCTCTACACTCAAATCACATGTATACAAAAATCGAACCTGAAAAGGGATACCAGTCACAAATAAACAATTCTTTGAATCATAGGGTTGAAGAACACCCTAGAGTTTTTCTAGTCCAAGCCTTAGCTGAATCATCAGTCTCCCCCTGAACATCCCCAACAAGTGGCCATCTAACATTCATTCCACAAACACCCATTATTAAGTGAGTGTTGTATGCTGAGTACTCTGATAGGTGCAGGTGGAAAGACAATTTTTATTTTTAAAATTAATTTATTTTTAGTTTTCAACATTCACTTCCATAAGATTTTGAGTTTCGAATTTTCTCCCCTTCCTTCTCCTCCCCCCTCCCCAACACAGCACGCAATCTTATATAGGCTCTACTTATAATTTCACATTAAACATTTTCACAGTAGAAAAGACAACATTTAGATATGTTGTGTGTTGTGGCTTTGACTCTCATGGAATTTAGAGTCAAGATCTCACTACTTCCTATGGCAGCCTTCTCCACTCAGTTTTGCCTCCCCAAAGACTTCATTGTGGTGGTCCAGCCCCCCACCTTTTACTAATGTGTGCTTGACAGAGTCAAGGAACAACTGTCAAACAGAAATGAGCAAGGAGTGGGACAGGTGTCAGTACATAGGAAGAGATAGAACAGGAGTGCAAATCATAAGTGGACACTAGAGGAAGGGAAGGGGAGGGGACAAACATTTATTAAGTGCCTACTATTTTCCAGGCACCACGCTAAACACTTTACAAATATTATCTAATTTGACCCTCACAACAAGCCTGGGAGGTAAGTACAATTACAATTGGGGAAACTGAGGCAGGCAGCGGTTAAGTGACTTGCCCAAGCTCACAAAGCTAAGAAGTGTCTGAGACTGGATATTTACCCCTATTCTAGTGCTCTGTCTGCTGTGCCATTTAGTCAGGCTAGGTTATCACCAGTGGTTGGTGTACTCTTACAGAGTGGCTAGCAGGCAGCTAGGTGGTACAGTGGTTGGAGTGCCAGGCCTGAAGTCAGGAAGACTCCTTTTTTCCAAGTTCATATCTGGCCTCAGACACTTACTAGCTGTGTGACCTTGGGCAAATAATTTAACCCTGTTTGCCTCAGTCCCTCATCCATAAAATGAGCTAGAGAAGGAAATGGCAAATCACTCCGGTATCTTTGCCAAGAAAACCCCAAATGGGGTCATGAAGAATAGGGCATGACTGAAACAACTCAACAATAAATGTAAGGAAAAGGTTCCCACTTAGCTTTGCTTATGTTGAAAGAAAAAAGAATCAAGAAAAACAGATAGAAATGGAGCAACTCTTACAGTAAGTTTCTTTTTCATCAAATCTAGAGCAGAAAAGAAAGGTGGTGGGGAACACATCATGGTACCATGGAATCAGAGCTGGAAGAGACTGCAGCGGTTCTTAACCTGTGGGTCATGACCCCTTTGGGGGTTGAAGGATCCTTTCACAGGGGTCACCTAATTCCATCGGGAAACACGTATTTCCAGTGGTCTTAGGAACTGAGACACCACAACTCTATCCATCTCCAGGCAGGTCTGCCCACATGCAGATACGCCCACATATGAGTATTAAAGGGTCATGGCATTAGGAAGATTGAGAAACACTGCCTTAGAGGCTATCAGATTCATTCCATCAATTTTACAGATGAGGAAACTGAGGCACAGACGTTTGAAAGAGCTCACTTGTGGTCTCCCAGCTAGTAGGTGCCTAAGATTCACTCCACTTCAGCATCACACATGAGTGTAAGCCCTGTGGCATCCACATGTCTCATTTGGTAGGGCATTAGTTCAGTCTTTTCCTTTATTCCTCCATCTGCTCTTATTTCAGCCTTCCATGGCCAGGCCATGCACTTGGAAGACCACACCCTAGAAAACAGCAGAGGCAGAAGAAGGAAGAGTTTTTGAAAGACTTGGCCAACCAGGTCAGCAATTCTGAGCTGTAGCCATTTCTGGGCAGTAGAGGGATGTCTTCAGAGCCTGTACCCCCTTCTTGGCACCCTATCCATCCTGAGTCCTAATTGGAAGGTGTGGTAATAGGTGAGCTCACTTTGTGTAGCATCTTTGCACCTGCCTCCTCTCCTTGGCATGCAGACAGAGTTCGAGGGCATTAGCTGGGGTCTCATTTTCCATAATCTCGCCCAGCCCGGCTGTGATCAGCAGAGTATTATGACCTATGGAGCAAAGAAGTTGCCGTCTGTGATATTTCATTTTGGGGGAGAGGGGGTAGTAATGAAGACCTTGCAGCAAAGTGAATTAATCTCCCCAGCTATTCAGAAATGAAGCTTCATCTACAGTAATATCATCTGCATCGCTCTTTCTTTCCTCCCCATCATAGCCTGTACAAAAGACTTCTCTTAAAGAAAAAGTGTGAGGAAAAGAAAAACCTTTGGAAAAATGTTTTAACCCTTCACATCTGCTCTGGCAGGCACGGGGACACCCCGAACCTCTTTCAATATTCCAAGAGAGTTGTGGTTTCAGTGGGAGGCGGGACAGCCCCGGAGGGCTGCAGAATTCAAACTGTCTGTGCCCACCCATCCTCAGTGGCTCTTGCCCGCTGAGGATATAAAAGAGTCTTCCATGACTCTTCCTCAGGGCTGAAAGATAACCCCTTGCTGGGAGCTTTCTTGGCTCTCTTTTGATGTTTTACACCTATTCTGGACAACAAGAACAGAGGTAGGGACTGGATTTGTGATTTGGTTGGTATAGAGAACTCCCAGATGAGGAAACTCACTCTATGAATACCTCTACCATTTTTGTGACTTGTACTCTTAGAAAGTTGCCTAGAGCTGACAGATTGGGTCACACAGCCAGTATGTGTCAGAGGCAGGATTTGAACCCAGATATTCCTGGTTCCAAACACAGTTGTCCATC
The DNA here is from genome assembly GCA_028646515.1 of Pseudochirops corinnae. Classification (NCBI taxonomy): domain Eukaryota; kingdom Metazoa; phylum Chordata; class Mammalia; order Diprotodontia; family Pseudocheiridae; genus Pseudochirops; species Pseudochirops corinnae. The sequence goes on from CM053586.1 coordinate 351,271,660, forward strand.
CACTATGTTGTGCTGCTCCTCATTCTAGGCAATAATCTTATTAAACGGAAGCTGCCAATATGTGATTACGAGTCGATGTCATGAATCATAGGACAGTGGGATCACGAATCTTAGAGGCCATCTGGTCCAACCCCCTCAATTTATGTATATATTATGAGGCAGTATGCCAAAGTATCTAGAAGGCTAGGCTTGGAGTCCTGTGTGGCCCTGGGGATATCCTTTCATTTCAATGTGCTTTGGGAAACTCCCAAGATTTTCCTCCTAAGTCATAGGAGGATGCATAGATCTGCTTTGATGGACGGAATACCCACACTGAGAACTCCCTGCCACAACAGAGATAACATAATATAGTCATAAGGGGACTGAACTAGAAGTCACATGACCCTCTCTCCTGAGCCTCAGTTTCCCTATGTACAAAGTGAGGAAATGGATGGGGTGACCTCTGAGCTTTCTTCCAAGGATCTATGATCCTCGAAATGTACACAGTAAAGATATTATTCACCGTGTACTGAAGGCCTATGAATATTTAATGAGAGTAATTCATATATTGCATATCTTCATTTCTATACCTAATTATACATATATATATTTGAAATTATTCATTAGTATTTATTCAACTTCCAATAGTCATCCTAATTCATCTCAGTCTATAGAATTACTCCAACAATTATTGCACATTTTGTATGTAGCTTTTAGTGATTAAAAGCCCATTACTGAGAAGGAGCAGCTGTGGCAGAGGTACGTATCTATACCATGACAGCCACGCATCCATAAATATGTTTTTAATAACTCTGATGTTTTTGGTTGCATATAATAACTGTTTCATTATGTCCAAATTAAATGCCTGCCTAAGCAGACTTACAATGCAGCCTGGAAAGGGCCGCCAGCATTTGTCACCGTGTATTTCCACATCGCCTCCATCATTTTTCAAATGCCAATGGATTAGGTGTAAAGAAGGCCCTGGTCATTTATCCCATCGCTTCTTCCAGATCCCCATTAAGAGCCGGAGGAATTGAATACGGGGGAGTTCTAACCGCATCACTAGTCAATCAGTGTGAGGGAGAGACAATGTGTTTATTTACTGCAAAGAAATCCTTAGGAACCCAACAGGGAGGGGAGAAATACTTTTAAGCATTGGTACAATATCCCTTTTTTCTTTTTTAAAAAATAAAACAAAGAATGTAATAAAAAAAAAAAGGGCTATGTTGGAATAACAATAAAGAAGATGGGAGTGTGCATGATTTTTCATTTATGGATAGCAGGAGACATTAATATACTTGCCTATGGCTTGTACATTACTATTCCCAGCTATGCAGAAATGAAATTTGATTTACAGTGACACATTCTTTACGGCTATTCCAACCTACCTATTGTCTTTCTTGCCTCCTGACTGGCTGGCTACTTGAGAGAGGCTGATGACGCTGGACTCCACTCAATCATAATGGGTCTTTACAAATACAGTCGGTATATGTGACCTGGGATTTTCGGGCTTTGTATACCCAGCAAACCAATCAGAGCCCAGAAAGAACAATAGTTAAAGCTTTTACTGCTCTTTAAGATTCCCCACTGATTCCCATCGTGGCTGATTATATCACAGAAGTTATATAAAAATCACATTAAATGCCAACTAAATCAAGACTTTTCATGACTTTTTTTCCACAGCAATGAAATTCAGGACAAACACTATAGTATGCATGGAGATCACTACCCGGAGAACGGAATTCTTCATTCTCCATGCTCTATCTGGAGATGGAAGGGGAACGGAGTGCCGCGCATTCATTTTGTTATTTTCCGTGATTTCACCGCTGGTGATTTGCAAGCCTGCTGTGGGAGATCGCAATTAGGGGCCTTCATAATGTTAAACGGTTTGCTTTGATTAAATGGGTTGTCAAGGAATGGTTTTTCAGTAAGTTTAGGCTATAAATTATCAGTGGTGGGTTTTCAACTTTGAAATCCTGAAATATTAGCTCTTGGACGGGCCATTTTATTCAGAAGAATTGGACTTCACCAGTTGGTGAAGAGAGGTTGTAGTACATTAACTTATCAGTGAAACAAGACGGGGCCGGAGCCCAGGGACTTCTCTCGTTAGTCAGAGCAACAAGTCCTGTACAGTAAATTTGAAAAGCTCTGCTTCTGCTCGGTATTGCCCAACATAGTCATCGGAAGTTGGATCTCTGGATTCCCTGAAATCTCTTTCTTTAAACCTTTTATTGAATCACGCAGATGGCAGTCTTCTAGTTAGTGGATGTTGCCAAAGATGAAAAAATGAGGATTTCTAGGAATCTTCTATAGTCTTCCTCTTGGGACTTGTAATTTCTTTATGAGAAAGTACCTTGTTTCCATTTGTTAAAGAGGAATTTTTCTAGCCCTGGGGGGTTTACTTTTCCTGTAACAACATGTCAAAGGGATAATGAGGTTGAGTACCCCTATTTGACAAATGAGGAAACTGAGGTTTCTAGAGAGGAAGTGACTTACCCAGGGTCATGAAGCTTGTAAGTTTCAGGTGGAAAATTTGAACCCAGGTCTCTTGACTACAAGTCCAGCTCTCTAATATGCCTAGAGAAATCAGAGATGGTGCTAAATCAAGTGAAAGGCAGCTAGCTAGAGTATAGGAAGCACTGGATTTGGAGTCAGGAAGATCTGAGTTCAAATCCAACCTCAGACACTAGTGTGACCTTGGGCAAGTCACTTAACCCTGTTTGCCTCAGTTTCCTCATCTGCAAAATAAGCTGGAGAAGGAGATGGAAAACCACTCCAGCATCTCTGCCAAGAAAACCCCAAATGGGATCATGAAAAGTGGGACACAACTAAACAGACTGAACAGCAGCTCTGTTCTGCTGAATCAAGCACTTTTCATCAGTAAACATAGGCAAGAAGACACTTTTCTTATTCCCTACATCTTTCAGTTAATTGTCAAATGGTACAAATGTAGTCCATTGTTCAGTATCACTTGGGAAAGTATATTCATCCCCTGCTATACCCTCATGGTGGGGAGGAAATGATCAAGTATTTATATAATTCCTACTCTGTGCCTTGCAAATATGATCTCATTTGATCCTCATAGCAACCCTGGGAGAGAGGGACTGTTATTATGCCCATTTTACAGTTGAAGACACTGAGGTAGAGATTAAGTGACTTGCCCTGGGTCACACCAATAAGTACCTCACTTGATACAATGTCAGCTCTTCTGGACTCCAGACTCCAGACCCAGCCCTCCATCCAATGAGCCCTCTAACTGAAGCAAAACTCGTTATCATTCTCTTTCATGTCTGGTTTTGCTTTTTTTTTTTCTTTTCCCAGTGATCACTCATTGGTTACAGCCCTTCTATATGACCAAACTATTGTACAATGTGAAAGTATTTGCAGATCCTATACATGATTGCACGTCCTCAAGGGGGGAGGGGGGAGAACGGAGGGGAAAAAAATCTGAAACTCAAGTGATTGTGGAACTAAATCTTGTAAATTAAAAGTAAATGAGTAAATTAAAAAAAATTAAAAAAAAAAAAAGAAAAGAATCCAAAACAAACAAACAAACAAAAAAAAACAATGAGCCCTCTAACCACCACTCACCTGGCTTAACCAAGCATAGTCTCCATTTTCCTCAGGTACGTGAAGGAGGCCTTCTATTTATATATAGATGACCATAAAAATATTTTATATGAATAAGAGAGCAGGCATACATGTTGGTAACTATTGATTTGTACACAATCACCTTTTTAAATATTAATTTTTTCCATGACTCTCATAACTTTCCCTCCTTCAGATATCCTGTGTACCATACATGCCATGTATACAAGATTTTTGTTGGGCTGAATGAGCAAATATACATTGATCACCAACATGAATACAGACAGTTCTATAAGGATACCAGGAATGTTGATGGTTAGAACAAACAAAGGTTCCTAGTGAATGCTAAAGTCAATGCAGGAATTATTTATTTTTTTTAGCTAAGTTGGGCCAAGAGGAAGATCAGTTATGAAATAGAACATCTGCTGAGGTGAATGGGATAGTCACAATGAAAGAGAGAGGGCAGAACTACTCAACCCTCATCTTGTTTCTGTCTTTTTCACCAAGAGAATGATCCACAAATTGGGGAAGATAGGACAAAAATGGTTAAAAGGAATTGCTGTCCCTCCCAAGAGAGGAGATGATGAGAGGCTCTACCTGCTCCATAATAAGCTCCAGTCACAGTGAGTAGATAGGCTGCTTTTCAAGTTCTCCCATGTTGGGAATCCTCAAGCAGGACCTGAATGGCCACTAATTGGGTATTTTCTTGTGAAGATTCCTTTTGGATAGAAGTTGGAGGTGTCAGCCACTGAGGCCCCTTTTAACCTTCCCATTCTAGGATTCTGGGGGCAGGCTTCCCCAAATTTCCCTTATCCATCCACTCTATTTCAGCTGCCAACAAAATATCTTTCCACTCACTCTTTTCCTTTCAACCTCCGCCTTGTTTATTTTGCTGATTGGGTGGAGTGAAGAATGTCGAATGGTTGCTCTAAAAGTATAATTTCATAAACATCATGGACATGTCACAAGCAGTTACAGGTAAGAAGAAAACTCTTTCCAAACTCCTTTTGCCAGAGTAACAATGCAAGATCTGTTTCCAAATGGAGATACATCTCTATACCTTGTGTTCTCCAATTAACCTTAACAGTGAAACATTTAGATAAATAACCAGATGTTCCAGGCCCTTTTACCTTTGTTTATTAAACCCTCGTCCTTCTTTTCTGTTTTCCTCATTGAGACAACTTGAGGAAAAAACTGCCTAAGAAGAAAAATGGTGATTCATGATCCCGACTTGCTGCCAAGTGGCGATGCTCCTGCTTGAGACCCTCGATGTGGTCAGACAGCATTTGTACAAAGTCCAATCCCTCTCTGTGCATGTATACTTTATTGTTTGTGTAATTTTAGTGAGATCATTTGTATTAAAATAAAATGTATATATGTACATATATACATGAGTTTATCTGTAAATATAACAACTGTCTATGACAGCGGTTCCCAACCTTCCTAATGCCACGACTCTTTAATACTCGTATGTGGGCGTATCTGCATGTGGGTGGACCCACCTGGAGATGGATAGAGGAGTGGTGTGTTTTCCGATGGTCTTAGGTGACCCCTGTGAAAGGGTTGTTCGATCCCCAAAGGGGTCACAACCCACAGGTTGAGAACTGCTGGTCTATGAACACTATGAATACACATGTGTCTTTATTTACTTGTTTCACATACACATACACATACCTATGCATACCCTTGTGGGAGGCTGTGTTATATAGTGAATAGATAGTTGATATCAGGATTAATAAGACCTGTGTGAGTCCTGCCTCTGAGACATACTGGGCTATGTGATCCAGGACAAGTCATAACTTCTTAATGTCCGAGGTAGACTTTTTAGACTCTAACTTGCAAAACAGTTGTTGATTTGCATTGCTAGGGGAACTTTCCTCATCGGTGTTTCCCCTATACTGATGAAATCACAGGAATGGACCAAATTTTATTTTTATGAGCATGTGTGTATACCTATACTGTATATTAATAAACATGCATTTATTAAGTAACTTCTATATGTCTAGCATGGTTTATATTATATTACATTATGCTATGTTATATTAGCATATGTATATAAGTATACTTTGCTTCTATTAAAAGTACCCCAATGGTCCTTCATTCATCATTAATCTTGTGTTCCCATAAGGAAGGGCCCCTCTATCTACAAAAATTATGATCTCTGAGAGAAGATAGCAATCCAAGAAGAATGCTTGATGCTTCTCCATTCTAGTGGAGAGATGAGACCATCTCTTCATAAATCCAGGTCCAAGGTATCAATGATTAAAGAAATATTATCAAATTAAATTTATTCTTGTTGAACTTGAGGTCCTTGTTGAACCTTGTTGACATAGACTAGAAATGAGAAAACCTGTTAGGAATGCCATTAGGCTACACAGGGACCTGGGTTTCTCATATTTATGAGGAAGCATCAGAAGCCTCTGCCCTTGAGTGACTGCTTTCTTTATCTACTTGGATCCTAGTTGTTGGCACTGGTGGCATCAACACCAGGCTTGAAGTCTGAGACCTTGTAAGCCTGGCAGAATCCCTGAGTAACAGCATTTTGGAGTTGGAAGAGACCAAACCACAGCTGAGAAGAACCCCCATTATCATGTGCCCAACAAGAGGGCCTGCCTGTGATGGAAGACCTTCAAGGAGGAGGACTCACCACCTCCTTAGGTGAGGCATTCCCCTTGGGGACAGATTTGATAGTTGGAAAATTTCTATTTTCTACCATCAAAGTTAAATTCATCTCCTTGTAACCTCTTTCCTTTGCTCCTAGAACTATCAAGGGTCAAAGAGAACAAGTTGAATTTCCCTTCTTTGAAGGAGCTTCAAACACTTGAAGAGAGGCATCATGTGTTCCTGAGACTTGTCTTTGCCAGGCTGTAAGACCCAGTCCCTTCTACCAGTCCTCATATGATGCAATCTCAAGAACCTGCACCATTCCTATTATCTCTCTCTGGTTGATATTCCAGCTTAGTAATGTACAATGTCCTTAAGTTGTGGTCTGCAGAACTAAACATGACACTCCAAATGTGGGTTGACCAGGAAGAGAGTATTGTTCCCTCCTTATTCCAATGTAGCCCAAGATCACATGAGTTTTTCCTCTGTCACACTGCTGACTTGGATTCAGCTCAGTCTCCTAAAATCCCAGATCTTTTGTAAATAAATTGTTAGGCAACTATGCCTCCACCACCTCAAACACTCTAACTGGAAATGCTCAAACCCAATAAATAGCTGATTTCTTGTCTTGACATCCAGAACTGACTGCCCTCCCCAAATTTCATCTCAATAAATTTGGCTTAAACTGAATAGGTTTAGAATATGGATATTTTTCATATTTATTATGGCTGCTTTGTTGTTGAGTCACTTTTTAGTCATGCGCAACTCTTTGTGACCACATTTGGGCTTTCTTTCAAAGATACTGGAGGGAACTGCTACTTCCTTCTCCAGGTCATTTTACAGATGAGAAAAATGAGGCAAATAGGGTTAAATGACTTGCCCAGGGTCACACAGCTAGTAAGTCTCTGAGGCCAAATTTGAACTTAGGAAGATGAGTCTTCCTGACTCCAGGCCCAGTGCTCTATCCACTATGCCACCTAGCTGCTGGGCCACCACAATATTGTCCTTCTAGAAGACATTTGCTATTAAATGGTAGGGAAGATCAAACATCTTTTCCCTATTCCCTGTACCCCCTTTTATTCCCTCCCAAACCCACCTTCCAATCCAAAGAACCATTGGCTTATCAAAAACAACTTCTCAAATAATGACATTTTTGGACAGATTCACTAGGTTGGGAGATGCCCCAGAAATAACCTCCCTGTATTTTAGCAAAGTTTTTTTGACAACGTGTTTGACAAAGTTTCTCAAGTCACGGTAGACTAGATGGATAGATACAGGCTGACTGATGATAATATAGTAAGAGGGATTTATAAAAACAAGTCATGTTAAAGCTTAGTAACACTGATCAATGCAATGACTGACCCCAGTTTCAGAGGATTGATGATGATGAATATGACCTACTTCCTGATAGAAAGGTGATGGACTTGATATGAAGAACGAGGCTTACACTTTTGGACATGGTGAAGGTGGGAATTTGTTTTGCTTGACTGCATGTTTGTTGCAAGGATTTTATTTTTTTTATTCTTTCTCAGTGGAGGTGGCATGGGAAGGAGAGAAAATACATGCTTATTAGTTGAAAAAAAAGTATTCAAAATAAAGAAATGAGTTGATCAACAGACTTCTTAAGTTTCCGGCAATCGAAGAACCCAAAAAGAATTCATCATCAGATCAATGTTCAACAGGATGGGAGTTTCAAATGCAGTGCTGCATACCTCTGTTTCTGTCTCATTTTGTTCAGCATATTTATTCTTGATTGAAAGCATAGATTGAATACTTATCAAATTTGCTAATGGCATTAAATTGAGAGGGAGAGCTAAGACATGGGATTATAGGGTCAGGTCTCAGGAAAGATCTCTATAGATTAAAGAGATGGATCTGTTGGATCTAATAAGATAAAATTTAGTAGGTATGAGTATGAAATCACAGATGAGTTAAAAATTCTAAAGGTAAGATGGGGGAAAGCATGACTAGAAAGCAGTCCATGTGACAAAGACCAGGAGATATTAGTGGATTCTAAGCTTAATGAACTTGGGATGGAAGAAGGCAACCCCCAAAAGCCAACGAAATCTCATAATATGTATTAATAACTTTCTTTCATGATGGAGCTTATGCCGTTCTCTGAGGCTCCTACAAAAAGAAAGACAAAGTCACGGAACCATGTCTGCTTCTCAGAATCCTTAAGGGACCATTTGTGTCCAACGATATTGACCTTAGTCAAGTAGAGAGGACTTCTGAACTACAAGGGTGGGGAGGCTCTAGTATCGCTTTGGGAGTGAGGGTAGTATTTGCTAGACAAGTGCAAGAGCTAGCAAGGCATTGTACAAAGAGGTTGCAGAACTTCCGAAATTAGTGGGATGAGATGGTTAAGATGATGGTCTGCTAATCCATTGTGTTCTGCATGTGTGAGTTTGAATCATGACCTTATTAATTTCTCTTGAGAGGCAGTATATATCGTGGATACTCACTGGAACTTTAGTCAGGAAGACTTGAGTTTAAATCCTACCTGGGACACTAATGAGTTGTGTAATCCTGGTCAAATGACTAATCACTCTCAGCCTCAGTTTCTCCATTTGTAAAATGATGAAGTTGGCCTCAAGGGTCTCTAAGGTCCTTCTAGCTCTAAGCCTATAGTCCTATAACCCAGGTTCAAGTTTGTACTCTACAACTTATAAGTCATGTGACCTTGGGCAAATCATTTAATCTCTTCGAGCCTTAGTTTCCTAATTTGAAATAAAAGGAATGATAATATTCTATGTCACAGGGTTGTTATGAAGAAAGTGCTTTGTAAATACTTAATCGCTATAAATGTGTCACTATTTTTAGAGACATCTTTAAAAAGAACTTCAGAAATTACAATGCTGTGATATTTTAATTGATCCATGATTTCACTGGTTTTGATTCTTCCTTGGCCAATGCAAATTTAAACTATTTAATACCTTCCCATGCCGTTGCCCAGGCAGCACCAATGGTTCTCTAATTGTTTCTCAGGAAAAAGACAGACTGGTCTGTTAGACATTGAAAGTCCTTCAACTCTGACTCTTGCTCATCTTTCCAAGTTGATTCTCTATGAATCACCCTTATACACCCCCTTATATCCGAATTGACCTTTCAATTCTTTCTCCAGAACATTTCATCTTCTATGTCCATTGCATTGCCTAGATCTCTGTCTCCTCACTACCACCTCTTGGAACCCTGAGTCCCCTTCAAGGCTCAGCCCGAGAGCCAATCCCTACATCTGGCCTTTCCTGATTCCTCTGGTTGTTAACAGTTGTCCCCAACTCCAAAACTGCTTTGTACTTGTTAGCTTTATATTTTGTATGGGTTTATCAGTGTTATGTTGTTTCCCACCAGTAGAATGGAAGCACCAGGAGGGCAGGGGCTGCTTTGCTTTTGTCATTGTATTTCCAGTTCTTAGCACAGTGTCTGGAATCTGGTAATGATAATAATGATAGCTAACATTTATATAATGTACACTATGTGTCTAGTGCTGTACTAAGCACTTCATAAATATTATTGCATTTAATTATAACAACATTGGGAGATAGGTGCTGTTATTACCTCCCCCCTCATTTTCCACCTGAAGAAACTGAGGAAAACAGAGGCTAAGTGACCAAAGGTCACACAGCCAGTAAATGTCTGGGGCTGGATTTGAACTCGAGTCTTCCTGACTTCAGACATAGTGCTCTGTCAACTACATTACCTAGTGGGCTCTAATAGGTGTTTACTACGAGCTTGTAGAATTGGATTGAGTCGAGTTTTTGTCCATATTTTCTTTAGAGGAGATGCTTGATGAAGGGGACCTTCATCAAGTTCTCAATATCTAAACGAGCAATCTGCATTATAATCTCAACACATACACCCTTGATGCTCCTTGTTTCACCACTTTTTGCATAAGAGTTGTCTTTGGTAAGAAGCAACAACACCAAACATCTCTCTGTTGTCTTCTGGGTTACACAGAGTTTTGAGTCTTCTGATATTGTGACACTCTGTGTTTTGGAGTCATACTTTGCCTCCCCTGGAAGCTATTGCTATTAATGATACTGGTTAGTGACTGATAGCAAGTTGGGTCATCAAAGTTTCTGGAAAATCCCCCTTTTTAATCCAGCCCAATTCTTTCTAATCTGTGTTGAGTTTGGCTCATTGTGAGAGATGAAGTTTAGACTTCTGCATGATAGAGATTGAATAGTTATGGGTAATGGTGGAGTGAAGATATATATCAAGTGAGCTGAGGAAGGCTGATGAACTGGGGTTGTCATCTCTGTTAAGAAAACTAAAATTCAAAGAGATTAAATGATATTGCCTAAGTTGGGAGCAGAGCTAGCCCTAGAACCCAAGCCATTTAACTCTGTGTTCTTTCCATTAGAATACATTCTCTGTGCAAGTATGGGCAAATTGTTCTGAACCCCAGTTTCCTCATCTCCGAAATGGGAATAATAAGACAATCTCTACAGCATAGGAATTTCTGAGGAAAGCAGAAATAGAAGTCATCACATCATTGACTAGTTTATGACAATCTGACCTGGGTTCAAATTCTGCCTCGGACACTTACCACCTAATGGACTTTGGGCAAGTCTGCCTGAGCCTTGGTTTCTTTAAGTATAAAATGAGAGAGGTTGGACTAGATGGCCTCTGTGGGCCCTTCCAATTCTAGTTCTACTCCTGGCATCCTTTATTCCTCTCTATTGTTCTGTTGTCTTTTGAAAAATATTTATTAATTAGTTTCTAGTTTTCAACATTCACTTTCATTAGATTTTGAGTCCCTAATTTTCTCCCCTTCCTCCCCTCCCCCTCTGCCCACTCCAAGATGGCATGCAATCTGATATAGATTCTACATATACATTTATGTTAAACATATCTTCACATTAGTCATATTGTACAGAAGAATTAGAACCAATGGGAAGAACCATGAGAAAGAAGAAACAAACAAATGAAAAAGAGCAAATAGTATGCTTCAATCTACATTCAGACTCCATAGTCTGTTGTCTTTTTAATATTATTTTCCCTAATAGAATGTAAGCTCCTTGAGGGTAGAGACTGTCTCACTTCTATCTTTGTAATCCCAGCAACTAGGATAGTTCCTAGCATATAGTAAATATTTAATAAGTGTTTGTTGAATTGAATTGAGTATGATAGATGAATAGATGAAACTTAGCTATTTCTCCCTAGCTTATTGAGATTGGATCTAATAGGTTCCAAGGATGGCTATTAAATATTTATAGTACAGGGAATCAAGGTACACACGATGAATGCTGAATTCTGATTCAAAAGAGGTTTAGATTTGAATCCTGCCTGACACTTACTGACTATGTGAGCCTGGGTTTAAATAGGAATCACAGATCTGGAGGTGGAAGGAACTTCAGGGATCATCTGGTACAATCTCTTCATTTTAGAGATGAAGCCCAGAGGGATTCAGCAACTTGTCCCAGGTCATACAGCTGCTTGGTAGCAAAGGCAAGCCTCAGTTTCCAAATCCAGTCCATGCCTTTACTTTGCCTTAAAAGTTCTGAAATGTCTGCAGCATTCACCCTTCTGGAAACATTAGATTGGTAAATCCAAGGAGCAAATTGTTTGTAGAATCTCAATTACAACCCTTATAATATTGTCATTCGTAATCAGCCCACTATGAAAACAGGGCTTACAAAGGGCAGCCTGATCATTTGAACTTGTGATCTGTGATAGATTCAAATATTCAAATGAGGTCAGTGGTCAGAGCAGAGGTGACAGCTTCAGTCAATAAATGGGTTCAGTGAGACAAAATCTTTTTGTCTACATGGGAATAGGTTGGAGATGTTGGTTCTCAAGGGGAACTCCGAAGATTAAATTCAGCTGCATCGCCAATATCTTTGCAGGCCAAACTAGAGCATGAGGGAAATGTTGGGTGAATTGCATGCAGCATTTGTGTGAGGTTCTTGCTGACAGCACCCCAGGACAGCTGGGTCAGCTGTCCTCCCTCCAGCTGAAGTGGAATTTGATAGAAAACGATACAATGGAGAGAAAGAAAGGAGAGGGGGAACAAAAAAAGGAAGCTGGGATATTACCACTTGTCTGTAGGATAGGAACCACAGGCTGGTCTTTTCATCATTTCCCATATCGGAGGTACAGTAAAAAGGGGACAGGATTTTTGGAAGCAGAGGACCTGGACTTGAATCTCAGCTCTGCTATGTACTGCCTGCATGACCTTGGGCAAGTCAATTTACTTTTCTCGGCTTCAGCTTTTTCATTTGTAAAATCAGGCATTTGGACTTGATGATCTTAAAGTTCCTTTCTATTTCTAAAGCTATGGTCCTATGGTTTCCCACCTCTGTGTTTGCACAGATCATCCTCCAGGTTTGGAATGCACGGCTTTCTCATCTCTACCTCTTAGAATCCTTTAAAATATAGCTTAGTAGTCTCTTCCTAAATAAAGCCTCTCCTGGATCCCTCTTCCCCTGCTGCCCCCAGTTATCAGGGTGCTCTCTCTTTCTTGAAATTAGTATGTTGTGTCTACATGGTCTTTACTTCTCTGGATAAATGTTGGATTCCCCAGTAGAATGCAAGCTATTTGAGAGTGTGAACCAGGCTGTTTTCATCTTTATGTTTCTAACTCAGTGAAGAGGAGCTGGCACATTTTTTTTCTTTGCATTGGCTAGTGAAATTATTGTTGAAGGGAAATTACGGTGTGGAAATTCCCCCCCCCCCCAACAATGCAAATTGACGACTTGTCTGTAATTTATACCCTTAGAGAGCTGTCTGATGGTATCAACAGGTTATCTCATTGTTATCAAACTCAAATAGAGACAAAAAGTTATGTTTTATTATATTTTTATTTATTTCATTAAACATTTTCCAATCACGTATTAATCTGGTCCTGGCCTTACTTGGGAGTTCACATGGCCAGCAGACCCTGAGTTTGACATCTCTGGATGACCTGCCCAGCTAGTATGCGTCAAAGGCAGGACCTGAACCCAGCTCTGGTTCTTGCTGATGCAGCAATATCTTCCAAACCAGACTAACAAAACACCTGGTTGGGAGAATCCAGTCAGTGTGGTCTTTCCTAGGACCAGGAATCCTCATCTTTGCTATGATCATCTTCCATCCTGGCATGGAACTTGTATCCTTCCCCCTAGACCAATATTTTCCCCTCTTCCTCTGAGAGCTATGGTCAAATAAATAAGACCATTCATTGGCTTTGGGAAAGACAGGTCTATGGACTGCCTCATTGGCTTTGGGAAAGACAGGTCTATGGACTGCGTCCTTCTTGCACTAACCATGCCTGCAACTCCCCACACTGAAATTCCTCTGCCAGGTCATGTTTCTTTAGTCATATAGTCTTCCACATTAACAGGTGAGGTTCTTGAGGGCGGAGATTGTCTTATACATAATTGTTGTTCTTCAGTCGTGTCTGACTCTCCTCTATGACCCTTTCTGAGGTTTTCTTGGCAAAGATACTGGAGTAGTTTTCCATTTCCTTCTCCAGCTCATTTTTACAGGTGAGGAACTGAGGCAAACAGGGTTAAGTGACTTACCTAGGGTCACACAGCTAGTAAGTTTCTGAGGCAAGTTCGAACTCCGGAAATAATTGGCACTTAATAAATGCCCTTCCTTCCTTCCTTCCTTCCTTCCTTCCTTCCTTCCTTCCTTCCTTCCTTTCTTCCTTTCTTCCTTCCTTCCTTCCTTCTTTCCTTCCTTCCTTCTTTCCTTCCTTCCTCCCAATGCCAGGTACTCTTTCAGCTTACTTAGTGTTTGTTGAATTTAACTGAATACACTGATCAATTTAAAATAAAATAAGAATAGGAACCCAAGACACTGGAATAATATACTTCCTTCAGAGCACTACTTGCTGGTCCCAGACGGGGATATTTTAATGTTAGCCAAGAATAGTTAATTAACCATAAAACATGGTACTACTTGAAATTCACTAGTAAGCAGTTGAAGTATTGTTAAGATCACACTTAGGAAGCTAAGGATGATTAACCTTTGCCTAGGTTATAAAATGGCCCATTGGCGAGTGGGTGCCACTGGATATATTACCTGGATACCTATTGGATTATCGAATGAGAGGTTTTACATGATGTTTGGGATGATGATATATATCTAGTTACAAACTGTTTATGACAAGTGGAAAAGCCAATAAAAGATTAATGCAGATTTAAATAGATTTTTCTTCTTTACTGGAGTCTTAGTTAATTTATGCATATATAACTCAATAGTTGTGTATTTAAAAGAGACACAAGCTGATTATTTGTAATGAAGAGAGACGGCAAGGCAGAGTGGGGATGGGGAATTGGGAGCTGGCATGCAGGTTCTGCCTGTGGGGCATTTGTAGCAGGGGATATTACAACTGGGGAAATTTTTCTTTCAATAGACACTTCGCCTAATGAGACTTGACCAGGTTTTCCTAAATTCTCCAGCCTCTGTGCATTTCTTTGGTGTTTCCCATAGTTAGAATGCTACATCATCATCATCATCATCATCATCATCATCATCATCATCATCATCATCACCATCATCGCTAACATTAACATAGCACCTACTATGTGCCAGGAGCTGAGCTAAACACCTTGTAATTTTTATCTCATTTAATTCTCAGGACTCTATGAGGTAAATGCTATTATTAATCCCATCCTACAGATGAGGGAAACTGAGGCAAACAGTATCTTGCCCAGAGTCCCATAACTAGTAAGTGTTTGAGGCTAAATTTGTCTCATCCTTCAAGTCTTAGCCCAGGTTCTACCTCCTCTGTGGTGCTCTCCCCAATTTCCACCATACCCCAGCATCAGTTGAAAGTATTTCCTTTTTTCAAATTTTCCTTGTTTGGATTTCTCCTTTCTGGCCACAACACTTTACCTTGAATCACACAATATTTGTTTTGTGTATGTCCCCTTAGTAGAACCAAAGCTCCTTGAGGGCAGGGGCTATGCCATTTGTCATTTTTGTATGCTGAGCACTAAGCACAGAATACTGCACACAGTAGATGTTTTATAAATGCTTGTTTAATTGCATCGGCATAATTTGGCCACATCCCTGGGAAGAGCAAGTCTTTCTAATAAAGTTGGAATAAACTAAGGACTTTTTTCTCCTAGAATTAGACCTTTCTTAGATCCTGGTTGTTTGTAATCAGGCTCTGACTTATTTTCCTGGACTTTTTTCACATTACTCTCCTTCACACATGCCACATTCTAGCCAAACTTGCCTGTTTCTCATGCATAATATTTCCTCTCCCACCTCTGCGCATTTGCCCAGATTGTCTTCATGACTGGAATGTTCTCTCCTTGCCTCCATCTCTCAGAATCTGTCTTTTTCTACATGACTCAGCTCAAGTGCCTCCTCCTCCGTGAGATCCATCCAGATCACACCAAGTGTTAGTGCTTTCTCCCCAAGTACTTCGTACACCTCTTGTGCTTATTTACCTGCACACATATTGTTCTCCCCCAGTAGAATATAAGCTCCTTGAGAGCAAGGACTGTTTTCATGTTTCTTTATATCCCTAGCACAGTGCCTATAACATAGTAACTGCCTAATAGTGCTTCTTTAAACAAAATGAAATGAGCTGACACACATGATGCTGAGAAGGAAGGACCTTTGAGACATTCCAGTCAAAAATCTCTGGTTTGGCTGAGAAGAGAACTGAGATTTAGAAGGTCAAAGTCACCACCCAAACCCACAGGGAGGATGGGAGTGAGCAGGTCAGGCTCAGTACTCCTGACCACACGGTCAGTGCTCCTTGTTCTGTCTGTTTACACGTGGGGGAGGGGGCGGAAGGTACAGGGACACCCTGCAGAAAGAACTCTGTTCTGGTGCAGCTCGAGGCTTGGCAAGTTACTCACACAACTGTTTCTGGAAGGGACACAGAGAACACACATGGAATTGGAGGTAGGAATTAGAAACTGACCCCACAGTGGAATTTCATCTTCCTGAGGGCTGATACTGTGTCATTTTTTGTCTTCATGCCCAAGGGTGTTTTTTGTAGTTGGAGCTAGGTGGGCAGAGGAATAGGACACAATAGCTTAGAGTCAAGAAAACTGAGTTTAAAGTTTTCCTTAGACATTAATAGCTGTGTGACCCTGGACAAGTCATTTGACCTCTATCTTCATTTGTAGTACCTGTTTCCCAGGATTGTGGTGAGGATCAAATGGGATAATATGTGTAAAGGGTTTTGTGAACCTTAAGGTGGTACAGAAATGTTAGGCATTGTGACTTCAGCTGATGGAATGCTGCAGTCTGAAGACCTGAAAATGTTTCTTCAGAAAGTAGCAGGAGCATATCATGGTCGGTCAGCCAGTCAACAAGTAAGTCTTTATTAAGTGCTTACTATGTGATGGACTCAGAACAAATGTTGGGGATACCAAGAAAGACAAAAACAGACCTGCCCTCAGTGAGTTGACATTCTAACGGGGGAGACAATATACAAATAAAAAATTGGAGATTTATGTGGATAGTGTGAGCAACTCGCACATTAAAATGAGGAACCATGAAGAGAATGCAATATAGACCTTGCATTTAATTTCTCTGCCTTTTCTGTTCTCTCTCTCTCTCTCTCTCTCTCTCTCTCTCTCTCTCTCTTTCTCTGTCCCATCTCTCTTCTCTCTCTTTCTCTCCTCTCTTTCTCTTCTCTCTCCTCTCTCTCTTTCTTTTTCTTTCTCTCCTCTCTCTCCTCTCTCTTTCTCTCTTCTCCTCTCCTCTCCTCTCCTCTCCTCTCCTCTCCTCTCCTCTCCTCTCCTCTCCTCTTCTCTTCTCTTCTCTTCTCTTCTCTTCTCTTCTCTTCTCTTCTCTTCTCTTCTCTTCTCTTCTCTTCCCTTCTCTTCTCTTCTCCTCCCTCTCTCTTTCTCTCTCTCTCATCTCTCTCATCTCCCTCTCCTCTTCTTTATAATATATATTTATTATATAATATATGTATTTATCCACTTTATATTTACATTGCATATGTTTTATATGCCCTTGTGTCTCCTCTTAGAGTGTCAGTTGCTTGTGAGTAGCAATTGTTTCATTCTTCGTGTTTATTTTCTCAGTGCCTCATACAGAGCCTGGAATACAGTAGGAAGTTAATAAATGCTTGTTAATGGACTGAATTGTCCATTGTTACACAGCTAGCAAGTATGTCAGAGGTGGGATCCAAATTCATGTTTCTTTGGAAACATGATCTGATGAGAGGTCAATCAGGGATCCATGTCTAACAGGAAGAAGAATCTGGCCTAGAAGGGGGCCTCATACTGAGCAGTACCATGAGGGTCTTCGCTTGGTGGAAAATAACGGGTGGCTTAGATTATATGATCCTGAAGCCTCACAGTCACCAGAAAGAAAGAGGCACGGGAGCCAGTACAGGGCATTAGGGCCAAGAAGATAACAGCAGGGCAGGCAGGGACAGTCCCAGCTGGCCAGAGAATTCACTCCAAGCTATCAAGGATGTGGAGGATGAGTCCAAAGAAAAGAGAAGATTAGTCTCTGAAAGCTGAAATCTCCAGGAAGAGTAAGAAGGACATACCAAATCCAGGAAGAAGACCTGAAAGTTAGAGAGTACAGATCCTGGGGATGCCAAATGGGGGGAAATAATTTTCATTCAGTTATCTGGGTGCTAAAACTGGATTTTTCCCTAGGGCAAGGTAAGAAGATACAGAAGCACTCCTCAGAGCATGGGGAGAGGCAGAGGAAGGGGACCGAGGGCTGCCATATTCCCTAGAGGGAAGAAGTGTTCAAAATGGAGAAGGGAGCTGTGGATTCTAGAAGGAATGAGACACTAAGACCTTGCCAAGCCAACAAACATTTTTTAATCCCCAATTGTGCCAGGCACACTGCTGAATGTTGGGCATATGAAAAGAGGCAAATTACATTCCCTGCCTTTGAGGTGTTCTAAAGGCATTCACAATCTAATGGGGGAGATGCTGAGCAAACAAATATGTACAAACAAGCTGCAAACAGCACAAGCTAGTACGTGTCTGAAACAGGATTTGAGATTGGGTCTTCCCTATTCCCAGTCCAGTACTCTATCAACCATGCCCCTTAGCTATTGAGATCACAGAATAATAGTATCACAAAACTTCAAAAGTGGGACGGACCTCAGTGGACATCTAGTTAGTACAAGTCATATCTAAAGAAGATTTCCCTCTACACATCTCTGACAAGTGGACATCCAATATTACACTTGGGAACAAAAAATACAATTCACAAGTACAAAATAGGGGAGATATATATTTTTAGCATTTTGAAAAAAGATTTAGAGTTCTTAGTGGACCATATGAGTCAGCAGTATGATGTGGCATTGAAGGAAGCTACTATAAACTTGGGTCACAAAAAGGGTACAATTCCAAAGAATGTGACTTTGATAACCCCAATATGATCTGCTGTAGTTCAGTTTTATCTGGAACATTGTGTTTTGTTCTGGGTATTATAGTCCCTCATCTATAAAATTAGCTGAAGAGGGAAATGGCAAATCACTCCAGTATCTTTGCCAGGAAAACTCTAATTGGACGTGATGAAAATGATTGCACATGCACACACATGTACACACACACACACACACACACACGGAACATTTTCAGTTTAGAACCTTTAAGTGGTCCTCATCTTTTGTTGCAGAGTATGGGAGTGGAATGGGTAGAGAAATTCTATTAAGTATTTAATAAAACCCTTTAAATTCAGGTAGCAAATACTTCAATGCAGATTCAATGCAGAATTGAACATCAAGGAAAGATGGTCTTTGCCCAACATTCTCTGCTGAGAGGGAACTCACCATATCCCGAGATAGTCCATCCCATGTTGGAACAGCTCTGATCATTACAAAGTTTTTTCTGATGTCAAGTCTAAACCTGTCTCTCTGTAAATCCCACCAAGGGCTCCTAGTTCTGCCTCCTGGAGCCAATGAAAAAGGGCTAATTTTTCTGTTACATGACAATCTTACACATTCTTGTCCATGGCTATCCTGTTGCACCTCACCCAAGTCCTGCTTCCATCGCCTTCTTTCCCTAGGCTAAATCTCTCTAGTTCCTTCAGCTGGTTTTTGTATGGCATAGACTTGGGGTCCTTTGCTATTCTGCTTGTCCTGGGCACTTCTGGATACCTTACCAGTGACTTTCCTAAAATTTGGGGCTCAGTATGGAGCACAATATCCCCAGATGAGGCAGGTCCAACTGAGGGAGGGCAGAGTACAGATCATAATTTCCCTCTTTTGGGACATTGTGCCCCTTTTGGTATTGCCCAAGATTGCCTTTTGGCTGCCATATCCAGTGGCCTCCATATGAAACAGCCCTCTGTCCTGGGTTGCTTCTTTTTCCCCCTGAAGGAATGGTGATAGAGTAGGGACAGAATCCAGAATCACAGAATTGTTAGGCTGGCAATGAACCCCAACTGAGCTATTGGCACTTGGAATGTGAGACCCTTGTCAAGTGAACAATGAGTGGACAAATGTTATTGGAATGGCTGACCCTTATCAGTCTTAGCTTGCTTTACATGAGACCTGAAGACAAAAGGAAGTTGGTGTTCACTTGATTAATCAACCAATCAAGAACCTTTTCTATAATTGACTATTATGAACCATTCGTCATGCCAGACAGCTGGGCTTACAAAGACAAAACCGAAAGAGTCCCTGCCTTCAAGAAGCTTAAATTCTATTGGGAGAACAACATATCCACATTTCAGCTTTGTTTTTCTTGGGTCAGACCTATGATCTCATTGGGAACTCTTAATGAGGAAATCTCTCTCTCAATGGAGACTGGCACCTGTTTGGCAACTGAGTTTCCTGAGCCTGAGTCTTTTAATGACTTGTTTGGTTTTACACAGTTAATGAATGTCAAAGTTGGGACTCAACCCAGGTCTTCCTGATTCTGCCTATTAGGTTAAACTGCTTCCCAAAACATACAATATACAGCCTTATAAGTAAACACAAATTACATACAAAGTAATTTAAAGAGTGATTTCATGGAGGTGAGTCAATTCAGCTAGGATCAGGATAGATCCCATGGAGAAACTGATCATGGTGGACTGTGCTCTGAAGAAAACTAGGGAATCCAAGAACAAAAGTGAGAAGGGATGGCATTCTAAGAATGTGGTATGCCTGTGCAAAAGCATGGTGATTGGAGATGGAATTCCATGTACAAGCAACCTCAAGTAGGTTCATTTGGATGGAACATAGAGTGCATGTAGGGCAGTAATGTATAAGAAGCTTGAAAAAGGAGGCTGGAGCCTGATTGTGAAGTGTTTTAAATGCCAAACAGAGCAGTGATATTTTATTCTAGAGGCAATAGGGAGCCTCCCAAATGGAGAAATGGGTCATATATTCTCCTTGAAGAGACAAAGTAATCCATGGAGTTGGTTTTATCATGTGTCCTAAAGTCAACAAGAAACATTATTTCATGGGATGTATGGTCATGATGAAAATACTTGAAGTTTTCACAACAACATCTCTTGCAGAAAAGGATCAGGAGGTAGAGAAAATGAAGAACTTGATAAGACTTTCCAAATTCAATCCATAAATGTTTTAACATTTGATGCCTTCAGTGAAAAGGTAAGCATAAAGGAAGATAGTTAAAAAAAACCTTGTTGGGTAACATGTTTCAAGGGTCTTCCATGAAAGAGGTCACAGGTTTCAGACAAAGCAGAAAAGTGTGAAGAAACTAATGACACATGTCTCTAAATCATGAATATGTGAATATGTTCTTTGGGAAGATAATAGGGATGAGACGTGGTCAGCAGCAAATAAGTCATAAAAATTAGATTGTTTATGTTTTAACAGAGAAGAGATGAGTGGTTATCCACACAGGATCAGCTGTCAGAATGCAATCAGTTCATTGCCTTGTTAGAATGAAGATCAAAATCAATACCCAACAAGAAGAAAGAAGAAAAATGAGAAGATATGACACACAACTGATGCAACTTCAACCCAACCCATTTAGACAAACTGTTGACAAAATATGGGAAATAGACTATGTAAATAAATCACCATAAGGAGGAGACCAAAGTGGCCACAAAACACTCAATTTCCTTGCCAAGTGGAGAGATGTAGAAGCAAAGGGCAAGCTAAGTATGTAAGCTTGTTTGTAAGATGTTATTGACTAGGATGGTAAAAGATTATGAGTGATATTTCCCATAAAACAAGGTGGAAAGGGGAAAGGGGGGAAGGCGGAAAACACATTTACATAAAATCTGGCCAGAGACCCGATTAAGCTAAAGTCATCCAAAGTGCATTTAAAGACAAGGGCAGAAAACAAGGAAAAATGGAAAAGATCTATATTTTTTTTTAATTAGAAAGTCTTTTTAGCATCAATACCAGTACATCCGCCATGGTTGGATAGCACAGGCAGAGAGGGACTTGGTGACTTGTCCAAAGTCCTGCAACAGTAAGTGTCTGAGGCTGAATTTGAATTTGGATCTTTCGGTTTCTAGGGCCAGCCCTCTCCATATTCATATAGAAAAGTCCAACTCTCTCTAATGATTATGGATGACATCCAAAGGTTCTTCAGTGTCTCTGGGTTTCATTCAATTAATCAAATGCAAGGAAGAGCACCACCACCTGTAGCAGAGGATCTTAGATTCTTTTTTTGCATGTGTCCTGTTGGATGATCAGTCTGGTAAGGCGTAAGGACCCCTTCTCAGAATCAGGTGTTTTAAAAATATAATTTATTCATTTTTGTTTTCAACATTCACTTTTATAAGATTTTGAGTTCTAAATTTCCCCCTTTCCCCTCCTCTCCCACAGGGCATGCAATCTGATATAGATTCTACATGTACAATCATCTATTTACATTTAACAATGTAATTCAAATTTGTGGGAGGCGCATTTATTCTGTTTTCAGGAAGAGTGTTTCTTATACAGACCCACTGCAATGATCCTGCAGCACATCCCTCCTGCCCCATTCCCAATGCCCTTGGCTGGGATTCACTGATCTTGTTCAATCTTTGTATTTTAAAGCTGAAGTGAGGTCTAGAATGGTCAATAAACTTGTTCAATGTCCTGCAGGTATTCAGTCCAACTCACTCAACCCAACAAATATTTATTAAGTACCTATAATGCACAAGACAGGAGAGAGTGTGGTATGGTGAATAGTGCACCATCTATGAAGTCAGGAACATCTGGATTCAAGTCCTGCCTCCAACCCATACTAGCAGTGTGACAGTGGGTATGTAATATAACCTCTCTAAGGCTCTAAGTCAGAGCTGAGATGCCTATCTACATCAGTGGAGGGATTTTCTACACAGGGAATGTCCCAGACTGATGAAATCCTACATTTCCATGATCATGCCCCCTCAATCCCCACCCCCCAATTCTGCAAGGCAATGGGCTAGGCACTTAGAATGCCAAGATGAAACCAAATCTGTCCCTGGTCTCAAGGCACTTGCATTCTACAGGAGTAAGCACCAGTGGTTCCCTGTTAACCCAAGAAGCAAATTGAAATGCCCATGTTTGACATTTCAAGCCTTTCCTAACCTGACCCTGACCTAAATTTCCAGCCTTGTCACATGTTACTCCTCTTCACACTCTTTATTCCCTAAAGTGGACTTTTAAATTCTCCTCAGACATGGCAGTTGATTTCCCATTGTCATGCCTTTGCATGGAACATTTCTTCTTCTTCAGATGCCCTCTCCTACCCCCTTTCCTCTGTGTTTTAGAATCCTTGCTTTCCTTCTCAACTCAGCTGAGGCATCTCCTTCTTCATGAAGTCTTTCCACACTCCCCCAAGTTACTAGTGTCAGCCCACCAAACCATCTTGCATCTATCTTGTATACACTCAGATGGCTCCATGGTGTCTCCTCTGCTAAAATGTAGCCTCCTCCGGGAAGGGTGTGTTTCACGTCTATCTTTGTATGACCAGATCTTGGCATAGTGCCTGGGTCATAGTATGAATATTGGTTGGTTGATTATTTTATATGAGTCCAATCTTTCTATGTCATTTCTAAACTTTCTTGTTGTTGTTAATAAAGGGGCATGTAGGATGAGGGGACATTGGAGAAAGCATTAGACTTGAGCAATGGGAAGACAGTCGAGTGGTCTAGGACTTGGATTGAGAGGGATCTGAGTTCAAATCCTACCTCAGGATTTGATGTGTGACCCTGGGAAAATTACTAAACTTCTGTCTGTCTTACTTTCCTCATCCATAAAATGGAGATGATAACAGCACCTACCCCCCAGAGTTGTGAGGATTAGAGGTAATATTTCTAAAATGCTTTGCAAATCTTAAAGTGCTGTATAAATGCTAGCTATCATTATTGTTGTTGCCGCTAAGACAAATACTATATATGGAGGAAGACAACCGGGCTCAGGAATTCTGCTTTCTAGCTTGCTGTGATGAAGATGAGCACAATGAAGATGACGCTGGTCATTCTAATTAGTGGATATAGTACTGAAAATTGAACATGTATCAATGTAACCCTTCTCCATATGGAAAAATTGCTATCTAAAAATGCCATTGCAAATGTGAGCATGATGCATAACCAACAGGAACAGATGCCACTCTGAAGCTTTAACAAGACAGTTCTCCTTCAAATTTATAACGGGCTATGTTGAAAAACCTGACAAAACCAAAATGCTCTGCCCATAAATTATCACGGCACCATTCCTTCTGTGGAAGTGAAGGTTGTGTCAGCACTTCCATTATCCCCCAGATTGCCATGGCTCAGAGCTCCAGCTTGCAGCTATAAAACTCCACCTTGGCTTGGAAATTGGCACTGGGCACCTCAGCCTTGCACCACCAAATTTGGAAAAGAAAACTCATTGTATTGGGCCCTTTTCTTAGAACAGCTGGGGTGTAAGAAAAAAAAAGTGAGCTGGATTTATCAATCATAGAGCTGGAAGAGACCTAAAGGTCATTGAATCCATTGCACTCATTTTACAGTGAAGAAAACTGAGGCCCAGAAAGGCAAAGTGATGTGTCATGGGAGAAAATGGATGGAATAGAGGCCTCCTCCATTTCTCTTGAAATTGCAAGGAAAAAATGGGGTATGAGGGTTCTTCCTTACTCTTGGTATGTGACAGTTCATCTTCTTTTAATGCAATAAAACACTTAATTTTTCAAAGGTTCTGATGCATATTCATCTCTCAATTAAGGAACTCCCTCTATGGATTTAGATCACAAACCATCTTTTGGGTCTAGTCTTAGAGAGTTGCTTGAAACTGAGAGGTTTAGTCAAGACATGTCCATGACTACAGGGCTAGTAAGTGTCAGAGATGGGACACAGTTTATCCTCACTCCCAGTCCAGCACTCTCCACTTGGCTGGACTGCGTATAATATACATACCTGTACGGACATCTTCTAAATGAAGCCTTTCCTGATTCCCCCAGCTCATGGCATCATCTCTCTCCCACCTACTTCCAGCACTTTTTACAAATGTATACATAACTTTAACTCTGTATACAATGATTTATTTGTACGACATCTCACCCAATAGAATGTAAGCTCCCTGAGGGCAGGAACTGCTTTTACTTTTTTCTTCTTCTTCCCAGCACTCAGCACAGGGCCTGATACTTAGGTGTGACTCGATAAGAAATGTTTATTGAATAGGTACTGTCTCTTTTCAGATAGATTATAAACTCCTCGAAGGAAGGCAGAGTTTCACTTTTGTCTTTGTATCTATAACTCTTAGAACAGTGCTTGTCACCTAGTAGGTTGCAAACAAACGTTTGTGTTGATTGACCACAGTTATCTGGAGATTCATCTTTTGAACAACAATATTTTTCTTGTCTTCTCTTCAGTTCTACCCACCCTTTAAGGCTCAGCTTGAATCACCCCTTTCCTTGATTTCTGTAGCTGAGAACAACCTTCTCTTCTCAGACCTCACTGTAATTCAAGCCCCTGATTAGACCATAAGCTCCATGAGATCAGGGACTGTGCCTTTTCATAGTGCTCTATGTACAGAAGGTACTGGATAAAATGTTTTGTGCTCTAGATTGCATTGTGTGTAGTTACAATTTCTGTCTCTTTTTGTCTCTTGAAGGAAACATGGCTTTCTTTTAGTCTTTTTGTTACCAAAGCCACGAAGAATTTCTAGGCTCACCCCCTCAGTTCAGGTTTTTATCACAATTTTCAGGGATTACTGTTAACAGCCTCCTAATCTACACAGCTGGCTTTCAGTCTCTTCTTTCTGTTCCATCCTACTCTCAGCTACTAAAATAATCATCCTAAAGCAAAAAAGCTGACTGTGTTATTATTTCCCTGCTTGGGAAGCTACATTGGCTCCCTATTGCCTGGAATGCATGCATGCATGAGTGAATGAATGAATGGATGAATGAATGAATGAATGGATGGATGGATAGATGGATGGAAGGAAGGATGGATGGATGGTGGACAACTGGGAGGATGGAAGGGTGGATGGATGGGTGGATGGATAGATGGATGGAAGGAAGGATGGATGGATGGGTGGATAACTTGGATGAATGGAAGGATGGATGGATGGATGGATGGATGGTTGGATGGATGGATGGATGGATGGATGGATGGATGGTTGGATGAAAGAATGGATGGATGGATGGATGGATGGATGGGTGGAAGGATGGATGGATAGATGGATAATTGGATGGATGGATGGATGGATGGATAGAGAAGGCTTTCTTTGTGTTAGGCATTAGGAATAAAATTGTCAAAAGCAAGACAGTCATTGCCCTCGAGGATCTTACTTTCTAGTACTTGGAGGTGTGGTGGTCAGAGGGGAGCATTTGCGGGACAAATATAAATTCCCTAGTGTTATTTAAAGCCTGTTGACCCCAGTCTGTCTTTTTGAGGCTTATTTCTTATTATTCCCCATTAGCACATGTTCTAGCCAAATTGGCCTATTATTATTCCCATTTTTACAGTCGAGGAAACTGAAGTTGATACAAGCAAAGGGACTTGTCCAAGGTCACATAGCTAATACATCTCTGAGGCAGAATTTGAATGCAGGTCTTCCTGATTCCCTGTCAAGAGTGAAATCTGGAGCAGCTAGACCACCGTTATGAACATGAATCTCTGTAGTATTGTTATAATCAACTGGGCTAACAGGTTGTCAGCCAAGTTTCCCATACCTCCATGCCCAAAGGGCACTGTCTTTTTCCTGCCTCTGGGCATCCTTGGCACCTCCTGCACAAGGCCATTCCTGAACTCTTGATTGTTAATGCCATCTCTTCATAAAGTGTCCTGCATTTCCTGATTTGTTTGCTCTTTGTAGATCCTCCCAAAGACTACCATCCCCTTAGACCAGGCCATTGCTGTTGTTCAGTTTGTTTTCTTTCTAACCCCAGTGCCTAACACAGTGCTCAGCACACGGTAGGTGCTTAACAAGTTCTAGGATTGGATTCCACAAAACTGCCATGGGAGGCATTTATTAAATTGTTTTCTTTCAGGTCCTTGAGGGAAGGCTCTGGAAGAGAACCGCCAATGAATACATCCATGTTTTACTTTGGAGCCACAAGCTAGTTTATTTTTTCTTAAAGAAAAATAAAATCCACCCAGCCAGGAGCAAAGCACCATGGAGCTTTTTAAATGAGCAAGGGGAGCAGGTGGTTGGGCCTCCCAGGAAATCCTCCTGCCTTCCGAATCCAGAGCATGTTTCTGCCACTCAAAGCCATCGGGGGCTCAGAGAGCCACTGCTGAGCCCCATGGCTTCTCCCAACACGCAAACTCTCTGAGCAGGGAAATGGGCTTCTTCCCGAGAGTGAGGGATAAACCTTTCTTTTCTTTATTTAAGCTAATTGGTATGACTGAATAGGAGGGGCCAAGGGAATTATCGAAAGAATTGTGGGCTGCCCATGAGGTGTTGGAAACATGGAGTCATTGTTCCATATGGATCTGACCTGCCCACAGAGGAACTGCTGAAGTCTTCCAGTGACTAAGACACACATCTGGAAACTTCTGGAAAGGAATAATAGGCATTTCTGTTGGGTTTTAAAGATCACAAAGCACTCTCTACATTTTCTCCATGGATCCTCACAAGACACCAGGAGGTGGGTAAGATGGGCTTTATAGGCAGTAGAGGTGATAGAGCATGTAGGACTGGAAATCAGAAGACCTGAGTTCGAATCCTACTTCAGAGACTGACTAGGCAAATCACTCAACTTTGCTCAGTCTTAGTTTCTTCATCTGTAAATTGGGGGTATTATAAGGATCAAATCAGATGACATATGTAAATGCTTTGTAAACCTCAAAGTACCATGGGAATGGTGGCTATTGTTATTTTTTTTTTCATTTTGGAGATGGTGGAACTGAGTCTCAGAGTCTCTGTCTCTGTAAGTGAATTTCCCAAGGTCACACAATTAGTGAGTGGAAGATTTGAACCCTGGCCTTCAAACCATTCACAAGCACTTAATATGTTCGAGGCAGCTTGCTAGGTGTGGGTGGCAAAGAGACAACAATGAGGTAATCCCTGCCCTCGGGGAGCTTAGGGGCTACTTGGATGGTGTGGGTTCAGAGATAAACACCTGTAGGGTGAGGTGCACAGGCTCCCTAAACCAAAGTCCAGCACTGCAGCCCAGGCTCAAGTGGAGGGTTCTTTTACCAACTTCTTCCAGCTCCAAAAAAGGAGAATCTCAGTTGTTCCTATCAGGGAAACTCAGAGCAATAGAAAGTGAAAATACAAAAACAAAAACAAAGCCTATGGACTACTCTTCTGCAAAATTCTAGAAGCCAAGGGAAGGACGTGTGGTAGGGAATCATAAGTGTAAGCTGGAAGGGACCCTGGAGGTCATCTGGTGCTACCCCTTCCTCTTACAGGTGGAGGAACTGAGGCCCAGGGAAATGAAGTGACAGTCATAGAATCCTAGATTTAGAGCGAGAAATCTGGATGCTGAGAAGCTGTCTAGTCCAACCCCATTGTGCAGATAAGGAAACTGAAGCCTAGAGAGGGTTGCTTGCTCAAGGCTACATAGCCCAAAGGACAGAGCCAGGATTCAAATCCAGACCCTCTGACTCCAGGCCCAGTGCTCTTTCCACTGTGCCATATGGCCAAGGGAATAGAAGGAACACTGGAGAGAATGAGAGAATCTTTGTGTGAATCTCCACTGCTATTGACTGACCTTGGCAGCAGGCTACAATGCAAAGGGGACAGCACTTGCTATTGGGGGACCAAGGTTTAAATTCTGACTCTACTATTTGCTACTTGTGGGAACTTGCCCAGTCAGTGAAACCCTTTGGGACTCAGTTTCCTGATCTGTAAAGTGAAGGGGAAGGGGTTAGGCTGGCTGTCCTCTCAGGCTTCTTCTAGCTCCATGACTTTCCCTCTCTGAGACTCAGTTTCTTAAACTGTAAAAGGAAGGAGCTGGCCTAGATGACCTAAAAGGTCTTTTCTAATCTATAGCTTATTTTCCTTAAGAGGAAGAAAAAATGAGGCCAAAGAGGGGAAGTCAGTCAGTCATGAGTCACCAAGCCTTCATCAGTACTTACTTTGTGCCAGGCACTGTGCTAGGCGCTAGGAACAGAGAGAAAAAGAAAACTATTCCTGACCTTAAGGAGCTTACACTTTAATGGAGGAAAAAGCATGTAAATAATTGAGCCCATCCATACAAGATATATAAAGAGAAGATGGAAAATTACCTGAGAAGGGAAGGCACCAGAAGCTGAGGGTACTGTGGGCACTTTTGAGAACAGAGTGGGTCATACCAAGCACGAAGAGCCGCAGAGGTGGTTATGGACTTGGAGGAAGCTCGAAGAGAGGGGAGAAGGAATGATAAAGCAGGAGCCCTCAGCATCCACTTTTCTCAGGTCCCATTTTCTGCAGAATGCCCAGGAAGTCTCTGAAATGTTCTCTGTCATTACCAGAAGTAAGAGAGGCTCCAGGTTGTCCCCCTTCTGGCTACCACTAGGAGGCAGTACAACATTGTGTAAAGATGAGGCCCTGGTTGGGAGGTCTAGAACCCTGGCTTCTCTTCTTCTGGGGCAATCAGCATTCTTTGTGCCCTTCCTTTATTCCCCACCTGAGAGCCTGGGTTTGAGGATCCTGGTCCCACCCTTCCACATTCTCCAGTCCTTCTTTCCAGACATGAAAGGAGTATCCGATTCATCTTAAACAGAGAAAAGTGGAAGAGAGGGCATCTCAAGCGAAAGAGAGATGGAAACGTGAGCCAGGAGCCAGAAGCCCACAGCTGCTCTGCTTGGAACCTGCCAAAAGGATGAGGACCAGTGGCTGGAGGGCAGCAGCCAGCAGGTCTCTTATTCAAGGGCAGAGCAGCATGTCATTTAAGGGCCTTATGGGAAAAGACTTGGAAACACATGCCAAGGGATGCTGAGAGGCTCCGGATTCTCAGGGGACAGGACAGCCCGGAGGCTTCCATGGTCCGTCAGGACCAGGGTGTGATTGAGCAGCTAGATCAGCCCATGTGGCCAGCCGCAGTCAGCATTCAAAACTATTGTTAGTAGTAGCTACAAAGAAAAAAATACACTAAGCATAATAAATAAGTACAGGATAGTGACTTACTCTAGGATTGGTGGTTTCTCGCTGAACCCCATGGAACAGTGTGAGGAAACAATGATTCAGTCGAGTGTTTATAAAATGTCTCTTATGGATTCGGTCAGGGGTTCTTAAATTGGGGTCTGTGAACTATTTTTTAAGAAAAATATTTTGAAAACTATATTTCAACATGACTGATTTCCTTTAGAATCATTTGTCTTTCATTTTATGAATTTCAGAAAGTGATACTGAGGCGAGATCCATGGGTTTCACCAGACTGACTGCCAACAGGATCCACGCAGAGGGCTCCAAGGCTCGGCACTCAGGCTACAAAGACAAAGAGAGGCGTGCTCACATTTTTAAAGGGTTTTGTTTTCATCAGGAGTTCAGTGCAGCGGGGGAAACATGCAACATTGGGAATCAGAAGGACCTTGGTTAAATCCCAGGCTGGTCATTTCACTGGATCATACATAGATTTAGAACCAAAAGGGACTTTGGAGATCCCCAAAACAAACTCCCTCATCTTACAGGTAAGAAGACCCAGGCCCATCTCATGGCCAGAACCTAACAAATGCTTGTCAAAATACATGTGACTGAGGCTGGGCTTACACCATCTACTTAAAGGAAGGGAACAATAATAAAGTCTGACGCTTATATAACACCTACTACGTGCCAGGCACTCTACTAAGTTCTTTACAATTATTATCTCACGTGATCCTCACAACAACCCCAAGAAGGGGGTTCTATCATTATCCACATTTTAGAGATGAGGAAACTGAGGCACAGTTGTTTTGGGCAAAGTAATCAATAATGCCAATGCTTCTGGATTATAGACCAATTCACCATCCCTGTGAACCACTAGACTAAAACTCCTTTGCTATTGTCTTCCTGGGTAGCTAGGTGGTACCATAGTGCATAGAGCACCAAGCCAGAAGTCAGGAAGATTCATCTTACTTAGTTCAAATCTGGCCTCAGCTGTGTGACCGTGGGTAAGTCATGTAACCCTGCCTGCCTCAGTTTCCTCATCTGTAAAATGAACTGGAGAAAGAAATGGCAAACATTCCAGTATCTCTGCCAAGAAACCCCAAATAGGGTTATGGAGGGTTGGATATGACTGAAAAGACTGAACAACAATATTAGAACGTAAGCTTCTTGAGATAACAGATTTTCTTTTTTTGTTGTGATATCCCCAGAACTTAGAACAATGTATAAAGCAGAGTAATGGGTTAATAAATGCTTTTTCTTCCTCCCTTCATTAATTCATTCAGACAGCCTTCACCGGAGTCTTAAAGCAGAACCAAGATGGACACTTGTTAGATGTGCTGTAGAAAGAATTCTCTTTTCAGTATGAGCTGGACTAAATGCCCACCATGGTTGCTTCCAACTCCAAGCATCAGTGATTCTATATTTCCCTCACCTCCATGTCTGCTAAAGTCCGTGCCCTCTGAAACATGGAACCAACTCTCACAGGCCAAGAGGGCTCACTCCTGCTTCATCGCAATTGGTAGAGAAGGAAACTCCTTTTAACCTTCTCCTGCCCTTCACAGAGCAAAGAGTGGCCTCATTTGCAGAGCTGAGTGTCAGAGCTCTTTCAAGATTCATTTAGAGACAGACCTCTGGTCTCCAGTCCCCCCATGGCCATGACGCTGTGTCTAAGGCACAGTAAACAAGCGGTCCCAATCTACCTCAATGATAGACCTCCCCTTGACTGGGGTCAGGAGCCAGGGAGGACCACAGGTAAAGGGGAGAGATCTGGGCAATGAGGTGACCCTTCAGAGCCCCTGGGACCAGGCAGCCCTCTGGGATGGGATGGCAGTTCACAGCACTGGACAGAAATGCCTGTCCTTAACAATTTGGGGGAGTCATGGAAGTGACCAGAGCCAAAGGCAAGATTCGTTCTGTGCTACAACCATAGCAGAAGACGAACTTATATTTAGAGAGGGCCTTTTAACCCTAGCCATCCACAAGCAGGCATGAAGCACCTACTATGTACTAGACCTTATGCTAGGTGTGTGAGGTAGAAAAACAAAAACAAGATGGGCCTCCCTTACGGATCTTTTATTCTTATATAAGGGGGGCGGTATTAATCTGGGATCCACGAACTTGTTTAAGAAAAGAAATATATATACATATATATGTATACGTATACACGCATACACATATATGCACAAATATATGTGTGTATATAAACATACACACATACATGTGTGTTCACAGATGTTTGTTGTTGTTTGGTCATTTTTCAGTCATGTCCAACTCTTGGTGACCCCATTTGGAGTTTTCTTGGCAAAGACACCGGAGTGGTTTGTTATTGCCTTCTCCAGCTCATTTTACAGATGAGGAAACTGAGGCAAATGGGGGAAGTGACCTGCCCAGGGTCACACAGCTAGTAAGTGTCTGAGGACAGATTTCAACTCAGGTTTTCCTGACTCCAGGACTGGCACGCTATCTACTGTGCTACCCAACTGTCCCTTGGATTTTATTTTATGTATTTTAAAATATTCTTTTGAGATGGGGTTCATAAGGTTTCATCAGACTAATCATCAAAGAAGTCCATGCACACACACACACACACAATACATACACACAAGTTAAAAAGGGAGAGAAAACATGCGTACATATAAGTAAAGAGAAAATACAGAGTTAAAGACAAGACCTGGGGTGTTATTGATATAGAGCACTTCCAGAAGAAGTCCTTCATCCAATGCAGGTTGGCACCTTCTCTACAACTTAGAGTCTTAGAGACTAGTCTAGACAGCACTAAGAATGACTTGCCCAGAGTTATAGAATCAGTAAGTGTGAGAGGCAACACTTGAACTCAGATCTTGCTGGTTTAGATTTTAGCTCATGGGCCCCTATTCAAGGTTGACCATAAGAAATAAATACATAGGAATTTAGTAGGACAGCTGGGGAGGATCAGGTGGTGATTTAGCTGAGTTTTGGAGGAGTCCGAGGAACCTAAGAGGTAGTGGGGCGGTGCTTTCTGGGCACGGGGGACACATACAGAGATGGTAGAAGGAGTGTCCTGGGTCAGAGTGTTAGGAAAAGGCCAGTTTGGCTGGACAGTAGACTGGGTGAGGGTGAGCCTTGTCTAAAAAGCCTGGAGGGGTAGGTTGGAGTTGGGCTTTAAATGCCAAACAGGAGTTTTATAGTACTTGTTTCTCCAGGTAACAGGAAGCCATTGAGGATTACTGAGCAGAGGAGGACTGTGTTCAGAATTGTGCTTTAGGGATGTCGCCTTGTCAACCACATGTAGGATGGATAGGAACAGGAAGCTTGATGTAGTGAGACCAATTAGGAAGCTATTTAATAATCCAGGTAAGAAGTGATGAGGACCTGTACCAGGTGGTGGCAATGTGAGTGGAGAGAGAGACTTGTGAGAGAGATCAGGAGACTAGAGGACCATGAATGGGGATCTAGAAGGAATCTTGGAGGCTTCTATTCTAACCTACCCATTTTACAGATGAGGAAATGGAGCCTCAGAGTGTTTATGTGACTTGCCCAGGGTCACACAGTTAGTAAGGGCCACAGGCAGGCTTCCAGTCCAGGTTGCCATCTTGGATTGATTTCAGGACCAGGAACCCCACCCATATTTCATTTTACCTTTTGGATGAATAAGGTTGTATCCTCTGAGCCTGGGAATTTTCTGTTACATGCATTTCTTTGGTTGAATGAGGGGGATCACCCAAACTCCAGACT
Source organism: Pseudochirops corinnae (assembly GCA_028646515.1). Taxonomy (NCBI): domain Eukaryota; kingdom Metazoa; phylum Chordata; class Mammalia; order Diprotodontia; family Pseudocheiridae; genus Pseudochirops; species Pseudochirops corinnae. The sequence goes on from CM053586.1 coordinate 351,304,850, forward strand.
TACCTATTATGATATCTATGGCACGTCTTCATATATATTTTCTAGCAGAAGGAATGATTTTCCTCCTTTGGCCTCAGGTCCTTCCCTGCGCTGCAGTCACATTCTCTGAGTGCCCACTGGGCAGAGGGAACTCTGGGAAGCCAGGATGGTCCCACGAATCCTTTGCAGCCCATCTTCATGCACTTTGGTGAATGAATGGGACCCAGGGAGGTAAGGAAACCCCCAGCACACCTTGTCCTCCCCACAGTCCTGAATCAGGCCTCTTCCCCATGTCTGGGGACCATTCTCTCTGTCCTCCATGGCTGCTGCCTGGGCAGATTTTCAAGGACCGTGGCCACATTGCCTACAACTGTTCACTTGGAATGGATGGAAAAAACCTTTTCAATGAACAGATTTCACTGTGATGGAGACTTTCAAGGTAATATACTCCACTTCCTATTACTGTAGCCCAGAGGAAGGAAGAATTTACATACGTGGGTGGTGGGATGGGCTCTAGCATCGTAACTGACATTTATAGAGCATTTTAAAGTCCACAAAGCACTTTACCTGTGTTTTTCAAAGCTTCTCTTTTGAGCCTCCCACCAGCCCTGTACAGTAGGTCTGTAGGTATCACCAATCTCATTTTACAGAAAAGGAAACTGAGGCTCACTGAGGATCATAAACAGGAACCTCAGTGATGTGATGGATAGAATGTTGGAGCTACAGTCAGGAAGACCCAAGTTCAAATCCTTACTAGCTGTGTGACCCTGGGCAAGTCACTTAATTTCTGTTTGCCTCAGTTTTCTCATCTGTAAAATGGGGTAAAATAGCTCCTGCTTTTCAGGGTTGTTGTGAGGATCGGGTGAGGTAATATTTGTAACGTGCTTAGCACAAAGTCTGGCACATAATACGTGTTACATAAACATGGCGACCAGGGAAGTATTTGAATGTAGGGTCCCATTTGCTCTATCTCGCTGACTTGTCTTCATCATAACCACAAGGTTATGGTAGATGGACCTTGTAGAGAAAGGTCAGAGTTTAAGATGGGGAAATGAAGGGAAACACATCAGGCCAGAGGAGATTCTCAGGGGCAAGTGGGGAGTGAGGAGAAAAGCACAGATTAGAGTTTTCCCATTTGGACCCAGAGGACAGAGCCAGTAGCAACGGGGGAGGGTTAGGAAGTGCAGAGAGGGTGATTTTGGCTTGATGTTAGGAAATGACTTCCTGTCAATGGGAGCCAAGCCAAAGTGGGCTGGACTAACACAAAGGTAGTGAGTTCCCCCTAACTGGAAGTCTTGATGCAGAAGCAGAATGACTCTTGTTGGGTATATGGTAGTGGGGATCCCTGTTCAGAAACGGGATGCATTGAATGGACAATGACGTCCCTAACAACTCCTGGATTCCATGATTCTCTCCAGTGAATGCTGAAAAGAGTAAGTCTTTAAAAGAAAGATGTATTCTAAGGTAGAGGATTCATTCTCTTCGGATCTCAAAGCACTCTGTCCTTTACTCATTTTATGTCAGGGTTGATAAACAACTTACATGTTACCAAGTACTGAGCTCATTGCAAGCTCCCACCATGACTTATTGGCCTGTGTGTCTCTTGCATCATTTACCATGGGACTGAAGGGAACTGCAAACATAACTGTTTGTGAATAACTAACTGTAGTGGCAGAAACAGAATCTGAAAAGGGAAAGACACATAAGAACATAAAATGATGAGAGAAAGGAAATCCTAAGGTAGAACAAAAAATTAGGAGGGAGGGAACAAGTCTCCTTCAGTGGAGAGCAAAAAAAATATGACATGGGACTTAAATATTAATTGAGATAACAGTGAAAAGAAATCACTAGTTGGATAATTAGAGACATGGCTAGCAATTTGGCATCCTAGGTAGGGAGCAAGAAATGTGCCCTTAAATCGATGTGATCCCTTTAATCAAACACCATCACCATCACTACCACTAGTACTACTACCAATACAACTATTACTCCCACTACTACTGCCACTACCACCACCACCACCACTGCCACCACTGTAACCACTACTACTGGTACTACTTCTAACACCACCACTCCCATCAACAACAATAACAACTAATATTAAATAGTACTTCACGATTCACAAGTATTTATTAAACACCTACTATGCGTGCTAGGTTTTGGGTACAAATAGGAAGAATTAAACCACCCTTGATCTTAAGGAGCTTATAGTCAGTCAGTCAATGAACAGTTACTGAGCAACCACTATGTGCCGAGCACTGTGTCAAACACTGGGGATACCAAGAGGCAAAGGACAGTCCCTGCCCTCAGGGAGCTCCCAGTCTAATAGGGGAGATGTCATGACAACACACAAACACTGTGAACTCGTGCTGGCAAAAGCCACCATCCTGGGAGGAGCAGGGCAGGGCGAGGCTGGGGAGATCATTGGGTTGTGGCCACTTTGTAGAGGGACTCCACAAGTGGGTGACTTCTTCACTTTTCTAACTGTTCCTCCTAAGTAGTTTCTGAAAGGCAATGTGGCTTACTGGTTAGAAAACCCACCTCTGGTCAAGAACCAATTATACAAGCAAACAATGAGTATTTATTGGGCACCTAACATAAGGATAAAAATTAAATCGTCCCTACATCCTATGTATAATCAAAGACCGAGTCAGAAAGTGAGAATGGGTAGAGAGCTCCATCTAAAGTCAGGGAGACCCTTGTTCAAATCCTGCACACTAGCAATGACACCCAAGCAAGTCACAACTCCTTTGAGATTCAGTTTCCTCATCTGTACAATGAGGAGAGGTGTGAAGATTAAGTGAAATAGTGTGTGTAAAACTGTGAGGTATTTTGCAGACCCTGAAGTTAGGATTGTGAGCTGTCGTGATTGTCGTTATTATGGTTGGGTAATTAGCAGTAGGTAGAAAAATGATTATTTTGGCTGCCTTGTAGATCCAGGTAAGAAATGGCATAAAAGGACAAAACGAGGATCCTATCAGAATGCCCAGTTTCCTTCTGCCCCTTAACCCCGAATGTTTGCCATCTCAGGAGCCTCATGATTCCTCCTCCTTCTCCTCTTCTTCCTTTTGCTTCCCCTTCCTTCTTAATAATTGTTTAGCAAATTGAATAAAATGACTCTAATTCCATTAAGAATTGCATTCCATCAACAACTCAGTCTGCTACCCCTGCTCAGAACTACAGGCTTTGGAGGAGAAATGATGGGAGAGTGTGCCCCCATGTGCACAGGGGTTGGGTGGGCAATGGGATGGGGTTGTTCTATTGAACCACCACTATGGCTCTGCCTACTGACACTAGGGCCATGCAAATTACCCTGGAAGGAGGAGGCAGGAAGGAGCAGGGACATGTTGATGACCTTTGAGGGCATTCCTTCAGCTGCATTCAAAGCCCTATTCTCCTTTCCATAAATACATAAATGAAAGAATGAGTGAAAGAGTGAATAAATGAATGAACAGATAGATGAATAGATAGATAGACAGATGGATGGATGGATGAATAAGGAGGGACCCATGGTTCACTATGTAAACTAATGTGATTCAGTGATCTGTCCTATAAAATCTAACCTTGAGGATGTATATCTTTGATAATATGAGGGTACTGTGCATTCCCTTTCAACCCACCATTCATACACACATACTTTTCCCTCAAGGTTACCAACAACAAACAAGTTACTCTTTTTTTCTGTTTATGGAACCCCAGTTTATTCATGGTTTAGTGTCAAGAAAATTGGACTTTAGAGTCAGGAAGGAGCTGAGTTCAAATACCACCTCTGACGCCCAACTTGCTGTGCTACTATGAGCAAATCACCCCACCCTCCAAGCCTCCATTCCTTCATCTGGACAATGGGCATGGGTAATTCTTGTAGTAATCACCCTACAGGGTTGATGTGAGGAAGAAATGAGTTACAATTCAATTCACTAAGTTCTTACAAAGTGTCTAGCGTGTGGCAGAGACCTCAAGGAGCTAGGGAGATAAAGACAAAAATGGAACATTCTCTGCCCTCAAGAAGCTTACGCTCTACTGAAACGGCACAACATATTCACCATACTTATAAAAATAGTTAAGGTTTATATCATACCATAAGGGTGCTAAGAACTTTCCAAATATGATCTCATTTGATCCTCAAGACAATCCTGGGAAGTAGGGGCTGTTATTACCCCCATTTTACAAATGAGGAAACTGAGGCAGAGGTTTAGTGACTTACCCTAGGTCACGCATCTAGGAAGTATCTGAAGCTGGATTCAAATTGGAGTCTTTCTGACTGCCATTCAGCACTATGGATACAGACAGAGCCATGTAAGTAAAAATAAATACAAAATATTTGCAAAGGATAAGTAAGTATAAATAATATAATACATAATATAAAATGCAAATATGATATACAGATAAACATCCTTAAATAAATAAAATTAAAGAGAAATTAAATATAAAATATCTGCAAAGCAACAGAAAGTAATTTTAGAGAGGGAGCCAAACAGGGGTCAGGATGACAATATACAAAAAGCTTTAAAAACCTTCAGTTCCTATATAAAGGGCGTCCTGGAAGTTAATGATGATAACAACAGTAAATGACGAAAAGAGTGTCGTGCTGAGGACGATGATTCATTCCTGCGAAGCTGGTGCTGTCTTTAGGGAAGGTGAGAACGGAGCTTTAGGGAAGGGAAAAGGGTCAGTATTTCCCACCATTTTCTGGCCCCTCTCACATGACTGGCAATTGGAGCCAGCGGCAGGAAAGACCCTCCTCCCCAACATTTGTCACCGACCTTGATGGATGGTATTCCCAAGTTAATGTCATGAATGCTGTTTGGAAATTGCAAGTCCATGCTGCCGGTGGTCTGGCCAAAAAGAATGAATTTATAATCACGAATATAAATTTCAGAGATAGTATCATTGTCAGCCTGAATCTGAATTATGGTCCATGTGGGGAGTGGCTTGTAACTCAGCATAATCCCAACGACAATAGTTATATCTATCACTTTGGTATAAATCAATGGATACCAGGATGGAGTAAGCGGGCAGGTCTCCCTTCTCGGAGGTGGGGAGTGTGTGTGTGTGTGTGTGTGTGTGTGTGTGTGTGTGCGCGTGTGTGTGGGAGATTTCAAGTATCTGTGGAATTGCTGACTCATGCCAACAGGCCTGCAGAAAGAAGCCACTTTGGAAATCCTTGCATTCATTCCCATCTTTCTGGCCTTAAAAAGAAAGTGCTCCAAAGCCTGGTCGTCTAAAAATCAAGAATGATGCCCTGTGGTCTCCTGTGGCAGGCCTTTGGCTCAGCACACATCTAGCGCCTGCCTTTTAAAACGGAATTATTTACTAATTGTGAAGGCGAGGCTCCGAAAGGAATGACACCAACCTAGAGAGAGCCAGGGTGCTCCGGCAGACCTTTCTAAAATGCCGTGAATTAAGCAGTATATCTTTCCTATTACTCTATATTGGTTCCCTCCCAAAGGCAAGTGACCCCAGGGAAAGGGAGGACGGGAGGCTGGGCACACCACTGAGCGAGCAGGGAAGGGGCTTTGAAAGCTCCCTGCTGGGGAGAAGAATGCAGAAAGATCACGGGGAGCGATAGCTCGAGGAGAAAAGAAGATGGTTTGAAGTCAGTGAAAAGTAATTTGGGGAGGCAGAGAGTCATTTAGCTAAGCTATTGTTCAGAGTAATGAAAAAAGGAGGCTTATTCTGGAGTCTGTTACAGTAGAGAGTTTGTCAATCACCAGATCGGGGGGCACTGCTCATTCAGTCAGGAGGGAGGAGGGCGATCGCCAGCAGCTTTTATGACCACGGAGTCTCTACTTTGCATGGGCTTGTATAGACGATAGGGTGGTTAATAGCCATGCAGAGAGACAAGGCTGGCTTGCATCTGTTACGGTCCGGCTGAGGAGAGCTGATCCCGCCGCTGGCTGTTGGCAGGAATCTCTCCTGCTGATTAGACTCTCCACAGATGTGGTGTTCTGCCGTGGAGAATGGACCCAAGGAGGTGGCCTTTGCGATTCCCCTACACATGGAGCGGGGCAGAGGCGGGGGCGAGCCAGAGCAGCGAACAGTGGCTACAGTACCCAGGAAGGTCTGGGTTCAAATCTCCCCTCTGACACGTTAGCCTGGGTGTCAAGTCGGAGGACTGCAGATTTAGAATGGGAAGGGTCCTGAAAGGTCATCATGTTACAGGTGAGAAAACCGAGCCAGAAAAAGGGGAAATGACCTGCCCAGTGTCCAAGGCAGGATTGGAACTCAAGCCCGGCGCACCATCCACTGTGCCACTTAAACCTGGGTTCACATCCTAGCTCAGTATTCTCCGTATGACCTTGGACAAGACACTGCTTTTATGACCTCGGTTTATTCATCCATAAAGTGGATGGATTAGGAAACCTCTTTTCCAACCCCAGATCTATGTTCTTATGATAATCTTGGTGCTTCAATTCCTCCTTTCTGTAGAATAGAGATTAAAACAAAGCTCAAGTGCCTAAATCACATGGTTTTTGTGAGGCTCAGATGAGAAAGAGTGGGGGACTAAGAGTCCAAGGACGTGGGTTCGAATCCAGACAGTGATAATTTTTACTTCTGTGACTTTGGGCAAGTCACTGCCATGCTCTGGGCCTCGGTTTCCCTAGCTGTAAAATGAGAGGAGTCTCACTAGACGATCTCTCGGGTCCCTTCGAAACAAACCAATGAAAGTACGATCCTAGAATGTATTTAAAGTATTTGTGTTATGCAGATGTCAGCTAAATTAGTGGTGAAGAGCCTCCCACAAGAAAGCGCCGTCTCTACGAACTCTTACTCTACTGTTGCCAAGACCCTTCCCATTGCAAAACATTCTCCACTCGATTGCCCGCTAGAAGGCACCACGGTGCACAGAGCGCTAGACCGGAGTCAGGAAGAGCTGAGTTCAAATTATAGCCCAGATACTTAGCAGCTGGGTGATCCTGGGCAAGTCACTTAGCTGCTTGTCTCAGCTTTCTCAGCTGTAAAATAGGGCTAATAGTAGCACCTATCTCCCAGGGTTATTGTGAGGATGAAATGAGATAATATTTGTAAACCTCAGAGTGGCGTATAAACGCTACTTTTCAGGCGTTTCTAAAGTCCAAGGTCTGACTACGGAACTCCCTTGCTCAAGAAGTGCCAGTGGTTCCCAGTAGCCACTAGGGAAAAACGCGAAGTCTTCAGGCATTTAAGGTCCTTCACATCTCCTCCCCTTTGCACAGCTTGTCCCCAACGTGTGCCTTGCATTCTGCTTATAGAATCCTAGTTTCCTTCAAAGCTTAGCTTGTTCCGATCCTCTAAAATAGGGTTTTCCTCATCTCTCAGCTGCTGTTGCCATCACCCTGGAAATGAATGAATAAAGCGCTTATTATGCACTCATTATGAAAAATCCACTTTATGTAGGTAACTTATACATTGTTTGTGTTCACATCCTGCTGTCTGTGTTGATTCCTCTCAGCAGAACCCAAACCCTTTGGGGCCAAGGACTGTTTAATTTTCAGTTTTATATCTCCAGGACTTAGCGCAGTGCCTGGCACCTAGAGCAGCAGGTAAGTACTAAATCCTGGGCATCCCCAAACTCGCTGAACTAAGACTTTGGGGACATCCTGTGTTTGTTAAATGAAGGCAAATAAAGAAAGAAGAAATGAACGTATAGATTTATGGTTATCCCTCTCATTATTCATTACCCTTTGCTAAGGGCGGATCACCTCAATTATATACAAAGGGCATATGTTAAATAATCATAATAACACAAAGAGTCAACATAGAATGTAGCGGTTTAAGGTTCACAAAGTGCATTTATTGTCTTATTTGAAATGACAGGAAAGAGGCGCCATAACAAAATATGGAAGAAAACATCTCAGTCACGGAGCAGCTGAATTTAGCCATTCCCAGATCCCTCCAGGACGCTCCCAACATTCTCCTCTTTGTCCGGAATGAAGAGACTTTAGAAAAGGTTGGGTCATGTTATGATTTTCATTTGAAACAGTTTTAAATCATCATGTTTCCAAATCTAATATATGGACTTACATATTTATTAAACTTCAGAAGTTCCTTAGAAAGATTGTGTCTCCTCTTCATTTACAAATCTCATTCCCAAATACAATTCCCAATACAAGCCCCGTGTGCTCTCCAGAACGGTGTTTATATGGAAATACACATGTTCCCCATTCTCTGGCTTTTAAGAGCATCACACAACCACCATCAAGCTATTTCCATAATAAAGAATCCCTCCCTCCCCCTCTCCGCCATACTGCCCCCTCTCACCACCACTGCCTTCCCATAGGAAGATGTTCAGCGGTGTCAAATGTTTTTTGACTTTGATAAAAAATGTATCGAGGGTCAAGAACATCTCTTAATAGTTCCCACTGCTATTTAATAACCTGCCTCAATGTCAGAAGATACAACCATCATATCATTGGGCTAAGAAGTATTAGGCACCACCTCCCTATCCATTGATGCACAGCTGGCCTGTCCGTGTTATTCCACAGTCTGTCCCTTTCAGAGAAAGGCGAAAGGAGACAGAGGGTGCAGATCTCGTTCGCTACAGCCTCTGACACCATCACTATCAATTGTCTTTTGCTCGTCCTGATCATCACCTCAATTATCTGGTGTCCAGTCCACCTGATAGGTTTTTGCAAACTATAACTCTTCTGTCGATGAGCATGGAATGATGACAGCTAGGGGCAAAGGGACAGAATACAAAAGAGACAAACCCAGAAGTGAAATAAATACATAAGTCTGGGTGGGCACGTGGAGGCTCTCACCAGGCATCCAGAGAGCAGGGAACCAAAGAAATCGGCATCCTGAGTAGCCTGTGTGTTGCCTTTGGAGACTCAGTAGGGCCATAATAAGCGTTTGTCCGGTCGCTCAGTTGTACTGAAACCTGTTTACGTCAAGCTAAGTGAGAGGCACCCAGAAGAACAGCAGACCAGAGCATTTTTCCTCTCATTTCATCATTTTCATAGCAATCTCATAAGGGTTAAGATACTAAAGATATTACCATGAGTAGGGAACAGGCAGAAAGAAACCAGCAAATTATGGGGTGGGGGTGTCATGGTTATAATTTATAGGGAAAGAATTTTCAAAGTAAAGTTATAATAGGTTCTCTCTATTTAAGGTGAGAGACTTTTTTCTAAACGATACCAATTGAAATTCACATTCAAATTGGAGTCATGAATCAAGGAGCAGAGGGAAGCTCGGGTTCTGGTCAGGTGTGTGGGGGAGGCATCTTCATTGCCCATATTTATACCCGCCTGCACTCCTGCACTGTGGAAGAAAATAGATTTGTGCATGATATTAATTGAACTTTCGTCAGTGCGCAGTTCAGGAGGTTAATTTGTAAAGAATACATTACCAATATATTCATAGCATTTAAATAAATTGGGATTCCAGTTTCACACATCAATAACACAGCTGTTAAATAATATTTTTATTCTATGTAAATTCTGCCCATTCATCTCAGTTGTATAATAAATGACTGTAATTAGGGGCCTGCGTTGAGAGGAAGGTCATTGGGAATCTTGTAATTTCTCATTGGTGTAAAGAGAGAAAACAGATCTGTTTGTGATGAATGCATTCAACCTTTTGCATACTTTGAGACTTTGTATCATGCATTAAAATGCAGGGAGAAATTAAGTTCTTCACTTACATAGCATTTTTAATCTAGCCCTGTTGGTTTTTTTTTTTGTAACTAGAGTCTTCCAAATGGTATCTCTGCCTTCCACCCTCCCCATCCCCCCACTGTAGATTTCATTCTATTCTTGGAAATCAATGAGGATACAATCCTATGCCTAACTCAGGTCCCCATAAAACCAAGCTGGAAGACTTTTTAATTTAAAAAAAAAATCTCCTGATGATTTTTAAAATGATAGATTTTTATATCCAAAGTGGGAAAGGGTGCAGGCTTCCTAATCACTTACCAGCCTCCCCCTTTCTCCCAGTTGTAAAAATGAAGAAAAGTTACCTCACATGCTTCCAAATCATCTTCTCCCTATAGCAAATTACCACTTCCGGGCCACCAGGGAAAGCCCCAAGTTGAACTAATTTCTATTTTTCTGAAGAATTCCACAGTTTTGGTCCTAACCTGTCCCTGAGTGTTTTTTATTAGGGTGTGAAATTTGTTTTTCATGTCTGCCATAAGGGGCTTTAGAATAGTGTGCCCAGTTAAAAGTAACTGACCAATAAGGATTGATGCCAGGACTTCTTTAAATATAAATAGGGATATTTGTGGTTGAATTTATCAGTTATTTCTCCCATCACTGGATTTTTGGACCTGATACTTTGTTGTTGTTGTTGGGGAAATGGGGGGGAAGAAGGTGAATTGGAGAGATAGACAAAATATGGAACTCTGCATTTGGAAATAAGAGTAAAAATGATGGTGCAGTCTTTCCTACGTGGTCCTGAAGATTTCATAATCACAAGGTCTTCTGAAAAAGGGGATCCAAGCAGAAGGGAAATCCTTTTAATGAAGCTTGGATTTCGTCCCATTTATCCTAATAAAGACTAATCAATTGGTACCGGCAATCCAAAGGTCTAGTTCAACCTTGGAGGCAATCGGGGTTGTTTTTGAGGGCGCCCAGACGCTAGGAGGGCAAGCGCAGTTAATAGGCTTTTGGTCCACTAATCCACACTTCCTGCAGTGCTGAAGGAGGGCAATTTGGAAGCTGTCTTAGTATAAATCTCCAGCAAGGCTGGGGCTTGTCCGGGGGGAGCGGGCCCCTGAGCATCGTCCAAGACATGCTTGGAGGAGATTCTCCCCTTAATCCAATTTACTCAGCTGAGTAAGTCCCACGGCTCCGGCTTGCCAACAAATTAAAATCCAGCTTCATAAAAACCCCTTGAATTTGGAAGGTATTGGCTGGCCCGCTAGCCTTGAAACTTCATTTATTCTGGCTAACTTCTCAATTATCTGCCCAGCAGTGGAGATGTGTAAAAGTGCAAAAATCAATACAATTCCATTCCCGTTCTATTGGAAAGGGAAAAATTAATGAGACAGGACACTCTCTTAATCAGAAATAAATGTTTTAATTCAGATAATGGCATAGTTTTCCCTCGCTGAAGGATGACCAATGCTGGGCTGCACCCCCAGCAGAAGCCGTTTCAATTTTATTGTAAATATAAAAGGTATTGATCGGGGAGACGTACAAACCCTATTGCTTACAAAAGCCATTCAGGGGGACTGGGAAAACTATTAAGCACTGGGTCAGAAATCGATAAACAAGGCTGAGCTATAGCAGAGGTCGCCCGGGGCTTCATGGCATCTTGGAAAACCCAGTGGCAGGGGAGTGACAGGCGCGTCTCTCGTGGAGCGATGTTCGGGATGAAGGGGGTCAGCTGGTTAATCTCTCCTGTGCCTTGACAGGGCCAGGGAACGGGACTAGTGTAGTCTTTGCCAGCTCCCGGTGATTTAAATACGTGCTGATTCACCCAGCTGTTGACGACTGTATGGGGAGGGGGTTGAGAGGAGGGAGGGACAGTACGTATGCTGACAGAGAATATATTTTGAAAGGCAGGTGCAAATCCCTCCCCCCCCCCAGCCTCTTTTTGTTGTCTCCTCTCTCTCTTCCTTAAAAATAACAATAAAATTATTTTTTAACACACCGGTAGATGGGAGTGCAGTCTTGCTTGGCCCAGCCTCTTATTAGAGCAATCAGAAGAGAGATGAATGGTTATATGGCGGGCTTGGGGGGTGTGGTGTGTGTGTGTTTTGCAACTGCTGACTCAATGTAATATTTCTCCTTTTGCTGCTGTGGTCTTCCTCCTTGGTTATGTTGGATTCCTTTCCTGAAGGCCATCGAGGAATGCCCCCATCAGGCCCCCAAATAGTAAACGTGCTGAGAGTGAATTAAGTTTCGGCATTTTACAGATGAGGACACTGAGGTCTGCGGAGGTTCAGAGGATCCTAGATGTAGAGCTGGATTGGGCCCTTTGAGGGCACGTAGACCATCTCCTTCATTTTATAGATGAGGATACTGAGCTCCTGGAAGTTCAGTAACTTGTCCAAGATTAATTAGTGCCCTCAGGAAGTGTCCATCATGCGCCAGGCCGTCCAACATCCTCATTTTATCATGAACTGGACTGGGCAGATTCTATATTTGCCCAGGGCCAGTCAGTCCATCAATACACCTTTCTTAAGTGCCTTCTATGTGTCAGAGAATGTCCTGGGGGCCAGATCGCACACAAAATTCAGTTCAGTTCAGTTCAATTTGACTCAATGAGAGTTTGTTAAATGCCTATCCTATGCCAGACATGGTGCTGAGCTCTGGCAGATACAAAGTCAGAGAGAAACAGCTCCTGCCTTTGGGGAGTTTATCTTCTAAGGACAAAACAACATGTTCACAGATATGTTAAATGCAAATTTTTGTTGTTGTTGTTGTTCAGTCATTTTTCACTTATATCTGACTCTTTGTGACCCCATTTGGGGTTTTCTTGGAAGAGATACTGGAGTGGTTTGCCATTTCCTTCCCCAGCTCATTTTACAGATGAGGAAATTGAGGCAAACAGGGTGAAGTGACTTGCCCAGGTTCACGAAGTTAGGAAGTGTCTGAGGCCAGATTTGAACTTGGGAAGAGGAATCTTCCTGACTCCAGACTAGATGTTCTGTCTAGTAATTGGGAGGGCAGGGATGGGAGCACAGTTAGCCTCTTGCAGGAGGTGGTAGACTGGGGATTCAAATCCTAATTTTAGTCCTATAATGTTTTTAATACTAATATTTGATAGGACCCTGAAGGTTTACAAAACCCTTTCCCACACATTATTTAATTTGAGTCTCACAATAGATTAGGGGGAAGGACAAGATTTTCAGATGAAGAAATCCAGGCTAAGAGCAGCTAGGAAACTTTCCAGGACACACATATTCCATCAGGTTTAGTTCCATTCCATTTCATCAGATTTAATTTAGCAAGAATTTGTTAGGTTCTTCCTAGGTACCCCCCCACCGCCCCGCTCTTGAGGGGCTTCCCTTTGGGAAACTGAGACTGGGGGAAGAGAAGATTCCAGGTCCAGCCTCCTTGCCTCTACCTCATGCCAGCAGCCAGAGCTGTAAGCTGACTCATAAGAAGGACCTGGAGCAGATAGAAATCCCCTGAGCAGAAGCTTTTTTCCTCGCCTGTGGGTGGAATTTGATTTTCTAAGAAGACATTGATTTGAAAGGTTTAAAGCTGGGTATAGAAACTTTTAACAACACCATTTGAGAAAGAGACAAAGCTCAGCCCCACGTCCCCCCATCCACCTGGGGCTGCGCCAACCTTCCTTCCCCTTTTCTGTGCTGGGAAATTCAGCTTTCCCCCTTGACATGGATATGATTATTAGATTGGCATGGGTCAGGTTCCCCATCAGCCAGTGGAGCGCTGGGCTGCCGAGGATTCCAGCTTCATCTCAGCCCAGATAGAATGTCAGTTCCATGTCATTTTCATCCCTGGGAATGATTTGAGAGCTCGCTCTGTCCCCTGTTATTGCGGTCACTTGACCCCAGATGTAACTTCTGTCTAATACCATCATTTTAACAAAGTCGAGGGGGAGCGCGAGGCCTGACCCTTCCAGCCTCACACCCACCAATTGGCTCTGACAATGGCTCCTCTGCCCCCTCCGTTCTCAGCAAATGAATGTTAAGGCCCCAATGAATTGGTTCGCATTTTCTCATTGCCATGAGCATTTAAAAAATGGAATCCCTCTCCCCACCTCAAGCTCCCCTCTTTTAATATTTGGTCCAGTGGTAATAGTATTTTTCCTCTTGCATATGAATGTTGGGACAGGGGAGCAGCTCTCTGACAAAAAAAAAAAAGAAAACCAACAACACCACCACCCAGGCCACCGCCATTTTAATTCCACAAAATGAGATTGTTTCTGGTTCCCAGGAATGTTGTAGAATCATAGATTCTGAGATAGAAGGGGCTCTAGAAAGAGTCTAATCAAAGTCCCTCATTTTACAGCTGGGGAAACTGAGGCAGAGATGTTTAGTGACTTACCCAAAGTCAGCAGGTGGTAAAATTGGATGTTAACCAGTGTCTCCTCCCTCCAAGGCAGAATTCTTCTCACTGATCCAAAATGCCTTTCCAGTTTCTAGAAGTCCCTCCTTTTTCCTCAGTTCCTCCTTCCTCTTTACCCTTTACCTTCTTAGAGAGCTGGATAAATCAAAAGGCCAAGGAGAAGTGACTAAAAATGTTGGTTCCTGAATCATCCATCCCCCCCCCCCAAAAAAAAATGTAAGCTTCTTGAGGACAGGGAGTGTTGTCTTTCTGTTTGTATCCTGGTGCCTCGCCCAGTGCTAGGCACATAAGAAGCAATTAATAACTGATAGAACACAGGAGGTACTTAATAAATGTTTCTTGAATCGTGAGTAATAGGCACATTTTCAGAAGGGTGAATTCTAGGGTCTCCAAGTTTGTCCAGATGAGCTCTGCAAGCGGTCACCGCTTGGGGTTTGTGGGCCTATATCAGAGCTGGAAAAGCTCCTTAGTCTCTGGAAGCATCAAGTTAGTGGGCATTCATTAAGTGCCTAATACACTGGGCTAAGGGCTTTGGTATGAGATCAGTGAGTCAGTCAATTAGCATCTATTAAGCCAATCACTGCATTGTACTTCCACCACCTGGAGACTAGCTGTAGGATTAGCCTTGTAGCATCAAGGGGAAACAGAGGCAAGAAATTGCCAAGTGAGTTTTCTGAAGTTCTGTGTGAGTTTCCATCTGGAACAATAGACCTGAACTTCTTTCTCATATTTCCCATCAGAGATACTCTGTTCGATGGGTGGCTTTGCCCCAAATCCCCAAATCATACTAAGACTGGCCTGTGGACGAACCTGGTGCAGCAGTCAGACTCCCTAAAGTCAGAAAGAACTTGGGGCCAAAGGCACTGTGATCCCACAGGTTTTCTCCTGTGGGAGGCACCCATTTGCAGAGTCTCTGGGGGATTGTCCACATTCAGACAATACTTTCCCAACATTTTAGGAAGAACTTGACTCTACCAGTCGGGAGAATTCTAAAATCCTGGTAGTGGGAGGTTTTACAGCGTCCTCTTTGCCTGCGCTGATGCTCCTTCCACATCCAGCTCGAGTCTGTCTAGGACTTCAGACCTAGAGTCACAAGAGACCTCAGAGGCTGTTTGTTAGCCTAATCTCCTCATGTCAAAGAGGAGGAAGCTGAGGCAGCCAACAAGTGGCAGAGCCAGTTGTCCAGCTCCAAACAGCTTTCCCAACTGCTCGAGCTCATTGGGAGAAGCAGATTGGTACAGAGGCTAAAGCCCTGTACCAAAGATCAGGCAAGATCTGGGTTCAAATTTCACCTCAGCTACATTATATACTATGCCTCAGTTTTCTCATCTGTAAAATGAGGGGGTAGACTAGGTGGTCTCCATAAGACTCTTCCAGCTCCAAATCTATGATTCTATGAACCTCCTTAGGCTTCAGTTTACTCATCTATAAAGAACCATTTGGATTGGAGCATACTTTATTAACTTTATTTTTCTTGCCTTTCTGGGCTTGTTTTGCAACATGGATAATATGGAAATATGTTTTGCATGATTTCATGTGTGTAGTCATGACCATATTGCTTGCCTTCTCAATGGGTGGTGAAGGGGCTAGAGGAAGGGAGAGAATCTGGAACTCAAAATTTTAAAAATGAATGCTAAAAATCAATAGGCAAATAATTTTTTAAAAGAACTATTAGTAACACAATAAAAACCCCTTGAGAACAGAGGTTTTCCATTAATAAAACAAGCCACTTTTGTATTCTGTCTCTAGCACAGCACCAGCACACGGTAATAGCTGGCTTTCACGCAGCACCTGATGGTTGGGAAAGCATTTAACATAGGATTATTTTATCCACCTGATAACCCTGTGACATAGGTGCTTATTACATCCCCCATTTTGTTGTTCAATTGTTTCAGTCCTGTCTGACTCTTTGTGACCCTATTTGGGGTTTTCTTGTCAAAAATACTTCCTTCCCCAGATCATTTTTACAGATGAAGAAACTGAGGCATGCAGAGTGAAGTAACTTGCCCAGGGTCACACAGCTAGCAAGCTCCTTCAAATTTAGACTCAGGAAGATGAGTCTTTCTGAATTTAGGCTAGGCATTCTATCCACCGTGCCACCTAACTGGCCAATATCCCCATTTTACAGATGAGGAAACTGAGTCAGACAGCGGTTAAATGACTTTTCCAGGGTCACACAGTTAGTAAGGATCTGAGGTTGGATTTAGCTCCTGTTTTCCTGACTCCAGACTCAGTGCTCTATCCACTGTACTTAACTAGAATGTGCTTAACATTATTTTGAAATTAATTGAATTAAATTTCATTTGAGCCTCCCCACCCACTGGTTGAGGAAGATACTGTGAGTTTTATTATCTTCCTTTTGCAGATGAAGAAATGGAGACTCAGGGATATGATGATGTGCCCCTAGTCCCACAGCACTAGAGGGGAGAAGTGAATGAGCCCAGAAATAGAGCTGATTGTGTTCTCCAGTTGTCTCTTGGACTTGTTCAGTCTTTTTGCTCCTGCCCACTCTCCCCGCCCCGCAAAGGTTGTAAGTGCTTCAAGGATAGGGTCAACGGCATATACTTGTTCTGTATTCCCTGGTTCCCAACCCAGCGCTGAGAACATAAGAGCAATCCAATATATACTTAGTGGTTGTATGAAGAGAGGAAGCTTTTCCTCTCTATCTAGGATGGTTTAGCCATTAGCCTCTTTGGAAGAAAGAGAGTGGAATGTTCTATGCTATGGTGAGTTTCTTTAACGTTCTTTCATTTCCCAAGTCCAGTTAGTTTGGGAAAAGAGCCACAGAACACTCTGGGACTTTAGAAACATCAGTGGAGCTCATAAAATCTGTTTATTGCAGGAACTATAGAGGGATGGACACCCTCCAGGATAAAGAGATGTAGTGGAAATTTTGGAGCAAAATCTAAAAAAAAATTAAACCTGTTTTCATATTGAGGAAATGCCACCACCACCAGTATCTTTGTTATATAAATAATTGATATTTAATATTTTTGAAGGGAAAATAGTACCCTAGTTCTCTAGTACCTTGAATCTCTCATGAAGCCCCTACTCATAAGTCATAGAATACTACCTGCTCCATGGAACACGTCTAGGGAAACACTGCTCTAGTCCAGCCTTCTGCAAACTATTTGGGCATTTTCAAGTGAGTTCAATGGAATACTGCAAAGGAAAAGGTACTTCAATCTGCCTAGCCATTCCTCAATCAATGGGCATCCACTGAAATTTTAAATCATATACATTTTAGGAAGATCTCCCCATCATGATTTAATTCACAAACATGAAAGGATTAAGTTTAATTTGGAGGGAGGTCTGAACTCTTGTTTGGGGTTCTTGTTTAGATCTATTTTTGACTTTAACAATGTCCTTCCTGGCTGTGGTCCCTGAACACACATAGAACACAAATACTGTGGATGGGGTCCAGCCAGGGTAGAATACAGTGGGATGGTCACTTCCTCAGTCCTGGACGCTTTGCCTCCCTTAATTCACCCTGAGATTGCATTCATTTTGGGTGGCCATTTCACATTGCCACCTCATACAGAGCTTGCATTTCATTTAAACCCTTACATCTTTTTCAGACAAACTGCTAAAATTCCTTTCCATTCCTTTCCCTGTTTTCCAGCCTCATACACCTACATAAATGTACACACACACACACACACACACACACACACACACACACAAATATGGAGAAGGAGATGACAAACTAGTCTACTATCTCTGCCAAGAAAATCCCAAGTGAGATCATGAAGAGTCAAACAGGTCTGAAACAACTCAACAATAACTATACTCACACACATATATTTATATACATATATATGTATATAACAACAGCACTATAAGGTATAGATAATGAAGAGAAACTAAGTCACTCAAATAACACTGATGACATGAAGATTCTTGCTAAAATGGCACCGTTGAGAGAGAATTCTAGAATAAGTCATAAAAGGAAATCTGGGGTTCTCTAATGAGATATGCAAATCTGCTCTCTGGACGCCTCATTCTATGCTGTAGCTGCCCACCTTTCCTATTCCCCTCCCCGCAACTCTCCAGATTTGGAAACAGCAATGACATTAACAGCGCCATTCCTAGAAAAGTTTGTCCATCAATCGGTCAACTGCCTTATGAGTCCAGTCACCGTCCCTGTGATTCCAGTCCAAAATATCTCCTTGGATGCCTTTTGGAGATTATATCTATTGTCTCCTCTTACTAGAAAGTAAAATGAGTGAGGGTGGGGACTGTCTTGCTTTTTCTAGTTGTTTCTCCCATGCTTACTTAGCATAGTGCCTTTCATTCATTCATTCAAAGTTCTTCATAGACCTGAAGACCTCATGATATATCAATCAGTCTATTGATTCCTTTCTCTCCCTATCTAGTGAAGACTCTTTATGAATTTATAAAGTTTAAAGATGGAATAGACTAAGACCACCCTGTATTTCTTTTGCCCACGAGATCACCCACTTGCTGCTCCAAACACTATGATATCTCGTGACTTGAAGCATTGGCAGAGGATTATCAATGTTTAAAAGATGGGCTTAAGCTTCAGGGAGCAGTTTGAGAATATTAAAAGCATTGAACCATTTTCTAGAAGCAATCCAGCCCTCTCATTACCTCCTATTAAAATCTAGGGCTGTTTTACTGGTCATCTGCAGTGTCTGTCCAAGATTTACATACTGATGAACATCAGGCATTTTTCATCCACTTAATTTTTCTTGTGTAGATAGTTAGATTGGAACCTTCTGAATGGTTGTGGTTCTCATTTAGGAGATTCTATAGCATTACAAGAGTCAGTCAACACAATGTGGCCTGAAATAAAGGAACATCTGGAAGGTCTAATGTATCTGCTATTTTGGTTTTATATTTTTATCTCCAAAGGCTTGCATTTCACTGGCACTTAATAAATGCTGATTTATCAGTTGATCTATTAAGAATACATTGAACTTTTGGACTCTCTGCTATAATCCTCAGGATACATCTAGTGAACATTCTTCTTCTTAGTTTGTGTAGCTAGAGGCAGCTAGGTGATGCAGTAGGCAGGATGAGCTTACAGGCAGGAACACCTGTGTTCCAGTCCAGCCTCAGGTACCTGCTAGTTATATGGTTCTGGACAACTCACTCGACCTCTCTCAGCCTCAGTTTTCTCCTCTTGGAGTTGTGAGGAACAAAGGAGATAACACATGTAGGTGCTCTGAAAACCTCGGAGTGCAATATAAAGCTGGCTGTTATTATTATTGACTCACGCAATGTTGAGCTTTTCTGCAGTTTTATCTGCCTTTAGACGACCTTCCAGAGGAAGCGCAGCATTGTATATGGAGAATGCTGGATATAGACTCTAGAGCCCTGTGTTCAGATTCCATCCGGAGCCCTGAATAGTAACTGGCACTAGAACTGTTCCATGTTGTTTCCTCTGTGAGACTATGAGCTCCTTGAGGGCAGGGGTTGCCTTTTGTCTTTCTTTGTGTCCCTAGTTTTTAATACAGTGCCTGGTACACAGGAGGAGCTTAATAAATGTTTATTCATTTGACTTGAAAAAGACAAGACCTTGGGCATGGAGCCCCCTAGTTATGGAGTTCAGTGCAGAGCCACTGGCTACACACATAGTGGTCAAAGTGCTGGGCTTGAAGTCAGGAAGGACAGGGTCAAATCTTCCTCTGATACCTGCTTGGCATGTGACACCGGGTGAACCTGAGTCAATTGCCAGTTTCTTCAGCTGTAAAATTGGGAGATTTGACCCAATGGTGCCATACAGCTCCTTCTGTGATCCTGGGGTCCCTGGGGACCCCCCCAGCAAGGATCCAGGGTGAAGGCCTCTCCCTGTGCAGACTCCATGGGGTCCCTCTCCCAACTCCCTCTGCTCATGAACTTGTCCTCCCTGTTCCAAGTTTTGAAAGCTTGCATAAAATAAACCAAAATAAACAATCAGTCTTATCTATCTGGAAGCTCCGTGTTTAGGGTTGCTCTAAAAGGCAGGGCCTGCAGTGGCATCACCAGCTGCCAGCCATGGCAGGCAGTGGCAGATTCTGGAGGCTTCCTAACAGAAGTAACAGTGATGGGGACACAACAGACCTGAGATGGGGTCCTGTACTGTGCCCCACTGCCCGGTCCGGTCCAAATGGACAAGAGGCATGCCTTCCTCTTCCATGATTCAGGAGCTCCATTCCTTGGTTTACAAACCTTCCTCCTCCTTGTTTACAGAGCCGTGATGTGGGAAGATAGGAGGGAAAGGCACATGATGGGGAGATGTCTATTTAGTCAGGTGACATTGATGAGGCCAAGAGTCACCTTCACAGAAGCACTCTGCCACCTCCGCCGCTCTGATAGCTTGTTCAGAGTCACTCCCCAGCAGACAGAACATGCTGTTCCTTATTTACAAGGTGCTGAGCTATTACCCATATTTAGATACAAATTCAAGGACAACTCGCTGTTAAAATGCCCCCAGTGCATTATCTTCTCTATTTGCTAACAAGCCGTTCTGGTGGTTGGTTTTAAAACAGGCCAAACAGGGAAAATGAAGCTTCCCATGGGGAGTGAAACTTATCCCAAGTCCCTCTGGGCCTCTGGAGTGTTAGCAGTCCCATAGACAATAAGGCAGCCTACAGACATGAAAGGAAAAATATCCCCTGGGCTCCTTTAATTACTCTAAGGATCTCATCGTATTGGTCCATAGAGTAGCAAAAGGTGCCCTGGCCTAGGTACCCAGGGAGCCTTCTCTCATTGAGGGATGCCACTTCTAGTCTCAGACTAGGTTCAGTGCCAGGGGAAACTGACCTCTAGGGGGAGGAGGAT
The DNA here is from genome assembly GCA_028646515.1 of Pseudochirops corinnae. Taxonomy (NCBI): domain Eukaryota; kingdom Metazoa; phylum Chordata; class Mammalia; order Diprotodontia; family Pseudocheiridae; genus Pseudochirops; species Pseudochirops corinnae. Next base: position 351,325,579 of record CM053586.1, read on the forward strand.
CGGGTTTTCATTGTCTCTTTGGGGCCCCACCTTAAAACTGCAGGGAAAATCACTTAATTCTTAGGTTTGGCTCAAACATAGGACTTCTTCAAAAGGAATCAATAGGCTCCAAAGTCTCTTTTAGAAAGCTACTCAATGTATAAGATTAGTCAGGTATAGGACAGTTATTTATTTTCTGCACAGAAAAGTCTGAAAAGGAATCACAAGAGTACATCAATAAAGATTTAAAATATGATCATGTAGGTTATATAAACACTGATGGTATCTATCCCAAATCTACTTTCCCTGGGTCCCTAGAAGGCAACTAGTTACATCTGCCCTTTGGGATTATAGGGGGTCCCCTGAGAGGTTGGACTGGTTTTCTAATATTACTGTCTTGAATCCCCCATTCTGGTGTGTTCCCCTTAATATTAATCACCAGTGATTACTCTCCTAACGTAATTTGCCAGAGTGCATTAGTATCTTTTCAATATCATTGATAACCAATTAATGTCAATTAGCTTTTACAAAAGAATATTTCCTGAAAAGATAGAGCAAGAGCAGAAGTATAAACACATTGCCCTCCAAAGGACAAAGCACAATCTCCTTTTGTTTGCCTTGCCCTTTAAGTATATTGCCACATCCCAGTCATGAGCACTGAATATTCCTTTACCTATGGAAATTGTTCTTTATTTCTTTAAGGAGAACTTTGTAACTGCATCTGTACAAATACGTTGTGCCTAATAGTCTTCTAATGATGTCATGTGAGAAAGAATTCATTTGAACCCCAATCTATTCCAATCAGTATTAGTCAGTTTGATTATAACTGTAGTGATTATAGGGGTAGTGATTATAAGTTCTGTATATTAGGCCCCAGAACTGTGAGTTGTGGATGGTAAATTCACTTGCTGAATCATAGGAAGCTAATTAGAGGCTCTCCACCCTTGTATTTCCTTGTTATGCTGACCAAACCCAGAGTGATGGACATAACTCAATGACATGAAAAGACCCCAACTTATTTTTATATCTCTGGACTATTCTCTCTTGTCCAACATGAGCAGGTGACCATCTTATGACCACTTAGTCAGTGGAGCTGTCCCATGCTTTGCCCAAGCCTACACTCCTCTCCACACTCCTCCCTCCATCCACCATTTCTGACTGATGCACCATTTTTGGCTTGAAAAGCAAGGTCTATCAACCAATGAGACTCTGTACTTTGTGTAGCCTCTTTAAAGTGTTCAGGTATCAAATCTGGCATCAAGTTTTATAAAAATAAAGCCCGGGAAGAAGGGGGCATCTTAGATTGTGAGGAAGATCTGAGGTCCACTTCATTAGAGGAGGCCATGAACCCTTGAACAAAATGCTATTGGCTCAGAGTTCTGCCTGTCTCTTTTGTTGTATGTTGGATGATTTTAATCACCACAGTCAAGTCTCTGTAAAATATGTGTTTGTTCTTCTATCCAGATTTATTACATGGTACTCCCCACCAGGAATACTCCATTCTGGCCAAATTGTCCTTCTTACTGTTCTTCATACATAGTACTCCATCTCTTCTTGGTGCCTTTGAAGGTGTCCCCCAAGTCTATAATGAACTTCCTCCTCACCTCTGCCTCTTAGAATCAATTATTCAAAAACTTTTATTAAGCACCTACTCTGTGCCAGGCATTGGGCTAAGCCCCAAGGATACAAAAAGAGTCAAAAGACAGCCCCTGCCCTCAAGGAGCTTGCAATCTAGTGGAATTTCTTGCTTTCTTCAAGGCTCAAGCACCATCTTTCACATAAAACCCTTGTGGTTCCTCCAAAAGACTAGTGCCTTCCCCCTCAAATTATCTTGTATTTATTTTGTATCCATAGGCTTCAACAAGGTGAGGATGTTTTTGTTTCTGCCTTGGAATCTCCAGTGCCTAGCAGAGTTCTCGGTATGCAGTGGGCACTTGACAAATGCTTGTTCATTGATTGATTCTTGGCCCTGGAGTGCAGACCTCAGAGTGGGAGTGGAATTAGCAAGGAGAGAATATATCAGGAAAACTATGGCAATAAGAGCTGTCCCAATGTGGTCTGGGTGCCTCAGGAGATGATGGGTTCTTCCTCAGTGGAAGGCTTCAAGACAAGGCTAGATTATATATATATATATATATATGTATGTATGTATGTATATATATATATATATGTATGTATGTATATATCTATATACATATATTATAATTATATTAGAATGAGGATTCTTTTTCAGTTAGTGACTGAATGAGATGGTTCCAGAGGTTCCCAAAGCCCTAAAACACCATGATTCTGTGATCCAGCTACTTTGTGTACTTACAACTGGGTACTTTCCTTGCCAACTCTCTGGCACATCATTTGTTGTGCCACAGATGGGCACTGGCCCAAACTCTATTAGTCTGAAGACCTATGGGGGATCCTTCTCTAGCAAAGTGAATGAGTAAGCCACGGCTGTTATCCTACACACTGAATTACAGATGCACTTGACTCGGTAATCACAAGAGAAGCTACAAAGGTTGGATCTGATTTCCCTGAGTGTGTTCTCAATCCCTTAAAATCTTTTCTTGTAATTTGGGTACCACAGATGGGAACCGGAATTAAATGTGGAAACATGTAGAATGAATAAGCAGCAGGATTTTTTTCTTTCTTTTCGGAAAAGTATTCATCCATCCATCCATCCACCTATTCATTCACTCACTCACTTGGTCATCAATTCAACATGCATTTATTAAATATGTAATATGTGCTAGGCAACATGAATTGGGCATATAGTACCAAAAACAAAGCAGCCCCTGCCTCAAGGAGGCACTCCTACACACTACTGAGAGAAATAACATGTACAAAACGCAAACATCTACAAAGTAAATTTAATATCATTTATACCTTGTGTGCACACAGCTGTTCACATGATGTCTCCCTACTTTAGATACGACCCCCTCGAATGCAGGGACTGGTGTTGTTCCTGGGTTTTTTTTTTTTAATATATCTTTATCTTTAGGGTTTAGCATAGAACCTGGCACATAATAAACATTTAACAAATAGTTGCTGATTGGATTGGGGTAGAGAAGTTCTTAGAAACTGGAGGATCAGTGACTGCTGCATAGTAGTCATTTAATGGATTAATAAGTGAATGTATCTGTCTAATTATTCATTCATTCATTTGCTTGCTCATTTATTTGTTTGTCCATGCAATCACTGTTTTGTTTGCTTACTACAGGACATATGAGATCAAGACATTCCTTCAAGGTATTTACATTCTAATAGACAAAGATAGAAAATGCCAAGGAATGGTGGCCATTGATAGGAAAATCACTGCTGATTTGAATCAGAGGGCAATTTATTGACAAGTCCTTTTGATGAAATGGTAGTTTGTTTAATTTCTATTCTTAGAGTTAGAGGATATGAACAAGATGTGGTGAATGTTCATCAGTTAGTAGGGTAGAGACTCAGGTGAGAGCCTGAGTTCCCACTTGTGGTGGAGTCTGCCTTCCAGGATCATGACAGTGCAAAAATGTTGGAGTCTGGGACCCCAAATGCTTGTGGATGGATTAGGAAAGTCCCTGTGGATTGGGGGGCACTAGAGTCAAGCTTTGAAGGAGAAGCCAGAGAAGGCTTTGGAGGACGGTAATGGGAACGTGAATGTCCTGCACAAGATAGTACCAGCAGCTGGGGGATCAGGAACAGCTTCCATAGAGGGGACACTAGAGCTGGGCTTTGAAGGAAATCTGAAATTCTAAGAGGCAGGAGTAAAGATGGCAGGAGATGGAAATTGGGTGTGAGTCAGAAGCCCAGGTTGGCTGAGTGGAAGAGTTCATAAATAGAAAAATGTGCCTAATAATAATAGCTAGCATTTATAAAGTGATTTAAGGTTTGCAAAGCACTTTACAAATATTTCCTCAATTGATCCCTGGGATGTCCCCAACCTGGGACATAGGCACATTATTATCTCCATTTCACAGATAAGGAAAGTGAGTCAAACACAGGAGAAATGACTTGCCCAATTTACACACCTGTTAAGTGTCTGAGGCAGATTTGAACTCATCTTCCTGACTCTAGGTCAGGCACTGTCTCCCCTGCTCCATCTTGTTGTTATAAAATGTAGGTGACGGCCAGATCGTGAGGTGCTTTAAATGTCAAACAGAAGTTACCTTCTATCCTAAAGGAGAGTTCTTTGGAGAAGAGAAGGAAGATTTTAGAATAGCAATTTGGATGTTGGGTGGAGGGTGGATTGAAGAGGGGAGACCCGAAGGTAGGGAGGCCAATCAGAGGGAAAGACAAAGAAGCCTGAACTAGGACAGTGGCTGTGGAAGGATGAGGCTGAGTGAAGACTGAATGTGGTAGAAGGAGGTGCTGGGAGTTGGGAGACTTGGGTTTCTGTGTCAGCCCTGCTCCTCTGCGACTCTGGGCAAGGCATTTAACCTTTCCTGTAAGATGAGAGCAAGTCTCCCTCCCACGGTGGCCATCCTCCTCTCCAGGGCTCACCATAGGTACTAGACTTAGCGTAGACACCTGATATTCTACAGTTCAAAACTCCCCGACTCAAATGATCCACCAATTTCTACCACCTTCACCCCAAGAGTAGGGATTACATGGGCACATAAGCACACTACAGACAGAAATATAAAAGTGAACATAGTTCCTGCCCTCAATGGGCTTACTCTGTAATAAGGACAGAAAACAAATATAGTCAAATGATGGACATATATTGGTTTGGAAAGTTACGGAAATAGCAAAGAAAGTCATAGGGGGAGTAAATCAACATATTCTTTACAAGAACGATGACCTAATTATGGCTCAAGGGATGGAAAGGGAGATGGGATGGATGTGATAGGAGGTATGCAGTACGGTGGCTGGAGAGGAGAGGTCTGAAAAATAAGTGAAGATTGATGAGAGCCTGAATATACCGGCCATGAAAGGGTTTAAACTAGCAATGACCCCACAGCCTTTCTAGATGTTAAACTATATTAAAAGTCGGTAATTATCAAAACCATGTGATACAGGTTAAACACTAGAAGAGGGAATCAATGGACAAACCACCTAAGCGAGAATCAGAAACAACTGAACTCAGTGAGAGCGTGTTCCTCCCTTTCCAAACTGCCTTGTATTTAGTTTGTATTCATCAGACTGGGAGTTAGTTATACCTGTAACTGCTGCTTTTCCTGCTAGAATGTAAGCTCTTGGGGGGCAGGGACTATTTTTCTTTTGTCTTTGTATCCTCAGTGCCTAACAGTACCGAGCAGAATGATCAATAATCCAAGTGATAGCTTTGTTAGGAAGTCTCTTCCTTTCACCACCTCCCACACCCACATTAAGCCTAAACTTGCATCTTTGTGCTTCTCACTCACTACTTCTAGATCTGCTCTCTGGGAATAATTGGAAAAAGTCGGATCCCTTTTCCATGTCATAGATAGTCCCTTAAATACTGAAAGCTAGCTTAAAGTCTTCTCTGTACTAAAGATCCCCAATTTCTTCAGTCATTTCTAGATCAGAGGGTCATAGATTTTTGAGTGGAAGGCCCATCTGATCTACAAGTCCAAATCCACCTTCAGTCATCTGCTAGTTGTATGACCTTGGGCAAGTCACTTAAACCTCTGTTTGTCTCAGTTTCCTCAACTGTAAAATGGAATAAGGTTAAAATACAGAAACCCTCTGAAAACTAGCAGTTATCTCTCAGAGTTGTGGTAAAGATTGACCGAGACAATATTTTTAAAATGCTTAGCCAGTGCCTGGCACATAGAAGGCACTTAATGAATGCCTGATCCTCCGCCAATAAGTAAGGAAACTGAGGTCCAATGTCACATGGGCAGCAGGAGGTAGAGCCAGGATTGAAATCCAACAGCTGGAACTCCAAAACCCGAGTTCCTTGGTATCACTTCACTTGACCTCCCTTCTCCGGCATGTTTCCTACCCTGAAAATCACCTTGCACCTGTTGTAAATACATCTAAACATCTGTCCCTGGTCTTCCCTGGCTACAGTGTAAGCTCCCTGAGGACAGACTGCCTTTTGTTCTCCAGTGTCTAGCTCACAGTACAGATTTAATAGGAACTTGTTGACAAGATCTCCATGCCCATGCTCTATGTAATTGTGACTTTGAATAGCATGAATTTGAGTACATGTGACCACCTCTTGGGATTCATTGTCTGTGTTAGTCAGGACCTGGTTAGATTCATTCCATATACAGTGTCTCAAAAGTCTTGGTGCATTTTAAAGCTACCAAAACTAGTCCCTGGAATCGGTGGTTGTTGTTCAGTCATTTTCAATCATGTCCAACTTTCTGTGACCCCATTTGGGTTTTTTCTTGTAGCAAAGATAGTGGAGTGGTTTGTCATTTCTTTCTCCAGCTCATTCTATAGATGTGAAAACTTAGGCAAAGAGGTTAAGTGACTTACCTAGGGTCACACAGCTAATAAGGGTCTGATGTTGAATTTGAACTCAGGAAGATGAGTCTTCCTGACTCCAAGTTGGGCACTACCCACTGTGCCGCCCAGGTGCCCAACTCTGAAGTTTGTTACCTGGGCCCATGTGGGCTTCAGCAAATCATTTCAATTTCTTGGTCCTCCCCTGTAAAATGAGGAGGTTAGATTAGCTGGGCTCTGAGTTCCTTTCAGATATATATTTATGATCTGACCTGGGTTCAAATCTCTTCTCTGAATGTTCTTGCTTGATCTGGGCTCTTAGTAAGTGAGCTGGAAGGGGCTTCAGCCACATTAAGGAAGCTGCCATTAGGGGGCTCAATGTTTTGTGCCAGGTGAGTGTCACAGCTGCTAAGTGTCAGAGGCAGAATTCAAATCCATACCTTTAGAGCTCAGGGTCAGTCCCTTTATTACACACCATATTGTCTTCCATCCTTCTGCCTCATCCCTCACTCTGGAGCTTAGCACTTTAAAGGGGACCGAGACTGAACCACCTGTGCCTATTCCAAAGAAGCCAGGGCTGTCTCACCTGTTTGACTTTAAAACACCAAGATGGCAGCTGAGTGTCTGCTCTCTGCTGGGCACGGGAAGCAGCAACTTGGAGAGTGTAAGGCCACAGACACCTTCAAACTTCATTCAGGGCAGAATCTTCAGCCTCTTTCCATCCCCACCCCACCAACAAGCACCAGCTAGTTAGTGTTCTCAGAATCCCAGCATTTGCAGGGACCCCAGTCCCTTCCATGGTCCAGTTCATACCCTAAATGAGAGGCAGTGATACAAGAAATCTGATGCTTGGCCTGGAGTCAGAGATTCAGGAAGACCTGAATTCAAATCCCACCTCAGACACTTATCCTTTGAATGACCCTAAATAAGTCACTTAACCTCTGCCTCAGTTTCCTAATCTGACAAATGGGGATAATCACAGCATCTGCTTTCCAGGGTTGTGAAGTGAAAATGAGTTAATATATGTAAAGCGCTTGGCAAACCTTACATGCTAGCAATTTATTATTATTAAAGGACAGCTATTTATTATTATTATCATCTGATTATCCTCTGAGTTATGACCCACCAAAGTGAACTATCCCCGATCACCCCACCTTGTTCACAATCATAGCAGAAGAGACTTCCTCAAACGTCCCACTGAAATTCAGAAAGAGATGGGGACGATGACATGAGTTATGATGTCGCCTGTATAGGGGATTCTCACTTAAGGAATCCTCCTCTCCCAGTGGGAGTTGGTGATGTTTGTTCTAGATGGCGGCCTCAAAAGCTGAAAGGTGAGATAACCCAGAGCTCAAAAGTCAGCCTGGGTCAGAGACTGTGGTCAAATCCAGGTCTTTCCATAGCGCCACACTGGCTTTCCATGTCTAATGTCTTTCCTCACCTACAAGTCCAAAAAAGAAAAATAATAAGGTTAGTTCTTTTATGCACACCCTTTATGTGAGCACGTTGGAGCTGGAGGGGACTTCCCTTAAGAATATTCATGCCCTAATTCCTATTCTGTTTACTTGGGTCTGTCTTATTCTCCTTGTGGGTATAGAAGCTCATTGCGCACAGTAGGAGCTCAGTATATCTTTGTTGAATTGGATAAATAGTTTTCTTTGAACTCCGATGAAGAAATCTACCAAATATAAGTTACCCCTTCCCTCAGACAGGCTTGGTTCACCTCCAAGTGATTTACTTATGGCTAGATATGATTATTTACTTGGCTATTCAGTTCAAGACAATCACAGGAATGTACGGCCCATAAATTAGAATAGCTATGAAACACAGGCTGCCTTTATGTCGAGACATAACTTTTGTGCAGTACTTTTTTATTATTATTATTTTTTTGGAAAGGGAAAATACATTGAATCTGCAGGCCCATAATGTTTTTACCATCCTCAAGGCCTCCATGTGGACATTCCAGCTATGGCCCCCTCCCCTGCCCCTTGTGTGTGCAGACAGTCAGGTAGGGCAGGCTTTCTCAGGTGCTATGTCCATCATCCAGTCACGAATTTCCAGGCTCCCCTCCTCTTCTCCTTCTCTTTCTGGTGGCCCTTTTGCCGCCTTGGGCCATTTTGACAACATGGTAGTCGGGGAAGCGGTTCCCACCCTGGTCATTTTTTATTTATTCCATAAGCCTGGAACATAGTAGGTTCTTAATAAATGGATCAAAGGCAGTGCCAGAAGGGGCCTCAGATGTCATCAACCCCAATTCCCTTTTTTACAATGTAGGGAACTCAGGCCCAGAAAAGATAACGGATTCGTTTATGGGCAGACAGCTATTAAGTGTCAGCAGCAAGATTTGAAATCAGGTCTTTTTGACTGAGATTCAGTAGTTTAGCAGCTATACAATGTGGCCACTGGTTGTGTGTGTGTGTGTGTGTGTGTGTGTGTGCGTGTGTGTGTGTGTGTGTGTGTGTGTGTGCACACGTGCGTGTTTCATTCAGTCATAGATGAGGAGACTGAGGCCGGAGAGGTCTTGGCTTGCCTTGAATGAGACAATTCATAAGGGGCAAAGCTGGATTCAAAGGCAGAACTCTTCCACGGGACACACTTCATCCTCCCTATAGAATGCAATCTCTTTGAGGGCAGACACTATTAGTTTTCTTCTTTGTGGCCCAGGACTTAACACGGTGCCTTGTACACAGAAGTTACTTGACAAATCTTTGTTGTTTGATGGACTAATTGATTAATTGACAAGAGGGAAGTGGTCTAGACTTGGACTCAGGAATACCCGAGTTTTATTTCCAGCTCACCTGCTCACTAGCTGTGTGACCCTGGCCAAGTCCTTTCATTTTTCTGGGCTTGTGTCCTCATCTGAAAGATAAGGCTAATAAAGCAGCAGGACTTCCCTCAAAGGGCTCTTATGAGCATTTACTGATATATCACACACTAAGAGCTCCACAGACCTTAGCAAGGCATATATATTAAGAGAAGAGACAATGCCCCCAAGGTCCTGGTTACCTCCCTGTTCTAAGCTTTAGAAAGAGAAAGACTCTTAAAACCTTTGTTAGGAAGAGAGAAGGAAAAAGCTGATTTGACTGCGGGGGGACTATCAGTCGGCCACCTTTATAGAGCAGCTGAGGGAGTCCTGGGCTTGGAGGCTGAGACACTAATACTGGAAAAGCATTGATTTCAGAATCAGAATCCTGGGTTTAATTTCCTCTGACTGAGCCTCTTCCTGCTACAGATCTGGATCAGAATTCCACTTTAGACAATAATTAATTGCAAGACTCTGGGCACACCAGCCAATCTCCCTGAGCCTTAGTTTCATAATCTCTAAAATGGGGATAATGGGGGTGGCTAGACGGCACAGTGAGTAGAACACTAGCCCTGGAGTCAGGAGGACCCGAGTTCAAATCTGACCTCAGAGACTCAACACTTGCTAGCCATGTGACCTTGGAAAAGTCACTTAATCCCAATTGCCCCACTTTCTTCCCTCCAAAAAGAAAAGCAAAAAATTGGAGATAATGGTAGCACATACTTTGTAGAATTGTTAATGAGGATCACATGATACGATGCACACAGAGTGCTTTGTACACTTCAAGACACTATATGAATGTTACTATCATTACTGCTATTTATTCTTCATTCTGTTCTTTATTACTGCAGATAACTAAAAGTTGTCAGACAGTTCTATGAAAAACTTATAAAATGGTGGGTGCTCCATCAATGTTGAATAATAACAAGAAGAATGTATAATGCATAAACAGATTATATTGGGGCCTTAAAGTACCTTTATCTCATTAATACATATGGGAGCACTGTGGATTCTTGTCATTCATTAAATAGAAGGGTAAGTCTTACCATGCACAGGATGAGAAGGCTAGCATTGGTGGGGACCTCGAGGGGTCATCTGATGCACATAATGACTCCGGACAGATGGGCCCATATCTGATTTCAAAGAGCTGCCACAACCTTGGTCTTTCCCAATAAGTCCATCCTTATGTCTGACAAAACCATCCAGGAAATAGTTGGCTAGCATCTTTGATATAAAATCCCGAGTGACAGGGAGACCTCTACTAGGTAGCCTTTCACCCTCTAGCATGGAATACTGTGCTTGGCTGGTGATGGGGTTAAGTAAATATTTATAATGGTCCGGGACATCACCATGCTGGAATATTTGGGTACAGCCTATTTGGGGTCCCAGCTCTGATGTTTCGCCACACTGCTCTACTCTCCAAGGTCACCTATTTACAGGGAAGTTTGAGGATTTGACCCTTTATTTCCTCCACTGTATCTGGGACAGACATGTACACTTTCAATCCAGTTTAATTGAGAAGATATTAGTGCGTTCAATCTTTTCTCTCAAAGAGTGTGTAGCCTTTTTTTGTTCCTTTCAGAGTCTTAGTTAGAACAGGCTTTTTTCCTATCCAATAGGAGATTATTTGCCCCAGGAGGCAAACTATTTAATATACAGAGCAGGAACACTCCTAGCTCACAAGTAGCCTCAGGCTTAATTAATTCCCTAAGCCATATTTTCTGGTCCCGACACTTGCCTCTTTTGGGGAAACCTTACACTAGCTTAGGGTGGGAGTCCCTTCTGTCTCCCTTTGTCAATACCAGCTGGGGAACCTGTGCTCCCAAGTTTATTTCAGGAAGAACTCAGTCCCAAAAAACTCACAGAACTTTCTTGACATCTCTTTCTGGGGATCCAAGAGACTCAGTGTGTGCTGGACAGATGAAACTAAGCCAAACCCAAAGAAAAGCTAGTGGGACGATGCCATTGCTTCTTCAATCTCACTAATATACCTGTCCTCCCAAATGAATATAAACTCTCTGAGGGCAGGGAAGGTTTCGTTTTTGTCTCTGTATCTCTAGCAGTTAGCACAGTGGTAGGCGCTTCATAAGTGTTTGCTGACTGATGATTGATTTCACATCTGTATAGGGCAGCAAAGGCTTTCCAGGCTATTTATTAAATACCATGGTCAAAGCAAGGAGGTGAGATTTAAAGATAGAAAGAGAAGTCCCTCCTTGTCCTCAAGGAGTTTACTTTTCAGTGCAGTCTTCACTTTGACTTGGGAAACTGCTACCTCGGGACAACTTCTTGGGCTAAATTGGAACAACATGACCTCCTTCAGCCTCTTCAGCAGCCCTGATATTTTGGGGGGGGCTGCTGTCACTGGCTGACTGCACCATCAGTCAGCATCAGGCCAGGCCACCCATTACTGCAGTCAATTAAAACCTTCTCCGGTTGGTCTGTTGCTGATTGACAGCTCAACAAATCAGTGACATCGATGAAAAGAGGGCAGGAGAATCGGATCCCCTCCCCCACCCATCTCTTTGTGTTCTGTAGTTCCCAATAATACAAAATTCCATTCAGTTCAAGTCCATAGCAGGCACTTGTCAATCGGTCAATAGGCATTTATTAACTATCATCCTGGGAAGGCAGAGTGGAGCAACGGTGTATAGGACATTCGGTGACAGAAAGGGGAGAGTTCTTACCAGGGATCCTAGCATCAGAGAAGGTAGCTCAGAGGCCATGTAGCCTAATCCCCTCATTCTGCTGATTCCAAGGTGCCCATGTAACCTCCATGATTCTTGGGGTGCCATGAGGCCTCCAGCTGAAGTGCCTGGCACACAGTAAGCCCTTGATAAGTGCTTGCTGATATATATATATATATATATATATATATATATATATATATGATGTGTTTATTATATTTATATATACACAAATATGTATAATGAATCATGAGAGCTACTATTGATACAGATCTCTAAGGTTTGCAAAGTGCTTTACAAATATTATCTCCATGTGTCCTCACAATTTTCTGGGAGTTATTATCTGCACTTTACAGTTAAGGAAACTGAGGCAGAGTGTCATTAAGTGACTTACCCAGGGTCATACACCTAGTATGAATCTGGATTTGAATTCAGGTCTTCTTGACTCCAGGTCCCACACTCTATCCACTGTGCCACCTCGCTGCCATACTTTATACATTTATATGTACATGTATATACACAATACATACATGTGTGTATTGCATATGCACATATTTTGTACACACATGCATGTACTTCTATCTGTATGTGTATAGGTATGTATATGTGAGTGTATGCATACATTTTATATGTATATACCTATATACTCATATATGTGTGCGCATATGTTTGTGTGTATATATACATATACATAATTTCCCCCCACTAGAAAGATAACTAATCACCCAGTCTCACTTTTCTAATTATGGGGAAGCAGCTTTGGGGTCAATATAGGAAACAACTTTTTGACAAGTCTAAATTTCTAGGAATGTTGACAAACAGAAAGTGTCATCTAGTGAAGAAGCGAGCTCCCTGTCACTGGAGGTATTTAAGTAGATGCCAGAGAATCATTGGTGAGGGAAATTGAAGGGGTGATACTTGTATCAGGTGGGAGCTTGGATTAAACACCTTCTATGGTCCCTTCCAGCTCAAGGATTCTCTGATTCTATGACCATGATCAATTTCTTCATCTGTAAATTGGGGATAATAATTCCTGCAGCAATATATCACCAGGTTATGGTGAAGATCAAATGAGAAAATGGATTAAAGCATTTTTCAAACTCTAAAGCCCCAGGTGAGGTCAGTTATTATTATTGTGAAAATAATAGAAATGAAAGAATAGACATGCGGTTTTTTTTTGGTTTTTTTTTTTTTTTTGGTAAAATAGCAGCAGGTTCTTAAAAAGACAGAAAAGGGTATTTGCAGCATAATTCATCTTGGCATCATCAGGTCAACCCCAGCATTCTATTTGTAAAATCTCACTAAATTAAGGGGCTTGAATGTCATTGTTCCTTCTGACTTCTACCCTCTCCCTCCATTAAAACAAAACAAAACAAAAAAGAACTGTAGTAATCAAATCTAATCAAACATAGTTCTAAGTGCCTACTGTGTTCGATTAACTGTCCAGGCTCACTTTTCTAAATGAAAAAATGAAAATAAATAAATGCATTAGCCAATAAAATGTTACAAGTTACTGTTATAACTCACTTAAGCAAATGGACCTCAAGATCAGCACCTTTTTTCCACAAGGACTTTTCTATCCCGTTATTGGGACTTTTGGTAAAATCCACTTAGCCCTTTTAGGATTTGGAGAGCAACCCAAACCAACCCAATCTGGTCTAACCCAATACAACCTAATCCAGTCCAGTAGAGGTCCACCTAGGCATTTGTTAAGTGCCTACTAAATACCAGTCACTGTGCTAGGGTTTGGGATAGAAGGGCAGAAAGGAAATAATGTTTACCTTCAAGGAGGTTAAATTCCAATGGGAAAGAGAATGGGATGGGGGAGAGAACATGTAACCATATTATACAAGTGATCCAGATCTGAGATGAACAGTTTAGCTACTTTCTGCTTGTGTTCATTTGGGCACTGGAGCCTTGCTGGAGCTCAGTTTCCTCCTATGAAACAGCAGAGTATTAGGTGATGGGTTCTCCCAGGCTTCCTCTAAATTCTCTTGTGAAGAGGGAAGACTGCCCACTCCTGGTGACACATGGGCTCTTCTCTGAAGGACTTGTCACTTTGGGATGATGCAGCAAACCTTGGGTATTCCCTTGGTCTCTCACCTGGTGATGGCTAAAGGTGGGAGATCCAATGGAAGCTAATTGCACCAAGGCTGAGTTCCAAGGAACCTAGGAATCCCACAAGGAGAGACAGAGACTTCTGGGGTTCAGTCTGGTATTCTATAACCAGTCTAGCTAAATACAAAAAGACCCATGAGCGGAAAAGTTGTCACCATATGAGAAATTTTTATTTTGTCCACCAAAACTTATGAAAACTTAAGGTGTGGAGTTCTTTCAATTTCACCGGGTGGGTGGCAGAGAATATCCACCATGAAATGAGTAACTTTGTAAAGTATTGAAGGTTCCCTCTGCCGTTGCTAACAGTACCCTCCTCAATTAGCAATACTGTGCCTCAAAGGACAGTAACCACCACTTTATTTCTTTATATCAATCTATCCCTTAAAATACATTTATTGACATAGATTGGATGATACTTATAACCTCTGTGGTCTTGTGCCTCAGTGTCCCCATCTGCTTCATGTAGTAGATCGAGAGGAAGACTTGGAGTCATGAGGACCTGGGTTCAAATCCTTCCTCATGTGAGACCCCCCCCCCCCATGCTAGCCCCTTTATTTCTCAGCCTCAATTTGTCTGTAAAAATAAGGATAATAATAATATCCATCTCATAGGGTTGCTGTCAGGATCAGATGAGATAATGTATGTAAAGCTCTTTGTAAATGTTAAAGCTCTGAATTAAAGGTTCTTAATCTTGGATGCATGAACCTTTTTAAAAAATATTTTGGTCTCTGCATTTCAATATATTGATTTCCTATGTAATCCTCTGTGTTTTATTTGATATATGTAAAAATGTTATTCTAAGAAGAAGTCTGTGGCTTCATCAGACTGCCAAAGGGGTCCATTTCACACAGAAAGGTTAAAGGCCACTGCTCTAAGTGTTATTTCTTATGATTATGAGGCAGGCAGAACAAAGAATAATGGATGACAGGAAATGGAATCAGGAAGACCAGAGTTCAAATCCCGCCTTAGACACTTACTACCTGTATGTCTCTGGATAAATCACTTAACCTCCCTCATCGTCAGTTTCTTCATCTGTAAAATGGGCCCAATCATAGTGTTGTGAAGATCAGATGAGATAACTCACTTTGCACACCTTAAATGTAAATGTTAGCTATTATTATCTGTGAAGTGAGAGGGTTGGACCAGACACCTTCTCACGTGCCCTGCAGCTATGATTCTGTGATCTTATGAGTATGAGCCACCATTTTGGGTCTTGCCAAGGTGGCCTCTTTCTCCTTTGCTGCATTCTGATAGCCGGCGGTCTTTGCTACTGAAGGCAGTTTCCCAGCTGCTCATTCTGACCCAGGTAGGTGACACGTGGGTAGCCAGACCAGGACAACTCCCGGAGCCACCCTTGAAGCCACACTCACCGGCTGGAGGGCAGCCGGCCAGCACCAGAACATAAAGAAACCCACCAAGGTGCCCACAGGCCAAACTGCATCTCTCACCAGCTTTTCTGAAATAGAGACCATTCTTTGCCGTGAGATGCTGGCTCTCAGCAGCCCACTGGTTATGAAGCGGAGGCTTCATTCCTCTCCTTGATGATCTCCTTAGCCCCACGGACAAGCACCCAGTGAATTTCCCCACACGTGCCCACTCCCTGGAGAAAGCCGTTGTTTCTTGCTACAGTAATTGTTTCAAGAAGAGCACCAGGAATTTTTCTGTAACATATTGTTTCTCCATAACAGCTCCAAACTTTTACCCAGATGCTTCGTTTTCTTCTGCTTTATAGCAGAACAAACTCCCCATTTTTCATAAGCCCTGATGTATATTGTGCTTCTGACTAGTCCATAACTCAGACTAAAGCATACAGGCACTTTTCTCTACTCTGTTTTCTCATGAAAGAGAGAACCTTCCAAGCCGCAGCAGCCGAGCGAGTCAGAGGTAGAGACAATTTATGATTCCGTGACATAGGCAGAAGGTGTGATTTATAGTTTAATTTGCTGTCGTAATGGACAGAGGATAATAACATGTAAAATATTAATCACTGTGTTGTAACAGCAGACATCATTTGCTAAGCTTGTTATCTCCGACTCTACCCCTGACAGTGAACAATTAAACTGACATCGGGAAAACAAGGCGAAATGCATGAGCCTGAGCCAGGACAAGCTCAGCCAAAGCATCCCAAGGCCACAGAAAATTAACAAATAAAGACGCGGAGATATTTTCATAATTTATCTTACGCTGCGTTCTTTCACAGGGGCTCCCTTCCTCTCTCCCTCCGCTGCTCGCCACACGCTGCCTTAAAGGTGACTAATATGGGAAGGAAGTGTACTCTCGGCTATGGGAAGCTGGGAAGCCATTCTCTCTGCTTTGCATAACGGCCATCAGCCTATTCCTAGAGCCTTGAACTGTATTAAAAAAAAAAAGTGGATTAATTGACCCCAGCAAAGAAAGCTTTAGGAAGAGGGAAGGAAGGAAGAAAACAAATCCCCAGCTAGGGATGTCAGACACAAACTGCCATATTATTTCGCCAATAATTATTTTGCTTCCCCCCGGCCCCATTCCTGAGAAAAGTGGAAGGGGAATTTTCAATAATTTGCAGCATTATCTTAGCAAACACAAATGGTTAAGTAGGAATCAGATATAAATGCGGCATTGATGTCTCTGAAGCTGCAGATTTAAAAAAAAACCTGCTTTTATCCTTTTTATTAATATTGAACTTTGTTATATCACAAAAAGGTTACCCCACCTTTAAATCATTGTTTCTGTCAGCCCCCAAACTGGTAAAATATAGAATTCCATCCCTCATTGTTGAGCTGAATATCCACAGGATTAGGGGAAACACATACATATATACGGATATAAATACTTCTCTATACATACGCAGGTAGACATGTACATATATATATATATATGTTTAAGCCTGAGAAAGTTACACAATCGTAGGCTGGCAGTTGTTATTCTCTGCTGAATCTCTTTTCAAAGTGGCTGCTTGTTTTTCCCCCCTTCTAAATTCCATCAGCCATCTCTCTGCCAAGGGCTATGAAGGCGACCAGGAACTCCAGAGCCAGATCTATGGAAGGTCAGTGCAGGAGATGAGCAAAGCAATGAGGGCTTAACAAGAACCTTTCAAAAATTCAATTACAGCCAAAGAAATTAATAAATCCTTTCTGTTGGTACGGAACAAGAATTTGTCAACCTGTCCATTTTTCAGCATCTCCCCCTGACCCCGGTCAATTACATTGCTTGTAAATAGTTTTTAATACATGTTCAAATGATTGCTCATCTTAATGCGCGGTGATCTGTATTCGTCACGCTCGGCAGCCTCAGCCCATCACCGAGCCGCCACCAGGACCCATTACTCGGCTGTAAGTGAAATTGGAATGGAAGTTATAATTGATATCGGGGCCCATCACCATAATGGGTTCATCATAGCGCCATCTAAAATATTAATTTTCTAATTATGGATAAATGATCAGACAAGCTGAGCCAGTGCCGGCAATGGAGCCCTTGGGAATCGGTGCTTGCTGGATGGGAGGACGGGGCCTTGTAAAGCCTACAAATCTTTTATTATTCTCTGCTGCAGCACGCCGAGATTCAATTCTCTCAGATAATAGGTAAATAATAGTTAAGGACCAGGCTGTTAGGCTCAATTTTCTCTCTTTGTCCCTCTTTTTCTTCCCCCACCCCCCCAGCCCAGTTTCATAATTTAAAGTAATGCTGGTCCTGTAACCATTCCAAATTCATTTGTCAAGGAGCCTAGAACATCATTTAATTTTAATCATGATAACAAGACAATGTGTTAATAATTCTGAGTCCCAGGAAGGGCCCTGCAAACTTGTTTGCCTGTTTATCCATTCTTCCCCACCCGGAAGAGGGATTTATGAGGCTCCCCTATCTTCCTGAGCCACGGGAGATGACTCTACCCTCCCCACCATCTCCCTGGGGGCCGGTGGGCAGGTTCGTGCCGTTAACGGATGTGTGCGCGCGTGTGGGGGGAGAGTGTGAGCCCCCACCAAGTTCCTGCACGAGCCTGCCTGCATCCCTGCGTCCGTCCAGCGAGGGGGTCAGGATTCCTGGTGCTCGCTTTATTTGAACGCCTCTGAACAGGGCGCCTTCCCTCCCCCTGCACCCGGCGTTTAGAGGAGGCAGCTGGGCGAGGTCCGAATGCGCCCATTCTCCCAGCCTAGCTCAAGAAAGGCTCCGCGTTGGTACAGTAATAAGAGTATCATCGAACTGAATACTGTTTTCCGGAATCCCCATTTCTTTTTACGCGCTCCTTCCTTCCCCACTGATTGTTTTCCTGCACCTTGATCCCCTCATTAGGGCCCTACTAATTATCTAATTACTGAGCAGCAGAAGGGCAGGTTGATGGCGACAGCTTTCGCGTCCTTCCAAGCCTCGTTATCCTTTCTGAAAGTCACGGGCTCCTCGGGCTGCGGCCCGCCCGGCCGGCGGCAGCCGCCCCCGCCCCGGAACGTCTGCTCACCTTCCACATTTGTCACCTGCTCGTTACCGGCGCGGAGTGTGACGCCTCAGAAATGTCCTTCTGACAGGGAAGTTTATACTGGAAGGAAAACTGAAGCAAAGGAAAGAAAACCAAAGGAAGATGAAAGTGTAATTTATATTCCCGGATTTGCAATCGCGGGCTTGTCTTAAGAGCAGGATATATGTCAGCTCTTGGGGAGCTGGGAGATGCTGCTGGCTCTGGGAGCCCGAGGGCTTGCGCGGGCCTGCTCAGGTGCAGGGGAGGCCTGCTTCATTTCATCCCTCGGCAGGGGGCTCCCAGGCCCCGAGGGGCTAGCCCTCTGGGCCCCCGGCCCAACAGGAGCAGACCACCTGAACCGCAGGCCCCGAGGACGTCACCTCCAAGGGGCTGCGGCCCGCCTGTTTGTCTGCCACAAACCTCAGGTTACCGGCACACTGCTTGATCAATAACCCAATTGTGTTGCATCTCTGGGTCTTAACACATGACACTTCGGCTCCCTTTCCTTTTTTCCCCTACAGTGGAAATTCAGCTTTATTTTTTTTTAAAGAAGGAGTTGTGGTTTTTTTGGAGGGTGGGGAGGGAGGCAGGTGTCAAAGGTTAGATTTTTATGTCCTACCTACCTAAAAGACTTTAATAGGATTTTCTTTTGCATTTTCCTAGTTCCTCCTGGCTCCCCAAAGGATGGACTTAGGCTAACGAGGAACTCCTGAGAATCCTTCTATGCACATACATGTAGATGTACACATACAATGTGCCCATGACACATACATACATCTGCAAGAACCCTGAGTATACATGCACATGTTATATATGCACAGCTCATGTCTACACAGGCACACAGTAAAATGGGTTATGTGCACATACATGTCAAATCCATATGTACAAATTCATGTATAACCCACGTATATAGTACAAAATGAGACAACATATACATTTATAATCCATGCACACACAAATACAATACAGATCACACACACAATCCATACATGCACATATGTGATATACACATATATAACCTATGTACACACAAATGCAACACACACATGCATAACCCATACATAGTACTTATGCAATAAAATGCAACATGGTACATATAGGAACACATAGACACATACATGAGCCGTATGTGCACATACATGTGTGCATTCACAGTTCACACAAATGCAAACATCCCCGCATACAAATAGATGCACGTCATGAGTACACAAGTGAAATAATTGCTAGCAATGACCACCTCAGAGGAACACGATCCTGCCTGTGTTCAGTCACCTTGGTGTATGTAAATATGTATTTGGACATTCAGTGTATTGGTCAGAATTTCTCCTGACTCTAAGTTGCATTTTCATAAATGAAATATCCTTTTAAGTTAATCATGGGGAGTTCTTTGTTATGAAAGTAGTCACCTGCAAAGAAGCTGGTGAATGCGTTTACAGAGGTGTAAGCATCTATAGGTGCATATACAACTATGTGCTCATCTATTTGGAAATACACAGACACATATATGCATTCACATGTACAGACACATACATGCGTATGCATATATGTATTTGTGTATGTATTTATGTGTATGTATATATATGTGTATGTATATGTGTGTATATATATATATATATATATATGTATATGTATATATATATCCTTGCTCTAGGTAGAGGACATCCTCTCTCAAGTTGGAGCAAACCTGCTTGGAGGAAAAGGAGGAGGATGAGGAGGAGGAGGAGGAGGAGGAGGAGGAGAAGACTGAAGCCAGCCATGGTATTTGGGGCCTGAGGCTTCCTGAGGCTGAGACTCAGCCCTGCTGGAAGCTGGCTCATCCTCCGGCAGCCTGTGATGCATCTACTCTGGCTACAGAGAATGTAGTTAATTGGCATGAAGAGGCCCTAACAGAGGCTGGTGGGGTTTCCATTATTTGAGTGGACATCTTATTTACTTTACTAGATCTTGAGGACAAGATGAAAGTAGAAGAAAACTGATGTTGGGGTTGGTATTTAGGGTGTTTTTTATTGTGGGGGTGGGGAGGGGAGAGAGAGAGTGAGTCATCTTGGCTATGAAAAACACAGCCTTTGCAATGCCCCAGGTGGCCTGATCCCAGCTTCTATCCCCTCTCCCCCTAACAAGGCCTGGTGAAATATTTTACCTAATTAGAATTTTGCAAACCAGTGCTTCTTATAACTTTCCAATCGCAAACTAAGATCCTTCTTTTTGTGGATTTCCATTATTAAACTAGGGTTTGCAGAATGTGTGTACTTCCTCTTTGGGGCAGTTCAAAACCAATGCAGAAAGAAGGGTGTCATGTTAAATTTGTTCAGAGCCCAGCCTTTGGGGCCCTGACTTCCTGCCCTCTCACCATCTAGGAGACTGAAGGTCTCCATGGGCATCCCTGCACCATACTAGGGCTGTTTCAGTCCTCCTACTCCCTGATGAGTTCCTGCTTATGTCAATATTTCTGTTAATTGTTGCATTACAAATTGTTGCCCTTCCTAGTGGTGGGAGTTCCCATTCATGCCATGGAGTTGACAACACCTACATGTGGCTTCAGCATCCTGGGAATTGGAGGGGGGTTACAGAGGGGATGCTGAAAGAATCGCTCTCAGAATGATCTGTTGCATGGTGTGTCATGGAGCGCCATGTCATACAGTACAGGTAAAGGTGATGGAGCTATTTTTCTTCTGCCATGCTTTACAAATACGAGGCTTTGTTAGTGTGGTCTGCAGAGAGGCCTCCAAGTGGTCAGTCCCCTCGGAGACCTCGTTGTGGGTATTTGGTTAATTCCTTACTAAGCTCTCACTCACATTAACCCCAATTCTCAGTCTTCCATCCAGGGCAAGATGTGTCCAATCAGTTAGTAATGGCAGCCAAGACACAGAGCTGTAAATCATGGCAATTAGAAAGGGAGACAGAATCATCCAGAGGATAACAGACTTTTTTTGTTCCCCCAAACAAATGCAACTCCTCCATTCTCCCAACATCCTAGGCCCTGACCCAAGTCACTGGAGAGCTAGCAAATGAACAGTCTGGGAAATGATATGAATTTTTACAGAAAATGCTTTGATGAGTTGCAGTCTGACACTGGTCTCTGAAGAGTGGAAAATGGATATTATTGAGGGCAACAGATAAGCTGATGGTGAGAATTGGTAGCAATGTATTAAAAGTATAGAATCACAAGGCAGAATTGCAATAATGTCATGAAGAAAATGTGTGGACAAAAAAGAAGATGGGCCAGTGAGGGAGAGAGAGAGAAAGAGAGAGAAAGAGAGAGAGAGAGAGAGAGAGAGAGAGAGAGAGAGAGAGAGAGAGAGAGAGAGGAGAATGGATGGTAGTCCATGTGCTCCATTGGCATCCATTCAATATGTTCAACATGGTGGGCGGACATCCTGTGGTGAATTTAGGGGACAATATGGAGAAGAGTTACCCAGGGTAGGCAAGTGTGGATAGGATGAAGTTTGCATTGTTAGAGGGATCATGCAAATTGATCAGATGCCAGATAGGATGGAATATTTTAGAGGTAATCTGAATGATGGAATATGTAAAATTAAAGGGGTGGATGGAAGCCCTGGTCCTGTAGAGTGCCACCATGGCTCAAATGAGGATCTAATGAGGTAACATGTCCAGTAATTTATAAATCTTACAGTGCAATATAAATGCCAGTTATCACTGTTGCTGTTGTGATAATAATTAAAGACACAGGATCTGAATCCAAGTAAAAATTCCTCACATTTCTACAGAGCCTTAAGGTTTATGAAGAATTGTTCCCCTCTCCACCCCCACCCCAGAGCAGGGGAGTGTAACTATTCTCATCTCCCCAATTTTACCCAAAAGAAAATGAAGTCTCAGAAAAATGAAGGGGTTTGCATGATATCACACTGCTTGTCCCTTCAGATCAGAGCCAAGGTCTTGGCCCAGCCTTCCTGGCTCTGCCTCCAACAAGCTGCTACATGTTGGGATTTGGGGTGATTCACTCAGTAGTCTTGTTTCTCCCTTTCGTGATGAGTTGGAAGCTCTCTGAAGGCAAGGTTTCTTTTGCTTTTGTCTTTGTAGCCCTACCAAGATTTAAAAGTTTAATTGTTCCAGTCATCTCTGAGTCTGCATGGCCCCATTTGGGTTTTCTCGGCAAACATGCGGTTTACTATTTCCTTTTCCAGCTCATTTTACAGATGAGGAAACTGAGGCAAGCATGGTTAAGTGACTTGCCCAGGGTCAAGGTGCTAGGAAATGTCTGAGGCCAGACTTGAACTCAGGAAAAGGGGCCTTCCTGACTTCCAGCTCAGCCTTCTATTCACTATGGCGCCCCCTAGCTGCCCAGATTTAAGAGACCTGGGATTGAATCCTGCAACAGCCACTTAGTAGCTGTTTGAGCATAGGCAAGTCCCTAAAACTCTCTGAGTCTTTTTCTTCTGTAAATGGGTATGGTAATAATAATAATTGCAGAGTCTACCTTACTGGAGTGTTGTGAGGGCCAGAAGAAATCATGGAGGTGACAGGATCATAGATTGAAAGCTAGAAGGGCCCTTGTAGGTCATCTGGTTCAACACACAGAGAGAAACTGAGACACAGAGACATTAAGCCATTTGCCCACAAAGCCAAGGTCCTTAAATCAATGCACCATAAATTGATAATAGCTTTTCCTCTAGATTTACAAGAGCTTCTAAGCAGGGGAGGTGAGAATGAGATAGTCTATACTAGCAAAGGGTGGTTGCCAATTCCTCAGAAAAAAGCAGGCCTTAAATGTAAAATATTCATATTTTACATTGCAATTAGATTGCAAGCTCATTGAGGACAGGGGATATTTCATTTTTGTCTTTTTATCTCCAATGCCCAGTGCAGTGCCAGCATGCAGTATGCACTTAATAAATCCTTGTGGAATTGAATTGAATTTTGCCAGTATTGCCAAGTACTAATAATCAATGTCAACCAAATTCAAGAGTGTGACTTCTTCCTTCCTCTAAATTTAAAAGCTTTGAGATTAATAGACACTGGTCAGCCTTGTAAAGCCCATGTTTTGACAACCCAGTTTGGAAAACTAGAGCATCAAAAATGTTATCCCCAAAGGAACTTAGTGGAGAATGGGAGTGGACCAGTAAGGCTAACACTCATAATGCCCATTTGTGTAAGCACTCAACTCATAACAGCCTCAGAAGTTTTCTCCCTGTGAGACCTTGGGCAGGTCCTCTTACCACCTTGTGTCTGCTTCCTCTCCTACTAAAAATGAGGGAGTTAGACTGAATGGCTTCTGAGGCACTTTCCATCTCAAGATCTAGGATTCTATGCTTGTACAATTATTTTTGCTCCCATTTTACAGATGAAGAAACCAAGGCTTTGAGAGGTTAATGACCTGCCCAAGCTAGAACGTACCTGAAAGAGGTTCTGAATTCAGATCCATATGTAAAGGAAAAGTACTTCATAATGAGTGCCCAATAAATATCGGTTGATTTGTTGCTCCAACTCTTTATTCTATTTGGAGCAACTACGGAGTCTCTGAAAAAGCAGTATGGAGTAATCGTGGCTTCAGGGATTGCATAGTGCTCCCTTGTTAGGCAAGCTGGGCATGTTTCACTGCCCTTCTGGGGACCCAACTGGCCAGTTCCAGTTGGGCAACATAGCTTTTTCCTTCCTTCCTTCCTTCCTTCCTTCCTTCCTTCCTTCCTTCCTTCCTTCCTTCTTTCCTTCCTTCCTTCCTTCCTTCCTTCCTTCCTTCCTTCCTTCCTTCCTTCCTTCCTTCCTTCCTTCTTTCCTTCCTTCCTTCTTTGCTTACTTTCTCCCTCTCTCCTCTTCCTCTGTTCACATAGGGTATCATACCCATACTTGCAGGTGCTCTGACCAAAGGAATGTAAATTTTGATTGCTGAAACCTCCCAAGATATCTTAGGGTACATGGGCTAGATTTCTTTTTTAAGGATCATGCCTTGAACCTAAATCACTCTGGTTCTCATTGATTGGCCAACAGCAGGTCCCAGGCCAAGCCTCACTTGGTCATTGTTTGGGCCCTGATGGCTCAGAGTGAGCATAAATAGCAATTGTTTCTATTTTGGCCAGAAACCCTAATGGTCTTCCCCTCTTAGATTCATATAATTTTTTTTAACTAGGTAAAAAAGGCCATTCTTTGCCTCCTTTCTTACCTAGCCTTAATCACTGAATGGGTGTTGCCTCAGTCAATCTGAGACCTGGAAAAGACCTTTGCTTAAAAAGGCCAAGGTCCCCCACTGCATCCAGAGCCATCTCCAGTCTTCCTGATCTATATTTTGTCACTGGACCCAGATGGCTCCGGAGGAGAAAGTGAGGCTGGTGACTTCGAATAGCTCTCCCTCACTTAAATCCAATTCACTTGCAAATCATGGCATCCTCTTCCCAATGTCATTGATCCTCTGAGAAGTACAAACAACAAACAGCATGCTCCAAAGGTGCTTCAGGATTCCTCCATGTAGGAGATCTTGACCTACGCAGGTAAGCCCTGTTACACTGATGCGCCATCCTACCCCTCAGAACTGTAGATATTTACACAACACATTTCAAAGTTTGCTTTTTGTATGTTTGTTTTCTGTTCTTGGCCTAGGTGTTATTTATTCAAATGTTTTATTGATTGTCTTTTGTTTTTACATAAATTTCATTTCTGACTCTTTCCCTTCCTCCTCCTTACACAGCAAACCATCCTTTGTAACAATAAAAAAGAAAGATGAGGATAATAAATAAAATAAGAATAAAAAAAGAAAGATAAGAAGGAAGAAAACTAGTTGAGCAAAACTAATCCATCAGATATTACACATAATGATAGCACCTCGGAGTTTGCTAAACTTTCCCTTTATTTGAGGGAGGAATCATGTTACAGGGGAAAGAACCAGGGTTCTTTGGTTCTTTGGCTCTGGAGCCAAAGGGAGGATCTAGGTTCCTGCTGCTTCCCCACTCTGAACCTCAGCCTCCTCTTTAGTAAAACGAGGGGATTGGACTCCACAGGCTCTTGGGTCCCTTCCAGCTCAAAGTCTGTGAGCCATTGACCTCCATTGTCTCAAAGGTCCCTCACAAGAACCCAGTAAAGTAGGTTCAACAAGTATTCTTAGCACACCGCTCTGGTTAGACAGTTTCCCTCTGTTCCGGTGGCTCATGGATTTAGAAACAATAGCAGAAAAAGGTTTTGAATTAGATCTCTAAGCCCAGCACTCTTCTGACCACATTCGTACTGACTCTCTAGCAAGAGTGTTACCTCCATAACAGAACAGAAAAGACTTTCATCTTCCCCTCTCCTCTTGCCTTCCCCAGAAAAATCGCCTCTATGGTGGAGTAGATGAGGACGAGATTTGGTGTCAGGAAACCGGCACCCACATCCCATCTGGACAGCATTTAACCTTTCTGTGCCTCAGTTGCCTCATCTGTAGAATGAAGAGGTTGGGCTTGCTAGCCCCCAAGACCACTTCTGGCTCTAAACTTAGGATTCTAGGATCTTACGACAAATTCATGAGATTTTTTTTTAAAAGAAACATAACCAAGTACCACCCACGGAGTGCAGCCAAGGCAAAAAAGAATAACTCCCCAAGCTCCTAGCCTTATTAAGCCAGATATTAAAACCAGGGTGCAAATAGCCTTTTCACTGTTCCTTTCAGTTAGTCTTTACTAGCCATTTACCTCCCTCACAAACCCTCTGCATTACAGTTTGTCCTCAGAACACAAAGTGTCTGTAAGGAATATGCAAATAGCAACAGTAGCCACCGTGTGGTTAAAGGCCTTGCACCCCATTTTTATACACAGTCAAACATCTAAATCCCTAACACTGAATTTGGTTCACTTAGATGCCTGGGAGTCTGGGAGATGCCTGAGTCTGGGACTTGGTGGAAATCTCTAGCACTTACCTTACAATAGTTAATAGTAGGTCTTGTGATATATTTTGACTAGTCCAGCTTATTAGGCATTTTCAAAGGCAATCATCTACACAATTCTAATGTAACTGTTGTGTTTTCACAGCAAACACACAAGAGAAGAAGATAAAGATTGTACTTTAGCCAAATCTCAGACCAATTAGTAAACAAAAAAGGAAAACAAAGTGCTGGTCAGGTAACAGCAGTTCTCTTCAAAATTGTTTGCTATTTCCTGGTTTTTGGTGATTTCTCAGGTGCTCTGGGTGAGCTGAGGGGCTGGGAAACAAAGGTGGCAGCAGCAAGACCAGTGAAAATGCAAGTTTTACATAGTTGCAGCTCACACTGACATTTCGTGCCAAGTGTTTCTTTGCATTTGGAAACTGGAGGGGAAAAGACTTCTTTTTTATCCCTCAGTAGCTTTGCATTGTTCTGCTGTTTTTACAACTTGGCTGTCTTCTCCCTTGCCTGATGGTGGTGTTTGGAATCCTTTGCATACAGGAATTTTTTTTACCCACAGGTTTGTTTAATTTACAACACTGTTTTTCATTTATTTAGTTTATAATACTGTTTTTCATCTATTCAGCTTCATCAAGAAGACACAGAGGATATGGAGCACTACAGCACAAGGGAGGCTCTGGCTGCCTCCTTCTTCTTGTGACCAGCCCCTCCGCTGTGTTTGGTGCATGTATAGCCAATGTGCAGTCGTGCCTCACTTAAATCCAATTCACGATTAACTTTAGACATCACCCTCACGATGTGCTTGGTCCTCTTTGAGAACAAAGGATGAACAACATGATTGGCATCATTCCACATGGATATTAGAAACCAATCTATGCAAATGATGTATAACATAATGCCGATAATAAATTTTAACTGATGTTAATAAAAAGAAAAAAAGGAAAGACTAACTCCTGGTGGTTTTTCCTTGGCTATTGTAGCTCCTCGGAAGAGTGTCATTTCACGGTCTCATCTCACTTGGACATAACCAAAAAGGGCACTTCTGACTGCGAGGGCTTTGGGCAATGGTACTTGGTTTCCTTACCTGGCATACCACAAACAGAGAATCCATAGGAGAAACCATGGGAGGTCCAAAGATTCAAAACTGGAAAGCATTTTATAGAACATCTAATCCCTCCACTCCATTAGATTGCAAGCTCCTTGAGGGCAGGCACTGTCTGTTGCCTCTTATTTTATCCCCAGAGTTTAGCACAGTGCCTGGTACATATGAGACACTTACTAAGTGTTTACTGATTAATTTTACATAGTGAGAGGGAGAAGGAGAAGGAGAGAGAGTAGATGGAAGGATCTAGGGAAGGGGAAAGCCTGCTGTAGAAGGCGATATTTGAGCTGAATTTTGAAGGAAGACAGGGAAACTGAGAGATGAAGTGAGGATGGAGAATGTTCTAGGAATGGAAAACAACCAGTCAAAGGCTCAGAGACCGGAGATGGAGCGCCATGTTCAAGGTGTAGCAAAAAGGCCAGTGGGGCTGAGTTGCAGGATGTGTGGAGAAGAACAGAACATAAGACTTGGAAAATAGGAAGAGGTCAGATGGTAGTACTCTATCTGCCCACCAGAGGACTTTTATCTGGTCCTGAGGTGATAGGGAGCCACTGGAGTTTATTAAGTAGGGGATGACATGCCAGATCTGGGCCTTAGGAAAATCGCGTTGGGTCTATTTGGAAAATGTATTGGAGGGGAGAGAACCTTGAATCAGGGAGAGAAATTAAGAGTCTGTTATAGCACCCCAAGTAAGAAGACTCGTTCCTGAATGAGGGTGATACCAGTGTGAGCAGAGGAAAGTGGTCAGATAAAGAGATGAGTGACAGAGAATTGAACTGTTAACCCAGTTGTTTCCTTTAGAAAATGAGCCAAGGGCTTGAAAGCAGAGCTGTCATCCTTCCATCCTTTAAAGATCTTGCTTCTGAACTTAAAAGGAGAAAAAGGCATTTGTGTATCTCTTAATTCATATCTACACATAAAAATCTCCCATTAAGCTGAATCTTCCACAGTGACAAAATCAGAAGAGATGTCTCTACAGAAAAGGCTGTTTGGGTCAGGATTTTTATTCCTAAGGGCAACTGTATCAAATCACAGTTAAAGGACCTGAATTTCTGCTCTGGTTCCACCTCTTATAAGCCAGGTGTCCTTCAGTAAGTCACTGTATTTCTAATCCTCACTTTCCTTATCAATAAAATGAGAAGTTTGGTCTACCTTGGAGAAGGAAATGGCAAACCTCTCCAGTCTCTGCCAAGAAAGTCCCAAAAAGGGTCATGAAGAGTTGGGCACAACTGAACAGCAGCAACAACCATCTACATGGGTAGTTCCCATTCTGGGGGCCAGGGTGGCCCGGAGGCATCGCCAGGGACTCCCCAGCCAATTTGTGTGCCAAGAACTGTTACCAGCCCTTTGTGTAGAGCAGAAACTCCTTGAGGGCAGGGACTGTTTTATCTTCATTGGATTCTCTTTGCACCAACTGTCATTGGCACCCATACTTGGTGGATTTTTTTTTTTAACAGATCGAGGATTCCATCAATTTGGGAGTTCTCCTTGACTCCTGCTCATCCCATGGGACTCTTGTTCATGTCTCCCCCACCTTTGCCCCAGGGAGGCACCCCGTGCTGATAGCCTCCCTGGCAGGTTTTGGAGAGCCAATGGTGAGTCCTCATTCCTGCGACCTTTTTGCTTGACCATTTCTAGAATGATAGTTTTTACTCTAATACACCCTTGTGGTTCCTTATTTATTATACCTAATGGTCTGACCTTGTGCATAGTAGGTGCTTTAAACTGCTTGTTGAATGACTGAAGGGAATTTGGATCCTTCTTTGGCATACATAGACTGGACCTATGACTTCATTAATGTGAGGAGCCTCTAGATGAGGAGACTCCCTCCACCAATACAAGTCCCCACCTTCTCTGCACCTTCTTCTGAGAGGTCTGCCAGGGGCGAGGCGGCGGGGCCACTGAGTGAGTGAAATCACTCGTCCAGGGTCACACAGCCAATATGTGTCAGACACAGGATTTGAATCTAGATCGTTTTCACTGTGAAGCCAACTCTATCCATAATGCCTTTGAAACAAAGAAGGCAAAGTGAAATAATGAAACAGGTCTCCTGCAGACTGAATAAATGCTATTTCTCACCTACAAGTATTGTTATTTTTCAAATACATATATGTGGTGTTGTGAGAAATAAAATAACTCATTTAAAAGTGGTGACTTTGGTCAGCAGGTTTTTATGTCTTTTCTCAGGCGAAGATCTGTGAAATTTTCTGACATTTGAAAGGGGTCCTCGTGCTTGACGCTGTTAGGAACCAGTGGCTCCCGTGGTCTCTCAGGGATTTTCTGGTTCTCTCCTTCTAGGATTCATTAGACTCGCTGTTTGGCTTTGGCAGGGGAACAATTTCTTCCTCGGAGCTCCCCATTTCCAGTCCCTGCCTTGCTGGCTGTAAAGTACACATGAGAAGCTTGCCTCGACACTTGAGAGAACCAAGGCTCTGGGTTAGGTTTCTGAGACATGGCAAGGTCTCCAGGGAGAGCAGACAATTATGATCATTTGTTCTTGGGATGGATGGGAAAGCAAAATATGGCTCCCTGCAACACTTATCAGAACTCCATCTCCACCTCTGCCACCAGCCCAAGACATGCAGCTTTTCCTGAAAAATCCTAAATCTTCCCTCTCCTAAAAAAGCAAAAATTAAGAAAATTAAATTCATAACAAAGTGACTTTCAAAGTGTGATATTTCAGCTATAAAATTGGAAAGAGGTAACAGGGCATAGTGAACAAAAAAACAGCCTGGAAAGGTCAGCTTCAAACCTTCCTTTGATCCATCCTGGCTGTGTGACCCTGGACAAGTCACTGCCCCCTCTAAATGCCCCAGGCAACTCTCTGAGATTAAATTGCAGGGCAATTAGAGATCTGCATTGGCAGAATGGTTTCCAGCTTTTCCTGTTCTCCTTTCCATGAAATCACCTGGCCAGCCACCATCCTTAAAATCTGGAAGCTACGGAGTTATAGGCAGTCAAGTGGTGTAGGGTTTTTGTTGAGTCAAGGAGAGCAGAGTTCAAATCCTGCCCATTCCCCTGTGCCTAAAATGTTCTCCCACTTTATCTCTGTCTCCTGGCTTCCTTCAAGCCTCAGTTAAAATCTTCTGTGAGAAGACTTTCCTGCCCCTCCTGCCCCTTTAATGCCATACCCTTCCCCTCAGTTGGTTAGTCTCCCATAGCTGTTTGCATGATGTTCCCCCATTAGTGTGTGAGCTTTTAGAGAGGATAAGGATGGTTGTTTTTTAAACCTTTCTTTGCATCCCCAGAATTAGTACATTGACTGACACATAGTAGGCACTTAATGTTTATGGACTGACTTAGAGATTTACTAGCTATATGACCCTGGGCAAGTCACTTAACCCTGTTTGCCTCAATTTCCTCATCTGTAAAATGGCAAAAAAAAAAAAACAACAACAACAATACCTCGTCCCTCATAGGATTGTTGAGAATCATGTGTTTTCAAAACCTTAAATCATTATGTAAATGATAATTATTATTATAATAATGGAAATTTTTTACATGATAGCATTTGTATAACCTATATGAGATTGCTTACCATCTCAGGAAGGAGAGAGGAGAGGGAGAGAGGGAGAATTTGGAATTAAAAGCGAACAAAATATCCCAAATGTTTAAAATGTTTTAACATATAATTGGGGGAAAATATTATTTAAAAACCAAAGTAAGGCTCAGGAAAAGGAGAAAGAAGAAAACAATATCTGGAAATGACTGTTACATGAAATAAAAGATATCAATGCAAAAGATAGATATTATTGTAATGTGAAGAGAAAAGTTCTCATAATCCCTTAGAGCCTTGATTATTGATGAATGACAATGCTTATGATGTACAGGAGGGATGGGCCAGACATACAATGGGGAAGGGCTGGTGTTACTTTTCTAGAATTCCATAGATTTGTGCTTTCTATGAGATATGACTAGTCAGCACTCAAATACACACATATGTAGAAGATCTGTGGTTTTGTTAGTGGACAGGGTCCTTCCAGAATGGGAACTCCCTTCACAGAGGCAGATTGAGACCCATCTGTGACTTACTGGGGTTGTAGATTTAGAGCTCAGACATCATCTGGCCCAATCCCCTTATTTCACAAGAGAGGGTAGTGAGTCTTAGAACAGTGAAGTGACTTGTCCAAGGTCATTCAGGCAAAAAGTGATGAAGGAAGAATTTAAATCCAAAATCCAGTGATTGCAAATTGAGCATTGCTTCCACTGCATCATGATGCCTCCAGATCACAAGACCATTCTAGATCTACACATTTTTAGTGTGCAAAATTTCCTAGAAATCCACATCATCTACATGCCTGGTTCCTCTACCCCCATTCCCTTCCTTCTCAGATCACCTTCTGTTTACACTCTATGTACGTGATGGTTTTCCTGTTGTCTCTTGCATTGGACTGTGAGCAAACTGAGGGCAGGGACTGCCATCTTTCTTTGTTTCCCTCAGGGTAGACACAGTACTTACCATATAATGAATGATTCATAAATGCTGTTGATTGACTATCAGACAGAAATGAGTATGATATAAAACCCAAACCATTAGTGAAACTTAAAGATAAACCCACTGACTTATTTATTCACTCATTTATTTTAAAATTATATTGATATCTTGTATTTTTATACCATTTCCACATCTGATATGTCCTTTTCCCTTCTTCTACCTAGCAAATCCTTCATTATAACAAAGGATGAAAAGAAACAGAAAAAGAAACATGAGTTCATGAAAATTATCCAACAGACCAAGAATATGTTCAAGGTTCCAACCCCAAAGTTCTCCATTTCTGAAAAAGAGGAGGTCTGTTTTGTCAGCGCTTCTCTGGGTCCTAGTCTCAGTCATCATACGTAAATTTATTTAAGGCAATCTAGAGGCCAACATTTGTAAAACATGATTTCTTAGGAGATCATGAGATCATCTTAGAATTGAAGAAACCGTAGCCCCTGGGGCAGATGAAGTGATTTGCCCAAGGCCACGCAGCTTGTAGGGAGCAAAGCTGGCCCTTCAAACCCCCCTGATGTGGTTCTCTCTGCCATGCTGGGGCTCTGTTTGGGATATGTATGGGGCCTTTTAAAAAGGCATGCTTCTGTCTGCCAGCCTTTAGAAAGAGTGATCTAAGAGCCAGACATTTCCTATTAAAGTTTTAAAAAAATAGCTTTAAGTTATACATTACATGGAGCATGTTCATATCTCATCTGACTGAGGAGGTTTGAAACCTCACAGAGGTCACATTTTCAAACAGCTATCACTTTTTACTCCATCTCCAAACATTAAATAAAAATAATATTAATAATAAGCTAAAACTACAGTGAGACCAGGACTATGTCTCAATTATAAAATTGGGAAGTAAGCTTCATTCCTTGTTCTTGTATTCCCCAGTGCCTGGAACGGTGCCTGGAACATAGTAGGTGCTTGATTGATGGATAGATTAAGTTATCTTTGTGTACCCCCTTGGATCTAGCACAGGGGTTTGCAAACGGGAGAATGTAAGCTCCTTGAGGGCAAGAACTGCTTTTTATTTTTTATTTTTTATCCCTAGTGCTTTGCACGGTGCCCAGCATGTTGTTGTTGTTGTTCAGTCATGTCTGACTCATCATGATCCCATGGGAGGGGGGAAGTCTGGCACAAAGTAGGAGCTTAATCTATGTTTGGGGGATTGCATTGGAGAGATGCTTAATTAGTGGTTGAAAGAATGAACAGATGTTTCAACCGTGATGCAATTATGAGTGAAAGACATCTATAGAGACTACTCACAGGGAACACATACCATGCAGTCGCATAGGAAGCCCCTACTGTATGCAGAGCCCTATGCCAAGATAAGATGACATTATCAAAGACAATATCATCTGAAGTTTATAAGATAAAAGTCACATCCACTGATTTATCTCAGCTTCTTTATCCTTTATCATATTTTAATCAGACATTTTATAAAGTGTTTTAAAGTTTGCAAAGCCCTATCCATACATTATCTCATTTAAGCCCTAAAAAAGAAACCCCAGTGAGTCAGGTGGTATAATCATCACGTTACATAAGAGGAGGCTACAGCTCAGAGAACTTTAGCAGCTCATCCATGGTCAGAGGGCTGGTAAGACTCACAGGCGGCACTGGAGCCCAGTGTTCTTGGCTCCAATTCACATCCTCTGTCGCTAGGCCACGGCTAGTTACATCTGCCCCTGGGCTTAGAGCCACAGTGGCCAGAGGACGTCCTCTGGAGCAGAAGCCCCAGTAGTTTTTCCACTTACTACTTGTGTGCCCTTGACTAAATTCCATATAACCTTTCTGAGTTTGAGTTTCTTTTGGTTGATTGGACAGCATCGATCACCCCTTCTAGCTCTGAATCTAGGCTTCTCATCCAACTTTCTCTTTTTACAGATGAGTAAATGAGGCCCATAGAGGTGAAGGTGTCTTATACAAGGGTACCCTGATGGTAAGGGGCAGAATGGAATTTGAACCCAAGTCTTGTGATGAAAGATCCAATATTACCTACTTGGCCAAGCCGCTTCTATGATTAACAGATTCAGGATCAATGAATCCATAAATAAACATTTTATTATGCATCAGGCACTGTGCTACACTCTGGGAATATAAAAAAGGCAAAACACAGTCCTTGCCCTCAAGGATCTTACCGTCTAGTGAATCATTAAAGGAGGAAGGGAGGTTGTCCCCTACTCTATGGCACCTTCTTGCTTTTGTTGTTCAGTAGTTTCAGTTGTTTCTGTCTCTTGGTGACTCTATTTAAGGTTTTCTTGGCAAAGATACTGGAGTGCTTTGTCATTTCCTTCTCCAGCTTATTTTACAGATAAGGAAACTGAGGCAGAGTTAAGTGACATGCCCAGGGTCACACAGCCAGCAAGAGTTAGGCTGGGTTTGAACTCACATCTTCTGACTCCAAGCCCTAATTCTTTAGGGGGAGAACAAATACAAGCAAACCCTTGGATAATCAGATTTGACTTCCTAGCTCATTCATCCCTCTTCTTTTAAGAACCATTGTGAAGGCTTGGGGCTTTCAAAGAGCTTGCATGTAGAAGGGGAGCAGGCAAGAAAAGCTGGAAGGACCTCAAGGCCCTTCATAGGATCATGACCCACTTCATGGGAAACTGAGGCACAGACTTAGACCTGGGAGAGGCAGTAGAGACCATCTTATCCCAACAGCCCATTTTACAGATGGGGAAACTGAGTCCTGGCGTGGTTAAGTGACGAGTCCATAGTCACACAGGCGGTCAGAGCAGAGCTTCTGCCTCCAAATCAGCCTTCTTCCTCCATAGGCACAATCCCAGTCCTCAGAGGATAAGCCCCTCTACTCTTAGGTTTTTGCCACAAGCCAGTTTCCATATAAGAGAAGAGTGACTCTGGGCTTCAGGGCATTAACTCAGGTAGACAGCCTGCAGAGAGCAGGATGGCTCAGGGGCTCTGTTCAGGGTTTTTAACTTAAACTGTTGTAAAGTTGGCCAATAGCTCACGATGACTTGTGCTCCATGAGGATGTCAGAGCAGCCCATTCCCCCAGTTAGATACCCAGTTAGAGCCACCTCTTCCTTCCATTCCTCTTCTGGGGGAGGGCTGGGAGAGACTCCAGACACACTCCATCAGTGGGTCCCATATTTACTGTGGAGGATTTGCAATTTATCCAGCTGGTAAAGGGACATTTCCCTCAGGCAACATTTGTACACAGAAATAAAGCTTGCAGTTTATTGTTTGTCTCGGAAGCCTAGCAATCTTAGTGTGTCCTACACTCAGCTGTGATGGGTAACAAAGTCCATGGGTAAAATGTAGCTGCAATTGAGCAAGAGTGAGTGCATGTGAGTGTGTGTGTGTGTGTGTGAGTGTGTGTGAGAGTGTGTGTGTTTCAGTATGTGTGTATGAGTGTGTGTGTGTGTAAGTGTGTGTGTGTGTGTGTGTATGTGAGTGTGTGTGAAAGTGTGTGTGTGTGTGCACGTGTATGTGAGTGTGTGTGAGAGTGTGTGTGTGTGTGTGTGTGTGTGTGCCTGTGCGTGCTTGTGTCCCTATGTCTGTGCAGACCCAGTTTAATTTTCTGGGGAGTAGCACCCCCTAGCCCACTTTAAAAAAGGATTTTTCTGAAAGTACTTATTATCTTATTTCCTTTTGTTTCTTTTTCCTCAATGTTCAGTTGCATTTAACTGTTCATTGCTAGAAGGATGCATTCAGACTTATGGGGCATGACGTTTTAACACTCTGTACTGATATTCGTCTCAATTTCTTTTCCTCTGAAATGTAGCCTTTCTTTGGAAAGTGGGCCATTTCTCCAGTGGTGTAGGACATGGTCTGCAATGGTGGAGTAACAGGAACAATCGAGCACCCCTTGGGCAGAGGGGAACCTTCATTGAGTGGGGATGGGCAGCAGGAAGCCCAGCTGAATACAGCAGCCCCCAAGGGTGAGCTTTTCCTTTAACTCATCCTGATGCTAAAGGCCAAGCTCCATTGGCAAATCATTTAGTCTATGGAGCCTCAGTTTCTCCATCTGTAAAGTGAAAAGGTTCAACTAGAACCCAATAAATTGATCATCCATCACAGAGAATGAATCATAGAGTTCTGGAAATGGAAGAGAACTTGGCAGATCTCTAGTCCACCTCCCACTTGAGAAAGAACCCCCAGGACAAAACGCCTGAGGAGTGGTCATGCAGCCACTGCAGGAATGATGGAACGAAAGCATTTATTAAATGCTTACTACATGCAAGCACCATGCTGAAGATGGAAAGATAAAAGTTAGACTGTTCCTGCCCTCAAGAAGCTTATATTCTAATAGGGAGAGATAATACCTACAGGAGAGTGTAACTGTGAGGTGGATGTCAACTCCCGAAGGTCCTTAGGATATCAAGACATATGGCAGGAGAAAGGAATAAGGGAATAAAAATGCAGTAAGCACCTACTGTGCGCAGGTGCTGTGCTAAGCACTTTACAAATATTTTCTCATTCAATCCTCACAATAGCCTGGTGAGGTAAGGTGTGATTATTATCTCCATTTTGCAGCTGAAGAAACTGAAGTAAAGAGGTTAAATGACTTGTCCAGGGTCACACAGTTAGTAAGTGAACTCAGGTCTTCCTGACTCCCAAGCTCAAGGCTCTATTCATTTGTTACCACCCAGTTGCCTATTAAGCCCTTTGATTAACAAGATAGATAACCAAGACTTCAGAGGAAGGGAAATCTATCATGTCTTGAGACAGTGTTGCACAGTGGATAGAGTGCCAGGAGTGGCTTTAGGAAGGGTTCAAATCTCACTTCTGACACTTGTTAGCTGTGTGACTTTGAACAGGTCACTCTGCTCCTCAGTCTGTAAAATGGTGGAGTTGGAGGTGGCCTTCGTAGCCCTCCTAGCTCTGATGTTACTTATTATGTCATGACTGTCAGCACCTCCACAAGCACTTCTGCAGCAGACTATTCACGCTTTATTCACAGGCATCTTCTCTGAAAACAGGTCACAAGGGTCTCAGGGTGAGGTGCCCCAATGGAAGACCTGAGAACACATCAACAACACATTTCACTACTTGGATGTGACTTCTCTTGAGTACTCTCCCCTTTCTTTAGCATATTAGATTGGCATCTGGGCAGGGAGCAAGTATAAGTACATTTCACTATTTCTGTGACTGACATATAACTGTTTTATTCTCTATTGAAGGAGATCTGTGAACCTTAGCATCTCTCTCTCTTTCTCTCTCCCTCTCCCTTTCCCTCTTCCTCTCCCTCTCTCCCTCCTTCTTTTTCCCTCCATACTTCCTTCTCTCTCACCCTCCCTACTTTTCTGTCTCTCCCCCTCTTTATCCCTCCCTTCTTCTCTCCCCCTCCCTCCTTTTCTCTCTCCCTCCCCCTTCATACCTCCTCTCATCCCTCTTCCTCCCTTCATACTTCCTTCTCACTCTCCCTCGCACCCTCCTTTTCTCTCTCCTTCCCCCTTCATACCTCCTCTCATCCCTCTTCCTCCCTCCATACTTCCTTCTCACTCTCCCTCGCACCCTCCTTTTCTCTCTCTCTCCCTCCCTTTCTTCCCCCCCTCTTTCTCCCTCTCTCTGTCTTCCTCCCTTCTCCACACTCAGTCACAGATACAGTGAAGCAATAATATTTCACTAGGCATGACCCCTTGGCCTTTATGAATTATCTGTTTAGAAAGACGTGAAGCCACCTTTTATAAGCACCATAATAGATACTTAGACATCATGGATCAATAGGAAACAAGCTTGCTGGTTGCAGTTAATGAGTGCCAAAGGGGCACTCTGACAGTGACCCCTGACACCACTGCTGACAAGAAATCTATAGAGTAAAAAATAAGGAAGACAGACAGTTTTTAAAGTTATGAAAATAGATCTGGAGCCAATCGGGGCAATTTTCTCGGGACTGAAACCCTTCAGGGTTCTGGGTGGATGCGAGTGTCTTCAAGTCCCTTCATTTTGACTCCCAAGGGGGGAGAGGGCCATCCCCTGGAAACACCAGCAAAGCTGCCTGACCACATGTGATAGGATCCCGTTTGTTGCCATTCTGAGAACCATCTGATATTGTTTTGCTGTCAACGCAGCATTTTTCTCGCTCTGAAATGGGCTGTCATTTATAATTTCAGGCGGGCACAGATTTGTTAAACAGGCACATGGTAATGGGTTTCTATAAGGAGATCCACAGACTCATGGTTCTGGAAAAGAAGGGAGCTGGCGAGGTATTTAAAAACCTAATGGGAATGGAACGTTGGGGGTTTCTGGGGAGGATGGTGTCGGCACAGCCTATTATGGGGGAGGTAATTTCACAATAAATCCAGTGTTGTGTGTCTGTATCTTCTTTCGGAAGCAACTGTCTTCTTATGCTTTAGAGGTACTTGTGGGAAAGCAAGGGGTGTGGGTATTTCTGTTAGAGGTAGAAATAATAATAGAAGTGATAATATTGACAATAGAACATGAAATGTAAAGGAATAATAGTCATGCAGCGCCTAGTCTGTCCCAGGAGGGTTTCAGTCTGAACTCTCTTTTTTGAAAAACAGGAATGAGATAATTATTAATAATAATAAGACCATTTCTATCTGAATTTCATCAGACAAGATGAGAATGAGATAATGATGATGATGATAGTAACAGTAACTGACATTTATATAGCGCATTAAGGTTTCCAAAGTACTTTACACACATTATCTCATTTAATCCTCACAACAGCCTTGTGATGTAGGTGCTATGACTATTGTTTATCCAGTATACCAGTGGGATACTGGAGAAATAAAAAAGAACGATAGAAACAGAAACTATTTATTAATGGAGCTGAGCAAATCTCTAATTTGTAAGGGGCCTGGATGACAGCAGATTGCAGCATTCAGCCTGGAAGAGAAATTAATACATTTCCAGCAAGGCTAAAAGGAGAGAGAAGAGAGAGGGAAAGATAAGACAGGAGAAGAGAGGAGAGGAAAAGAGAGGAGAGGAGAAGGAGAGGAGAGGAGAAGAGAGGAGAGAAGAGGAGAGGAGAGGAGAGGGGAGGCGAGTGAGGAAAGGGAGAGGAAAGGAGAGGAGAGAGTGAGAAAAAGAAGGAAAGAGAAATAAAGAATAATATTAAGTAATATTTTTAAAATACTTAAAAGTTTGCAGAGCAATTTATATGCTATTTCATTTTATCCTCACAACAATCCTGTAAAAGTGGTGCTATTATTTATAACAATAATAATTCATAATAGTAATAGCTAGTATTAAGCTAATGCTTTAAGGCTTACAAGGTGTTTTACATGTCTCATTTGATTCTTAGAACAATCCTATGAAGTGAGTGTTATCTTCATTTCAAGATGAGGATGGGAAAAGTTGTGACTTGACCAGGCTCATCAGTTTCTGAGGCAGAATTCAAATTCAGATCCTCCAGGCTCTAGGTCCAACATTCTCTCCCCATTGCTGCCTGTCCACCTAAAAAGAAAGTGAGAAATGAGACAGATGGAAGAGAGAAGCAAAGGAAAAGGAGGAGAGAACGAGAGATGGAGGGAGAAATGAGAGAGAAAAGAAAGGAAGGAGAGAGAGAGAAAAGAGAGATCGGTACAGAGAGAAGAAAATTGTGTCAAATCCCTAAAATGCCCCTTGGAACGACGTCCCCAGCGAGGGTATTATGATGTCACACTTCAGTAACGGGGCCTGAAGTCTCAATGGTCTCCCTGCTGTTAAGCCCCATTGCAAACACATTTGTCCTGGCTGTTTCTCTCTTTGTAACCCCGTCTCATTTGGGCAAGATGAATCGTTGCTAGATCCGGACTGACTTGGAGGGCAGAGCCCAGGTCTCGAGGAGGTAGCCAGCCTCCCGCGGCTTCAACGTTTTAATTAATTTTAACACTAATGCACAAATGAGAGTTAATCAGTCTGCCCCAGCCTGCTTTCCAATTTACCAAGTTTATTCATTAAAACTTTCCTCCCTGAACTTTGATTGAATGTCATGCTTTTTAAGGGGCCTTTCAAACTGCCTTGAGGGTATTCAAGTGATGGGCTGGGCAGCGGTAGGTGTTTGGTAAAGAAGGAAGACCTGGCAAGCAGGGGGCTTACATGCTCGGTGTCAGAAAGCTATCTGAAGGGTCTAGAGTTCGGTAAAAACATGTTTAATTCTAAGACATCTCTAGAAAAAGGAGGTGAAGCTTGGGCACTAGTCAGGGATGTTACTTAAATGAAAATTGTAGGGTCTGGCACATAGTAGGTGCTTAAAATTGATTATTGATGAATTGTTTATATAAAGCTTCAGTAAATCCTGCTCATTTTCTCCAGGGCTGAAATTTTTGTGGGTTCCAGGTGAGCATTCATTTCTAAAAACCCTTTAATTACAGGAAAATGAAATCTGTCCTCTAATGCTGGCCAAAACTTGTACCTTTTGTGGTATAATGCGGCTATCCTTTAGAATGAGTGGAAATATGGCAGTCGAATTCCTATTATGTGATAGATTCATACTGTGTTTGCTAGTCTAATTATTTTGGAATCAATGTAATAAAATCTTAGGTACACAGTTTTGCCTATTAATTGCTAGAAACTAGCTTCCAAAGATGGCATTTGAGCCGAGCCCTTTATTTCAAAGGAACTGGAGCACAGTGCAATCTTTACCTTTTTAATTAGCAGCATTCAATATGATGGAACAACATATCTCATACTGTCAGTTACCAGGGAAGGCAGTAGTCAGACTGACACTCACCAAGAAGCCCATTTAATTACCTTTCAGCAATTTATAATCCAAGGAAATGAAGGAACGGGGTGTGTCTTTTCATGTTTGCTTGGTCCGGAAAATATTGTGTTTAGAAAAAAATCCCTTCATTGAGGAGTCAGAGTGCTGACTTCAGAGATGTGAATGAAAATGTCTCCCAATGGTACAGGAAGGATGTGTGATTTCATCGGTGTTGGGGCCTCTAGTCACTGAGTCATCTCACTGCCCATCTGGGATTTAATGTTCTTCATGGGTGTAGAGTTGGAGCCGGGGAAACCTTAAAGGGAAGTAAATCCAAACTCTAGCTTTGACAGCTCAGTGGTGCAATGGAGATATATGAAGACCTGAGTTCAAATCTGTCCTCCGACACTTACAAGCTGGCTGACACTGGGTACCTCTGTATGACTCAGTTTCTTTAACTGTAAAATGGGAAGAGCATATCAATAGCATCTACCTCACTAGGTTCTTGTGAGGATCAAATGATACAGTTCAAGAAACAGAGGCTTTGAGAGAGATCCAGTGATTTGCTGAGGGCCACATGGCTAGTAAGTGTCTGATTCAAACCTAGGTCCTGAATTCAAGTCCCATACTTCTTGAGGCAGTGTCCCTCAGACACTAACTAGCTTTTTGACCCTGGGCAGCTCACTTAATCTGTCTGCCTCAGTGTTCTCAACTGTAAAATGGGGATAATCATAGCTCTCAAGAGTTGTTATGTGGATTACATGAGATAATATCTATTAAATATCTGACACATAGTAGGCTCTTAATACCTTTCCTTTCCTTCCTTCCTATGTCTACTATGCCACATATATACTTAGACAATTCCACCTGGCAACACTTTCCGTTCTGTAACTGTCTCATTACCATGCAACTAGGATGGGTTTCTGAATTGTATTTTTTATTTCATAAAAAGAAAAAAATTACTCTTCTCTCTTTAATAGAATTATTTATTTTTATGATTTGCTTTGACCTTCATTATTCAGGATGGCATTATTTAATCTATATTTAATCCTTTATCTTTTGCGCATGCAAATAAATTTCCTTTATTAATCACAATATTTAGAGAGGCATTATGGTGAAATTGATAAAGGGCTGGATTGGGAGTTAAGAGCTGAGTTAAAATCTTGTCTTAGACATGCATAGCCAAGTGGCCCTGGACAATTCGTGTTATGGTAGCACCTGCCTCCGAAAGCTGTTGAGAGGATCAAACTAGATAATATATTTGAAAAAAGCTTCGTACACCTCAAAATACTATATTAATGGTAAATATTGTTATTGTTGAATTATAATTTACAAAGGAGAGACTTATTAGTTCTGTCTTTTTACATTTGTTTATGAATCCTTTATGCCCTGGACGATGATCCATTTTTAAGAGGTACTGTGTGTAACTGAGAATATGGATATTCTTTAATATTTCTTTTCAGTTGATGAGAGAAAAAGCAAATAACAGGTCCAAGTCTCTCAGATATGGGATATAGAGGGCACCCCTTTGCACTCCACTGCCCCCCTCAGGAATGAATGTTTCTCAGAATGAGGTACTCTTCCCTTTCCTTTCTCTTCAGCGGATGACCTCATAATTCAGTGCTGACTCCCTGGAGGACGTGCATCTTGCAGAACTTAATCCAAGTTACAAGCATGAGGAATCTCATAAAATGAAGCTCATGCAAGAGTTAAATCCCTTCCAGGCACTCTCAGAAACCAGAGGACAAATACTAGGGCTAATGAAATCTCTAGATTGAGGGTCATTCAAAATGCTTTTGCAGCTCTCATTCTCTGAGGGATGGGGGATGGGACGGATGCTATCTTATTTTGAAAAAAAAAAAAAAAGAACGAACAAAAGTATTTTAATATGCCCACAATGCAACTAATGCCAGGGAAACAGAAACTCATAGGAAACTATTGAATTCCTTCTTGTTCACTCATTTTTAGTCTGGTCTGACTCTCCAGGACCCCATCTGATATTTTCTTGGCAAAGATACTTGGAGTGGTTTGCCATTTCCTTCTCCAGCTCATTTTCTAGGTTAGGAAATTGAGGCAGATGTAGTTAAGTGACTTGCTCAGGGTCACACAGCCAGTAAATGTCTGAGGTTGGATTTGAACTCAGGTTTTCCTGAGTCCAAGG
Organism: Pseudochirops corinnae; assembly: GCA_028646515.1. Lineage (NCBI taxonomy): Eukaryota > Metazoa > Chordata > Mammalia > Diprotodontia > Pseudocheiridae > Pseudochirops > Pseudochirops corinnae. The sequence goes on from CM053586.1 coordinate 351,368,106, forward strand.
ATGGTACTTTGTCCATGTACCACTTAGCTGCCTTTTGAGCCTTTTAATCACTTTGTCAAGGACTTGTTATTTAGGATGGAAATGCCCTCCACCCATGTAGATTTTGACTCATCAGTGATTTACAAATCATCATAGAGAGGAGGTGATGACTATAGTAGCACAGCTAGGGTGTGTCAGAGGCTGGATACAAACCCAGGTCCTCTTGACTTCAAGTCAGATACTCTAGTCCAACTCTCTCCATATCTTTTACTGATAAGGAAACTGAGTCATGGAGAAATTAAGTGACTTATCCAAGGTGACTTAGCTGGAAGATGCTTTAGAAATCAACCCCCCATTTACAGATGAGAAAACTGAGTCACAGAGAAGATAAGTAATAAGACAGTAAGTAATGAGCAGAATGCCCTCACAGAAGGATCTTCAAGAATCCAAGAGACTCCCAGAGATCTCCACTTCCCTTCTTTCTGGCAGAAATTCCTGAAGAAAAGAAACTTTGCCCAAATTATTAAAGATTTTCAGAAAAGAAGAGAGAGTTCAGAGTTTCTTAGCAATGCAGCATCTTCAAATGACAAGTTATAATTAGGATTTAAGGTCAAGCGATCTCAACTATTTCTATTTAGGATAATAGAACCCAAGCTGGATGTCCAGCCCCCTCCTTGTAGAGAGGCTATGAGACACAGCAAGAAGAGGGTATCATTTGGGGTCAAAGGACCTGGGTTTGAACCCTGGCTTGAATGCTTACTACTTGGGTTAATTTGGGGAAGTCACTTCACCTCACTGGGACTCACCTTCCTCATCTGCAGAATCAGGGGGTGAAGGTCTCTTTGGGTCTCAAATTCTAGAAAATCTGGCTGCCACTCTAGGAGGATGCATTTCAAGACAGAACATGTGGACATAGAAAGGCACAGAGGATAGGTGGGAGAAGAGGATGAACATTGGGAAAGTTAGTTAATTAATTAGTCAGTTACTTAATTATTAACATCACGTGCAAGAATAATAGTACTTTCCTAGGTACTTGCAAGGACCTGGGAGTAGCATCCACAACTGTGGTGATGGATGAGAATAAGCAGGCTCGTTTTTCATGTTTAATTCCCAAAGTCCCAGGAATCCTGATCCCTGAATGTAAAACATGGGGTCTTCTGAGGCCCTATTTGCAATCTGTCTTGAGAGCCCCAATGGAGCCCTCCCTCCCACCCTACAAGCTGATAAGTAAAAATCTAAAAAAAAAGGCAACAAACACAAAACAACCTCTAAGGTTCCTTTCCAAGCTAAAATTCCACAACTCTCTGAATGTAGACATCTCCTTCCATCCTGAGACTTGTAGAGTTGTCTTATAGCTGTGCATTGCTGAGAAGAGTCCAGTTCATCAAGGTTGGTCATCACACATACGATGTGTCTGTGATTGTGGACACATTTCGAGGATTTTTTTTTTCTAATGTCATGCCAACTACCCTGTGCAATCTGAGACACGTGTAGAATATTTTCTCTCGTCTCCCACCTCCATCTCCTTAGTACAGCAGAAAGAATATTGGACTTAAAATCAGAAAACTCAGACTCAAGTTCCAATTTCACCACCTCCTAGCAATATGACCTTGGACCAGTCACAGCCTCTATGAACCTTAGCATTTCTATGAGCAGCTAGGGCGCCAGACCAGAAGTCAGGAAGACCTATGTTCAAATCCCACCTAAGACACTTACTAGCTGTGTGACCCTGGGCAACTCACTTAACCTCAGTTTGACTCAGTTCCCTCACCCGAAAAATAAAGATAAGAACAGCTCTCACTTTCCAGTGTTGTTGTAAGGATCAAATTAATTAATAATTGTAAAGTGTTTGGCCAGCTTGAAGGTTTTTATACAAATGTGAGCTATTGTTATCATTTTTGAGTTGAAAGAAACAGTACCTTCCTTATTTAGCTCCTATAATGACCTTAGACAAGTTAATTTACTTCTCTGGCTACAATGGTGGAGGACATTTAGAGTGAGAATCAATAGAAGGAAAAACAGAAATGAAATTGGGATGGAATATGTACCACTGAACAACCAATCAGAAGGAGGAAATGGATGATGGAGTCTGGTAACTGATCACAAAGTTAGCATGGGGACGTGATAGAGTGTTGATGGAAGCTCCCTGCCAGTGCTTAAAATTGAGCAGCCAATAAAGTACTGATATACATTGGGGACATTTTTATTCTTCAAATGAGAGAAGAAATGATGATGGATACTGCTTTTCTGGACAACATGATCCTGACTGATAAACAGGGATTGTTTGCTTAAGTAAAAAAATGTAAGGACCCTTTAGAATAAAGGGCATTTCACCTTAAAGGTCATCACAGAGAAGGAGAGGAAAGCCAAGGCTTGAACCATGATCCCAAATGCACTCTAGACTTTGTTAGAGGAAGTTTCAAAGAGTTTAGAGGAAAGAGTCTAGAGGTCTAAAATGTTACAGAAAAAGTCAATGGAAAAGGAATAGGATGATGCAAAGAACAAGATTCTGGAAAGAAAATGATTCCTATGAAGACTAATGGGAGCTTCACCAAAAGGCAGGTGTAGCCCCATGGGCAGCTCTTTGGCAAAGTCAGATTTGGAGGATAGAAAACAGAGGATGGAAACAGAGAAAGGTGGCATAGTCCTAAAAAGAGTAACGCCAGAGGGGCAGCTAGGTGGTTCAGTAGAGAAGGTACTGGTCTCAGGGGCAGGAGGACCTGAGTTCAAGTCTGGCCTCAGATGCTTGACATTTACTAACTGTGTGACCCTGGGCAAGTCACTTAACCCCGATTGCCTCCCAAATTCACCCCCAAAGAGGGCAATGTCAGAAACAGGAAAGCCAACAATGAGTTGAGGCTAGCCTTGATAAAAAGGACCTTTTTAGTGATGCTTAGAGTAAGAGGAAGGAAAAGATCATGACTTGGGATGGATAGGGTGGCGTTAATGGATGACTGAGAGAAAACAGAATTGTTTAACTCTTAACTTGCTTCTGTTTTCTCTACCAAGAGAACTAGCTCAGACTTGGAAGGAAAGAACCAAGATTGTTAACCAGGATTCAAAATCAAAGAAAAGTGAGAAGACTGGAAGAGATATCATGCTGCTCCTGAGGAATTGAAGCCACTAGATCTAGTGTGATACATCCCAGGGTGATGAAAAGCTACAAACATGACTATTAAGTCACTCTCAGTAAGCTTTGAAACATCTTGGAGAAAACAGAGACTATTTAAAAGTTCTTGTTGTTCAGTCATTTTCAGTCATGTCCAACTCTGTAACCCTATTGGGGGTTTTCTTGGCAAAGAGATTGGAGTGCTGATTGCAGAACAAAGCATGTAATTTTTCACTTTATTTTTTGTGAGTTTTTTGGTCTGTCTTTTCTTTTACAACATGACTAATGTGGAAATCTGCTTTGCATGATTGCACATATATAAACTATATCAAATTACTTCTCACCTTAAGGAGGGGGGAAGGTAAGGAAGAAAAGAATTCGGAACTCAAAATTTTTTAAAATGAATGTTAAAAGTTGTTTTTATATGCAGTTTGGAACATAAAATATTATTTAAAAAAATGAAGATACTGGAGTGGATTGCTATTTCCTTCTCCAGATCATTTTACAGATGAGGAAACTGAGGCAAATGACTTGCCTATGGTCACATAGCTAATTAGTGTCTGAGGTCATATTTGAACTCAGGAAGATGAGTCTTCCTGGCTATCTACCCCACCACCTAAAACTCCAGGCTCTAGGCCCATAAGCTTAATTTCATTTCCTGATAAAATTTTAGAATACATTTCTAAAGGCATTGCTTATAAATGCTTAGCTAGGGAAGAGGTAATTAAGAAGAAAAATATGGATTAATTAAGAGTAAATCATGCCAAATTAACCTCCTTTTCTTTTCTTTGAAAGTGGAGTAGGGGCAGAGGGCAGAATCACTAGATCAGTAGGAAGGAAGAGTGCTATGGAGAAAGGAGTAGCTAGGTATTTGACCACATCTCTCATATTCTTCCTACAAACCTAGGAGAGAATTGTGGGCTTAATGATTGCATAATTAGGTGGATTAGAAATGGTCGAGTGACTGGACCTAAGAGCATTGATTCAATGATTTATATCAATCTAGGAGTAGAGTATACCATGACCCTGTGACTGGCCCTTTTCTGTTTTTATTTTATTTTTTATTTTTTATCAAAGACTTGAATGAAGACATAGATGGAATGCTTGCTAAATTTGTGGAATGCATAAATCTGAGAGTGAAATGGACAGAGAGATAAAGACAGAGACAGAGAGAGATAGAGACAGAGACACAGAGAGAGCGAACATTGAATGGAAATGCCAAAAGATCTCAATAGGATATTGGATATTAGTAGGATTCTAATATGACAGCATGCTGTTATACAATAGAATACTAATATAAAATGGAATATGGGTGAATGTAGAGTCTTGTAGAAAGCTTGGGATGAGATCAAGTTAATCCAAGAGCACTTCTAAAGAAAGGACAGCAATTAGCAAACCCAAAAGATTCCCCCACTGTTTTTAGGGTAATTAAAAGTTCTCCTTTATCTCTGCCTCCTGGCTCCCTTCAAGTCCCAGATAATATCTTACCTTGTACAGGAAGCCTTTCCTGATTCCCTCTAATGCCCGTTGCTTTCCCTCGGTTGATTAGCTCCAATTTATACTGCGCATTTTGCATTTTGTCTTCCCCATTAGACTGTGAACTCCTTAAAGGTAGTTCTTTTTTGCCTTTCTTTGTAACTTAGAGGCTTGGCACAGCACCTGGCACAAATAAATGTTTATTGACTGACTGATAAGGGGAGGTAGCCTGGAACCTCAAGTCGTGGGATCTGAGTTAAAATTCAGGCTCTCCTAGTTACTACTTCTCTGACTCTGGGTGAGTTACCTTAGCTCTAAGGGCCAATTTTCCTCAGCTCTAGAATGAAGGGTGATGTGGTAACCTGGAGGTCCCCAGCTCCAGATCTATGATCTTAGGACCTCATTTTTGTTGGCAGTGGAGCTGATGAATTTGACTCTTAACATTTCAGTACTTATTATGAGAAATTAGAAATGACACCAAAGAAGATAGAATCAAGAAAAGCAGCTGGGACTCAATGAAAACACACGGAAGAAATGTGTGCTGGTGATGAAACAATTCCGAGCTATCGAAGAAGTGAAATGGGCTGCCTTTGGAAAGAGCAGATTCCTCTTCATATCCAGCAAAGGTGGATCACCACTTGTCAGCTATGTTGTATTGGGAATTCTCGTTTGGACACGAGTTTGACAAGGTGGCCATCAAGATTCGCCCCCACTCCAAGATTCCTGGATGCTATATAAACAGGGAGGTCTTGATTTCCAGCGTAACCAGGGCAGCTAGGTGGGGCCGTGGGTGGAGCACTGGACCTGGGGTGAGGAAGACTTGAGCTCAAGTGTGTTCTCATACACTTTGCTCTGTAAACCTGGGTAAGTCACTTCAATTTGTTTTTGCCTCAGTTTTCTCATCTCTAAAATGGAGAAAATAGTATCACCTATTTCCCAGCATTGTTGTAAGTACCAGATGAGGTGATACTTACAAGATGCTTTGCAAGCCTTAAAACACAATATAGATGCTAACTGTTATTATCTCAAAGAAGAGAAGATAATAAAAAATGAGAACAAAGTAATGGATCAACCCAATGAAAGTATTTATTAAGCATATCCCATATGCCAGACATGGTACTAGACAGACCTCCTTGCAGACAAGGAGGCGAGGTAGGTTTCGTTCCATTTTGGGGTTTATGTTCACCACACCAAGTAATACCTTGTACATACTAGGTGCTTAATAAGTGTTTATTGATTGGTTGATTGATGAATGAATTTGCAGGTGGCCCAAAGAGCACTGGAAAACATGTGATAGATCTAAGTACAATGGAGTCTACCACCAATGATAACTCAAGTATGAGAAATAGCATAAAGATTATCATTAAAGTCCCATAGGACCAAAAAAGGGGGTGCCTACAAGATGCAATGTGTACAGTGGTGAAAAGAACCTTAGTCTTAGAGTCAGCCAGAACCTGGGTTCAAATCACGGTTATTTCACTAGTTAGTTATGTAACATTGGTCCTCTCTGGTTCTCATTTTCCCCATCTATAAAATTAGGAGATGGAACTCCATGGCCTCCAAGGGTCCTATGAGCTTTAAATCTATGGTCCTATGATCATGGGCAAGGTCCGCAAAATTTCTGAGTCTTTTTTTCTTATCTGGGAAATGGATATAATAATAACTGTATAATACGTGAATCACAGGTGTATAGTGAGGTACAAATGAGACCTCATGTAGAAAGCTCTTTGTAAGCCTGATAGTGATTTAAGCATCAGTTATTGTTTGCAGCAAGAGAAAGCAGATGGACAGACTGAGTGCTGCACTGGTCTCCATAATATTAATAGATCAGAATAAGACCTTCAGCATATTAAGTAGGTTCTCTATAGAAGGACATCAAGACGAGTATGAGTATGAATGGGGTGCAATCTGCAATGCTGGAGGGGCTACCTATACTGTCAAGGTCATGGATACATCGAAACATACAACAAGCATACCATTCATACCATTTGTTCTATCTTTGTTTTATGTTAAACTGTATCACTGTATGCTTTATGTTAGACAATATCATCCTCCTATTCAACAAACATCACCTATAATCCCCATTGCCTCCAGAATCAAATATGAATTTTTTGGTTTGACTTTGGAAGGCCTTCATAACCTTGCCCCTTCATGCCTTTTTAGTCTTCCAACACCTTACTCCCCCCCCTCACTTGCTCTGAAACCAGCAACATGGGCCTCCTTGCTTTTCCTTGAACCCTGAACTTCATCTCCTGAATCAAAGTGTTTTCTATGACTAAGCCCATGCTTGGAACACTTTCCACCAATTTATCTACTCTATATCTTTTTTTTTCTTTTTCTTTTTGGAGGGGCAATTGGGGTTAAGTGACTTGCCCAAGGTCACACAGCTAGTAAGTGTTAAGAGTCTGAGGTCGGATTTGAACTCAGGTCCTCCTGACTCCAGGGCCAGTGCTCTATTCACTGTGCCGCCTAGCCACTCTATCTCCTCTATATCTTATTTGTACCTTGCTGCCTGAATTCTGTCTTCCCCACTGGACTATGATTTCCTTGAGAGCAAAGACTACTTTTTGTCCTTTACTGTCCAGTACTTAGCATCTGACACATAGCAGGTGTTTCATAAATGCTGGCTGATTGCCATAGTTTTAGAGTCTGAAAAACTAGTCAATAATCTCCCTTCCTTTTCGGGGCTTTCTTCTGCCTTTGTTCTTTAATCGTAGCTGGAAATCATGACCTTGTTTTTCAGCAATCCATTATGATATCATAGGTGAAAAGCTATCTTTTTCCCCCCACAAACAATAAATAGGCAGGAAAGGGAGAAAAATCTTTTTGAGACCAAGCCTTCGATAGCAAGATCATTCTCCTTGTCTTTTCACCTGACTTTCATGGATCTCCTTCATTACTTCATCTTAAGATGTCCAGAATAATCTTTCTCCTAGTCTAGCAACTCATTCCTGATGCTGAAAGCTCCTTCCAGATATTTGAAGGGCTGTCATATGGAAGAAGGAGTAGTCTTGTTCTACAGAGCCCCAGAAGGCAGATAGACACAAGACCATTTGATGGAAATCAGACTTTCAGGTCAGCATGAGAAAGAACCTTGCAGCAGCACTGAACTGTCACCCAATGGAATCCACTGCTTGGAACATCATGAGATCTCTAGGTCTGAGTGTGCTGGAGCCCAAGTTGAGTGCCTGTGCCGGCGGAGGTGCTGAAGAAAAGCTCCCTCCAGGGGCGGGAGGCTGCTCTGTGGGGATGTCTGAGGTCTCTTCCAATTCTAAGGGATTCCACTAATTTATTAAAAACTTTCTCAAGGGAGCGAGGTTTTCATTTTCATTGTTCATTGGCTATAACTGGAATTTCAAGGCTGTCTTTTCCGCATTATGTTTTTTGTGTCCTTTCACTTGGTGCAATTTCACCACTAAATTTCAATATCATATGATCATAGAATTGTGGATTTGCAGCTGGAAGGGGCTTTTGATGTCATTGAATCCAACCAACCCACTTTGCAGATGAAGAAGTTGAGACCCTGAGACGGAGAAGTGACTTACCCAGGGCCATAAAGTCAAAATGTCTGATCTGGGACCTGAATCTAGATTTTCTTGACTTAGCTTTAGTAGACTACTTACTTACACCTCATTATTAAGACCTGTGTGCTTAAGAAGAAGCTACTCCCCAACACCATACCCCAGTGAATCTGTGTACACACACACACAGATGAGACACAGAGAGAGAGAGAGAGAGAGAGAGAGAGAGAGAGAGAGAATGCTTTACTTATATTATCTCATTTGATCATCAGAACACTATGAGGAATGTTTAACTTCATATATTATTTATTTGGCTGAAAGACCATGGACTGGTTGGGCTGATGAGCTCTCTGGCTGTGGGTGTCTTAGGGTCCTCAACATTGGCTGACTCAGATTGATGGGGCACACCCCTTCCTTCCACATTCCACCCAGTTCCTTGAGGCTTCATGGGGTAGGGGACAAAGCAAAGAACTGATTGTGGAGAAAATTCACTCAGGATCAGGGTAAGTCAAGGTTTCTTGGCTTCACCTAATTGCCCTAGAGTAGTAGGTGGAATGGATTAATAATGGGGCTAAGTGTAAGAGGTAGAAAAAAGTTGATCCAAATGTCTAGGGATCTTCTCTGGGTCTTATCCATGCCCCTAGTAATCTCTGAGAGGGACTCTGAGGTAGCTAATGAGAAGGAGAACTGTTGCTCCTTTGTTATCACTAGGCTTTCCCCAACCCTGGTGCTCTGGGACTAGCCCAAACCTGAATGGTCTTGAGTTTCCCTTGAGAAAAGTGAAATCTTGGTATGTTGGATTTATTTAAGAGTTAGGGAATCCAGGTCCAGAGAAGTTACATGACATGGCCAAGTTCACACAGACATGAGATTCTGCATAGGTCTTCGTGCTTCCACTTGCAGCGCCTTTGCTCTTTGCCATGCCGCCCTCCACAGCAAAGAGTGATAAATCTCTATTTACATTATATCAACTTCTCTTGGTCTTGACTGCTTCTATCTGTCTTATGCCAGAACACGTCAATATTTGTTGTCTCCAGATACTAATGGACCATTTGCTCACCTCTTCTAGGTCATTAAGAAGAGGGCAAAGGAGTTTTAAGCCTCAGGTTTGGCTTCAGTCAAAGGTGCCACATCCTAAAGCCATTCATTATCTCAGTGATGAAAAATGACAATGGGGTTATACCATCAGATTATTCACTTAATTTAATTAACAAAAAAATTAAGATCATCACCATTAACCTGCCTTTACTCCAAATCCCACAGGAATTATTAGGGAGAATGGATGGTGCTGAAGATTTTATAGTCCATTCTAGTGAGAATGACTTTGGTTCAAATGAGAGTTCCCCATGCTATCACCCCATGTCATATTCCTGTTACATTGTCAGGGTCATTTGCCCTGGATGGAATTCAGCAATGTCTATAGGGGACAGCGCAAGGATTCTCCCTCCCTTCTCACTAGAGAACTCTTAGAATCGTTAGCATAGTCACTGAGTGGAGAGGAGACACTGCTGTTTTTATACTATGCAAACCCATTTCAAGGGTAATGATTCTTTGTCATAGTTTCTCAGAGCACTGGGAAATGAGGCTCATGTTTGACAGGGTTGACACACTAGAAGACTACTTCTCCTTCCCTCAGTTCAGGCATTTTTGTCATTTGGTATGGCAGCTGCTGTTTGGAAATTAATACACACACAAGCACACAAACAGGTGAGTATGTGTTTGTGCATCTCCCTTCTTGAGCTGCTCTCCCCAAACCACCGTGCATTCATTTTGTATGTATGCTGTATTTAATACTATGTGTACATGTTGTCTCCTCTGTTAGAATGTAAGCTCCTTGAGGGCAGGGGCCATTGTGCTTTTGTCTTTGCATCTCCAATACCTTGCACACAGTGAATACTAAACAAATGTGTAATTATTGATTCTATGATTGATTCCGCAGCAGCAAAAATGAAGAACTTGGAGGGACCTTAGCAGAATCTAGTTCAACCGCAAAGTTTACAGATCCCAAAAAGGCAAAGTGATTTGCTCATTTTCATCCAGGTAGTGACAGAGGCAAGATTTGAACCCTGGTCCTCTAAGTTCAGATCCAGAGTTCTTTCTATTCTGCAAACATTTATTAAGCACCTGTGATGCCATAGGCAACAAGGATACAAACATAATTCCCACCATAACATACCAACAAGTGGCTGTACACTTGAAGACCCCCTAATTAGGAGGAGCCCACTTAACTTATTATTATCATTAGGTAATAACCAAGTACTAGATTGTCAGGCTATAAAACCAAGAGATATAAGCATGGGACTGAATCATTAGGGAAGGATTCCCTAGAATCATTGAATTTTAAGTTGGAAAGGAGTCCAGTGGCAAAAAAAAAAAAATGTCTCTGCTTGAAGACCTCCAAGGAGGGAGAGCTCACCCATTCTAGTGACAGTGCTTTCCACCTTGGACAGCTCTCATCGTTGGGAAGTTGGAGGCAGCTGGGGGCATCATAGGGCACAGAGCACCAGACCTGGAGTAGAGAAGACTCATCTTCTTGAATTCAAATCTGGCCTCAGATACTTCCTAATTGTGTGACCCTGAGAAAGTCACCTAACCCCATTTGCCTCAGTTTCCTCATGTCGGAGAAGGAAATGGCAAACCACTCCAGTATTCTTGCCAGAAAAACCCCAAGTGGAATCATAGAGAATCAGATATGACTGAGAAAATTGACAAAAATAAATTTTCCTAACAACAGTTCTCATTGTTGGGCAATGTTTCTTGATGTCAAGTCTAAATACTCCTTTTGCAACTCTCAATGTTTCTGGCTTTGCCCTCTGGAGCCAAGCAGGACAAATCTAATTCTTCTTTTACATGATATCTCTCCAAATACTTGAAGATTGCATCATGTTTATAGTCTTGTTTTTCCAGGATAAATATAATAATAATATCTACCCCTTACATAGCATTTTAAGTCTTGCAAAACAAATGTTAGAGTATCTCATTTTATTCTAAAAAAAAAATCCCACTGGGAAGTGGGCGCTGTTATTCAAATTCCTAGTTTATGGGTGAGGAAACTGAGGCTGAGGATAATTAAGTGACTCGAACAGGGTCAATACAGCTGGTGAGGAAAGAAGAAAATAAGCATTTGTTATATCCTGGCTCTGTGCTAGACCCTGAGCTGAGGGCTTTAAAAATACCTCATTTGATTATTATAACAATACTGGGAGGTAGGTACTGTTATTATCCCCAGTTCACACTTGAGGAAACTGAAGCAGACAGAAATTTAATGATTACCCAGTGTTACATAGCTAGGAAGTACCTGAGGCAGTATTTGAACTCAGGTCATCCTGTCTCCAGGTCCATCATTCTTTTGAAAAAATAATATTTTATTTTTCCCCAATTACATGAAAAACAATTTCCAACACTCGTTAAAAAAAGTTTTGAGCTCCAAATTCTATCCCCTCCTTCCTTCCTGAGCAAACTGATATAGATTATTGTATCAGCAAGCACCCTAGCATACCCAGGGTGGCTGCTAGCACAAGTTCTTAAATCTGCTTTTCTAAAGGAAAGTAACTCAAAAGGGGTTAACAATCTTACTTTAATCAATCAAACATATATCATTTACCTAGTTCAGGGGGAAAAGTCAGCACCCTGAACCTCAGAGAATACAAACAAAAGTTGCAAGCAGAAGTTACAAGCAGACAGAGAAACAGATCAACAGACAGGCTTCCAGCCGTCTGACCATTACATCCATACCTAGTCAGTTACCAGAGAGGGAAGCACCAACATCTGAGTTTTCAAAGCCCAGGGGGCTCAATGGCTTCCTAGAGTCACATCTGGCCAAATCACACAACTCTTTCCAAAGTGAGCCCCAAAGCAAAAACTCACATCAGGGTATATATAGCCTTCTCCTGAATCAGAGAATGTCATAGCCCTGTTGACCCATTGCTCAATCACAAAGTAATAAGGCTTGGGCTTTCCTGAAGAACAAGCCTCCCACCACAGGCTCCATGTGACCACATTCAGCCTATTAGGGGGCAGAGTATATTTTCAAATCAGGGAAGATTCTTAGAGTCACTTAATCCTATCAAAGAGACTAGGGGCAAAGAAGATCTTCAGATTCCCATAACAATTATGCATGTGCAATCTTGTAAAACATTTCCATATTTGTCATTTTGTGGAAGAAGACAGAGAGAGAGAGAGAGAGAGAGAGAGAAAGAGAGAGGGAGGGAGAGAGGGAGGGAGGGAGAGGGAGAGAATACTTCAGTCTGTATTCAGACACCATCAATTCTTTCTCTGGAGATGAATAGCATTTTTCATCATGAATCCTTTGGAATTTTCTTGGATCATTGAATTGCTGGGAAAAGCTAAGTCATTCATGGTTGTTCACCATACAATATTGCTGTTACTGTTTATGATGTTCTCCTGGTTCTGTTCATTTCACTCTGCATCAGTTCATACAAGCCTTTTTAGGTTTTTCTGAAATCATCCTGCTTGTCATTTCTTACAGTACAATAATAGTCCATCACACTCACATACCACAACTTGTTCAGCCATTCCCCAGTTGATAGCTATCCCTTAATTTCTAATTTTTTGCTACCACAAAAGAGCAGCTATAAATGTTTTTGTAAAAATAGATAATTTTCCCTTTGGTCTTTTAAAAATCTCTTTGGGACACAGACATAGCAGTGGTATTGCTGGATCAAAGGGTCTGCACAGTTTGGTTGCCTTTTGGGTATAGTTCCAAATTGCTCTCCAGAATGGTTTGGTCAGTTCACAACTCCATCAACAGTACATCAGTGGCCCAATTTTCCCACATCTCCTGCAACATTTATCATTTTTCTTTTCTCTCATATTAGCCAATCTGATAGGTATGAGATGATACATTAGAGTTGTTTTAATTTGCATTTCTAGAGTTCTTTTTATGTTGACTGTAAATAGCTTTGGTTTCTTTGTATGAAAATTGCCTGTTTATATCTTTTGACCATTTATCAGTTGGGGAATGCGGGTCCATCACTCTTATCCACTGCATTGTTCCATCAGCAGAATCCAGATAGACATGAATGCAGGTCCTTCATTATCTTGATTGTCCTCTTTTGGACATTCTTTAGTTATCAATATCCTTCTTAAACTTTGGTGCCTAAATCTGAGCAAAATACTCCAGATGTCTGATACTTCAAATGAAGTGTAAAAGGAAATACGAATGCAAGCAAATATAATGCCAGGAACTGACCAACCATTGAAAAAGAGCCTGAGTCATCCTGTCTAATTTCCCTCAGTCTTTCAAATATTGCTGACTGGTGGTGGGTGGGTACAGAGATTTGAACTGAATCATAAGAAGCATGAGTGTGACTGGGATAAATTGAGAGAAGGGGAATGGATGGGAAATTCTTTTGGAAGGAAGCACCTGACCTTGGGTAAGGTACTTTACTCTCTGGTTCTCACTTCTTTTTCTTAGGAAGTGAGGGACAAGTTGATGAAGTAAAATGAGCTCTTGAATTAGAGCAGATGAATCATTTGTGCCCCTGCTTGGTCCCTTATTACCTGTGTGACTCTGGGCAGGTGCTCTTTGAGCTTCAATAAAGAGGTTTGTATAAGAAATCATGAACTTCAGTTATGGTTTACTTATTAAGAATTTTATCTGGCCCAATATACTGGGTAAGAACTGAGGGATCATTGGCAACTCTAAGGAATTTGCTAGTGTGGGAGGATAGAAAAAGAAGAAGAGAAGGAAAGAGAATGAGAGAAGATAGTGGAAATAAAAGAAGAGATGGTATAGGGGAAAGAAGGAAAGAAAAAGAGGGGACCTTGCCATGAGTCAGTTTCTATCAAAATGAAATCTGCACGGGTAGTTTTTTTAGATATTCTTTACAATTAGGGCAGTTCAAAGACTGGCTTAATTGCAGAAAGTGTATCAAACCCTTTCTCTTTGATAAATATGTGTAAATGCAGTTAGAATCAAAAGAAAAAAATAAATTTGAAAAAAAAATCTTCACAGCAAATCTCTCTGATAAGGAACTGATATATAAGATAAATAGGGAACTTCCCCTAGTATCTAAGAGTAAGGATAATTCTTCAATCAATAAATGCTCTAAGACCATGAAGAGGAAGTTCTCAAATGGAAAAAATGCTCAGTCACCGATAGTAAGAGAAATGAAGATGAAAAGAACTCAGAAGTTCGACCTTACAACCCTTCAATTGGTAATGATGAAGAAAGAGGAAAATAGCAATTGTTGAAAGGGTTGTGAAAGAAAAGGCCCATTAACACACCCTCGGTGGAGTCGTGAATTGCTTCAAGCATCCTGAAAAACAATTTGGAACCATAGCCCCTGAAGTCACTAACCTGCATGTGTACTTTGACCCGTTGATACTGCTCTTAGGCATGTGGTCAAGGAGGTCAAGGAGCAAGGACCAACCCATAGGTTCAGCAGAACTTTTAGGGGGGACATTTCCATACTATTTGCCGCACTACTTCAGGCATTGTCACCTCTGTCCTCCATGCCTGGAATGCTCTTCCTCCTTCTCCCTGCTGCCCAGATTCCTTACGTTCCCTCAAGCCCCTTGAAAAATCCTATCTTTAGAGGTGGCTAAGTGGTTCAGTGAAGAGAGCACCGGTCCTGGAGTCAGGAGGACCTGAGTTCAAATCCAGCCTCAGACACTTAACACAAAAACTAGCCGTGTGACCTTGGGCAAATCACTTAACCCCAATTGCCCTCCAAAAAGCAAAAAAAAAAAAAAAAAAAAAAAAGAAGAAGAAGGAAAATCCTGTCTTTTACAAGGAACCTTCCTTGATCCCCTTCAATTCTTCCCTCTGTTAATTATTTCTGGTTTATCTTGTATACCCCTTGTTTGTACACAGTTGTTTTCACATTGTGACTTCCATTAGACTGTGAGCTTTCTGAGAGCAGGAACTGTCCTTAGCTTTTCTTTGTCTCCCTAACACTTAGCCCAGTGTTTGGCACTTAAAAGGTGACTGATATATATTTGACAGACTAACACAAAAAACGAAGAAACGGGTTTGAATTTGGAGCCATATTTTGGGATTTGAAGCAGGGTTTTGCCTGGGATACTAAAATGCAAAGTATACTGACAGTATCTCTACTCCATCGATGGGTAGAAGATAATAAGATCTAGAACTTAGCAGAAGTAATTATTTAAAATGGGGAACCATTAATTGGGTGCCTCCCTGCCCAGATCTCTTCTCCTCTTTGGACGTGGCCTTCCCAGCAGTGCTAGCCTCTCCAACAGAATCCTTAAAGCTCATAACTCATAGTTCATCAGTCATAGATATAGAGCTCGAAAGGACCTCAGAGGTCATTTAGTTCAGCCTCTTCATTTTACAGAGGAGGAAACTGAGGCCCAGAGGAGTCAAGTGACTTGTTTGCACAGGTAGGAAGTAGAAGAACTGGGATTTGAACTCAGATTTTCAACTCCAAATTCACTGTTCATTCCACTGTACCAGAGCTTCCAGGGGGTCTCTGCTCATGATAACCCAGTGTCCTAGAGTCTCTATCTGCCCCACTTTGGGGCATTCTTGGGCTGTCTCCTCCATGAGAAAGGCCATGTATCTTAGGGTCCTACATCTCTGCCTCCTGTCCCCTATCCCCATCCACTTTGTGATCCTAAGCCTAGCACTAGATTCATCAGGTACAGATCTGTTTGAGTCAGAAGGGTATGGAAGAAAAGCAAATCGCTTATGAAAGAAAAAAAGTGGGTGGGAGGGAGGAATCTTTGTTGTTTTTTTTTTTTATCAGCACTACTTTACAGATCTTTCCAGGTGGTTCCCTTTCTACCCATTCCCAAACCTGACTGCCCATAGAGCATTCAGAAAGGATGCTCCTTCCCAAAATGTCTCAGCTAGCTGAATATAATGTCATATATGTAAAATAAAGCGAATCACTTGACTTCAACAGTGCTACCAAAAACTCTTGTTTGCTCCTCCACTTGAATTAAATCTACTTTCTCTTTGGTGTTTTTAGGCAATGAAGAAGATTAAGAATGATCCCATCGCATTTGGGACAGTATTTTACATTCACTGACCTTTCATATAATCTGATCACTTCCTTTGGAGGGCAGGTTTGGATGTGCTGGGGGAAAGCTTGATTTATAAACAGAGCGCACACTGGGGGATTTTTCGTACTTTCCTCACAAGGGGAGTTTTTATTTCTTGTGGCAGGGAGCACCTTTTTCTAGTTCATTAAAGTGGTTTTCTCCTCTCTCAGACTACTGTCTCTTCTGAGTTGCCAGGAGTGGTCATAGCCTGTGAATCCACCTCTGACTCTGGCACCAAAAGACCCATCATGAGGAAGGGCATGTCTGTAGGACCAAAACTCTAGAAAGGACCTCAGAAACCACACTCCTGATTTGACATCTGAGTAACTGAGCCCCTGACAATTTCAATTAGTTACCCAAGGTCACCCTGAAAGGAGGGGCAGAGCCTGGATTCAAATATAAGTGACTTCAATATTCTGTCCACTATCCTGAGCTGTTTTGTTTATAAAGCATGTTTGTTGTCCTCAAAAGAACTTCAGGGTTATTAATTTGTACCCCCCAACCTAATTTCATAACTCAACGTGGATTTGTCACTTGCAAATAAATCTTAACCTTTTCTGATGGTATTTGGATTTTCAGCCTAGAATGTTTCTTAGGAGCAATAGCTTAAAAGAAGGCAAATAGACTTTTTATCTCTTCCTCACACCTGGCACTCCATCTCTCACCTACATACCTTTGCACTTGCCATTCCCCATGGCTGGAGAGCAGCCCTTCCCCACCTCTGCCTCACAGAGTTCCTCTGGGTGCAACTCAAGCACTCCCTTCTGCATGAAACCTTTCCTGGTCCCCAACTGCTAGTCCCCTCCCTCTTATACTACTGTGTATTGAACTATTTTATTCAAATTTCATGAACACTGTATAGAAACATACCCTTGTCTCCTCCATTAAAAAGCAAGCTCCACGAGGGGAGGGATTGCTTAACTATTGAATCCTGAGCACTTAGCCCAATGCCCATCACATAAGAAAGAGATGCTTAATAAATACTTGTTAAAAAAGAAAAAATTGAAAACCCCAAAACAAAAGAACCATAAATATTGATTGATTGCTTAATTAAAGCTAGAGCATCTTAGTCAATAAGTCAGTTAATAAGTACATACTTATATATGCCAGGCACTGTGCTGGAAAGACAAAGAAAGACAAAAACCAGTCTCTGATCTCAAAGAAATCACAGTCTAATGGCGAAACAACATGTAAACAACTTTGTACAAAGAAGCTATATAAAGGATAAATAGGAAATACTCAAGAGAGAGAAGCCACTAGAATTAAGATGTATTGGGAAAGACTTTCTGTAAAAGGTAGACTTGTCTAAGGTCACACAAGCAGTGCACTCAACTATGCGTGCCTTTTGACCCAGAGGAAACACTGGTAAACCTATACCCTAAAGATATTAAAGAAAAAAATAAAAGTTCTGTGTGTACAAAAATATTTATACCAGCTCTGTTTGTAGTAACAAAGATCTAGGATCTGGGGTGGGGCAGGCCCATTGATTTGGAAATGACTAAACAAATTATGACATGGGTACATAATGCAATTTTACTGTTCTGTAAGCAATGATGGAAAGGAAAGTTTTAGAGAAACCTGGGAAGACTTATATGAACTGATGCAGAGTGAAATGAGCAGAGCCAGGAGAACCATTTATAGAACAACATAATGAAAGGAAGACTTGGGGACTCTGATTATTGCAATAACCAACTCTAATTCTGAAACCTGATGATCAAGTGGTCTACCTGCTGCCTGACAAAGAGATGGTGGACTCAGGGAAAGCATGACTGTGTTTTTGGATACAACCAATGTGAGAATTTGGTTTGAGTGTGCATATTTGTTTCCAAAAATTGGTAAGAAGAAAAGAAAATAAATTGTTTGCTATTGGAAAAAGTAATTTAAAAACCCATGTCTACCCTTCCTTCACTTTAATCTCTGCTAGAAGTTTTTCTGTGTTGGGTGGTGAGGGAGTACAGCAAATCACGCAACATGGGCTTTCCTTTCTCAGTTGACTTGTGCTATCATTCAATTTAATTTAATAAGCATTTATTAAGCCCCTGCTATATTCCAGGCACTGTCAAGACACCAGTGAGACAAGAACAAAAACAAAGCATCTGCCCTAATGCTTGCATTTTACAGAGGATAAACGTGTACAACAAAGGACATACAAAGCACATGCATGCAGAGATTGAATTTTATTCTAGAGGTGATAGGGAGCCACTGAAGACTTCTGAGCAGGGCGTAGAGTGTCAAAATCTATGATCCTGTTACTCTATGAGGTACTACCTGGAGCATCATGATAGGGTTACATGGAGTGAACCTTTGTTTAAAGGCATTTGAGGGGAGCCCATAAAGAGCATGGGCAGGAACATTGGCATTTCACTGAGAGTGCACAGAGCTTCTAATTGGTTCTCAGGACACAAAAGCACTCTCTGGTTAGGGGAGTTGCTCCTCTTCATGGTCTAGAAAAAGCACTTTGTACGTGTGTGTGTGTGTGTGTGTGTTTCTGTCTGTCTGCTTGTGTCTATCTCTGTCTCTCCCTCTCTCTCAAACACACACACACACACACACACACACACACACACACTGCTTTTTCACAAGACAAATACATAGCAGAATAGGGCTCGTCCTCGGAGGGGCAGGGGAAAGGAAATCTATACCTATGTACAGTCTTCTCTGTCCAGGATCTGGGAATGGGAACTTTGGGGAGAGAAGCACGTGAAAGTTGCATCTACCTTCCTTGCTTTTTTCCAGTAAGTTTCCTTATTTTCTGAAAGGAGAGATTCTGAGGCCAAGAGAGGGCAGCAAATGTGGTTTTGCTAGAGTTTCTGCAGAAGCATATGGCAAAGGCAGACATGCAACTGCCCAAGAAGGTAGCTTGGGAATTCCAAACTCTCAAGTACAAGACAAGGTATGAATTCCCTGGGCAACAGGATCCTAAAATTGAACTTTCTAACCTAAGAAAGGAGACTTCTTGTTAAGATAGAAAGGATACCTTAACTCTACAGATGAAGAGACAGGGGCCCAGAGTTGAAGTGACTTTGCCAAGGTCACAGAACTGGTTAGCGTGAGAGCATTGCCTGGCATTAAGTGTCTTGCTTCCCAGTACAGCATCCTTCCCCCTCCAGTGGGGTGGCCATAATTTGAATGCTTTCACAGACTGGGCATTAGAAGTGCTCCAGCATGCTGGGTGGTCAATTTTTGGAAAAACTTAGGTGAGATCACATAGGATGGATGGGTAGAGAGTGGCATCACTGGAAAGAATTCCTAAATTGCTAGGACTACAGATTCATGTGAGCATGTTAGATCTTTACATTTATGTATGTGTAGGACCATTAACTTAGAGCTAAAAGGGACCATTGAAGCCCACGTCTAACCTCCTCATTTTATAGATGAAGCCCAGAAGGGTGTGACTTGTCTAAGATCATGCAATCAAAAAATGAGAAAGGCACAATTTGAACTCAAGTCCTCTGACTTTGAAGATAGTATTTTTTTCAATGGTTCATGCTTCCTCTCATGGCTTCCTCCTCCTCCCACAATAGAATTTAAGTTCCTTTAGAGAAAGTACTGCTTAATTTAGACTTTCTATCTCCAATGCCTAGAACAACTCAGCATACACAGTGGATGCCTGATAAGCGCTTACTCGTTGACTGCTTCCAGCTTTTGAAGATGTATTTGAACTGAAGAGACAGGAGTCTACCCTCAAGGTATCCCACTATGAGTGGTCTTTTATCTGTCCATGACACCCTATTCACTGGCAAAAAATTGTGCATGTTTAGCACATGGTGAATGATTAGAAAATATTAAATAATGATTTTTTCCTTCTTTAGTTGGGACAATTCTGCCCTTTAGCACTCTCTCCTGTTCTCTGCCTTTTCCAAGAATGAATGAAGGAGGCTCATCTCTCTTTTTTAAGTGAGAATCATCGTTTGGAGATCAGTGAAGTGAGAATTGGTCAAATTTAATGGCACAGATAATATTTTATTTTTATTTCCATTTTAATACACTATCAACAGGCACTGAAGGAAGATATACTGCAATGCTTGAGGAGGGAACGACCCTCCAACTTAGTTTCAGTTGCCGATTTGGGACCAGTTCCCCAAGTTATTTTTATATCATTTTGGAGAATCTCAGAAAATTTAGGCTCCGTCAAAATGATGTACAAGGAAGGGTAGAGGTCACCTTAAGCTTTGCTCGAGGAATCAGAGTGGTGTCTGACCAGGACACCTGGAAGTCTTTTTTTACCCAAAATACAGGAAAGATTTCTGACCTGAAGAGGAGGAAATGTCTTACTTTGGAAAAATCCGCTGCTGTCTTTCCTTTCTCTGTTAGCGTCCAAGACATTTCCTCTGGTGCCAGATAACAACAGAATGTCATATGCAAGTGGTCTAGGAAGCCCTAAAGTCATTTAATTTTGGATAGCTCTGGCTGCAGATGCATGCTGTGATGATGGAATTCTATAAGGCCTTAAATAGCTTGCTTCAATTCAACGAGTATTTATTAAACATCTAGTATTTCCAAGATGGGTAGTAATGTGAAACGAAAATGCCAAAGCTCATTTGGGACTGGATTCAAATCCTACATCAGACACTTTAATGGTTGTAGGACTAAACCTCCCTGGGTCTCTTTCTTCAACTGTAAAATGAGGTGGCAGCTAGGTGGCGCCACAGTGCATAGAGTGCTGGGCTTGGAGTCAGGAAGACTTATCTTCCTGAGTTCAAATACAGCCTCAGACACTTACTAGCTGAGTGACCTTGGGCAAGTCACTTAACCTTATTTGCCTCAATTTCCTCATATGTAAAATAAACTAGAGAAGGAAATGGCTTACCATTCCAGTATCTTTGCCAAGAAAACCCCAAATGGGATCAGAGAGAGTCAGACATGACTAAAAAGGACCAAACAATGATACATGGCTGAGGTAGAATTTGAACTAGGATCTTCTTGATTCTGTGTGTAGGGCTCTAGCCACGACCCCATCTAGAACACTGTCTTTGACGTTTACTATCTTGTATGACTATAAGCAGGTTTTCTAAGCTCTGTAAGGAAGTAAAATAAAGATAATAACACCTATACCAACCTTCTCCCAGGTCTGGTAGGAAGGAAAATGTTCTGTAAGGAGTTAAGACCTGCAGGTGCATGAGCTCTGAGTGGTGAAGAGTTGGGGTAGCATGAGAAGTGTGCTGGGACAGGGCAATAAAACAGCCATCATGCCTAAGGTGAAGGAAATATGATGGAATAATAAGAGATTGTTTTGCAGGTGTGTATCGGGGGTGTGTAACAGGTGGCCAGTTTTGATTGCCAACTGAAGAATTTAGATAGGGTGGACAAGAGAGAGCCAGTCCAACTACGTCCTGCAATTCAAATAGAAAAGCAGAGATTGTCCCTGCCCTCAGGGAGCTTACCCAACTTCTAGTTGGTTGCAATATTGATAGGGAGAAACAACACTGCAAAACAACTGACTATATAAATCACAGGCAAAAATTTAACCTCTTCCAGAGTGACCCCCTTGATTGTCTGGCCCTGGGTCACCTGGGAGTAATGAAATTACAGGTCAGACCCCAAATCCCTCCTGTTTGGAAGCCAATGGCTTAATAACTGCCTCTTGAATGAACAAATGAATGATCACACACTTCAAGGGCTGCTGTTGTACCGCCCTCTTCCTGTGTCCACAAGCCACCTGGCCCTCACCAGGTGCTGGCAGCCCTCTTCCTTCCCACTTTGCTGACAGCATATCTTACTATTTTCATATTCCCTACATCACCCAGCATGCTGATGAACATTGCTCATAGTTAATATTTATGGAATTGAACTAAACTGAATTCTATCCAACAGGCATTCATTATTATTAAAGGCAGATGATACAGTGGAGAGGGTGCTGGCCTTGAAATCAGGAACACCTGAGTTCAAATCCAGCCTCAGACTCTGATTGGCTGTGTGATCCTGAACAAGTCACTTAACCTGTCTGCCTCATTTTCTTCATCTGCAAAATGGGAATAAAACAGCATCTTCCTCCTGGGGTCGTTGTGAGGATTAAATAAACAATATTTGTAAAGTGCTTTGCAAACCTTAAAGAGCTACATAAATGCTAATTATTATTATGTGCCAAGCAAAATACTAGGAATTGGGAATACAAGACCAAAGTAAACAAACAAAAGATCAGCCCTAAAGGAGTTTGTAATTTCTTATTCATTAAAATACAGTTCCTTCAGAACAGAGATTGCTTCAGTTGTTGTATTTGTCCAACATATGGAAGGTGCTTAATAAATACTTCCTGCCTGATCTCTATGTGATTTGTAGGGGCAGGAGTAGGAACAACTGGGAGAAAGCTAAGAATCAGCATGTAATCGATCTGTGGCAGTGGTGCTGGAAGCAAGAGACTGGGGGGGGGGGCAGAATCTGGGCTAAATCTGCTTTGTTACTCAGTGTGCCGGTGGGGGGGAGGGGGGGCTCTCACCTGAAAAGGCAAAGACACTTCAACTAAATGGTGCACAAGGAGTGAGGGACAGGAAAGGAAGGATGGGGCCAAAGGTGATTCTTCAAGGTCCCTGATGCTGCAGCTGGAGGCTGATCTGGCACAATAACCCTTTTACCCGATCTCTGGGTTCAGGGTTTCTACCAGAATGGAGCATTCCAGGATACAGAGGATTAGGCTCTTCCTCAGAACAGGTAGCACATAAGGATACTGTGGCAATCCAGTTTTGGGTTACTTGCTTTGCAAGTGCTAATGCGAGAGGGCATATATATATATATATATATATACGCCCTCTCTCTCTCTATATATGTATATATGTATGTGTATATATATGTATATATACACACACTATATATATATATATATATATACATATATATATATATACACACACCCACATATAATATATATGTATATGAACAAAATGGATAGATTCTCAAAGTGGAGGAGCTCTGGATCCACACTAGAAGGTGTGAGATGACATGATGATTGTGGGGAGAAGCAAGTAAGCCAGTGTGGCTGAATGAAGAATGTGTGAGGAAGACAGGCAATACCCAAAAACATGAAGAAGTAGGCTAGGGTCTAAGGATAACTGTGGACTGATTTGCATATAGGATCTATAAAATATTGCCAGGAGAGGAAACCCTGAAGTAGCTAATAGAGAATAAGGTTGAAGGTTCCAGTCCTGTCTCTTACATCTACTGGCCATGTGACCTTATGCAAGTAACTTAACCTTTGAGCATCACCGCCTACTCTTAAAGACTCTTAAGTAGTATAGAAATTGTTAACTGGCATTGGCCAAGGGAATTCCTTCATGTGGGATTTACCAGTACCAGTGGTGCTCCAACTTTTAAACTTCAGGACTTTATACTCTTAAAAATTATTGAGGTTTTCCCAAAGAGCTTTTGTTTATGTGGATTCTATCTATAGAGATTTTGCATATTAAAAAATAAAATATCTTATTATATGAAAATGCTTTTGACATTGTGAATCCCCTGAAAGGATCTTGGGGATCCCTGAGGGTCCCTGGACCACACTTTGAGAACCACTGTCCTATACCAATGAAAGGCCAGGTCCAAATCCTGTCCCTTAACACCTCTTCTATAAAACAGAGATAACAATGCTTGTCTATCTACTTCATGGGTTGGTCGTGAGGAAAGTTGTCTGCAACTTAAATGTACTGTGCTTAATTGCATTCCAGAAGTCTTATAAAGCTTTGGCCGTTGGAATTCATTTTCTTGGGCTTCTCCACTGTCTCCCACAAGTTTGATGCAGAAAAGGCTTTTTTTTTTCCCTTGTCCTTCTCCAAGGACTTATTTCAGCTCCTAGGGTAGCTGTTAATCAGCCTTCGATAGTCTTCAGCATTTCACTCAAGACCTGCTGGCAATAGGAAAGCTCTCCTGGTCTTGACATCTCTTGCAAAATGAACTTCAGCTCTCTCCCCATCTGTTTTCCCTTTTATTGAGGGATTCCTTCAGAGCAGCCCTCTCTCTAGCTAGTATTAATATTAACCTCAGCAGGACCTGCTCCCTTACCGAGGGCCGTTCACTAGGGGACAAAGTGATAGGTTCCATCTTCGGAAGATTTAACGGTACCAAGTCCAGTTTTTAATGCAATCTTTGTCAGGGAGAGTTTCTTTCCAGACATCTGACATGTTCTTCCCATCCACGGAGAGATGGTGATTCAGACCTAGCTACATCATTCTCTGGGGCTATTAAGCTGTGTCCAATTTTTTTTCTAGTCAACTTTTCAGGGCATCTGATTGCTTCCTTCTTCAAGAATCTTATCACAGCTACCAAGCTCTTCTGGTAATTGCTTTGATTTTCCTCATCTGTAAAATGGGGATGATAATACTTGTAGGATTCATTCCCTGAGCTATTTTGAGGCTCCAAGGAAGCCATAGAATCATAGATTTGGAGCCTGAAGGGACTCTTGCATCACTGAATATAACTAATGCAAAGTGTTTTGCAAAGTTTAAAATAATATATAAAGTATCATTATGACCCGTGTGGACTTATAGGGTCATAGATAGCTGAAAGGAAGCTCGGAGACCTTCTAGTCTGGCCCTCTCATTTTACAGATGAGGAAAGTGAGGCATACAATTGAGTGTTGAGTGGCTTGCTCAATATCCCACAACTATTAAGTGGTTAAAGTAGAATTTGAACTCAGATCTTTCTGACTCCAGCGCCAGCACATTATCCATTTTAGACCCTGCTGTTTCTCTTGATGCTCTAGAAGAAATCAGACACCCCCATACATAACTAGATAATCTATCTCTACACAATAATTTTCTCATAGATAAAACTTGAGGGATTGACCTAAGTCAATGACAATGTTCACTTCCTATGTTCAGGATCCCTGAATCACAGATTCAGATGAGAAGGGACATCAGAGGACAGTTAGTCCAACCACCTTATTGAGGCCCAGGGAAAGAGAGAGCATTGAAAGTAACACAGTAAGTATCAGAGGAATCTGAATCCCAGAGCCAGTGTTCTTTCTGTGCTATTAACTACCCCTGTCTCATTTTTTTCTCAAAGACTGAAATTAGGATTAAAGTGTTTGTGAGCATTTGTGTAATGCTTTAAGGTTTGCAAAGATTTTTTTTATCTTCACAACACCTCTGGGAGGTAGGTGTTTTATAATTATTTACCATTGTACAGGTGGGGCAACTGAGGCAGACAGAGGTTAAGTGACTTGCCACACAGTATCTGAAACTGGATTTGAATCCAAGCTCCTCCAACTCCAGGTCTAGCACTCTAGAAACTGCACCCACTCTGTGCAAAGTACTTAGCTAGTTATAATATATACACAACTTTCTTTTTGAATGTTACAGTTTCTACTCTTAAAGAGATTTCTTACTATTTACTGCATGGGTTTGTGGAGTGTGTCATGGGGATGGGAGGGAGACAATATAGACATGTACATGGTGGCATGTAAGAAAGGAGTGTTGATCAAATGGGTTCACAAATCAATTTTATTGAGATTTCAGTGGGGATATGAGGTGGATGAGGGAAGACTTGTGCCTTGTCATGGTGGTGGAGATGGAAGGATGTTACATAGAGGATAAAGAGAAGGAAAAAGACGGCTGAAGCAGAAGAGTTTAAATATAGCTGTCAACCCTCCTGGAAGGAGAGGAAGCCATCTGGAGCGCTGAGGAGAAAGAAGCTGCTCATTTCCAAAATGATCAAGCCTGGCCACAGACTTGCTATCGGGCAAGAGATCATCTGTTAAGGGGCAGGGAAAGAAGAAGAGCACAGTATTAGTTGACTCTTCCTTGTTCAGGAATAGAGGCAGCCATTGTTGACCTGGTAAGAATTTAGAGAAGCTCTATTGTCTTCCTGGGGCCAATATCCAAGACATAACAGAGAACTTCTCAAGACTTATCAAAATGGTTGCCAACTGCAGACATCTGGTGAGTAACATGGGTGCAAGGAACTTAAAGAGTGTGGACGATTATGAAATCTTAGGCAAGAAACTGAAGACCACAGAGACATAAATGGGGTTTTCCTCCCTGTTGGTCATTGAGAACAAGAAAGACAAATGATTTGGGGAAGTGAACAGATACTAAGAATTCAGTGCCTAATAATGGGGATTAAATTTGGAGATCTAGGCTTAAAATACAGGTAAGAGACCTGTGGCAAGACACAGAATATATCTAATAAATATTAGTAGGCAACTAGGATTTATTAAGTGCCTACTATTGCTAGTCACTGTGCTAAGTGCAAGGAAGAACACGTTTGCAAGGTTTCTCACACACATAGTTAAAACACTTATAGGGTCACAGATTTTGAGCTAGAAGGAATCTTATGGGTGAGTTAGTCCAACCGAGGCCCTCTCTGTGTGACTGTGTAAGTCTCTTAAGTCTCTGGGTCACATGGGTAGTAAGTACTAGGGTGCTGGCAACCTTAAAAAAGAGAAGGAGAAAGGATCAAGACACCTTCCAATAGAACATAAGCTCTTTGAGGAAAAGACTGTCTCTTTTTTGGTTTTTTGTTCCTATGATGTTTCCTGGGACATGGTAAGTACTTAGTAAAAGTTTGTTGAATTGAATAATATAGACAGAACCCTGTGAATCACTGGACATGAGGGCTGAGGAAAAGGAAAGAGTCCAAGTTAACTTCAACCTCACAAAGGGGACTGCTTGGGTGAATGGTCACAGGCAGGGAAAGTAAAGACAGGAGGAGTCACAAACCCCACAACCCAGGGATGAAGAAGGAGGTGCAGAAAAGTGAAGAGCTCCATTTCCCAGGCTTCCCTGGGCGTCTTAAACGATCTCCACTTTTTATACCTAATAATTGTTGTCTTTGGTAACTAAGACTTGAACAGTAACAAGACGTATAAATCACCCCCCAGGCTCTGAATTACTCCCATTAACAGTTGTTTTGTTCTCCTGGTTGCTGAGCAGCTAGTGAGCACATAGGTGGAGGTCTGGCCCAGAGCCAAGAGTTAAAATAAGTTATGTTAAATGGATGACTGAATAGTTCCCTGGACTCTCTCTAGATTTGGGGGTTGAGGGGCTACACTGAAGCCATGGGAGATGAGTGTTTTGACATCTTCTAGTTGTTCCATGGACTTCATTCCTCCCTCCTACCACCATTATTTTTTTTATTAGTCTGTCTTATTGAGTCTCTAATCTCATTGTTTTCCCCTTATTGGGCATTAAAGGTATTCATGAGGTAGCTAGGGGTGAGTGAAAAGAGCAGGCTTAGAGTCTGAGACCTTTCTCTGAGTAGGAAGAGGGAACTCAGAGGTAACATAGGTCTGCTTGGGCAAGAATACTTGGCTAGCTGGGAGTCCTGGCTCCCACACTGGCTAGCTGGATGAACTTGGGCAAGTGACTTGACCTCCCTGGGCCTCAGTTTCCTCATCAGTAAAATGGAGAAGTCTTTTCTATTGTACAAGGTTCTTGTGAAGTTCAGGGGACATAATGTGAATGAAGCACCATATTCATGTGATATCATCATCATCATCACTACCACCACCACCACCACCATCATCATCATCATCATCGTCATCACCATAATTATACTGTTCTTCTTCCTACTTTCTCTCCTCTTACTGAGAAATGCAGACATTTTTGAGTTACAGAATCCCAGAATCACAGAAGGGATCTAAGCAATCAACGAGTCCAAATAGATAAATGCTGAACAAATAACTTTCCATATATTCATTTTTATTCATTCATTCATCCATTATAAGTCTATCAATCAATCAAAAAGCATTTGTTAAGTATGTGCTATGGCCAGCCACTGTGCTAGGCTTTGGGAATACAGAGACAAAAATGAGATAGTCTCTGTCCTCCAGAAGCTTACATTCTACTAGGGGAGAAAACATATGTTCGGGAAAGGAGGTCCAAGAAGAGAGCTTTGATCTAGGGGCCGAATCAGTCCCTGGGATTGAAGTGGAACCATTCCACTTTAATTGTTCTGTCCTTTCCAGCAGCAATGCTTGCATTGATTTGATCATTTTACTACCTCCCCAGCAAAAGATAGAAAGTTGGGGGGTAAGGTGGAAAATACAGGAAACCCACAGTTTCTTAATGTAACTTAAGAATGCTAAGGTGGTATGTAGCCTGCCTGGCCTACAGACAATGAGGTCCAAGCACACATGTAACACGTAGAAAATACTTTGAAAACTATAAAGTATAAGATAAATGTCCATATTTCATGAAGCTTTGCATTTATCCCTGTTAAACTTCAGCTTCTTTGATTTGGTCTGACATTCTAGTCTGTTGAGGTCTCTTTGGATCTTGACTCTCTCATCCCTCCAAGCTTTGGATCATCTGCAAAGTTCATGAGGGAGCCATTTTTGTCTTCATCCAGACTGGGATTATGGAAAGTCAAGATCTAAGACAGTGAAGAATTCAATTCATTTTGAGCTAATTGAATGAAGGTTTACTTTAAAATATTTTTATTTTGTTAAATATTTTCCAATCACAATAAAAAATTTTAACATTCTTTCCAAAAAAATTTGGAGTTCCAAAGGCTCTCTCCCTTCCTTCTTCCATCCCTTGAGAAGACAAGCAATGATTATACATGTGAAATCATGTAAAACAGATGTCCATAGTATCCATGTTAGGAGGAAACACACACACACACACACACATACACACACACACACACGTGCGCATGCACGAAAAGTAAAGTGAAACAATTCTGCTTCAATCTCCACTCAGAGTTCATCATCAACAAACATTTATAAGGTGCTCACCATGTGCAAGTGCTAGACCTTGGAAAGCTACTAGCTGAGCACCAAGGTCAGCCTGGAGCTGTGAAGTATCCTCCTGGCTGTTAGAGGGTGTCATGGCATTCTCTTGACTCTGGTAAATGGTTGGAAACTGGCCCCTTTGCTTTTGGTGTTTGGAGTAGAATGCAAACTATGCAGAGAATGGTGTATGGTCAGATGGCTAGTGTCTATCTTGGAGCTATTTGTACTGTGAGTTAGAGAAAAGAGAGAATGATTGATCATTGGCTCAACTCTTTTGTAGGCTGAGGATGGCAAAGTGAATATTTGTGGTTGGGGATATGGGATAAGGCAATTTGAGGATGCATTTTAGGCCCTTGGCTATGGATCCCTACAAGGTTCAGGATGTCCTTTATTTTGAAATCCTATCAAAGAGTGTGGGGAGTATGTGATTTAAGTCAACTCTCATGGAGGCAGGCACCCCCAACTTGCACCCAGCCAGTAAGATTGAGGATATATTATCGATGCCCACAGAGAGACTCTGGCACCTGGGGAGTGATGATGAGCCTTGGCAGATGCTCCATTTTCTTAACACCCTAATTGCTTCCAGAAGGGAAAAGAAAACAGCTACTGTCGAGGTAGAGGGTTGCTAAAGTCCTCAGAGACACAGCCATAACATGATCATGAATGAGTCTGTGACAGCAAAGCCATGCACAAAAGAGTGGGGCACCACAGTGACTAAGCCATGATTCCTGATCTCAAGGACCTGATAGAATACTGGAGGATATACTTCATTTCAATGTGGGTGTTCCCTCTAGGAGCACAGATTGCCACCCATGAAGACCTTCTTATTCCATGTGACTCTTCTATATGTTTTCCCATAGATTCTCCACCTAGGAAGATATTTTGTCCTTATCTATGATTTCCTTGATGTAGGGAAGAGGTATCAAAAAAGTACTGTTTGTTGGAGCTGTACTGAAATGTAACTGGGAAATATTTAACAAAATAAATGAAAATGGAATAAAACACAGATAACCTTACATTTTAAAACTAAGTCAATATGTTGCCTGTAGGGATCCATATGAATGGATTAATGGTCCTCATTTTCACTTGACTTTGATACAGGGAACTTCTAATGAAGCAATGTCCTTTGCCAAAATAGATCAACAACCTGTAGTATGAGAGTTGCTTTTCTTTTCTTTAGAACTAGTTATATTTAAGTAAGCAGAAAGGCCAGGGGCTGGTGATCTATGCCAATCCCTATTTTATGCCTATCTTTGTGTTTCAGTCATGTTTATCTCTGGAAAAGCCTGACTTCTATTCAGAGAAACTAGACTCCCCAATCTTCACATTCATTGCTTCACTATCTTCACCTTGGTTTCCCAAGAAAATTTGCTAATAGCCTAGGGTTTCCCCAAAGGAGAGGAGAAGGTAAAAAGACACTTAATGTGCAAATAGACATCAGGCATGAAACATGTTTATTCCCACACAGAAAAGGGATTGTTAAATATAAAAGAATGTATCACAAAATGATCAACTTGTCACTAATATTCCAGCCTCATTGGAACATAAATGGTTTTTGCAAAGGGTTTTTGATTAACAAATCATTCATTTTACATTTCACTTGCACTGAGCTAAGTCCAATGAAAATGGATCAAAAAGGAATCTTCTTTCCATTCTTCTCTATGCTAGTGAACCTTTCCTTGCCCCATTTGCCCCAACTGCTAATACCACAGGAATACTCTGGGATCCAAAAGAAGATACTGCCATTTCAACCAAATGCCTCTAGGACTTTCCTGTTCCAAAGAAAAGAAACCACACAAAAAAGGTAGCAGTCTTATTATAGATCCAGGCTTGCCGAGACAGCCTTTCTCTTCCAAAAGCTAGACAGAAGAGGGCTGTTTGTGGGGTGGGTTCCCTCTTAGTATGTCCATGGATTTCTAATTCAATAACAAGTCATGAAGACTCAAGCCATTGATGAGTTACACACAATCCAAAGAAAGAAGGCAGAATATTTGCTTATGGTCCAAGTGGAGAAGAGTCCCTCTGTCATGATTCATATGTGGCCAGGAGCCACCCCCTCCTCAAGCTTCTGCATAGTCATTACTCTATCTGGCAGCTAGGTGGCACCACAGTGCACAGAGGACAAGACCTTGAGTCAGAAAAATCTTCCTTCAAAGACTTACTGGCTGAGTGACCCTGGGCAAGTCAACCTAACTTCTACTGCCTCCTTCAGGAAGGGATTGTCTTTTGCCTCTCATTGTATCCCCAGCACTATGTTTAGTACCTGACTCAGTTTTGTCATCTGTAAAATGAGAATAATAATAGAACCTACCTCCTATAGTTGTCAGGAAGGATCAAATGAGATAATATTTATAAATATTCATAATTATTTACAAATATTTTATAAATTAAATAATATAAATGGTAACTATTATTAATGACCACTGGATAGTCTCCAAAGAAGATAGGTAAAGGGTGCCCACTAGCTCTATATTCTTCATGGAATTATCTGTGCACATAACATTTGTAAACTTCCTCAGAATAGAAATTATTTCATTTTGGGGGCGGCTAGGTGGCACAGTGAATAGAGCACCTGCCTTGGAGTCAGGAGGACCTGAGTTCAAATCCTGCCTCAGACACTTGACACACTTACTAGCCGTGTGACTTTGGGCAAGTTACTTAATCCTGAATGCCCTCCAAAAATCACCAAAAACAAAAAAACCAAACTTATCTCATTTTTGTCTTTTTTGTCTTTGTATCATGCAGCACCTAGCACACTGGAGTTTAATAAGTGCTACTGATGAATTGATTGGTTTCAATGGAGTAAAAGTATTTTCATTTCATTTCACAATCTTTTCTTTCTACTTTGCTTGGATCCTGGATCTGAGTGGGACTCACAACAGTGTCTCTATCTATGGCCAACAACTCCATTGCAGTTTATGTCTGCTCCTGATTTGGGAAATAAAATTAAACAGCATCTTTACTCCTAATGATGTGAGATATTGGTTTTTATTTGTATCCACTGCTATTTAATGACTTAAATAGCTTGAGCACTTTTGATAGTCTGGACAAAGGGATATTGATTTTGCAAGGTTTTCTTGTTTGTAGATAGATCTTCTTAGTAAAAATGAACTCAGGAAACCTATTTTCCATGGCTAGCTAGGAGACTGTAAGACTGGACAGAGATTAGAACCAGAGGGTCACAGCATTTAGAGCTAGAACAGATTCTGGAGATGATTAAATTCCACACCCACATTTTTCAGATGAAGAAACAGAGGTACAGAGCTAGTAAGTGATTTGCCCAAGGTCGTATCAGTTAACAAACTAAATTAATTCAGAGAATCAAATTTGACCTCATGGATATCAATGAGACTTGGTAGAATGAAGTCCATGAGTATAATATGGGTCAGTTGGGCAGCAAGTATCCTAGACATTCTGCTAATGTGGGGGGGTTTAAATAAAGGCAAAGACAGGGTCCCATTTCCCCAAGGGGCTCACATTCTAATGTGTATAAAGCCACAGAGAATGAGAACAAAGCAAAACAAGGTAATCCATGAAAAGTAAACGGTAAAATGGCACACACCTGTGTGATTGTGTTTGGGTTTTATTACAGAAGCAATCATGATACCCTATTGTAATTTATATGAATAATCATATTTTATTACTATTATTAATTACACTGAGCCCCACAATGATGTCTTCATTATAATCACAGTGGTCCAGCACACTCACAGCGGCCACTTTAGCAAGTGCTGCTAATTTGCATTATTGTTGTGCATATTAAATTATGACAAGTAATAGGCAAATTAATTTCTAAATGTACTTCAGGTTACATTTATCCATTACCTGAAATATTGTCCTTGGGGCAGAATGGGTACAAAAGAGCAAATTTTCTTCTCTTCTCCCTCTTTATGCCATGTTTGGGAGGCTGCTTAGCATAGTGGATAGAGGGGTCAGGAAGATCCAGGTTCGAGTCCTTTCTCTGGCATACATTGGCTGTGTGGTCCCAAAGATCTCTAAACTGTAAATTACAGACAATTTGCTAAAGACACCTTGATGGTCAACTGATGGAGTTTCCATATTGGGAGTTTCCCACACTAAAGGAATGCTAGGCTTGAGCCACCCTCCTCCTCCTCCATGCCTCACTCCCACCTTCATCCTATGCTGAGGAAGTCTAGAACTTGAGCCTCGGTCAGGTAGTTAGCTCAATGGATAGAGTTCTGAACCTCAAGGAAGGAAGACCTGGGTTCAAATCTAGATCCAGACACTTTCTAGCTGTGAGATCCTGGGCAAGTCACTTAACCTCTTCCTACCTCAGTTTCTTCCTTTGTAAAATGGGGTTGTTGTGAGGATCAAATGCCATAAGGCATGTAAAGTAGTTTGCACGGTATGACCGCTATCCATGACCATAACTGTGAAATCCAGTTTCTATTGTGTGCTTTTACGTGTGACCATAGAGGAATTCCTTCAGACTCTCTAGATCTCATCTGTAATCTCATGGGTAACATAAGAGAGTAGACTGGATGCAAGGGACTCCTTAGGTCCTTTCCAGCTCATAACTCCTTAAGCTAACCTTTGCAAGCCTCAGTTTTATTCTCTGTACAATGGGGACAATAATACTTGCCTCCACGACTTAAGTGCTGCTTTGGGGAAAGCACTTTGGGAACTGAAAAGCACTAACAAATGTGAGTTCTCATTAGTATTATTAGGTGAAAAACCCATATGGAAACCTAAGCTTAAAGCACACAACACATGGGCTTTGCAAACCATATTTACCCATCACTGCTGCATTAGGTTTCCCCGTGAGAGGAGCTGGAAGCATGTAAAAATGTTAATTACTGCTACAGTGTCATTGCTATCATTTTAACATACTGGAATGTGCTGAGCATCTGGCCTCAGGCTCAAGCAAGGGGAGCACATTTTCATTTGGGACTCCAGGGACTCAAGTTTGGCATTAACTGATTCACAGACTTATAGAATTTCAGGGTTTGAAGGAAACCCAAAGATCATCTGGGCTGACCTGCACTTGAACATAAAGCGCCCTTTCCAATATCTCCAACAGGGGATCAACTCACAATGAAGGGGAACCCATCACCTCCCTTCCCAGTCCATACCGTTTTTTGACAGCTCCTATCATAAGGATGATTTTCCTGGTATCTAGACTAAATCAGACTCTCTGTACATTCCACTAATTGCTCCTAATCCTGTTCTCTGGGGTTAAGTCAGACAGGTCTAATGGTCTTGTCACATGACAGCACATCAGATACCTGCATATCATTTCTATATCCTCCCCCATATCTTCTCAATATCCCTTGTACCTTCAACCAGTCTCCACATGGCATGACCACTCCCTAACATTCTGGTCACATTGCTCTGGAATCCCTTTCAGTGTATATTCCAGTTTGCATTTCCCTTGCAGTTTCAAAATTCTTCCTGCCTCCTGATCCTTCCTTCTACCCACAGAACCATCTAGCTGCCTCCCTATAATCTAGGTGGGGGTGGGGAGGGAGAAACATACATCAAAAGTTATATTCAGAATTCAATAACTTCATAGAAAAATTAATTTTTTAAATTTTATTTTAGTTTACATCATTCATTTCCACAAGATTTTGAGTTACATATTTTCTCCCCCTCTTTCCCCCACCCACCACCCCAAAACAGCCATCCCAGTGTGTCCCCCCTCCCCCAGTCTATTCTCTCCTATGTCACTTTTCGGTAGGGCAGGATGGATCTCCCAACCACAGT
>CM053586.1:351403106-351452621 GCA_028646515.1 Pseudochirops corinnae
TTTGGTTGCTGTTCTTACTTTGCTTTTTATGCTTTTTCTTACTCATGGTTGGTCAGTGCGTGATTTTTTTTTTTAAATCTCTGTGGGGCTCTGCTTCCAGAAGGGAAAGCTCTGTCCCAAATTGCTGGGGTCCTCCCGGCTGCCGTAGCTCTCAGGAAGGTGCTGGGACCCTTCCTAATTACTTCCGGCTGACTGGATAGTGAAGACTCCAAGACTGAGGCCCAAGACAGCGATCCAGATCCAGGCCGCTCAACGCAAGAGCACTGGCCTCAGAACAATCGCTTAGTCCCCCTGCTGTCTGCAGGCCACGGGCGGGAAGCTGCAACGTGGAGGCGGGTGCAAAACCTCTGCCTTTCGCTTTTCCGCTCTGGAGGCCTTTCAGCCGGCCAGACTGCTCCTCCCTCCCAACTCCACAAGTCCCACTGACCTAGTGCTGAACGCTGCTCGCAGCTGCCAGCTGCCGCTAATCTGCTCACCAGAGGCTCCTCTGCTCCTCCTGTCCAGCCGCCCCCAGGGCACAGCCGCAGCTTCAGGCCAGGCTGGTTTCAGTTTGCAGTGCTGATATCGTTCCTTGTAGCGGAACTGACTTTAGTGGGAAGTATCTTTGTGTGTGTTTTGGAGTTCTAGGATTGGTTTAGAGTCCTATTTTATGGGTATTTTGGGGTGGCTATGTGAGAGCTGCGATATGTTGTTGCTGCTACACCGCCATCTTGGCTCTATAGCAAAATTATTAAATGCCACTTAAGTAATGTGGACATTGATTTATATGAGTCTTCAGAGGAGGGTGGGATCACTGTGGGGGATATTGGTCTAGGGCCTTGAGAATTGGGGTATGTTAACCTCTGTCTAGTTAGTCTCCTATCACACCCTATAGAGGGTTAGTGCCAAGAGTAACATTGAAGCCTTGACCTTGAACTGCGCATCTTAGGTTTTATTTTGGGGACATTGGCCTTAAAAGATATTGAAACTGTCCTGGAGACTCAATTGACTGAGAGGAATCATGCTCAGATCATGGAGATAAGTTCTGGTGGCCCAGGCTCCCAAAAATAGCTCCTGAGAATTCGGTAGTTATTTCTTCAGGCTTCTCAGCAGTAGAACAGCATGATCCACAGAGACAATACAATTGAATTTATGCTGTGTTCTTACTCAATATCCTTTTCTTGCTGTGGCTAACTCAACCTCTTTTTTATTAATTGTCAGATGGTCTTTGAGAGTCATATCTTGCTCCAGTCTCAAACCTAAACTACCAAATGGGTGCTATGGATGGGGTTATAGACCTCGAGTTGGGGAGATCTGAGTTCAAATCTCACACCTCCTAGCTATGTGACCCTGGGCAAGCCACTTAGCTTCTGTTTGTTTCAGTTTCCTAATTTGTAGAATGGGGAGAATGATAGCACCTGCCTCCCAAGGTTGTTGTGAGAATCAAATGATAAAACTTGTAAATATTTGTAAAATATTCTGCCAGCCTCCAAGTGCTATATAAATTCTATCTTCTACTGAATGATACAATATTGGCAAAAGAAAAATGTATTACATCAACATGGGTTTTAAACTGGGACCTGGGAACTGTTTTTAAAACTATTTTGATAATTGGTCTATTTCCAAAGATGATCAGGGAAAAGGGAAATATATGTTTAAAATGTTTATAGTGGCTCTTTTGTGGTGGCAAACAGCTGGAAATTGCAGGGATGGCCAAAAATTGAGGAATGGCTGAACAAGTCATGGGACAGGATTGTGATGGAATACTACTGTGCTATAAGAAATGATGAGCAGCTTGGTTTTAGGAAAACATGTAAAGACGTACAAAATAATGAAGAGTGAAATGAGCAGAGCCAAGAGAACATTGTATACAGTAACAGCAATATTGTTTTAAGAACAACTTCGAACAAATAAGTCATTTTGACTATTATAAACACCCACATTAACTATAAAGGACATATGAAGAAAGATGCATCCAGAGAAAGAACTGATAAATAGACGTATAGAATAATTATATATATATATATATATATATATATATATATATATGTATACACACACACACACACACATATATTTGTGTCTAGAGGTAGCGATCTCTATGGTGAAGGATAGGGAAGAAAAAAAGGAAAATAAGAGAAATTTACATGATAATTTTGTTTTATATTTGAAAGGAATAGCAAGTTGTGCATAGTAGATTTGCAGTTTCATGTGCAATCATCTTTTTTATTGTACTGTGTTATAGAAATGTGTATTTTATTCCATAAATTAGAAATAAAACTTTTTTTAAAAAAAAAAAAGAACAAATGCATTGTGTAAACAGCAGTTCTTAACCCGGGACTTATGAACTTGTTTTTAAAACTACTTTAATAATTGAATATCAATCTAATTGCTTTTTTGGTGATCCTATTTTTTTTCATTTAAAAACATTACTTAAGAAGTCACCATAGGATTCATCAGCTTGCCAAAGGGCACCATGACCCCTAGACATCCTTTCCTAAAAGCCTAAGCATTAACTTGATCTAAACTCCAAATATATGAATGAAGCTTCCCAGTAAATCCCCTCAACCTTTAAGTTGGTGGTATTTGGATAGACAGAGAATACCTAACAGGGAGAATTTGACTAGATGCAGAATAGATTAGTGAAGGGCACCAACTCTGAGGTTCTATGATACTGCCGTTCTTATCCTCTCCAGATATATATGGGGTCCAAAGACCAGACTAGCTAATGCAGACAGCTTGATCACCAAGTGGTGAATTACTTGACTCTAGAAACTCATGGGAAAAACATACATGGGAAAGATGTGGGCAAGGGAGAGTGAGTTTATTTCCATCTGCATTATCAAAGGAGTGCTCCCACTGATAAAGTCACAGATCCTTGGAGAAGGTAAATAAATCTCCATGATAAATTTCAATCAGATCAACCCCCTCCACCACCTCTACTATCCAACCTTGCATACATTAAGTACCCCCAAAATGTGTTGATTGTCAATGTTTTAAAATCCAGTTTCACTTGAATATCCTGGATAATTGGCACCATTTTTGTTTTGCTTTATTACTTGGGACTTAACTGAATAGTATAAGGGATAGCATGACAATGATAGCCATTATCCCCAATTGCATCTTTCTTTCCTAGAAATCCTCCTCAAGACTTGGAAGTTCTACATTGTTTCTTAAGTAAAAGAGGACGTGTTCTCTAAAAAAGCACACACTTACAATTAAACACATTAGAACCCCACTGATTGCTGATGGCGAATTGTCTGTCAATTGGAGTAAGCTCTCAAAACCAAATCAGGGATTTTTTCTGAAGGTCTTTTTCTCTCTGGGGTAAAATTTGATGTAGCACAAGAAGAAAAGGAAATGCCTTCTCCAGAAGAACAACTCTGTCAAATCCTAGCTCTACTTTGTACTATTAATATGATCTTGGGTAACAATTAATAATAATAATAATAATAATGACTAGTATCTATATAGGTGATGCAGGGGATAGAATGCTGTGCCTAGAGGCAGGAAGACTCATCTCTCTGAGTTCAACTCCTGTCTCAGACACTTATTAGC
Source organism: Pseudochirops corinnae (assembly GCA_028646515.1). NCBI lineage: Eukaryota > Metazoa > Chordata > Mammalia > Diprotodontia > Pseudocheiridae > Pseudochirops > Pseudochirops corinnae. Next base: position 351,406,644 of record CM053586.1, read on the forward strand.
TATATGACCCTGGGCAAGTCACTTCACTCTATTTGCCTTAATTTCCTCATCTGCAATAATGAGCAGGAGATGGAAATGGCATACTCCAGTATCTCTCCAAAGAAAACCCCAAATGGGGTCACAAAGAATTGGACATGACTGAAATGACCTAATAATAGCAAAGCATTTATATAGTACTTTAAGGTTTACAGAACACTTTATATGTGTCATCTAATTTGATGAAATCACCTAACTTTCTTGTGTCTCATTTCCTTTATCCATAAATAAGAAAAGACCCTTCTAAAATTAGTATCTAGGAACTTTTATTACCCCTTCACCCTCATCCATCATGCCAGATGTTGACAAAGAAGAAAAAAATGTGAGGGAGAGGAAGGAGAAGATAACTGGATGGAAGAGTTTGGGACAAGACCACAGTATCCTAGCTCTGAAGCTATTATTATCTCCAATTTATAGATGAGGAAACTGAGTCAGACAGCGTTAAGTGGCCTGCCTAGGTTTATACAGTTAATAAGGTTCTGAGGAGAGATCTGAACTCAGTTCTTCCTTACCTAATGTTCAACTTTTCATTCACTACAACCCCCTGGTTGCCTATAAATGTTGGAGAAATTCAGAGGAACGGATCTGAAGCAAGGGAGAATTTTCTTCCCTCTAATCTGGAAAGGTGTATGGTTGGTATTTCTCTTCCATACTTGGGAAGATGTGTTTGGCCAGCAGCAAAGGGAGAAAGGAGCAAATTGGCGCATTCCAACATGGAAGGTCAGGAGCAGCCGGCTCCCTCTGTGACCCAGACTCTCACCTATGTGGCATATATGTGGCATTTACCTCAAAATCAGAACCTGAAAATTTGCCCCAGTTCAGTCCGCAACACCAGGTTGGGTGCTGGCCAAGACAATACCATGCCTGTGATTCGGTCTCCAGGTGCTGTTTGTATTCAAAGATGGCCTGAGCCTCTTTGTCATCAGCTTGTGACATCAGCTGGACCCAAGACTGAATTATAGCCTCACATTCAATCAAGGATCATTTATTATTCTATATATTAGCCATCACTGCTATTTTGCTGCTTAGAAGACAGAGCCAGGCAGCAATAGACCCCATGTGCACACACCTGAGGTACTTTAAACCTATTGGTAATCCACACTATGAACAGAAAGATTGGGTTGGATGTGAAAAAGGAAAAAGAAAGCGAAAGTGAGCAGTCTTTCTAGTAAATAGCAGCAGCGTTGTGATTGTTTACCACCGAATGGACAAATCCGAAATTCAACTACCTTCAAATTTACGTCCTCCCAAAAGGATATGGCTTCACACATACCCTCCTCTACCTTTCCAAAACAGAATAAATTCTATCCTAACAGATTACTGAATAGACTGTAGTTGACATAAGCAACACTAAAATTCAGCCTACGGGAAATGGATGAATTTGTGAGGCATCCCATATACATGTATATATTTAATCAGAAAATTATATTCAATTCAATTTAGCAAAATTAGGAGCCCTGGAAAATATATTAATTGAGGTTTACCATTCACAAGATATACTTATACATGCATCTAACTATTATAGATGTGGCATATTTTGATGCAAATGCTCTTAATTATCCATCAGAGTTTCCTACCCCTTCCCCCAGTAGCTTTTCAAAAAAAATGGGGAAGCAGTACTTGTTTAGGGCCTGTTAGGCCTTCTTGGAAATTCATTCAAAATATGAGATGTGTGTATTTCCTTTTTGCTTGTAAACTGGATTGAGTTATACAGTTAAGTGCTTTGAATTGGCTCCCGCTGTTATGTTGATGGATGAAGGCTTAAGTAATTGACATCTAGTGCTTTCCTTAATGCCATTAGTCCCCAATTTCAGAGGTTAGAATAAATGTAAAGCATTCTTTTATTGAGTCTGGGTTCTCTAATTAAATTGAATGCTGGGCTTTTCATACAACAGCCCTTGTAAAGACCATCATCATAATGAAATATATTTACAAATCAAATACAGTAACGAGCAACTGAGTATATTAAAATGCAGCTCCTTCTCTAAGGTAGCCAGGGAGAAAGAGATGAACTTCTGCTGATGATGGGAGCCTGGTCTCAGTTTATTCTCATTGACTCTAATTGTGTCACTAGAATCTAGCTGTGAATTCCTTCAGTCAATAGGTAGATTGGATGGGCAAATGTTTACTCAACTTCCTCAAAAATGTTGGGTTGGAATGATGTCTAGGTTATAGCTCTTCTCTCCTGGAGTTAGCATGGGTCTCTTGCCTTCTTGTATGAGTGAGAGGGCTCTGCCTCCATCCCCAGTCAAATCTTCAGCCAAAACTCCCCGAGTCAGTTGAAAACCAAATTTATTGAACCTAAAAATTTGATTTCAAACATTAGGATTTGATATGAGTGTTTCCCAAATGAATTTGACCAGGAAATAGTTAGAGCCTGAAAATGGAATCCCATTATCACCTCACACTTATCAAGGTAGCAAAAATTAACTCATTGATGGAGGGCTTGTGGGAAGAGAGGCACACATTCGCTGCTGGTGGAGCAGAGGATTGGTTCAGTTATTCTGGAAAATAATCAGGATAATGCAAGAAATGCTATCACCTTGTTCACATTCTTTGACTCACAGATCTTACCACTGGAATGATACACCAAAGAGTTTATTGACAGAAAGGAAACATATAAGATGTACAGAAATGTTCACAGTAGCAATACTTGTGATAACAAAAAGCTGGAAATGAAATATGTGCCCAGTGATTGGGGAATGATGGAACAGATGGTGGTTTAATGTATGTAATGGAATATTATTGCTCTGTAAGGAACGACAAATATGAAGAATTCAGAAAAAAAAACATGGAGAGATACAAAGTGAATAAAGGGAGCCAAAAAAAAAAAAAGCACACACACACACAAGATGGCAAAAAAGATATGAATAAGGTCAACATGTAGAGGATGGAAAATTGGTTAATTATATCCATCACTATTAGTGTTATACAATATAAGTTAAAGGACATATCCCTCTTCACTGTTAACATTCAGTAGATTGATTTTGGGGTAATGTACTTTCTAAAAGACTTTGGGAAAGATATTAGACACAAATTTGTGCACAAACAAAATGTATTTAAACATATACATATGTGTGTGCACATACATACATATGTGTGTACATGCATATATACACATAAACACATGTATGTATTGGTTCGACCCATAAATGAGAGTTTGTGGAATATGAATGGCATGGAGAATCCATGAGATAAAAGGACTTTGAGTTAACATAGAAGCAAAACAATTGGAATTATGTCTGTCTTCAGGCTGCAAAATTGCCTCATATCTATTTTTAAGGCATACATATTTTTATAGGTCCAATGTCCAAGGAACCACCTAGTCAAGCTCAAAGAGATTGGTCATGAGTAATGACCTCTTTGGCCATGGCAACTTTCAAAGAATGTCTACTAGATTATAGAAGCATTGCTATCTATAACTATGGAGGAATTAAATTACAGAATTTTGAAGTACTCAGTAAGTTGAGAATTTCATATTTAATGTTTTACAATCTGATCATGATCTACCTTTATTACATATTATTTCCATCCACACATTCAACAATCCTGCCATATTTGTCTTCTTCTTTCTGTTAGAGGCAACTAGATGGTGTAGCACATAGAGTGCTATATAATATTTATAATAATATTTGAGATAATATATGTAAAGTGCTTAATAGTGTCTGGCACATAGTAGGTGTTTAATAAAGGCTTGATCCCTTTCACCCACTCATGACATTCTTTTCCCCATATCCATTTCTTTCCACAAGCTATCTCCTATTGCTGGAATGCCCTTCCTTCTTAACCTCACCTCTTAGAATCCTTGGTTTACTTCAAGACTAGATCAAGCCATCGTGTTCTTGGACCACATTAAGAGAAGCATAGTGGAAAAAAAGGTTGCCTTGACCAGACAATATCTGGATATTATTTATGGTCAGCACATTCAGAGGAGACCAATCAGTAGAAGACTTGTACTCAGTCCATTTGAGGATGGTTCCTTGAAAGAACTGGTTGTAGAAATTGGAAATGTTGATCCTGGAGAAGAGAAGAGTGGAAGGATAGAGCAGAGAATGAAAGCTGTCTTCAAGTGTTTGCAGTTGGTAGACTGATTTTACTTGGACTGAAAGGTTAGAACTTGGAGTAATGAGGAAAGTCATACATTTGCTCAGCAGAAAGAAATCATTTCTCTCTATTTGAGTTGTCTGAAAAGGAAATGCCCCCTCTCTCTGGAACCAATGGACTTCTCCTCCTAGAGGTCCTCATACAATGCCTGGATGATGAGTTCTCAGAGAGAGTGAAATGGGTCTTCCTTTTCCAGAGTGGGTTGGACTGGATGGCCTCTAAGGTCACTTCCAACTCTGAAATTTGATGAATCTGCACTGCTCAGTCTATCAAATCAAACTCCTTCTTCAGAGAGGGGCGATAGTGCATGAGGGATGAATGGTCACTCCTTGGGCATAGTTAATCTCAGGGACTTTGAAGAGGGACTATTCTGGGATGGGATAAGAATCCTTCTGTAATTTGGTAGGAAAAAAATCATAGGACTCGTCACTTAATCCTGTGGTGGTAACATGCAGGCTTCTGGGTTTTCTCCACCATTTTTCTCATGAATTTTTATTTTGTTTTATTGTAATGTATTTAAACCAGGTGCCTCCTCTGAATATGAACTTCTTTTGATATCAAAGGTGGTTGTTTTCTCAAATGAGATACTATAGAAAAAGCAATTTTCAAACCTTAGAGTACCATATAAATGTTAGCTATTAGCATTATTATCATTAAGCCAGGGGAAAACTGATTATTTTCATAAATATGTGTTTATTGCATTAATCCAAAAACATCAGCCTTTGTCTAAGCAGATGAGGTTATCACCCTTACAAGACTAAGAAGCAACATCCAAAAGCTCCCTAACTACTCAGGCAAGTCATTTCCTTCCCTGGGTCTCAGTTTCCTTATCTGTAAAATGGGGGGGGGGGACTTTGAATGAGATGAGCTCTCAAGTCCCTCCCATCTCAGAGCTTCAGAATCCTATTATGGTCACTCTCTAACTAAATAGTTTCTCAGTAGCTAGGGAGGAAACACAGGTCTTCAAATTTACTGAGAGAACAGAAACTTGAAGGATTGGAGCAAACAGTTTGGCTGTAGGGAACAGGGAGTCAGGAGGCCCAGATTTGTATTCCAGGCCTCTATTAGCAAGATTATTTTCCTGCTCTGTGCCTCTATTGCTCATTTAAAGAGATGGGACTAGAATGATCTCTAGGATGGTAGGACCTAGAAGTAGAAGGGGCTATAGAATTAATTTAGTCTAATTCTCTCAAGGGAGCTGGCTAGGTGGTGCAGTGGATAGAGCACTTTCTGGAGCTGCAAAGACCCAAGTTCAAATCTAACCTCAGACACTTACTAGCTATGAGATCCTATTCAGGTGACTTAGCTTCTCTCTTCCTCAGTTTCCTCATCTACAAAATAGTGGTAATAATAGTATCTTTCTTCTACAGTTGGTGTAAGGACCAAATAAGCCAATATTTGTAAAGCACTTTATAAAACTTAGAGCGTTGTGTGAATGTCAGCTATCATACAATACAAATGAGGTGTTTTGTCAAGTCCACATCATATCATAGACATTATAGATAGCCAAATGGCATAGTGGAAGTCTTAGACTCAGTCTGAATCTCCTCTCTGACCCTTAACACCTCCTTGATGTGAGCAAGTTCACTCCTCTTTGAAAACCTCAGTTTCCTCATCTGTAAAATGGAACAATACTTGTGCTACCTAACCTCAGAGGGCTCTTATGAGGAAAGAAAGCATGTTGAAAACTTCATTGCTCTATGGAAGTAGGAGTAGAGTCAATATTCACCACCACCACCGTCACTACCCTATTTTTCTGATTTAAAATTTCTGTCTTCAAATCCAAATCCCTGTCAGATGTAAAATGATGGTTCTCATTTCCCCCCCTCTCTTTTTAAAGCTATTGTTAGTTTTTCTTTACCCAGAAGGCCATCTTTACCATGCCTAAACCACATCAACTCAGAAAACCAAGCATCCCAGCCACTCTTGAACTTTGCCCTCGAATGTCCATCGCGGGTGCCCTCCCCAAGCCTTGAGCAGCTTCAAATCCCACCCTCTCAGGCTGAGTGGGCCACCGTCCTCCTTAATCTGGAGCAGGTATTATCCTGAACTGGCCTCTCAATCTAGGAAACCATTCCCGGTAATAGGAGTTAATTCTTATTGGGATCAGATGTGTGCTTGCCCCCTACACATATTTTTTATTCATATTTCTCCCCTGTTTGGTGATGCTCAATCGGAGTTTTCTAACAACAGATCATTTCTTTTTGTCTAACTTTAATCTGGTCCTGTTTGACAAGCGCCATCCTTTTCATTGAAGGGTAAGACCACTTAAAGAAAGGCCAATGAGCCTTTGCGCTGCTCCGCGGGCTCGGGTGATTTGTCACCCTGCGCGGTGGTGGTCACACCGATGGATTTATCTCAAGGTAAATGGAGACGCTGAGACCCGGGACCCCGAGCTTTGATTAAGGCCCCCTTTTTGTAGTGTTGATAGATGTTGCTTGTGTTTATCTATTTGAAATGCCACTAAATCTGTGAATACAATGGGAAAAGAGAGTACTTTGCAGCTGAAAACATATTAGTGATTTATGTTTCGCTAAGAAGTACAATAAAGAGACAGAGGCTATTAAGGAGAGCTATTTTCATGAGAAATAGTTCAGCTTTAAAACATTATCAACCCCACCTTGATAAAGACTTCCATGCATGCATAATCATGTTTTCTTATCCCTTTAGTTTGGCTTAATATACACAGGAGCATCGGGCTCTGCAAATATTAATAAGTTAGTAAGCAGAATATTTACAGTGAAGGAGACATCACAGTGGAACGTTGCGACATCACAATGGAACCTTCTGCATATTAATTTCCCTCTCGGAGGAAGGGGCTCCTAATAAACTTAAACGAGACTCTTGCAAGTTTATCTGGACTCCAGAAAGCTTTTGTGAATATGACTGACCGCTCTCTGGAGTATTTTGTCCCCCCACTTCCCCAACACCGCCCCATCCCACCCCACAACATTTTAGTAGAAATAACCAGTGGGATGACACGTAAAGATGATAATACATGGATATAACTTATCACATGCATCAATGTCACCAAGACGGACCCATTTAAATGAATAAGGTCAGATGAGAGTGCTGCATCACCCTGGCTTGTGTGACAGTTACAAATGCATAACCTGGTCTGCATAATAGTAGTGTACAAACCAGCGGAGATTTGTAAACTTGGTTCATTTCAACCAGAACTGACCCCCAGGAATGGGAAAGAAGAAAAGGAGGGGAGGGGGCGGAGGAGAAACACACACACACACACACACACACACACACACACACACACACACACACACACAGAAGGCAACTGAGCTGTCTGTCGGGGAGCTAAGTGATTTTGTATTTCGCTGTTTAGCAAAATCTTAATGAGCTTTCATTTCCTTGGGCTTGACTAGGGACCACGGACCAGAGACCACAGCGAGACAGATGAGCTGCTGTTTATGTACAGAAAAGGCTGAAGTCAGGGATGGGAGGGTGTCACGAGGAAGGGGGAGGGCAGCACTGGAGGGAAGACAGCCCCGCTGAATACCTGGAATCACGAGAGTCCATCCTTCTCGAGCCAACGGCACGCGCCGGCTCTAATTAGGTGTTTGGTTATTTTCCGAGCCGGGGTTCTGATTTATTGAAATGTTCCGAGAATTTCTCATCGGAGCTAATGAACAATGGTTGGGGGTGGGGGCGGGGGAGGGAGCCATGTAACGTGTGTGTGTGTGTGTGTGTGTGTGTGTGTGTGTGTGTGTGTGCGCGCGCGCGCGCGCGCGCACCTGGAAGCGTGCAAACGAGACCGGTAAGGGATGTTTCAGCGAGGCGATGCCCCTGTCTGGGGCTTGGCACTGCAGCCAGCCGCCCGCACTGCTCGTATCTCTCGCTGAGCGCTGCGATCTGGCCAACACCTGCACCTCATTTGCTTTGCCGAAGCGCCATGACCCGTCTGCTGCTGGTGAGCTTTGCCTTTCATCCTTAGGCTGATGACAAGTTATTAATTATGGCCATTAGCGGCAGCAGCCAGCCTGAGATCTTTGCTGCTCTCTGGAGGTGAGAACCTATGCTGCCCGGATGCGGGGAGAGAAAAGATGTGAAGCACTGGGGGCAAACAGAGCGACAATCTGCCCAAAAGGGATTGTGAGATGGTGAATAATTTATTAGAAAACATTTTTCTTTGTCCTTCCCACAGACCCACAAATCGTCCCTAAGCACCCTTTACCAGCCTTGCAGATAATGTACTTACACATCTCACAGCCTGCTAAATAGACTGAATAGGCCACGGAGTTCACCCTCCACACTGCAGCTTCCCAGTGCCCGGGCACACACACCAAACAGCGGCCTGTTCTTTTCCAGGAGCAGGGCTGATGGGACTGCCGGTAATTGAATCCAAATGTAAATGGTACAATTAGGGCCCAATGCAATGGATGGCCCCTTCTCCTCCCTCCACACTCCCGACTTTTATTTCTCTATAGTTTAAACCATCCTGTATTGAGTTTGTCAGTTCCTGGGCACATTTTCCACAAAAGCGTGCAGGCAGGCAGAATCCAGTTAGAGGAGGGGAGGGATGGGGTTTAAAGGCGAAGAGAAGGAAATTACTGCAGCTGTCCCCATTAGGGGACTTTGAGCACAGCACAGAACTGTGGCATCGGGGAGGGACGGGAGAGGTCATTTATTGCACAATATAGTTTTGCCAGCCCCATCCAAGCCCACAGGGCCTAGAGAAGAGGGTATTACCGGTGATCACAACTAGCCGGTCATACTTTCGATTTGACCAGGAGTCATGTTTGCCTCAGACTCCAAAGCCCCCAAACCTAATTTCCTCCCAACACAAAGTCTGGGGACTTTGTGTCATCAGCATCACAACTTCAGAAAGGTTGAAGGGACAGCAGGAATCCCTCACTAAATATATTCCTGCTTTTAGGAAGAAGGCAGTCAGCATAGAAGTGGGAGGTGTGGAGGGATGAGGTTTGGCTCATTTGTCCAAAAACCACTTATTTAAGTCCCTATTCTGTGCCTGGCACTGAGGTTACAGAGACCAAAAGTGAGACTGTTCTTGCCCTCAAGAAGCTTACATTCAATTGGGAGAATAACATATGAACAATTGAGTAAATACCGACCTACACACAAAGACATTTCTTTTTTTAAAATTTTACTGACTCTTTCCCATGTCAGCCAAAACTCCCAAGGCAATTCTTAAAAACCTCTAAAAGGAAACTGAAAAAAATTTTTTTTACCTTTATCATATTTTGGCAGGGTCTAACCTGAGATTTTGTCAATGTAGGTAATTCCTAGTGAGGAAACTCCACTACCCCATAATCTCTAAAAACTGCTTATTGTTGGGGCAGCTAGGTGATGCAGTGAATAGAGCACTATTAGCCGTGTGACCTTGGACAGGTCACTTAACCCCAATTGCTCTGCCTTCCCCCTCCAAAAGGCAAAAAAAAAAAAAAATAACCCCCAAAACAACAACCCCAAAACGAAAATAACTGCTTATTGCACTGAGGTTCAGGGATTCACTCAAAGTCATTTCAAAAAAGACAAGAGTGCTAGCAACAGAAAAAACTGCAGTTGATCCCTATTACATCTAGAACTAAATATGGCCCCCTCTTTTGTATTTAAAGCTCTTCACAACTTGGCACCTTCCTAACTTTCCAGGCTTCTCTTCCCCTCTCTACAGTTTACTCTTCCATGAATCCTGGAAGACCTGAATTTTAATCCAGACCTTATAGGTTCCAGATGTGGCACTCTCTGTTAAGCCATGCTGCCTCTCTATTTTATCAATAGATGGGACAGTAAAGAATATACATGACCATCTTCTTTGCTGCTCCACCCTAAGGACCATGGGCTTTTCCACCTGCCCTATGGTGAGCCTTCCTGTACGTATTGTCTCCCCGTGTTAGAATGTGAGCTCCTTGGGAGTGGAAACTGTCTGATTTTCTATTTGAATCCCCAGTGCTTAGCACAGTGCTTGGCACATAATAAGTACTTAATAAATGCTTTAAGATGGAGATAATAAGAGCATCTACCTCACGTGGGGATCAAATGAGATAAGATGTAAAATGTTTTGCAAACCTCAAATATATATCTAAATATGATGAGGATATCATTTGTTTATCATGCTTTATTTTGTCTTCTATGGAATATTTCACCCCAGGGAGCTATGCCTTGTCTTCCTGCAATTTGTCAGTGGATTCTCAACCTCCCAAATGTTGGTAATCCTTCCAGTGATACTGATGACAACCACTTCCCGCATTCTCATCCTCTTTGTTTCTGGACCATGTCTTTCCTTAGATGCTCCATTGAGGAGCCACCCAACCTGCTGGAGTGGATCACCTCCATTTCTTATCCCTTAATTTCACTGAGTGACTGGCTTACCTCCTTTGTTGATCACACATCTCCTGGATGGATGAGATCTCTTCCATCTTTTTTTTCCTTGAGAGTCATCTCTGGAAATGTACTGTAGCCTATTTGTCTCCATCCAGTATATCTCTATTTCTTAATGAGTCAAGAGATCTTTTGATTCTTCAGAGAATATGACATCTCAGGACTCAGAGCCACCATGGGAGCATTGATGTTAAGAAGGTGGGGCTTTGTATCAGGGAACAACCTTGTACCATTGAAAACATTGGATAGTTTCACAAATGGAATCTAGTTCACTCTTTTCCCCCGTTTATAAAGGCACAGATGTAGACCTCTACATTGGGTCCAATCCCCTCATTTTATTGATGAGCAAACTGAGGTCCCAAGGGTAAGTTATTTTTCCAAGGTCATGTAGCTAATAAGCAGGATTAGAACTCAGAGCTTGCTGTGCCACATCTAGTGTTCTACACACAGCACCACATAGCTGCCTATGCAATTTGTTTTAAAGAATTCTTTTTATTGATGGAGTTTGTCTTTACTTTGCCTAAATTTTCCCCCGTATTTTTTCCTTTCTCCTCTCAGAGAGCCATTCCATATAACAAAGATTTTTAAAAGAAGAAAAAAATCAACAAAACTGATCGACATATCAAACAAATTTGACATTATAAACAATGTTCAACACCAGTGGACTGCCCCTCCCCTATCTCTGCAAGCAAGTTAGGGGAAAATGTCTTCTCATATTCAGGAAACTAGAAAGATGGACCTGGAGTTAGGAAGACCTGAGTTTAATTCCTGACTCAGTCACTTCCTAACTTCGACACCCTGGGAAAGTCACTTAACCTCTAGTGGCTTCAATTTCCTCATCTGTGAAATACGTCCAATATTAATACCCAACTCCTAGGGTAATTATGAAGATCAAATGTGACAACATTTGCAAAGTACTTTGTAAACTTTAAAGTGTTCCTTACATACTGTTATTATTATTTCTCTTCTTTAGGTTCAAGTTTGCTCTTTGTAATTTTGTGATGTTCGTTTTATTTTTATTTAATGGCTTTGTTCTTTCCATTTACATGGTTATAATCATTAAGTATATCTTTTCTTGGCTCTGCTTACTTCATTCTGCATCAGTTCATATAGATCTTTCGAAGCTTCTCTGTATCCGTCATACATCATTTCTTACAGAACTTTAGTATTCCATTGCATCCATACATCACATTTGTTTAGTCATTCCCCAGTCACTGGATATTTACTTTGTTTCTAGTTTTTTGCTACTACAAAAAGTGCTGCTATAATATATGCCTCCTCCTTTTTTTGTCAATGACATCCTTAGGATATACACCTAGAAATAGAATTTCTGGGTCAAAGAGCATGGCTATTTGAGCCACTTTATTTGCATAATTCCAAATTGTTTTGCCAAAATGATTGTACTAATTCTCAGTCCTATCAATGAAGCTAGTCTTGCCCATTCAATTTTAAGCCCAGTTCATAGTTCAAGTGGAGTATCTTTCCAACATATAGCTATTGATTTACTGACTCAATGAACTGGTGATGCAGCTGCATGCCATACTCAAGAAGGGATTATTTTAATCTTTGAATCTGCATCCCTATGTGCCAGGCACATTACCTGGCATACAGAAGGCACTTAACAGACACATTCTGAATTGGTAGATTAGTCAGACAATGGGCATTCTTTGTTCATTTGGTTTTTCCTATACTGATCTCTTCTGAGAAGTGATGGGTTTCATTGAGAAGGTCTTGCAGTATTCTTGATGTGATCAACATGATGTCATCTACAAACAGAAGCAAATGGAAGAACTCTTCATCTACTTCAAGAGAATCCTTATTCTGTGGACCCCATCCAAGACCCTGTCCATGAAAGTGAGACATATTTTTGGCAAGTGTAAGAGGGGCTAACCCTCCAGTACTGATAGGACTGAGGAGAATGAACCCGGAATTTGATACTCCAACAAAATTTCCCCTCTTTTAATATTTCAATTAACATCAGTCCGAAGCATGGTATAGTGAATTAAAGAGCTGGCCTTAGAGCCAAGAAGACCAGGGCTCAGGTCTTCCCTCTAACACACATTAGCAGTGTGACCCAGGGCAAGTCATTAGCTTTTCACTGCTCCAGGCGAATCTCCAAAACAAAAAGTGCTGAAAATGTGCCAGCCTACATTAACAAAGGGAGAGTCCTCATTCAGGAGCAGGCTGTGCCAATGAAGTCAGAATTCCAGGCCTTTGTCCTGTCCTTGATATTAACTACATGGGACTCAGTATCCTAGTAACTGTGTTTTTAAAGGAATCACATAGAATCTTGATCAATCCACTTGACATTGTCATTCCTTTGAGCTAAGTGCTGTCTATCTCAAGGCAATGCTAGTGCCTTCTAAGATTCCATTCCACTTATTTTCAATGTACAGAATTCTATGTGTCTCTCCCATGAGAAGGTGAGCTCCTTGAAGGCAAGGACTGTGTTTTTGCCTTTCTTTATATCTTCGGTACTTTGCACAGTGCCTGGCACATAATAGGTAGGTCTAATAAGTGTTTGTTGACTGTCTAATAAGTGTTTGCTGATATGAGTAACAATATCAATTAACCAACAATGTGGATTATTAATCCCCATCATGAAGATTTGTAGGAACAAAGGGTATAAGTTACCATCCAAAAATGGAATTGGTTGCCTTCCTTTCTAGTGAACTCTTCTTTCCCGGTAATTTTGAAGCAAAGATTGGAGGACTAGTTTAGTTGGTAGTTAAGGCAGATATTATGAACATTTATGGGTGGACTACATGGGAGCCCCTTCTAACTCTGGAATTCTGTGAGTACCCATGATTCTGATCCTGAGAACTTGACAGCTACATAAAATGACTACTTAGTAGTGGACATAACTCCAGTGGCTCTGGGATCTCACTGATTTGGATGGTCTTTTCAATGATGCAGATTGTAATCCATCCCTTCCTACCCATCCCTTGAGGAGTCTTGTTCTTATTCTCATTCAGGGTCCCCACAGGGGCTTCATCCAATGTGGTGGGGGCTTTCTTCTCCCTCTCTCCTGTCATTGAAAGTATACCAGCAGAATGATCTGACCATTTGCCTGTCATCCCCCATCCTCTCCATATGGCTAATCCATCTTTTTTCTCTGATAAATTTCCCTGTTGACTTCCTTTGTACTCATTCCTCTTCAGAGTTCCTCTTTGGTTACAAATTACTCCCTAAAATGACAAATGCTGGAGAGGATGGGAAAAAATTGGAACACTAATGCATTGTTTGTGGAGCTGTGAAATGATACAAATCATCCTGTAGAGCAATCTGGACCTATGCCCAAAGGGCTATAAATAATTGCATACCCTTTGACCCAGTAATTCCACTTCTGGGGTTGTATCCCAAAGAAGTCATAGAAGCGGATGGAAGACCCATATGTACAAAAATATTTATTGCAGCTCTCTTTGTGTTGGCAAAAAACTAGAAATTAAGGGGATGCCCATCAATTGGGGAATGGCTAAACAAGTTGTGGTATATGAATGTAATGGAATACTATTGTGCTATAAGAAATGGGGAGGAGATGGACCTCATATTTACCTGAAGAGGCTTATACAAATTGATGCAAAGTGAGAAGAGCAGAACCAGGAAAAACTTGTACAAAATCACAGATACATTGTATGTGTGATGACCAACCTTGATAAACTGGACTCTTCTCAGCAATGCACAGCTATAAGACAACTCTACAAGTCTCAGGATGGAAGGAGATACCTACATTCAGAGAAAGATCTAGAAAGAACAGAGTTTAAATGGAGACTGAAGCAACCTACATGCTATCACTCTTTTCCATGTTTGGTTTTGTTCCCTTTTTCTCATTGTCCACAGCATTGGTTACAACCCTTTTATACAACCAGACTAATGTCCAATGTGAAAGTATTTGCAGATTCTGTACTTGATTGCATGCTGCCATGGTAGGGAGGGGGGAGAGGGAGGGGAGAAAACTTGAAACTCAAGGGACTCTGGAACTGAATCTTTTAAACTAAAAGTAAATAAACAAATCAATTTAAATTAAAAAAAAAACAAATTACTTCCTACTTTCACCTACCATCTATCTCTCTATTGTCATATGTGTAAGATTATTTTTAAAAATTCTTTACAAATTGTTGTATTCCATGCCCTTTAGAAACACCAATGGAGTGTTTGTGTTAAAACTATGGACTCTCCTTTCATGGGAAGTTTAAGATCTTAATTATAAGTTCATTGATTTAGATCTAAGGGACCTTAGAAACCATTGAATCCGACCACATCATCTTACAGACAAAGAAACTGATGCCCAGAGGTTGTGTCTTGACTATGGTCACCAAAACACTAAGAGTTTGAGGCAGGATTCCAGCTCAAGTTTTCTGGATTTCCAAGTCCAAGAACTCTCTCCTACTGGGTCATCTATCTGTCTTTAAAGGAAGTTTTTCAATTTCCTGCAGATAATACAGCCCACTATCCTCATCTTGTTCAACTCTAGACCCAACTCCTTGCCCGGTCATACTATCTTGGCTCCAAAATACATCCTAATGTGAATTTTATTGGACATTAATAGGGAATAATAATGGAGTGGCTTTCCTTTCCTGTTTCCCCAAGGTCCTCCTCAAACTTTTGCCTGAGCCATGGTGGTGATGGATGGCACATGGGACTCAAGAGGCCTGATTTTAGCCACTCGTCTTGTGCAGCCAGTGATAAAATAGTTAAGACAGTGGCAGCCTGTGGCCCCACCCAAGCTCTGTTTGTTTCTGTAGAGATGAATGGAACTTCTGTGAAGAGCAGCCTGTTATTTTAACACCTAGTCTCTCTTTTGACGCTGTGACCAGTTCACATGTACACAAGACTTTCTTCAGGGAGATTCCATCTGTGTTTCCTCACCTGCAGGTGTGGGTGCTTTAATTAAAAGCTCTCACTAAGATGTTGTTATTTTGTGAAAGGATGTGAATTACAGCAAAGCCTAATTATGAAGGATAATTAGCAGCCAGGCATCCCACCAGTTTGCTCTCTCGCATATACACTGGCAGACAAGACCCAGAGAGCTTGATCTAGGGGAGAGAAAACTGTGGGCTTCCTTGGCATTCTCCCAGAATTCCAGAGGAGGTTTCCTAAACTGTTGCATCTTAGTGTTGTGTGTTTTAAAGATGACAGCGGTGACATCTTTCTGTCAGCAGGATTTGCATTTAAGTTCCTAACATCGTCACCATAATTTTAGCTCTGGAGGGGACCTGAGAAGCCATGGAATCAAACTTTCTTTACAAATGTGGAAACTGAGGCATAATGTGACATCACAGGATCATAGGATTTGGAGTTAGGAGGGTCCTTAGGGGCCACAGAATCAAACCACCTCATTTTACAGAAGAAGAAAGCAGAGTCCATGGAGCTTTCTGGTACATTCTATTCCCCACTTCTATGCCTTCCCACAATCCTCCATGCCTATGTAATGTGGGAGACTGGTCAATGGGAGCTCAGCCTTCAGGGCACACTCAGTGCCCACAAGGAGGCTCAATGAGCCTGCTCCCAGAAACGTGTGTTGGAGGGGACCCCTCCCTCCCCTCTTCAAAGCAGATATAGACAGCCTCTGTTCCCTGTCAGCCATCGCATAGCAAAGAAGAGTCTTCTACCTGGCTGCTCCAGGAGGAGAGAGTGAGCCCAGTCAGAGCTTGTGCCCCATCTCGGGGCTGTCCGCATGGCAGCTGCTCATGCTCTGGAGATTGGACCTTAATCAGCCAGGCTCTGCCCATTATGCCTGAAAGGTATCACCTCCTCCTTTCTACTTTGTTGGCTTCCTTTGGGAAGCAGCTCCTGCACCACGCCCTGTGAGAAGCCTTTTGAAAAAATCTCCCTGATTGTTAATGTTCCCTCCCCTGTTTCTAATTGCCTTATGTGTACCCATGACCTTAAGTCCTAATTTTGGAACTAGAAAGGTCTTTGGAGATCATTTATTGGTAGAGGTTCTCAAAATGTGGTCCTTGGGCTTCCAGGAGATCCCAAAGACCCTTTCAGGATGTCCACAAGGTCAAAACTACTCATGCAATAATACAAAGAATTTCTCTGGCAAATACTAAGAGGTGTAACCATACAAGGTGTCAAGATACAGCCTTGTTACATGCCTTCTCCAATCTTAAACCAATTAGTTCCTTCATGTTCGGTTCTAGCTGTTGCTTCTAGACCAACATACATTTTCCTCAGAAGACAAGCAAGATGCTACTTGTCCTCATGGTACAAGTCTGGTCCTCTATGTCTCTGAGATTTGCCACATTTTTTGTGATCCACACAGTCTGGAGATGATTTTTGAGAATCCTTTGGACAGCAAGGAGATCAAATCAGTCAATTAAATCCAATTAAATCAATCAAAGAAATTCATTCAGACTATTCACTGGGAGGTCAAAAACTGAAGCTGAAGTTCAAATACTTCAGTTGCTTAATGAGAAGATGGACTCATTGGAAAAGACCTTGATTTTGGGAAGGATTGAAGGCAAATAGAAAAGAGGACAATGGAGGATGATATGGAGAGATAATGTCATGGAAACAATGAACATGAACTTGACAGCTAGTGGAGGAGAGAAGGTCCTGGTGTGCAGTCCATGGGGTCACAAAGAAGCACAGCTGAACAACTGAACAACAAGATTGGTTGGGGGTCAAGTTCTGAAGGACTTCAAAATCTAAGCATCATTTATAATTGATCCTAAGGAATAGGGAGCCACTGTGGTTTAGTGAATAAGGATGTCACATTGCCAGATCTGTGCTTAAGGGCAATCACTTTGGCAAAAGCATGAGCTAAATGTGAGTCAGCAGAGAGATGTAGTTACTAAAGAAAGTAATCACATTTGACAGACCCCTATATTAAGTGCCCTCTGGGTACAGAAAAATATCCTCCAATCTGAATTTAGATACATACAAAGTTTAGCTAGGATACCATGTCAGCTCTCAAAGAGAGGAAAAGTTCCAATAGAGAAAAATGATGATGCATAAATGAGTGAATAGTAAGTGAATAGGAAAGAAGCAAAGTAAAGGGCTCGGAGTGAACTTAGTGGTATAGTTAGAGCCCTGGATCTAGGTTTGAATCTTGCTGCAGATTTGTGTGGGCCAGGAACTTAACCTGTACCAGCCATGTTTTCTTATCTGTAAAGTAGATACTCTGCAGGATTGTTCTGAGGACCCATTTCTTTTCTCCGGGCTAATTTTCCCCAGGCTAATTTTCCCCAGTTCCTTCACCTGACCCTCCTATGGCATATTCTCAACATTCAGGTTGTCCTTTCCTCATTACTTTGAGTTTATCAATGTCCTTCCTAACACATGGCACCCTGAAGTCCGGATATGACCCAATATACCTTCCTCTCCAAGGTCAGTTTCTATTTTCTCTGTCTGTGCTCTCTACATCCATTTAAAATCATTTAAAAATTTATCCATTTAAAAATCCATTGGCAAATATAATTTAAAATTATCCATTTAAAAACCATCTCCTCCATTGCTCTTTGCCTCTCTTAATATCCCCACACAATACCTGGCACACAGCAGGTGCTTCATAAATGTGTGTTGATTGATTGATCTATTAACTAGGGCAGAACATGGCAAGACTCTCAACTTCCTGCCCTTGGACACTAAGCCTCCCTTGATTAATAGCATTAGTTTTGTTAATGACCATACTAGGGTAGCAACTCATATGAATCTTTAGTCCACTAAAGACCCTAACTCTTTTTTCACAGGAGCTATGAAATCTTACTTACCCTGTAATATAATTAGGAAGTTGATTTCTAAAACCCAAGCAAGACCTTATAGCCAATGTTCTTGTTAAATTTTATCACGTTAAAGGGAAAGAATCTAGAATTTAAAGTTCTATAATCAAATGGTAAAATATATATGTATATGTTATTATTATTATTATTATTATTATTTACATGCAACTGGGAATTAAGATACAGGCACTGGGGTAAGGAGATACATCTTGCTCTATTGGAAAGTCAGAGAGGTGATGGGGGAGGACATAGGAGACAGTAGATTGGGGGACGGGGTATACAGTGGGATCACTGTTTTGGGGTGTTGGGTAGGGGAAAGATGGGGAGAAAATTTGTAACTCAAAATCTCGTGGAAATGAATGATGTAAACTAAAAATAAACAAAAGTTAATTTAAAAATAAAAAAAATTCATCACATTAGATTTGGTCCAATAGTCTAGCACCTTTTTGGGTCCTGTTCTGTCATCCAATTGCAAGGTCTTCTATCATAGTTCCATCTGCAAATGTGACAAGTATGGGGAGCGGCTAGGTGGTACAGTGAATAGAGCACCAGCCCTGGAGTCAGGAGGATCTGAGTTCAAATTCTGCCTCAGACACATGACACTTACTAGCTGTGTGACCTTGGGCGCAATTTAACCCCAATTGCCTTGCCTTCCCTCCTCCGAAAACTACCACCAACAACAAAAAAACCCAAACACGTATGGCATTTATGCCTTTTTCTAAGTCATTGGTGAAAATGTTAAAGAGAGATGACCCCCAAATGTTCACATGCATTGCCTTCATTAGCAATGTGTATCAGATGTGCACGCTGACAATATTTCGGGAGTCGTTTTGTTCTGGCTCATCTCCAGCTTGTTATTTGCCAAACCTCTCTTCGAGGATTTGAAGGATTGAAACACGGAAGAGCAATTAGATTTGTTCTACTTGGCCGTGGAGGACAGAATGAGGAACAGTGGGTAAATGCCTCTGGGGAGGACAATTTAAGCTCGATGTCAGGAGAAGCTTCCTAACAGTCAGAGCTGTCCAAAAGTGAAATGGGCTGCCCCAGGTGCAGTGGGCTCTGCTCTCATTGGAGGTCTTCAAGCAGAGATGGGATGACGGTCAGAAATGTTACAGAAGGAATTCTTTTTCATGTCTGGGTGACACTAGTTGGCCTCTGAGACCTTCTAAAGCTCTGAAGTTTTTTGATTCTGTTATTTATCCTTCCACCTACAACCCAGTGGATTTTGATCAATGGCTATGTCACAAATATGCATATATCAGCATAGTGCTAGGGAGCCAGTGCTGGGTTGGGATTTGGGAGTATCTGATTTTAAATTCCATCTGTTCACTTAGGAGCTGTGTGATCCTTGCTCAGTCTTTTCCCCTCTCTGCACTGTGCTTTCCCGTTCTGAAAATTGGGAAAGGTGATACTTGGCCTTTCTTATTTTACCTTGTTACTATGAGGAGAATGCTTGATAAACGATAAAATGCTATAGAAATGAGAATTCTTTTTAGGTCAACTATTTGTGATTTGGACACTTGGGGTAACATTCTGTCTTGGAGAGAGAAAATGAGCCCCAAATCCTGGAATTATGAAGAGTTGATAGTTGAATGGGACCTCAGAGGCCTTCTTGCCAAATTCACACATGAAAAGAAGCCCTACTATCATACACCCAACAGGTGGTTATCCAGCCTTTGCTGGTGCATACTTCCTCAATTAAAAAAAAAAAGATTAAACACTGCTTCCATGCTATGTAATTCAGAAGAAAACTAGGATATGGTCTTGCTCTATTCACAGTGTGATGGTTTAAAGATTGAACCCTAGTAAAGTTTACGGGCAAGCCATAGTGATGCTAAATCTACCAGCAATGAAACAAAAATAGCACAGTCACTTTACAGGGGTTTTCCTGGCAACTGAGGAATTCAAGTGTGGAAGTGAGGTTGATATCATAAAAGAAGAGTTTATGAGAGCTTCCAGGAGGAGTGGAAACTGGAGGAAAGGACACTTAGGTTGGAAAGAGCCTTAAAAAGAGTTGGTAGGGAAAACTGGCTTTGAAAAGAGAGTGGTCAATAAGGAAAATAGTACCTTCACCAGTATGCCCCTAGACTCACCCCACAGAATGGGTATCTCCATTATCTCAGCCCTTGGTGATTACTTTGCTTTTTTCAGGGCAGGATTACTGCTGTTCTGTTTGGGGATTGTTGGGGTCAGGAATGGAATTAAGACTTCAGGCATAGGATTTGAAACTAAGCTTCACTGCTCCACAAAGAACAGTGCAAATAGTAGGATGGAAACACTGGGAAAGGAGGTTGAGACCTTTCCTGATACCCCAGCTACTAACGCCTTCCCCCACCTAAATTATCTTGTATTTGTACATTTATTTTGTATATAATTGTATATGTGTACACAGCACCATGGAATAGTGGAAAGAGTACTGGGTTTGGTACCAGAATACCAGGGTTCAAATCTTAGCTCTGCCTCTTACCATCTATCTATGTGCCTTTAGGTAATAAAAATAATAATAACAATTATATTTAATAGTAGTAGTAGCCCCTAGCTACATATGCCTATGACCCATAACAGGCTAGCCACACCCTTATATTCATAAGCACTTTAAGGTTTCTAAAGTGATTAACACATTAGCTTATCCGACAAGCAAAAATTAAGAGACTTGCCCAGTGGTGCAGGGGATAAAGAAGTGGGGTTGGAGTTAGGAAGACCTGAGTTCAAATTCAGCCTAAACATGCGCTAGCTGTATGACCTTGGACAAGTCATTTAACCCCTGTCTGCTTCAATTTCCTCCTCTGTAAAATGGGATAATAATAGCACCATGTCTTCCAGAAATGCCCCAAGAATAAAATGACATATTTGTAAAGCATTTTACAAACCTTAAAATACTATATTAATGCCAGTGGCTACTACTATAATAACAATAACCAATCATCACCACCATCATCATCGTCATCATCTCTGACGGTCTCAGTTTCCTCATCTGTAAAGTGGGCGTAATTATAACACCTATTTCATGGGATTGTTACAAAGATAAGAAACTTAATATAAACCTCTTTGCCAGCCTTGGAACCTTCTATCAATGTGAACTGTTATTACTTAACCTTTATATACCTTGATTTCGTCATCTGCAAATCAGAGTGTTAGTAAAGTTGGCCTCCAAGGTCCTTCCCAGGTCTAAACTGATGATCTGAAGATCCCCCCTTGCTCCTTCCTCCATTAGAATGTAATCTCCTTGAAAGTAGAGATTTTTTTCCTTCTTTGTATTTGCATCCCCAGTTCTAGGTGCAGGGACTGGCCCATAGTAGGTGTTAAATAAATGTGTATTATTTAATTGATGAGCTTCCCTTCCTTGGTATCTTGTCTGATACTTTGTATTTCCACTTATTCTGTTATAGGTCATAGGCATATGATGAAATAGGTGGAGAGCCAGCCCGTCTCTCTGGCAAGTCATTTAATTCCTCAGTGGCCCAGAAACTCTTTAAGATCATTTTTAGAACAGCTGCTATCTGCATTGGTAGAGAAAATTCCTTCACCAGAAATTCCCTGTACTGAAGAAGTTACTGTTCCAGGCTCTAAATGCCCACTCATTACAGTTAGAGCACAGCTGGGTATGTGCAGTATCTCCTCTCCTAGTCCTTAATGGAAATTAAAACTGCCATGTGTTTCAAAAAGAAGTCAGATGGTTCAATGAGGTGAGGAACAATAATACCTTATTCTGGATGCTTTGAGGGGCCAAGTACTATACAGTAAAACACTCAGGACCCGGGCCGTGGGGAGACAGGAGCATTAAGGGCAAAAGAGATAGCACCCGTGCAGGGGGTCAGTCACTACAGCTTTAGATGGGTTGGTCTTTGGACCAGAGTAGGAGCAAGGAGAGGAACCATTAGTAATGATGGAGAGGTTGCCCTTAGGCTTGGTACATAAGGTTGCATCCAGGCCTCTTTCACTGCTTCCCTTGGATGAGTGGTTGAGTGGTTGTCCTTCATTCTTGAGGAGGACCAAAATGGCATCACTCTGCTAGAGTCAAGTTTCAATGTGTCCAGTTATGGCTGATCAGACCAGTATCAGCTTGGAATGCTCTACCACAGGTTGGACATAAATAGTCTGTGTGAATCTTTTGGGCAGATACTCCAAATTTGTGCATCCTACATTTCCTTTGAGCTGGATCAATTCTGCTTTGCTCATAGAGCACAGCACGTTCTCTGATGTGGGCACATCAGGCTGGGCAGTCCTGTGCCACTGTCTCCCATGTCACACAATCAATTCCAAAGTTCTTGAGAGAGACCTTGAGAGTGTCTTTGTATAGCTTCTTCTTACCACCATGTGAATGCTTGCTCTGCATGAGTTCTCTGTAAAATAATCTTCTTGGCAAGTGTTCGTTTTATATTCAAACAATGTGGGCAGCCCATTGGAGTTGCCCTCTCTGAAGCAGAGTGTCAATGCCTGGTGCTTTAGTTCGAGAAAGGGCCTCAGTGTCTGGTACCTTATTCTGCCAGGGGATCTTCAGAATCTTCCTAAGACAATTCAAATGGAAGTGATTTATTTTCCTGGCATGGTGCTGATAGACTATCCAGGTTTCACAGTCATACAGTAATGAGGAGTTTATTGTTATTGTGTGCCTATGAAACCTTGATACTCCTTCCCATTGACATGAGGGATAGCTTAGTTCCCATCACCTCCAGGAATGGACATCTCCCTGAGGGTATCTAAACTCCTTCGGAGATGGGATGGATTCTTGCTCAACTGCATGGGATTTCTTTGATGGTGGACACATCTCATCACCTCTGTGGGCCTTTAGTTTCCTCACCTAACAAAAGGGGTTGGTCTAAATTCTCTCTCAGGTCCCTTCAGTTCTAAAATAGCTGCCCCTTTGTAATCCTTTAAGGGCTGAAAAGCGCTCTCCATATTTTGTCCCATTGCTACTGAACACTATGGACAGAAGACTATTTAAATGATGTCCAGTTTGTACAGGCAAGGTTATCTATCATTCTCACCTCTCCAAAGGAAGTTCAGCCTGGTTAAACAGTACTCACAAATCCAGTGGTTTTTAGATTACAGATAAAAACCATATAAAGACCTCTCATTTGTTATTAGGCAGACAAGCATTGGTAGCAGGGAGTTTAAGGTAAGAATAATGCTATTACTTTTATGTATTTTGGGGGAGGGTGTAAAGTATGGAAAGCTGGACCTCTGATTGCTTCTATGTAAGAAACCCCATCACGCAAACTCCTTCCACCAATGCAGATTGACAACTGTTGGTCAGTGATCAGCCCACACCGACTTAATTCTAATCTCAATGCTAATGATTCCAGGTCTTTGCTTCTGTTCCAAGTGTTTTTTGCAGTCACAGCTGTTTCCCATGGCTCACCTCCTTCTCCACTTCTCAGAATCCCCAGTTTCCTTTAAGATTCAATTCAAGAGGGGGCAACTAGGTGGCACAGTGAATAGAGCATTGGCCCTGGAGTCAGGAGGACCTGAGTTCAAATTTGACCTCAGACACTTGACACTCACTAGCTGTGTGACCTTGGGCAAGTCACTTAACCCCAGTTGTCCTGCCTTCCCCCTCCAAAAAAAAAAGATTCAATTCAAGAGCAACCCTCAACGTGAGACCAATCTCCTAGCCTTCCCCTCCTCTCTAATCCCAAGTCACCCTGTATCTGTTTTATATAGATGTATATATGTACATTGTGTCTCCCAGTTAGATGGTAAGCTCCTTGAGAACAGGACCTTTTAAAACTTCTGTCTTTCAATCCGCTTGTGCCTATCAAAAAGTGTGGTATACAATAGAAGCTTAAGAAATGACCATTGCTTGACCATTCTGCAATTTCTAGTCTTAAGCGGCTGTCAGGGCCACTAAGAGATTAAATTACTTGCCCATAATCACCCGGAGAGCTTTTGTGGGAGCTAAGACTTGAACCCCTGTTGTTCTCATTTTAAAGCCTGTTCTTTATGCCAAGTGCTTCTCCATAAAGTAGTATAGTTAACATTCTTTGGAAAATATAATTGATTATACACTTAATTTTAAACTACTACAAAACCCATTAAACATATGTTCCCAAACATACATTTAAAAATTAATTTCTCTGTTTAATATGCCCATAACAACTTATTAGTTTCTCTCTCTGAAGCCTGTTCTTTTCTCTGTCTATTCCTCTCTGATAAAAAAGAGGAACTATATTCCCTGAATGTAGGGCTTGGACACAGTCAGCCAACCAACATTTATTGACCACCTACTATGTGGTGCTAGGCACTGTGCTAAGTCCTAGGAGTACAAAGAAAATAATCTGTTTTCTAGTAGCTCACAGTTTAATCAAAGAGACAGTAAGCAAATAGCTATATGAAAACAAAATAAATAAAGGCTAATGAAGAGATAATCACCAGAGCGGAGGCATTAGGAAAGCCAGGAGGCAGGAGATTCTGGATGTGGGACTCTGAGGTCTTGATGGAGTAATAGCCAGAAGACCAGCGTCACCGGGACATTTACCACCTGCATGATCTGGGGCAAGTTGCTTAACTCAGTTCAATTCAATCAACATTTATTAAGTGCTTACTATGTGCAAGGCACTGTGTTAAGCTTTCTGGGTCTCAGTTTCCTCAGCTGTAAAAAAGAAGGGAATGGACTAGGTAATCCCTTGGGTTCCTTCCAACTCTGGATTTATGGTTCTATTCAATTGTTTGCGAAGCAATATGATGAAGGGCTTGATTCGAATCCTGCTTGTGGCATGCATATTAACCATGTGACCACAGGAAAGATGCTAAATCTCCCACCTGAGCTATCTAGGGAGTGCCATAGTGCATAGAGCTCTGGGTCTGAAGTTCAAATCTAGCCTCTGATGTATACTCACTGGGTCATCCTGGGCAAGTCACTTGACTTCTGTTTGCCTTAGTTTCCTCAACTGTAAAATGGAGATAATAGCAGCATCTACTCTCCCAGAGTTATTGTGAGAATCAAATGTGAAAACATCTGATTATTATTATAAATTTATTATATATTTATAAAGTACCCAGCATGGTGCTCGGCACACAGTAGCTGCTAATTCTCTCTTTACCTAATGCCTTTTTACAGTATCCTTGACAGATACTTTCACAGCTCACTGTTTGTGGTCATGGAGTCAGAATACTCCTTGCTTCCCAGAATACTTTTTTCCCAACCGTCATCCGGTTTCTCTCTCCACTATCTCAATTCAGATTGACTTTCTCCAAATTCAGCATCATTCTTCCCTAGAGAAAGCTGGCTCAAACTTAATGCTCAGCGGTACTGAGGCTTACTTGTAGAGAACATAATTGTCCAAGGGGTATCTCCCTCCTCCTGGCCTGAGATGTCCTATATTCCCTTCCTGGATTCCTCCTAAGGTTTTCTTTACATGTAGCTTCCCAATGGGCTCTGAGTTTTGATACTTTTCTAGTCTCTTCAAGGATCTCACTCAATGAAGCCGCCACTGCCCTTGGATGACTGACTTTCCACATCCATCTGCAGGTACCCACCTGTGTCATTAACATTACCCTTCTGATGGCCACTGCTACCACCTTTGATGGACTTCACCTCCCTCAATGAGTTCCTTGTCTGGTTTATTGTTTTTATCTCCACTCCATCTCCTGATCTAATACCACAACACTTTAAAACACGCAAATCCTCTAGCTCTCAGTTCCTCAACTTCCTCATTTCCCATGACCAACTCTACTTCAGCAATCCTCAGAAGTAGGGTCATACCCTGAATCTTGCCTCCACCCACAAGTGTTTATTTACCTTCCATGCTTATGAACACTGATTTTTAAAAATCTGATGATAATCTTTGGTTACTCCATCTTTCCTTATGCCTTTTTGACTCCTAGCCCTGCTCATCTTCCCCAGTGAGACCTCAGATCCCTCCATGCCTCAGTACTTTCCCCAACCATCATCCATGCACTGGATACAACTTCCTCCCTTTTTACAAATCTTAATACCTTGATGAATCATTTCAGCTCTACATTAACCTCTACTCTTGAATCTCTTGCCCCTATTGCCCTATCAGCAACTGCACACACTTTGCCAAATACAAATTCAACATTAGCCCCACCGTCCCTTCTTCTACACATATATTGCTGAACCAAGCTGGAGAAAATCATGAGTAGATTCACTAAGAATTTGTTTTGTATAGTCTCACCTGGTCCCTCATATGAAAAAAAAATCTTTCTTATTATTCTTTACCCATTTACTTCAGCAGATGTTCCAAACCTTCTCATCTCTCCTCACATCTCCTCCGCACATGGTCTCTTATCCTCTCAGCTGGGCACCTCAGCTCAAACTTCAAGGAAAAACTCGAGATTACTTGCTATAACCTTCATCTTCTCCAATCCTCATCATCTCACTTCACTCTGACATCACCTCCCCACCCTCCTGTCCCTTTAGTCTAGCCTGGGGAACTCCAGTTTCTGATGAAGGACTTCTTGGGACCCAGGCAAACTCCTCCACGTGCACATTTAATCCCAAATCCAATCTCCTGACTTGGTCCATCCATCCCCATAAGTCATCAAACTTTTCTCTTTCCTTCTTCTGCTGGACTCGAAACAGTCATCTATACTCAGTACCTCCACTCTCACTTTTCACTCCTAAACCCTATGTAATCAGGCTTCCAAACTCATCGCTCAACTAAAATTGCTCTTGCCAAAGTTACCAGTGATCTCTTAACTGCCAAATCTAATGGCCTTTTCTCAGATCTCATCCTTCTTAACTTCTCTGCACCATTTGACACTGCTGATCACCTCCTCCTGCAAACTCTCTCCTCTCTGAGTTTTCATGACACTACTCTCTTCCTTGGTTATTCTGCTCTCTGACCGTTCTGTCTCATTCTCCTTTGATGGATCTTCGCCCTTGGCACACTTCCTAACTGTGGGTGTCCCACAGGGTTCCATTCTTTTCTTCTTCCTCTATATGCTCTCATGTGGTGATCTCATCAAGTCTCATAGGCTTGATTAGCATCTAGATGTCAATGACTCCTGGATTTCTATATCCATGTCCTGTTCTTTCTTTTGCACTCCATCCCCCACTTCCAACTACCTATTGGACACTTAGAACTGCATATTGCATTGGTATCTCTAACTCAACATGCCCAAAACAGAAATCAATTTTTTTTTCCCCTCCAAATCATCCCCTCTTGTGCACTTCCCTGTCACTGCTGAAGACTCCACCCAGGTCATCAGCTCAGCAGCATCAGGACTCCACATTCTCATCCAGCCCACACCTTTCATCTGGTGCCAGATTGCACCAGCTCTCCTTGACAACATCTCTTTGATGAGACCTGGTCTCTCCAGTAACAGACATCCCTCACCTCTTCTGACTTCCTTCCAGTCTCAGGTCAAGTATCACTGGCTGCAAGTGTTTTCTGTTCTCATCCCTTCACCTCTACCCCCATACACATACCTGAGTCTTACCTTTCAAGAGTCACATACCTTATCATCTGTAAACAGCTTGTGTTTATGTATTTTCATCATTCTTTATATTCTCACTTTTGTACATGGCCAGTGTTTAACAAATGCTTATTAGTCATTGATTGATTGATATGTGACTCTGTCAACATGACATAGTGGAGAGCGGGTCTGGGTTCAAGCTTTACAGGTGCTACCTCTGTCTGTGTGACCCTGAGCAAGTTATTAATGCTTTCATTTACTGGAGAATATGATGTGATATCTAAGTTACAGAGTGCTCATGGATCTGCATCAGTGAAGGAGGTTCCCACACTGGGAGTTCCCCCATACTGCTGAAATCTCAGGCTAGACTAAAAATTAATGTATGTACATGTATGTACATGTATGTATGTACACCTTTGTATTGTATGTATGTACATGTATGTATGTACACCATGTATACATGTAATGTATGTACACCTTTTCTCTTACATCCTTTCAGTCAGGACACACACACATTGCTTTCTTGGTTTCCCATTACTTTGTGTATTCCAAATTTTATCATATCCTTCAACATCTAAAATTTTAAGAGAACATTGCGCATAACCGACTCTTGGCACCTCAGCTTTCTCATGCATAAATTAAGGGTGATAATAGCAGCTGCCTTAAAGGGTTATTGTGAAGTTATAACCACAGTATTTTATAAACTTTAAAGTGCTGTATAAACACGGGCTATTATCCATATAATTACACAAAACCCTCCGAGAGGGCTGTGGTTTCTATCTTCCCACCATCCTTTGTTTACATCTCCTTCTGTCATGGTGCAGTGGAAAGAGGGCTGACTTTAGAGCCAGGGACCTGGGTTCAAATATTCTCTCTGCCATTTTCTACCTTAGCGACACTGTCCGAAGTGTTACATTTTGCATACTGTCTCCCCAACTAAACTGTGTGCTCTCTGAAAGCAGGGATTGTCTTTCAGTTTTCTTCATATCTCTAGTACTTGGCACAGTTCCTGGCACATAGTAGGCTTTAACAAATGACTTTGTATGTTGCAATAATAAATGCTCTGGACCTGGAGCTATGGAACCAAGGTTTGAATCTTAGTACTGCTACTTACTACCTGTGTGACCTCGGCAAGTCATTGAACAGTTTCCTTATGAGGGGGTTAGACTCCAGGGCCTCTCTGGGTACTTCCAGCTCTAAATCTATGACCCTAATTAGGTGCTAAGCTAGATTGGTAAAGAGAGTTGACTATCATAACAAGCCTGGTCCTACACACACATATATCTATACATATATACACACATACATATGCATATACATACATACTTGAAGATAATTATTATTATCATCTTACCATTAGGGAAATTGAGACCCAGAGAGGTTAATTCCTTTTTCTAAAGCCACACAGAATGCCTCGGTGTCAAACTGACAACAACAACAACAAAAGCCAAGAACTCATCCCCTCCAACCTGCTCTCCTTTCTGCTGGGATAGAATTAAGAAACTGGTGGAGGAGGGGAAGCCATGGAGGATGTTGTACATGACAAGCCTTTAACATCAGCTTGTCAAATTTGTTAAAAAGCAAATTCCACTTCTATTCTCCTCGCTCCCATTTTAAGTACCCACGACCCCCAATTCCATCCCCCAGAAAGGTTTCTCGTCTCCTTGTGCTAAGAGGTTAAAATTCAATTCTCCCCCACATGCCATCGGATGCAGGAATATTAACCCCGGCGCTCTTCCCCCCCCCCCCCCCCCCAGGTCTTGTGTTTATCTCCTTTTCATTTTGGTTGGTGGATCTATTCATTTTGTGGGTTGCCCGCAGGTTGCTAGGCAACGGGAGCTCAGCGTGTGGGGCTGGTCCAGGGTGGCTGCCTTCCCTAGCGCTGGCTGCCGGCAATGCAGCCTCCTTGGAAAGCATTTATCATAGAGCGGGCCCTGTAATGGCCACTCAGTGGAGGGGAAATTGAGCTGACCTCAAGGCCAAAGCTGTTAGGGAGACTGGTGGGAAGGCTAAGAGGGTCACAACACCCTTTTCCCACCCACTTAGTGGGCAGCCAGGACCACAACAGCACTGCCACTGTTTTCGCTCCCATACCCCGAGGCTCTGCACCTGAAATAAATGTTTGCTTGACATTAACGATAAAAAAAAGATGAATAAAAATAAAATCTTGTTCGGCCCAGAACAATGGGGCCACTCTATTTGAAGTTAGCCAAAGTGGCTGCCGGATCTCCCCACATTATTTTTTCTCTCCAGTGAGTATAATTAAAATGGGGTGATTTCCCACCTCTTTTGATTTGAGGTCTCAGAGATAAAGAGAAGGTTTTTAGCTCTCTCTGTATCCATGGCATCATCATCTTTAGAAGCCCCTACAAGGATTCTTTTTTGGAAAACATATCGAGCCAATTTTTGTCCAGTTAAATCAGGCATTCTTAACCTGGATTATGTGAACATCTTAAAAAAACGTATTTTGATAACTGCATTTCAATACAATTGGTTTTCTTTGTAATCATGTACATTTTATTTCATATGTTTAAAATCATTATTCTGAGCAGAGGTCTGTCTATGGGCTTCTCTAGACTAGCCAAGGGATTCATATCACACAAAGGTTAAGACTCCTTGAGGTGAATGAACCTATTCTCCCCTATTTTTCAGGGTTAGCAATAAGGAACATTAAAATAAATGTAAGCAAGGAATTTTTACAATATGTTCCCAATGTATTTTTTGCATATTACCCCAATCTGCATTTCACCATCCTCCAAGTTAAAAATCATCAGCTGCTTTGGTTTCTTCTTTTGTCCCGATGTACATGTCTCTTTGCCTGTGTTAATTTTCCAGATCTTCTCTCTTTTTTTTTTTCTGGATACTGCTACACATTGCTGATTGGTCTTTATTTTCAATCCCAATGCAGATTTCAGAAGTATTTTGAGGGGCTTAGAACACAGAACAAAGGAAACAGGGCAAATAAGCAAAGTGCTGGTAACTTAAGCCGAAATGAAACAGCCTTTACAACCTAGGAGGGAGGTCATAGTCGTATATTGTATTGGCAATGACAAAAATCTCTGTGGAGAGGGTTGAGTTGAAGGATGGCATCATGGAGCCGGTGCTGGAACGGGAATCAGAAAGCCCTGGATTTCAGTTCTGGCCTCCACCCCCATCCCCACATACTCATGGTATGACCCTGGGCAGCTCTTTGCCATCTCTGAGCATCAATTTCCTGATCTGTAAATTAATCAGAATGAAACTATCTCCAGGTGTCTATCTCACAGGGCTATGATGAAGACCAAATGAAATAAGCCATATAAGGCACTTGTCAAACCTTGCAATTCTGTATAAACTCAGATCATTCCCTCAAACACTTGCTCTCTATGTGACCCTGGACATGTCACTTAACCTCTGTTTGCCTCAGTTTGCTCATCTGTAAAATAAAGATAAGAGCATATACCTCACAGGGTTGTTGTGAGGATGTACTGAGCTGACACATTTGGAAACCTTAAACTGCTGCATAAATCCTGGCTATTACTATTATTACACTAATATTTATTATTCATTTTAATAGTTGTAAAAGTAGTTGTGAAAGCCTATGGAAATTCCTCATGTCAGTCTGTCATAGACCGGGCTCAGAGAAGAAGACATTGCTGAGCTTGAAGGGACTTCCCAGGCTACCTACTCCACCCTCCTCCTTTCACAGAGGATGGAATTGAAATTAGGGAGGGGCTTGCTCAGGTTCATGCAGGTACTAAGCGTGAGAGATGGGTTTGAAACCAGATCCTTTGACTGCAGAGTCAGTGCTCAGTTCACTACCTCTCTGTAACTAAAAGTCTTAGAAGATACACACACACACACACACACACACACACACACACACATTACAATTATAACAACTATATATTAATAACTTACATTTACATAGCACTTTTGACTCCTAAGGCTACAAGAGGTAGGGGTCCATCAAGGTGGGACTTTGGCATCCAGAAGACCCGAATTGGAGTCTTGCCTCTGACCCATACTATCTGTACTGCCAGAGTTCTTAACTGGCCATCCAAGATTTCACAGGGTCTGTGAATCTGAATAGGAAAAAAAAAAATTACACCTTCATTTTTGCTAACTTCTATCAAAATTTGGCATTCCCTTCAGTTATGAATTTTAAAAAGTTATTCTGAGAATGGGTCCATACGCTTTGCCAACCTTCCAAATGTACCCCTGACATAAGAAGCCTTGCCTAGTGTGACCCTGGACAAGTCACTTAATCTTTATATGTCCTAGACAGCTTTCTGAGACCATAAGTTATAGACAAATAGCCTATTTGCATAGGCAAAGGGAGTTTCCACACCAGAAATCCCTCACACCAAAGAAGTTACAAGACTTGATCAAACAAATGAACAAAACTGTGTCATGTCCTTTCTTGCTTAAGTTTACATTTACAAATAAAGTGCTTGTTTTTGTCTCCCTGAATTTTTACAAAATAAACTGTAATTATCTTCCAAGAGTTCATTTTAGTCAACAAGAATTTAAGTATCTACTATGTTCCAGGCACTGTGCCATGCTTAGGGATTGATCACAAAGTGAAAAACTAAATGTTTTCTACCCTCAAGGAGCTTATGTTCTAAGGAGGGAGACATTTAACAAGAGGTAGACAGAAAATAGATGCAATGTTTTGGGGGAAGGTGCAGGAAGTTGGGAGTTCAGATTATAAATCATTTTTCTCATTAACAATAGTTGATCTCAAGCCTTTTCCTATACCTATGTCTGTTAAAACATTCACAGAAACTGAAATGACCATAACTAGGTTTCTAACTCATAGCTAATGATATTTAAGGTGACCACAACCTACTTCTGGACTCAGTTTAATCATAAGTTAAAAACAATGTTGAGTTAGAAGGAAACTCAGAGGTCATCTAGTTCAATCTCGTCATTTTACAAATGAGGAAACTGAGTCACAGAGCAGTCAAGTGACTTGGTGAAGGCCAGGTTTATGCGAAGCGTTAGAGAAGTGATCTGAAATCAGAATCAGCATTCTGTCTATTGCCTGGAAGTTTTCTTGCCTGTTAGCAGGTTGCTCCAGACCACTGGAATCCCTTTGGGTGCTCTTCATAAACAGCACAGAATCAAGACCCCCAAGGCTGAGCTGGCCTGCCTTCCATCCCTCTATTTCCCCCATTTTCCAACAACAGTGTTTCCCCAACACAAGAAGAGACCAAGTCAATCTCTGCTTCAGTGATTCCCTTGGAAGCCATCAAATAAAAACGTGAACTTTGGAATTGATCAGGATTAATTTCAGTGACACTGTATCATAACATATATCTCTTTGGAGACTCATTTGTTGAACTGCAGATGCAAAGAAAGTGAGGGAGGAAATAAATCAGAATGCATACAGCAATTAGACTTTTTTTTGCCATTGATAGAATACTAAAAATGTCTGATTTATCAAAGCATTAACAAACGGGAGTAAACACAAGACTTATATTTTCTTACAAAATACCCAGAGAGGAAGAATAAAAATAATAATCAAGGCCATGTGCATCGATCAATTTAATTTATAAATATGGCTTCCTTTGCATAGAAGATGGCAATTTCATTTGCTAATTTGAAGAGGGCAACAGAGTGGGATGATTGATGGCGGTAGTCCTGAGAAAAGGGAAGAGTGCTGCTCTCCTCCCAGTGGGCATTTTTCCTGCCTGGAGGAGAGAGTTCTGGGGAAGCTGAGGTAGAGTTAAGCAGGTGCAAACACACAAGCATCCTGGCAGCCATTTTTGTGAAGGTCAGATCCAAGACAAACCCAAGCATCAGAATAACAGTGATGAGAGGAACCAACATCTGGGTGGTGCATAAAGAGGAGAAGCATTTGGCCTTCAGCCTTTGGAGCCTTGGCTCAAAGGTCAGCTCAGTCTTCCTGCTTTTAAGTTTCAATGGGGAAGCTTCCAGACCTGAGATTTCCTCCACAGAGGAAACTTTCCATGCCCACACATACCAACGATTCTGAGTGTGAGTCACAGCATAGCTTAAGACCCAGAGGAGCCAGTCTGCACCAGAGGCTCCTTCCCAGAGGCTGATCCCCATCAACCATCTATGCTTCCCCCATGAGATTGCCTTGCATTCCTTAGGCACATTTTTAATATATACATATATTGATACTTCAGGCAGACTACCCAGAATTCCTTGTGTTCTGGTATATATACACATCAGAACATAAGGAATATATGTGTATACATACATATACATATATGTATATATCATAAGTGTATGTCTACATATATTCACACTCACACAAAGAATATGCACACTATATATATGTATCTATTATATACATACAAGAACATAAGGAATATGTATGTAGCCTATGTGTATATATACATGAAAATACAAGGAATCTACATATATACAATGCATATATATGTTATATACATGAGAAAAAAGGAATATAAAATATACATGTATATTTACATGAGAACACAAAGAATGTGTATACACATATACACGTTATATATGTCTATATATGTGTGCATATGTACATATATACACACCAGAACACACTCTCTCTGTGTATATATATATATATATATATATATACACACACACAATAGATACATATATATATACACCACATATATGCCAAAACACACAAAATATATATGTAACAAATATGCAAAATATAGAACACATCTACACCATCTGTATGTATATACACATGCATACACCTGTATACCAGAGAACAAAGAACATACACATGCACAAACATACATATACATACACATGTAGATATGCACTTCCACATACACTAGAAACAAAGAACACACTACTCTACATATATGTGTGTGCATGCACAACAAAGTACATGTGTGTACATGTATGTACTGCCTATGTGAATATATGTATGTATTGCACATGTATGGGCATGCCAGAAAACAAGGGTTACATTTCATATCTATTATATGTAAAGAATATCTACATATGTGTGTTTGTGTGTATATATGTATATATATCAGAACACAAGGAATATGTGTGTATATAAATATTATCTATACACACATTCCAGAACATAAGGTATACATATATCATATCTATTATATATATAAGGTGTGTGTGTGTGTATGTGTGCACAAGTTTTCTCTCCCAATAGGATATAAAACCCCTTGAGGCAGAGGCTGTCTTCCTTTAGTCTCTGTAGACCTAGCAACAAGCACATATAGTGCTAAACCCAGCTGGTGCAGGAGTTAGCCCACTGCACCTGGAACTGCAAAGACTGAAATTCAAATCTAGCCTCAGATACTTACACAGTGTGACCCTGGGCAAGTCCCTTAACCTCTCTCAGTCTCAGTTTCCTCATCTCTGAATTGGGCTAGTGTGAGGATGCAGTGATATTTTAAAATTAAAAGTCATTTATTAAAAGTCTACCCTTTACAAAGAAAGGGCTGCCTCTTATCTCAATCATTAGAGCAAGAGGCAGACTTCCTTGAAAATATTGTCTTTGGACATGAACAGGCAGTTTTCCAATAAAGAAATCAAAGCTATATATAATTATATGAAAAAAATTTCTAAATCATTATTGACTAGAGAAATGCAAATTAAAAGAACTCTGAGGTACCACCTCACACTTATCAGATTGGCTAATATGACAGAAAAAGGAAATGATAAATGTTGTAGGGGATGTGGGAGAACTAGGACACTCATGCACTGTTGGTGGAGTTGTGAACTTATTCGACCATTCCAGAGAACCATTTGGAACTATGCCCAAAGGCATAAACTGTGCATATCCTTTGAGATATCAAAAAAAGGAGAAAGGATCTATATATACAGAAATATTTGTAGCAGCTCTTTTTGTGGTGGCTAAGAATTGGAAATCAAAGGGATGCACATCAACTGGGGAATGGCTGAACAAATTGCAGTATGTGATCATAATGGAATACTATTGTGCTATAAGCAATGACAAGCAGGAAGATTTCAGAAAAACCTGGAAAGACTTACATGAACTGATGCAAAGTGAACAGAACCAGGAGAATGTTTTACTCAGTAAAAGCAACATTGTTCAGTGAAGAACTGTGAACGACTTAGCTGTTTACAGCAATACAGTGAACCAATACAATTCCAAAGGACTAATGATGAAGTATACTATCCACCTCCAGTGGTATTGTTTGAATATAGACTGGAGGAGGCTATCTTTTGCTTTTTCATTCTTTTTCTTTTATTAGAGAATTATTATACAAAATGACTAATATGGAAATATTTGACATGTTTTCATATGTATAACCTAAATCTAATTGCTTGCTGTCTTCAGGAGAGGGGAAGGAAGGAAGAGAAGGAGGAATAGAATTTGGAACTCAAAACTTTTTTTAAATGTTAAAAAAATGTTTTAACATGTAATTGGAGGAAAATAAATATATTGAAAAACAAAAAAGGGAAAATATTTTCTTTCAATGTCAGATTCCTTCTAAGGTTTTCTGGGAATAATCTCCTCTCTTCATTTTAAACGTAAGATGGCTCATTTGCAAGGAGGGGCTGGGTAGAGGAAAAAGTGCTAGAGGTGCCTTCAAAAGTCTTGGGTTTGAGTCATGACTCTGCCACGCAGGCAGTCTGGGTTATTTTCCAGCCTATTTGCCTTCCTGGAAGCTCAGTTTTTTACTCTGAGGAAAAAAAAAACCTGTTACTAACTCATTAGGGCTTATGTGACAAAGAGAACAGAGTGCTAGGCCTTGGGTCCAGGAGGAACAGTTCCAACCCAATCTCTCACATTTATTATGTGAGTAGAAACAGATCTCTTTACTTCCTGGGGGCTAAGCTTCCTCATCTGTAAAATGGGGTTGAGAAGAGAATCTACTGTCTAGAGTGGTTGTGGGGGAAATCCCCTGAGAACTGTCCAAGGTGGAATGGACTGCCTTGGGAGGTAGCGGGATCCCCATCACTGGAGGTATTTAAACAGCCATTGTATGCCCACAGAGGAGATGTCTCATAGTGGGGATTCTTTTCAGGTATGAGTTGGCCAAAATGGGTCTCTTCCAACTCTGAAATTCTTCAATTCCACAATTCTGGGTGATTTCTGTTTCTTCTAGTTTGCTTAATCAAATAAAAATATGAAGATGCTTAGAAAAGATGCCTTGACCTTTCTTTAGAAAGGCAACTGAAAAGATTTCTTTCAATAAATAGCATCTGCAGCAGTTGTCTAGGAGAACATGAAATTAGAAGCATTAATATGTAAGCTACAACCTGCGAAGTTCATTAATCACTTATCTCTTCAAGCCAGCAACACAAAATACCCCAAATTGGACATTACCCTGAAAGATAGATTGCTCATCTTGGATGTCCTCAGATTTTCGAATGATTCCAACACACCTGAGACATTATAGAGTCAAAAGTAGAAAAATAAAATCAAAGCCAAAATTATAAATTTTATGTTTTGAAGGTATCATTTTAAAAGTTTTATTGATGTCATTTATTTTATAGCTGTCTTTCCCAAAGGGTTTGCCCTAAACTCTGCCTTAACAAAGAAAAAAATAGTTAAAATGGACACAGTGACCATCTCTGACTGTGTATACAACACTCCACACCCTCCACTTTCCACTTGTCTACCAAGGCAAGGGAAGTGTGAGCAAGGGGATCATTTTATGATCTGTCCTCTGGCAGTGAGAGTGGTCACTGTATTTTAGTTACCGTGTTTTAGTATTGTTTTCATTTCTATTGCTGCAGGTATGTTGTTTGGCTCCTTCAAACAATCAACTAATCAATGAGCATTTATTGAATATCTTTTGTGTGCCAGGCATTGCACTAGGCACTAGGAAAATAGATTCAAAAACGATAAAGTCCTTATTCTCCAACAGCTTACTTTCTACCAGGGCAAAACAACAACATAACCATCAAATCTTGCTTTTAATGGTTATTTCCTGTGTGACCTTAGGGCAAGGCACAGCCTCTCTGGGCCTTGGTTTCTTCATCTGTAAAATAAGGGAATTGAACTAGCTGGTCTCTGAGGTCCCTTCCAGTTCTAAACCTGTTCATAATGTTCATAAGTGTTCATAAATGTAGAATATATAATGAAGAACACAAAGTCATTCAGGGGGGAGGAGGTAATTAAAAGTTGGGGCATTCGGGGAAGGTCCCTGCTTCTCTCTCATCAATTTATATGACCCTGATATAGTGATGCCATTTTGGTCCTCTTTGAGCACGATAGTCAATAACCAACCAATCATATGAATCTTTTCAGGTTTTTCAGAATCCTTTGTTCGTTGGTTCTTATAAAGCAGCAACATTCCATTACATCTACATGACACAATTTGTTTACACATTCCCTAATCAATTAGCATCCGCTTGGTTTCCTTATTTTTGGTACCACTAAAAGTGCTGCTCTGAATATTCTGGTACATGTGGAAGAAAGCCTCTTTGGGGGTTTGCTTCCAATAGCAAACAATCAAGAACAAAAAATTTATCATTTAGTGAATTTGTATACTGAGAACACGCTGTGTAACTTATGAGGCCTCCAAACATAACAGTTCCTATTTCTCCACAATCCAGCTAAAAAAATATTGAAGATAACTTACTTCATGCTGAAAAGGTGGGAAAGCAAGACATAAAAATGAATTGTAAACAGGTGAACTGAGTTTTTTCTAAGTGAGTAAGTCTGACCCTTAAAAGCAGACTAGAAAATGGCCAAATAGAATATTATCTTTTATCCAAGGCCCATCGAATAAGGATTGCTTCATTTATTTCAATATTTATAATTCCATTTTGAGTGCTATGATGTAAAAGCACCAAATAGCAAAGCCCTCCTCAGATTCCTCAAAGTGGCATGACCCTTTCATTTGACAAATGAGAAAGCTGAGTCACAAAAGTTAAGTGTCTTGCCCCATATGACACAGGTCACAGGATCAGAGATTTAGATCTAGAAGGGCCATCAAAGGGCATCTCTTCCAACCTCTCATTTTGCAGATAAAGTAACTGAGATACAGAAATGTGTAGTTTCTGCCCAGGTTCGCGCAGATATCACGTTAGCGGGCTCTCTAACTTAGCCCAGCATTCATTACAGTGAACAGTGTTGCCTCCATGGGCTTTTTGGAGGTTCTGTCAAGGGAGCACTAGCTGAGGAAGGGTCTGGCAGACCAAGAACCCAACAACAGTCTGAGTTTGCTGTCCAAGAACCAGCCTAAGCAAGTCTTGGGAACCCACCGCCAGCAAGGTGGCCACTAGGTAAATGAATTCTTTGGTCAGTAAAATCCCCTGAGAAATCAATCAGTAAGCAAGAATTTATTAAGTGTTGACTTATGTGCCAAAATGGGCCCTGCCATCGAGGACCTTGCTTTCTAATGAGGGAGACAAGGTATACACATAGAGGTATGTACAAACACACAGTCATTCTCCATGAATCAAATTAGTATCTGTTTATGTGACTGGGGAAAAAAAAAATCACCAGATGTGGTTCAAGGTTATACTTGAACAACAATGTGAGAGAAATTCACATTGTTTTGAAAAGAAATGTTTTAAAATACATAAAATCTATAAGGTTGCTCCCTGTTTTATTAAAGCATCATACAAAGTACCTCGGAAAGGGCCCCAGTTATAAGAGACCCTTGAAAATATAGGAGGAAAAATCTAAATTGTTCTGCTCAGGTGTCATCGCTTACAATGACAACAACAACAAAACAGCTAACATGTAATCTGGTCTCAGATACTTCCTAGTTGTGTGACCTTGAGCAAGTCACTTAATCCTGTTTGCTTCAGTTACCTCATCTGCAAAATGAACTAAAGAAGGAAATGGCAAAGAAAATCCCAAATGGTGTCACAAAGAGTCAGACATAGCTCAGATGACTAAACAAGAACAACAAAAAAATCAACAGCATTGTTTATATAGTACTTAGTAGTGCCAGGCACTGTGCTAAGGGGTTTTACAAATCTATCATTGCCTTCTCCTCAGATTTACTTGGTGTATGTGTATGGTATTCACTTTTCCACATAAACACTATTTGCCCAACAGAATCTAAGCTTCTAGAAGGCAGGAGATATTTCATTTTATCTTTGTAGTCCTAGCATATAGCCCAGTGTCTCACACACAGTAGATAATGAAAATATTAATAGTAACACATATTAATAACAATATAGGCATAATAAATATTTTAAATAACATTTTATTTCCCAAATTGCATGTTAAAATTGTTTAAACATTTTTTTTAAAGTTTCAAGTTCCAAATTCTATCCTTCCCTACCCCTCCCCCCATCCCACCGTGGTAAGCAATCCGATATAGGTTATACAGGTGCAATCATAGAAAACATTTGCATATTATTCATTTTATACAAGAAGACTCGAACAAAAACAAGAATGAAAGAAAGTGAAAACTCAGATATTTTGGTCTGTATTAAGATGATATCAGTCCTTTCTCTGGAGGCAGATAACATGTTTCATCATGAGTCCTTTGGGATTATCTTGGATCATTGTATTACTGAGAAAAGCCAAGTCATTCATAGTTCTTCATTATACAATGTTGCTGTTATTGTGTTCAGTGTTCTCCTGGTTCTTTGCATCAGTTCATGTAAGTCTTTCAGGTTCTTCTGAAATTGTCCTGCTTGCCATTTCTTATAACACAGTAATAATCCATCACATCCACATACCACAACTTGTTCAGCCATTTCCCAGCTGATGGGCATCCCCCCAATTTCCAATTCTTACCACCACAAAAAGAGTTGCTATAAATATTTTTGTACAAGTAAGTCCTTTTCCCTTTTTAAAAAATCTCTCCGGGATATAGACCTAGCAGAGGTATTGCTGGATCAAAGGGTATGCACAGTTTTATAGCCCTTTGATTGGAGTTCCAAATTGCTCTCCAGAATGGTTAGATCAGTTCACAACTCCACCAATAGCGCATTAGTGTCCCAGTTTTCCCACATCCCCTCCAACATTTGTCATTTTTCCTTTTTGTCATCTTAACTAATCTGGCAGGTATGAGCTGGTGCCTCAGAGTTGTTTTAATTAGGCATCATAAATATAAATAACAAATGTTTGACGAATGAATAAATAGAGGTTTGGGGAGGGGATCTAAGGTGTAAATTCTGTTCTCAAAGTAAGAAAATTAAGCAAGACAATGGGTTCTACATCCCGAGTTCAGACTCAGAAAGAGGTTAGGTGGGATTTCAGGACTGTCCCAGCTTTGAAGTAAGGACCAAATGACAAAGAAAGCACCTGCCATATACCAGGCATATGCTAAGTACTTTGTAAATACCATTTCACAGCAACTCTGGGAAGGAAGTGCTATTATTATTCCCATTTTACAGTTGAGGAAACTGAGGCAAACAGGGCTAAGTGACTTCCCCAGCTAATAAGTGTCTGAGGCTGGATTCAAACTCAGGTCTTCCTCAATTGAGAGGCTCAGTATTTTATCTACTATGTCACGTATGTCTCTAAGGAAGCAGTATATGGATGGAGTCTTAAAGTCAGCAAGAAGTAGATTCAACTCTGACCTCAGAGCCTTGGTCTCCTTGTCTGCAAAAAGTGGGTAATGACAGTACTTACTTATGGGGACTGTCATGAGCTTTAAGTGAAATAGTGTATGTGCCAGGCTGTGCACACCTCCAAGGGTCACCTAAATGTCGGGCTTGATTATTATTTTCTAGTAGACTGTAAGGCCCTTGATGATGTGCACCTTCCATTGTGATCTATGGGCCCCCAGTGCACTTCCTAGCAGAGCATAGTAGGAGCCTCCTAAATGCTTGTGGAGTGAGTAATTGATCACTGTGGCCTTTCCCAAAGCTCCAGCCCTGTCTTTCTGGCTGGGGCAGATGGACTACACTTTTCTCGAACCACCAAGTACAACTCTTTCTTTTTTCAATAACAGTCTTTAAGACTGAATAACAAGGCTGTCAAAGATCATTTGATGGCTGGTCTTTGGTTGCTCTCAATGAAATACAAGCTGTGTTAAAAGGAGGCCTGTTGATGCTGTGGGTTCCCAAGCAGACCAGGAACTCTTCTGTGTCCTGGGACAGAGAAAAGCAAGGGCAGTTCTTGCCTTCAGGGGTCTTACATTCTAATGGAGAAAATAGCATGTATACATATAACTATATTAAAATAAATATAAAATAAATACAAGGTAGTTTTGGAAAGCTCAGGGGACCAGGAGATCAAAGGCCTCAGACAGTAAGGAGCAAGTTCTCTCCTGTACAGTAGGATGCCTAAAGATTGTCAGGCAGATCATTTTTTGAATATACAGGGAAGTGAGTCAAATTTTTAGAAATAAGAGTCATTCACCAGTGGATAAATGGTCAAAGAGACCAAAGCTATCCATAGTCACATGGCAAAATGCCCTAAATCACTATCGATTAGAGAAATGCAAAATAAACAGCTCTGAAATACCACATCATATGT
The DNA here is from genome assembly GCA_028646515.1 of Pseudochirops corinnae. Taxonomy (NCBI): domain Eukaryota; kingdom Metazoa; phylum Chordata; class Mammalia; order Diprotodontia; family Pseudocheiridae; genus Pseudochirops; species Pseudochirops corinnae. The sequence continues at coordinate 351,448,581 of CM053586.1, forward strand.
ATTAGACTGGATAGCATGACAGAAAGGGAAAATGACAAATGTTGGAAGGAATGTAAATTGGGACACTAAGGCACTGTTGGCAAAGTTGTAAACTGGTCCAAACATTCTGGAAAACAATTTGGAACTGCCCAAAGTCTGTAAATCTGTGCCTTTGATCTAGCAATACCACTCCCCGGTCTATATGCCAAAGATATCAAAGAAAAGGGAAAATGACTTATTTGGACAAAAATATTTCTAGCTGCTCTTTTTGGGGGTGGCAAAGAATTATAAATCAAAGGAATGCTCAAAAGTTGGGGAATGACTGAACAAGTTGTGGTATGTAAGTGTGATGGAATCTTATGGTACTATAAGGAATGAGGAGCAGGGTAGTTTCAAAAGACCTAGGTAGACTTATATGAACTGATACAAAGTAGAGTGAGAAGAACCAGGAGAACATTGCACACACAATTAATAGCAATATTGTAACGATGATCAACTGTGAAAGACTTAGCTACTTTCATCAAGACAATGATCTAAGTCGTTCCAAAGGACTCATGATAAAAAAAAAAATCTTTCCATCTCCAGGGAGAGAAATTATTAGCTCTGAATGTAAATTGAAGCATACTTTTTTTACTTTCTCGTTTTTTGTTTGGGTTTTCTTTTGCAACATTACTAATAAGGAACTATGTTTTGCATGACTTTACATATATAATAAAAAAATCAAAGTACTTGTCTTTTCAAGAAGGGGAGAGGGATAAGAGGAAGAGAGGATTAAAATTTTTAAAATTGAAATTGAAAAAAATAATTGCTGACATTTTTACAGTAATTGGGAAATGCCAAAAGAAGTAACAATATATGTATTTTTTAAATCATTACGCAGACCCAAAGTCCAAGTGTACATAAATAAAGCCTAAAACTAAAGGATGGTGGCTATTCTTTTGATGTGGGCTCTTCTCTCTCCTTCTTATAATAACAGACTTCTTTTTCTCTCTATAGGAGATTAGATATTAAATAGGAGAAAAGGAAACAATTTGGGATGGTCTGACAAATCAAGTTGCATGTCTTTGTGTTTTCAGAAGACTGCAATTTTCTGAGCCAAGCCATGTCAGGCCAGGCCAAGCCCAGAATTCTCTTCGAAGGGTCTATCCTGGGTACATTAATTACCAGACAATCCTCTGGAATTAAGTGTCTTTTATGTTTAGAAGCATCTGCTCAGAGGCCTCTAATGCCTCTAAATAGTCCCTTCGGAAGCTTGTTAGGAAGAGTCATGTAATTTTCATTTCCGCTGGCACTGTTGGGGGACAGCTCCTTCAATTTCAGCCACCCTTTGCTTGACCCGCTCCCAAGGTCGGAAACCCCTCTGGAGGATTGCTGAGTCTTTCTTGTTTCTCTGCTAGGAATCTGGATGCAGGTGCCCTTCAGGGAAAACAGTCATTTGGGATACAAGGAAAGCCCTGGTTTTAATAGATGGGGACTTGCGTGTTCTGAAGAGAACAGAGACTGGAGCAGAACTGGCCTGTTGAGCCACTGCATAAAGCAAATCAACATTTTCTCAGAGAACAGAGATTCCATAAATCTGAGGAAATGATTGAGAGAATTCTATGAGGTGATTAATTCCTTATGCAAAATGGAAATGTGGTTTTAAGTTGCATGCCAATGAGATATTGAAAAAGACATCTGGATCTAGAACGTGGGAAATCACATTTGGAATTCTTTTCTCCCAGTATTATGAAGTATTTGTGCTAACTGGTTTGAAAAGTTTTCTGAGTTTGTGTGAATTTAAATTCCTTCTGTTTTCCTACCAAAAGGACAGGTATAGACAGGGCATGGTATACACTCAATTTATTTTATTTTTTGCCAAAACAATGTAATTGAGTTAGGATTTTCAAAATACTCTCTATGCTCTAGGCACCTGGGAGATAAAGACAAGAATGAAAAACAGTCTTTGGCCTCAAGGAACTTTTATTCTGCTGGGGAGAGGAAGGATAACAAATGTACACATTCATAAATGAATTCAATAAGCATTCAGTAAGGACCAGGCATCATGTTGCGCACAGGGGACACAAATGAGGCAGCCTCTCCCCTCAGGAGGCATGTATTCTTTTTTTTTTTATGGGGGGGAACAACGTCAATATAGATGAGTTAATAAAAATGCCAATTTAAAAATACAAAGTGATATCTATGGGATTAGCAACTAGAAAGATTGGGGATGTCTTCTTGCTGGGGGTGTTTGAGCTGAGCCTTGAAGATTGAAAGTCCAAAAGTCAGAGAGACAAAGCAAGAGCATTCCAGGCATGGGGGATAGTCTGCACAAAACCACTGGCTTGAAAATGAATATTAGAACAATAAATATCAGATTGATGAAAAAATGACAACTTTGTCTCAGGATGACTTTGACAGAGAGCATTACACTTGGAAAGATGGTGGCATTGAGATCAACTGCATAAATACTTGTTGGATTTTTATTCAGAAGATCTGAAAAAATAATAATAAAAAAAACATAGAGGTGACTAGGTGGCACAGTGAATAGAGCACCAGCCCTGGAGTCAGGAGGACCTCAGATACTTAACACTTACTAGCTGTGTGACCTTGGGCAAGTCACTTAACCCCAATTGCCCTGCCTTCCTCCCTCCAAAAAGCAAAAAAGGGAAAAAAAAAAACAACCAAAAACCAAGATTCAGATCTTGGCTTTTCTACTTTTTCCTCTATGGGCCTCAATTTCTTCATCTAAAAATGAAATATGTATTAGAAGTCCTTGAAGGTTCCTTTCAATTTTAACTTTATGATCTCATGATCCTACTACAGAGTTCTTTGATTTTTTTTAATCAATGTGATATTCACCAAAGTGCAATGCTATCGATGGAATCCCAATAAGAGCCTTCCTGATTAAGCCATGATACTTATAGAACAGTGCTAAGAGTGAGAGATATCGAGGTTGAAAGGTCATGTACTTATAGCATGTGCTTTTCTTACAATTCTTTAGAATCCCGTTGGGGAAAAAAAAGGAACTTCAGTATCCAACTGTATCTTGATGGCTGTTTTATGGCACTGGGGTTGACTTGCTCAGGTCTGAGGAGGCTCTACTCCTTATCTTAAGTCCTATTTTAGAGTTCTCAAGAGCTATTCCAGTACATGCCAAACTCTGATACCTGTTGAAGGCCAGGGCTAGTTAACTTCCAAGAATCTTATCACCAGGTTGGAGGCAGAGGGATAGATTACCTGATCATGACAACTCTCCAACACAGGCAACTAACTTCAGCCATTTCTCTGACATAATGGTGATGCCTTGGACTTTGGAAGGATGGAGGGTATTAATGTCCTTCACAATCTGGCTCCACGTTACCGTAACCCATTAGATTATAAACTCCTTGATGGCAGGGACTATTTTTTGCCTTTCTTTATATACACAGTACCTGGCATGGGTAGCAGACATTGAATAAATTCTTTCCCACTTTTTGACTTGACAGACTTTTTAGGCATTACTCCCCTTCACACAGTCTGCCCTACATGCCGTCACTGTCCATTGTGCTCCATATCCTACTTCCTTACTGTCCTCCATACCATATCCTTTCTCACCTCTGCTCAGACTCAACTCAAGTCCACTTTTTATGTGATGCCATTCTTGATTCTCCCAGTAAGGATCCTTCCCACTCCTATCCCTAGAAGTGTGTATATAATGTGTTTCCATGAATTATCTCTATCTAGAAAGAGCATAGTATAATAGATAAGATTCGACCTCATAGTCAAGAAGGCCTGCCTCTGAAACATGCTGGCTGTGGGCCCTAGAGCAAGTCACTTAACCCCTTAGTCCCCCAAAGGACTTTAATCACTAGGCGGTTTCTATGCCAATCTGAGTTCTGGTTTTAAAAAAAATTCCAAGTTAGACCAGAAGCTCCCTGAGGGCAGAGAATTCTTTTTATCAGAAGCAATAGTATAGTAGGTATGTATATAATATAGATCATATGTAGTACATATGGTGTATACTTTTATATATACACACATATACATATATGTATATATACATATGTGTATATGTGTGTGCATATACATACATACATATAT
>CM053586.1:351453121-351472916 GCA_028646515.1 Pseudochirops corinnae
TTCCTTCTTTCCTTCTTTCTTTCCTTCCTTCCCTCCTTCTTTCCTTTCTTCCTTCCTTCCTCCCTCCCTCCCTTCCTTCCTTCCTCCTTTCCTTCCCTCCCCATCTCCATGATCTCTATCTATCTATCTGCGAGGTGGAAAGATTGCTGGGCTTGGAGTAAGGAACACTTGAGATCAAATCTTTCCTCAGATATTTGCTAGCTTCATGACCCAGGAAAAGTCATTTGCCCTCAGTTTCCTCAGCCCCTCCCTCCCAGGGTTGTTGTGAGGACCAAATGAGATGCTATTTGTAAAGTGCTCGACACACGTCGTGCCTGGTACATAGTTAAGTGCTATATAAATGCTAACTATTATTCTTCTCTCTGTCTGCGTCTCTGTCTGTCTGTCTTCTCTCTGTCTCCCCCCTTCCTTCCTCCCTCTTTCCCTCCTCTAATATCTAGTATGGATTTATTTGTATACAGTCTCTTTCCCCCACTAGAGTGTAAGCTCCTTGAGGATAGGTAGGGGCTGTTCTTCCTTTTCTTTGTATCTGCAATGCTAAGCATGATGCCTCCCACACAGTAAGCTCTTAATAAATGCTTGTTGACTTGACCATGGTCTTATAGTAAGAGTGCATGCCTACAATATCTTTGACTTGCTGATTGGGCTACACTTGGGAGACTATGACTCCTTAGCACCTTTTGGGGTGAGTGAGGGATGGATTGCTTCAATATTTTGGGGTTGGAGAGACTGAGTCAAAGAATGGATTGAAGATGCTCTAAGGCAGAGATTCTTAATGGTTGTGTGTGTGTGTGTGTGTGTGTGTGTGTGTGTGTGTGTGTGTGTGTGTGTGATGGACCTTTTGGGCAGTTTGATAAAGCTGATGGCCCCCTAATCACCATAGTATTTAAAAATGCAAATAACACCAGGCATAAGATTACAGGGAAAACCAATTACATAGAAATACATTTATCAAAATATTTTTTTAAAAACAAATGCATAGACCCTAGGTGAAGAACTCTTGCTCTGTGGAAAAGTTGACAAACACTGTTTAGGACTCTGAATTAATTAAACCCAGTAACAAACTTAGTTTCAATGACATTCTTAAATCCAATAAAGGATGAACTGTTGGTAGAGAATATGGAAACTGGAGCAACACCCAACCCTTTACAGTGGTACTAGGAACTTACTCCCTAGAGGAAGATCCCTTTACCAATGCAAACCAGCAGCTTCTTTGTACCTAATAGCCAGGGAGAGAGTTGCCTAGACCAGATCCCTGAGAAGTTAAGTCCAGGCACTTTGTTTGGGTGAGGGATGGCAAAATTGGGAAGGGGTGGCCAGAGATTATGGATTTTCATCCTAAAGAGATTTAAGAATGGATATCCTAGGTCAGAGTCCAAAAGCTAGTTAGTCCAATCCACATCTGAACAAAGAAACCCCATGTCAACATTGCTGACAAGTGGATAATCTAGATTTTGTCTAAAGATCTCCAATGAGAGGGACCCCATTATCAATCAACCGATCAAAAGGATTTATGAAGAGCCTACTCTATACCAGGAACAATGCTAAATGCTGGGGATACAAAGAAAAAGCAAAAATACTCTCTCCCCTTAAGGAGCTTACATTCTAATAGGGAGACAAGATGGATATAAATAGGTATATACAAAATATATTCAGAATAAATAGAAGGTTGTCTCAGAGGAGAGGGCTTAGCAGTTGGGGAGGCTGGGAAAGACCTGCAGAAGAAAGATTTTGAGATGAATCTTGAAGGAAGATAGGGGTTTTAAGAGGTAGAGATGAAGGGTGTGGAATGTGGGGCACAGCATCCCAGTAAGGGAGACAACCTTTGCAAAGGCACAGAGATTGGAGATGAAACACAAGGTATGAGGAACAGCCAAGAAGGCCAATATGGTGATACCCAAGAGTTAGTGAAGCAGAGTCAAGGAAGAGGAAAATGAGTGTGAAGAAATTTAAATGTCAGATAGAGGAATTTATATTTGATCCTAGATATGAAAGGGGACCACTTTAGCTTTAACAATTAGGAGGGTGACATCATCAGAATCACATGCGCAGTTCTGTGGTGGATGGACTGGAGAGGGGAGAGACTAGTCAAGGTCCTGAGCCTGTCTCAGTCTTTAGTAACTCCCTGTAACTTATTCATAAGCTTCTAGAGGTTAAGAACCATGTATTTGTATCCCCTTCAGTGCTGAGAGGAACACCTTCCTTGCAAGTTGAGAAGCTATATAGGGTAATGGAAAGGATGCTTGACTAGCTATAGTTAAATGGCCAGATGAAAAAAGAATTTATTAAGTGTCTAATATATACCAACCACCATTCTAAGCACTGGGTATACAAAAACTGAAGTGAGGCAATCCTTGTCCTCAAGAAGCTTATATTCTAATAGGGGGAGGTGATACATATAGGGGAATGATGTGCAGGCAGGAGGTTACTGGGATAGTGAATGGAATTATAAAGAAGTAGATTGATGCCTTTTTCAGGAGCAATGACAGTATAACCTGATAACTCTCTTTGACACTGAATAATGCATTTGAAGGTGGCTGGCTGGATTGGAATTCTTTAGCTTGTAAAGATTCATAGACTGAAAAGAGACTAAGTCTTGAAGCAACAAGGTGCTTCTTCCCCTCCCAGAAGTTGAGTCAAGATACTGCAAGAGACAGGGTTAGAGACAAGATGGTGGAGTAAAGAAGCACTCAGCTGAGCTCTCCCAGCATTACCCTCCAAACAACTTTAAAATAACACCTCAAATTGAATTCTGGAATGGCAGAACTAACAAAAGATGAGAGTGAGACATTCTTCTAGCTCCAGACAACATAGGAAGTTGGAAAGAGAGATATGTGACACAAGGGAGGAGGCTGTCCCAGAGCCCATGTGGATGAAACACCATTGTTGGGACTAAGTGGTAGTGACAGAAGCAGCAGCTTTGGGAGCTCTCAAGCCAGAGACAAAGATAACACCTTGGAAGCATCAAAAAAATTCCAAGCCCCCAGAACTAGATCTGAAAACAGAAGTGTAAAAAAGCCTGAAGCTTGAAGCAGATCCTATCACCCATATCAGGACTAGAGCCCAACATTAACATAAAGTTCCAGATCAAGAAATAGGGTGGAAAATGAGAAAACAACAACAACAACAAAAGAGCCTGACAATCAAAAGCTACTATGGTAACAGCAAAGATTGAGACACAAATTGAAAAGAAGACAATAAAGTCAAAACAGCTAAAAGTAAAGCATCAAAGAAAAATGTGAATTGAATACAAGCCCAACAATAATTCCTGGAAGAACTAAAAAATTATTTTCAAACTCAAATAAGAGTGGTAGAGGAAAAATTAGGAATCAAAATGAAAGCAAAGGAATAAAATTATGAAAAGACAATTAACATCTTGATAAAAGAGGCACAAAAATACTGAAGAAAACAACTCCTTAAAAAACATAATTGACCAAATGTAAAAATAAGTACAAAAGCTCACTGAAGAAAATATTTTTTAAATTAAAAACGGGCAATTAGAACTTAATGACTCCATAAGATATCAAGAAACAATTTTAAAAGGTCAAAAAGAATGAAAAGTAGAAAAAATATCTCAAAAGAGAACTTTTACAGCGCAGGGGGAAATGGTTGGGGGTACAATGCTTGAATCTCACATCTAAATTGGTTCAAAAAGGATCTATATGTGTGTGGGTATACATATACATGTGCATATGCACACCCACATATATACATATACATACATACACATATGTGTGTGTATATATGTGCAATAAAAATCTATCTTACCTAACAGGGAAGTAAAAGGGGAAAAGAATAAGAGAAGGAGGGTGGTGACAAAAGGGAGGGCAGATAAAAGAAGACAATGGTCAGAAACAAAACATACTTTTGAGGAGGATCAAGATAAAAAGAAAGAGAAGGGTAAACAGAATTGTGAATGTTAATGGGATGAACTCACCCATGAAATGGAAGCAGATAATATAACGGATTAGAAACTAGGATTCAATCATGATCTCAGACAAAGCACAAGCAAAAATAGACCTAGTTAAAAGAGATAAGCAGGGAAACTATATCTTGCTAAAAAGGAACCATTAGATAATGAAGTAATATCAATACTAAACATATATGCACCAAACAGCCCAGCACCAAAATTCTTAAAGGAAAAGTTAAATGAATTACAGGAGGAAATTTGTAGTAAAACTATACTAGTGGGGGACCTCAATTTTCCCCTCACAGATCTAGATAAAACTAACCATAAAACAAATAAGAGATAAGCCAAGGAAATGAATAGAATCTTAGAAATGTTAGCTATCATAGCCCTCTGGATAAAACTGAATGGGAATAAAAAGGAATATACCTTTTTTGCAGTTGTATATAGTACCTTCACAAAAACTGACCATGTAGTAGGGCATAAAAACATTACAACCAAATGCAAAACAATCAGAAATACTAAAAGCAACCATTTAAAATCAAAATGCAATAAAATTATATTTAATAAAGGCCCATAGAAATATAGATCAAAAGCTAATTGGAAAATAAACAATGTAATCCTAAAGAATGAGTGGGCCAAAAAAATTCATAAAAGCAATCAATAATTTTATTAAAGAAAATGGCAACAATGAGATAACATCTCAAAATTTGTGGGATGTGCCCAAAGCAGTGCTTAGTTGTGGGAAAATGTATATCTCTAAACATATACATCAAAGAGGAGGGAAAGAACAGATCAATGAATTGGGCATACAACTAAAAGAAAAAAAACTAGAAAAAGAACAAAATAAAAATTCCCAAGTAAACACCAAAATAGAAAACCTGAAAATCAAAGGAAAGATTAATAAAACTGAAAGTTAAAAAAAAAAACCATTGAACTAATACATAAAACTAGGAGCTGATTTTATTGAAGAAAAACTTTAAAATAGATAAACCATTCATTAATTTGATTTTTAAAAAGAAGAAAACCAAACTATTAATATCAAAAATGAAAAGAGTGAATGCATCACCAAATGAAGATGAAATTTAAAAAATTATTAGGAGTTATTTTCCCCAATTACTTGCCAGTAAAACTGACAATGGATGAATATTTACAAAAATATGAACTGCCTAAATTAACAGAAAAAGAAATAGAGTACTTAAACAATCCTATCTCAGAAAAAGAAACTGAGCAAGCCATAATTGAGTTCCCCAAGGAAAAAAATCCCCAGGGCCAAATGGATTCACAAGTGAATTCCATCAAGCATTTTATTGGGAATGATTAATCCCAGTACTATATAAACCATTTGAAAAAATAAGTAAAGACATTCTACCAAATTCTTTTTGATACAAACATGGTTTTTTATACCCAACCAGGGAAAGCAAAAACTGAGAAGGAAAATTATAGATCAGATTCCTTGATGAATATAAATTCAGAAATTTTAAATAAAACACTAGCAAGGAGATTATAGCAAGATATCACAAAGGTCATACAATATGATCAGGTGGGACTTACACCAGGAATGCTGGGCCAATTCAACATTATGAAATTTATCAATATAATTGACTGTATCAATAACAAAACAACAAAAATCATATTATATAAATAGATGCAAAAAAAGCCTTTGACAAAATACAATACCCATCCCTATTAAAAACACTAGAAGGCATGCAGATCAATGGAGCTTTCCTCAAAATGATAAGTAATATCTATCTAAAATCAAGAGCAAGCATCATCCATAATGGTAATAAACTTGAAGTCTTCCTATAAGACCAGGGGTGAAGCAGGGATGTCTATTATCACTGCTATTATTCAATATTGTATTAGAAATGTTAGCTATAGCAATAAGACAAGAAAAAGAAATTGAAGGAATAAAAATAGACAATGAGGAAATAAAACTATCACTCTTTGCTAATGATATGGTAGTATACTTAGAGAACCCTGGAGAATCAATTTTAAAAAGCCAGTTGAAATAGTTAACACCTTCTGCAAAGTTATAAGATACATACTACCAACAAAACTGAATGGGAATAATATTTCCTTCCAAGAAGGAAGAGATAAAAACAGAAATTCCATTTAAAATAACTGCAGACAATGTAAAATACTTGGGAGTATACCTGCCAAGACAGATCCAGGGATATCTGAACATAATTACAAAACACTTATAACACAAATAAAGACAGATCTAAACAACTGCAGAAATATTAATTGCTCATAGATAGGTTGCACCAATATGATCAAAATGACAATTCTACCTAAGTTAGTACTTGTTCAGTGCCGCAGAAAACTACCAAAGAATTATTTTCTAAATCTAGAAAAATAGTAACAATATTCATCTGGAAGATGAAAAGGTCAAGAATATCAAGAGAATCAATGAAAAAAAAGTTAAGGCAGGAGACCTAGTAGTTCCAGATTTCAAACTAGATTACAAAACAGAAATCATCAAAACACTCTGATACTGGCTAAGAAATAGAGTAGTGGATCAGTGGAATAGATTGAGTATACAATACACAGTAGTAAACTACCATAGTAATCTAGTGTTTGATAAATCCAAAATTCCAAACATTTAGAATAAGAACTCAATATTTGACAAAAATTCATGGGAAAACTGGAAAGCAGCTTGGCAGAAACTAGACATAGATGAGCATCTCATACCATATACCAAAATAAGGTCAAAACAGATAAATTATTTAGACATAAAGGGGGATATAATAAGTAAATTAGAGGAATGTGGGGAAATGTACCTGTCAGATTTATGGATAAGGGAAGGGTTTGTGACCTAATAAAAGATAGAAGAGATTACAAAATGTAAAATAGATGATTTTGATTACATGACATTTTTTTAAAAAAGCTTTTGCAGAAACAAAACTAATGCAGTCAAAATTAGAAGGGAAACAGGAAACTGAGAAAATATTTTGCAATGAGTTCCTCTGTTAAAGTCTCATTTCTCAAATATATGGAGAACTGTATCAGATTTATAAAAATAAGAGTCATCTTCCAGTTGCTAAATAGTCAAAGGATTTGAACAGGCAGTTTTCACAAGAAGAAATCAAAGTTATTAATAGTCACATGAAAAATGCTCTAAATCACTACTGATTAGAGAAATGCAAATTAAAACAACTCTGAGACATTACCTCATACCTATCATGACAGCTAATAGGACAGAAAAGGAAAATGACAATCGCCAGAGGCAATGCAGAAAAAAAAATGGGACACTAATGCATTGTTGGTGGAGTTGTGAACTAGTCCAAACATTCTGGAGAAGAATTTGGAACTGTGCAAAGGGCTATAAAACTGCATACCCTTTGACCCAACAATACCACTACTAACTCTGTATCCTAAAGATTAAAGAACTATATGATATATATATATATATATATATATATATATATATATATATACTTACACACATACTTACACACACATATATGTGAAATAAAAGGTAATGAAGGTCGGTGCCAACATCTGGGAGGACCAAGAAAGGTCTTGTTTAGAATGTGGCATAAAAAGGTCACCTTGAGGTCACTTAATTTAATAGCTAGCATTATCCCCACAACAACCCTGGGAGATGGGTGGTATTATTAATCCTGTTTCACAGATAAGGAACTTCAGGTAGACAGAGAATAAGTGACTTGCTCAGGGTCACATAGCTAATATATGTTCGAAGCAGGATTTTAACTCAGGTCTTCCTGATGCCAAGTCCAGAATTCTATCCACTGTGCCACCTAGATTGGCTTTGATTGTCATCATCTTCAATGTCCTCCTCCTCCTCCTTTTACTCTTCCTCCTTCTCCTCCTCCTGTTCTTCCTCTTTCTCCTCTTCCTCCTCCTTCTCCATATAGTTCTTTAAATCTCCATAGCTCTTTACATACACTATCTAATTCAAGCCCTGTAACAGCACAGTCCTATAGAGCCCCATGTTGAATGACGTCCCCAGCATCACATAGCCCATATGTGTCAGAGGTCATGCAGTTTCTCAGGTCCAATTTATAGCTAAGGAAACTGAGTCTCAGAGGAGTCCAATGACTTGCCCATGGCCAGCCCACTGTAAGGCTCAAGGTGGGAGCCAAGACAGGGCTACTCCCAACCACAAAGCCAGCTCTTCTGCTCAACAGCCCTGGCTCGTTTCATCATCTCTGGGCTGGGATAAGAAGGAAAGCCTGTTGTTGAGTATCAGACCTAATACTGTATGGATGAATACTTTAAATACCAAAAAGAAGTAAGTCAAGTCAACCAACATTAATTAAGAGCCTGCTGGGTGTCAGGCACCATGCTCGGTGCTGAGGATACAAGGAATGGCCCGATTCACAGTACCTGCCTTCAAGGAGCTTCCAGTCCAATGGAAGAGCTCATCCTCTCACATGAGGCCTTGGAATGGGGACACTACAGAATGATTCTGTCATGTCAGCTTCAGTGATCTCCAAACTAAGGGAGCCCAGAGCAGCCTGGGGGCTGGCTGCCCCTCCAACCATCATCAGTCCAACCCTGCTACCGTTTTATTGATCGTTTAATTCAGTCCTGAGCTTTCCTTAATCAGAATTCACCTCCCATGTCTGCAAGCCCGATACTGACCTAAACAAGATAATATTTCTAATTTTTTAATGTGGTGGCTAGAAATTAAGCATTTGTTAATTTAGAAAGAGAGCCGGCAAGCCCGGCCAAGGCCCTTTGTGTTGTCTGGAGAGTTAGAACAATTCTCTCCTGGCAGTTAGCTTTAAGATCGTTAAATGGGCCTCATTGGCAATCTATTTGCAGAAGATTACCGCCCATCTAAATTGACCCTGAAGGAAGACTTATTTCATTAATGGGCTGTCCTGGGCTAATGCATAAAGCTAGAAAAATATATCTATTAAATTCTTAATGTGTAAATGATGTTTCTGGCTTTCTTCTTAATTACAAAGCAAAATGAGCCTGAAGTGTGCTCTGTCTAGGAAAAAATGATCCATTTTATCCATCTTTGAGGGAAGAACTTTTTTTGGTACATTCCCAAATGCCAGACAGAAAAGATCTTTGGGAGTAAATAGACTCTAGTCTCACCACTACCAACGGAAGCGAGGCTAATGCAGAGAAAGGTGGTAGCCAACAGGCACTGAATGATGCATACGCTGTCGGTCATAGCCAATGTATTTGTTTGTTTTGCTTAATTAACTGCACTCCGTTGCTAACATGGAAAATTCTCTTGGGGGGGGGAGAGGAATGGAGTTTATTAGGAAATGAGAATGACTTTTTAAAAAATCAATAAAACATTTTCAAATGTTTAAGCTTTCTCCTCCAACTGAGTTTCCCCCCCTCTAGATTATAATAAAAACAGTAAGAATTTGCCTTCCATCTTCAGCTCTAAAGTGTGGCTCTCACCATATCATCTCCCAGTTCAGAAGGCTGAAATGGCTCCCTGTGGCCTCCAGGACAAACCCAGCTTCTTGGTCCTGCCCACCTCCTGGTTCCAGCCCCATCCCACATACTCCTCACTACCATTCTCCATTCCAAACAAAGGGCCCTGTTCGCTTTTCCTCCTACATGGTATTCCATCTCTCATATCCAATTTGTTTCCCCCACTGGTAGGAATGTTCTCCCTCCTTATTAAGGGTTCCCTATGCTAATGAAACAGATCTAATCAGAAAGAAAAAGTAAATTCCCGGCACCCAGCATGGTGACCAGCACCTAGGAGGTGTTTATTAAAAGCCTGACAAATTGAACCTAATTGGCTCTTCCTCAATCCATTCCAAAGCTGGGGCTTTTTCCTGGAAGGATTCCTCAGCTGACTTCCTGCGCCTCTGTGCAAATGCAAAACATGGGTGAGCGCAGATCTGGAGATGAATGATGCTGTGGTATTGCTAGCTGATAAGATATAAGCTGAATATTAACACAGTCTATAGAAAGAGATTTACTGTACATATATATTTCCAGTGTATGCGCTGAGCCGCCTAACTATGCAACGACTAAAATCATAATATAATATAATGATAACTAAAGGGACCCGAGAGCAGCCCCATTTATCTATTTTAGGATGGCTTTTTAGTGGCAGAGGAAATAGAGAATGAGCAGAGAGGCTTCTTCCTCAAGGAGGGGAGAGGGGTAGTTTTTCTTTGGGGATTTAAATGGTTAATGTCAATCAATTGGCAAATGTTTATTAAACTCCTACTATGTGCTATTACTAAGATAATGGAGAGACTGTCCCTACCCTCAGGAAGTTTGTATTTAACTACATATCTGTTACTAATACCTATTCCCCTTAGACAAAAATTACTGTTACTAATACCTATTCTATTGCTAACATCTATTCTCTTTAGACAAAATTTACAATTACTAACACCTATTCCCCTTTATTAATGTCTGTTCTCCTTAGACAAAAATTTACCGTTACTAATATCTATTCTATTGCCAATATCTATTCTCCTTAGACAAAAATTTCTATTACTAATATTCATTCTATTACTAATATCTATTCTCCTAGGATAAAAAAAATAATAATAGCATTTATGTAGAACTTTGAGGTTTTCAAAGCACTTTACAAATTTTCTATCATTTAATCTTTACAACAACTCAGGGAGGCGGGGAAACTGAGGCAGACAAAGGCTAAGTGACATGCTCAGGATCACCCAGCTAGTCAGGGTCCGAAGCTGGATTTGAAGTCGGGTCTTTTTAACTCTAGGACCAGCACTCCATACACTGTACAATCTAGCTGCCCCAAAAAGGTATGGAAGAAAAGTAGAACTCCTGGCTGACCGGAATCCCAGCTATTCAGAGCTGGAAGGGTCTTCTTTTAGTGAATATCTAGTTCAATATATCCTTACAGGAACCCCATTTACAACATGCCCCTAAGGGATTTTCTGAACCCCCCAGCTGCTGCTGTCCTTCCAGCTAAGGTTATCCATTCTGTCTGTGTCTTATATTTCATTTATGCATTTTATCTTCCCTCTTTGTGAGGTCCTTGAAGGCAGAAACTGGTTTTATTTTTTCCTCTGTATTCCCAATACCTAAGAAAGGTTCTAACTTAATAAATGTGCTTAATGAAAGGGTGCTTAATAAATGCTTGCCAACCTTGGGCAAATATTTTAACCTTCCTGGACCTCAGATTCTTCATCTGGAAAATGAAGGGTTGTGTGAGATGACCTCGAAGGTCCCTTCTCATTCTTGACATATAATCCAAGGATTGGATGAATATGGCATGATCTGAGGCTCTTTGCCCCTTAGTTGCCTATCTCGGGTACTCTCCAGCCTTCTTAAACTGTGGGTCCTAGAGGTGAACAGAGCATGCTATATGTGGACTGACCAGCGCAGACACTTTCCTCCTTATTTCTGGAAGTTTATAGGTTATACATTTCATGGTCTTCACTCAATTCCTCCATAGAGAGTGGGAACCAAATATTTCCTATTCCTCATGACAACTTTCAGATATTCCAAAGCAATGGACACGCATGAATCTGATGGGTATCTGTATACTTATGTCTATACTCCAAAAATGGAATATTTCATCAGCATGGGCCAACTCTCCACAGATGCAGATGGCAACCATTAAAGAGTTTCCTAAAGTTGCGGAGTCTGAGAAGACATATTGGATAGGGGTCAGCCTCTCTCTGCTTAGCCAGGTTGGTCCTTGGATAGTCAATATAGAATCTATCTTCAGGCCCTTAGCTAAAGCCAGGCTGAGAGGCTGGCCAAATGGCACAGACTTGGAGAACCCAGGGGCTCCTGTATATCATAAGGAGGCTTCAATAATTAGGTGTTCTATCTTCAGGGTAAGATATAAATATGGACAAATATACACCCACACCCACACCCAGACACACACACACCCAGACATACACACACGCACACGCACACACACACGCACACACACATGCACACATGCACCCCTCTGCCTCCCACACTCACTCGACCCCAGTATGGGATTTTGACATTTTTATATGATTTTTTAAAAAATGTATTACAAAAACTTAAAAGTGATTTTGACTGTAACATTTACTCTATTTCCTCCTATCCATGACAGTGTACTTTAAATACAAATAATTATAAGCACATATTGGAATAATTACAAACATATTAAATACAAATAGATACATGCATGCCATTATAAATAATGACAAGCAGGGATCATTTTTACTTTAAAATAAGATATTTTGTCTCCTTTATTTTTTGGCTTTGAACAAAAAAGGAAAAAAAGGAAACATCAATGGACTCAGTTTGGTCCTCTGAGATATTCTTCAGTTCCTGTGATTTCATTGGCATAGGGGATTCCCAGTGAGAAAACTCCATTCACTAATACAGGTCAGCACCTCAAAATTTGCCTGGGGCAGTACTAGGAGAGTGCAAGTGACTAACTCAGGGTCACACAACTAGTATCTGTGTCAGAGGTAGGATTTAAACCCAGATCCTTTTGATGCCAAAGGCATCTATTGCTTCTCACAAAACAACAGGCAAACTTTCTTAATTACACAGCTAGGTATCACAATGGTTAGAGCACTGGGACTGGAATCAGGAAGACCTGAGTTCCAATCCTATTTCAGACACTTACTAGTTGTTGTCACTTAATCTCTGTCTGCCTCAGTTTCCCTAACTGTAAAGTGACAATAAAAGCACCCATCTCCCAGGGTTGTTGTGAGGATCAGATGAGACAGTCTGTGCAAAGCATTTAGCACAGTGCCTAGCTCTCTAGCTGGCACATAGTAGGTGCTGTATAAATGTTCATCATTATTCTGCTTAGTGTAACCTACTATTAAAATGGAAGAGGCCGTGGGAAAAGCACCAGTGCCGGAGGATGATTATCTGAGTTCAAATCTTGACTCCTCTTACCACCCATGTGACCTCGTGCACTTGGCCTTGAGTTGTCCTCATCCCTACAATGAAAGGAGTTGGCCAAGACAAGGACTGCATTACATTCTAAGCATTGCTGAGAACTCCAAAGAGCTTTTGTTTCTATGGCTCATGTAAATAATCTTCGGTATTATTATGAAAATCATTTGAACCTTCCACCCCCCAAGGGGGTCCTGGGGGCAGCTGGGGTCTTCAAACTGGTCTTGGAGAACTGGTGAGCGTCTCTAGAGACCCTCAATAGGATCTGGGGGTGAACCTCAGCTCCCAGTCACCCCAGTTCTCTGTTCCTCGGCAACCTCTTCTGTGAAATAAAAAGGCTGGTCTTGATGACCTCTAAGTAAGGTCCGTTCCAGGCTAATTCTGTGATCCACAGATCCCAGACAAAGAACATTCCCATCGTAAATGACTTATCATAGATTCCATCCATGCATAGTACTTATCTGACAGGGTTGTGGTCATGATCAAATGACATAATGTATGCAAAGAACTGGGAGATAATAAAAGTTCTACATGTCAGTTATCTTCTTCTTTATCATCATCCCTAAAAGGTAAACTTATATATGGTTATATTTTTTCAGAAAACAAAAAATAGCCAAAATTAAATTTTTGAGCTCTACTTCTTACTTCCTGGGGAGAAGATATTGGGGCAGAAGCAACTGGAGGAGGAGAAGGGATTGAGCCGAATCAGAAGAAAGCTGTGAAGGCAACTTGGAGGATTTTGGAATTGTAAGGAAGCCCAAAGACTGTATTTGGGAGAACTTGAGGAAAAGGTGAAGGGTGATGACCCAAAGAGAAGGGCTCAGTCTAAAGGAGGACTGAACATGAAGGAGGAAAAGGGATGGGGAGTACTGAGAAGAGGGAACAAAAGGACTCAAGTGTCTGGCAAGGAATTAGCAAGGTAAAGTAAATAAGAAAAGATCAGTCAAATAAGATAAGAGGTTGGAGTGAAAAGGGAAAGCTGAAAGGTAGGAAGCCTGGAGAGAAGGATATCACGATGCTAAAGAGGTGAACTGGAAACATTCAAAAGCAGTTTGAAAGACAAGGACTGAGGATCTTATTACAGTTAAAAATGGAGAGCAAGATTTACTGTGCGAGGAATCACATGGAGAAGAATGATTGTTATTTCTGCAATGACCATTTATGGCTACAATGCAATCAGGTCTCCCTCCCAGAAGAGAGAATGAAGCAGTTCTAAGAAAGTTCTCCATCTTATTCCACACTCTAGGTTATTGGGGACAATGAATGTTTGTTAAAAAGAATAACAATTGGGGCAGCAAGGTGGCACAGTGAATAGAGCATCTGCCCTGGAGTCAGGAGGACCTGAGTTCAAATCCAACCTCAGACACTTGACACTTAACTAGCTGTGTTATCTTGGGCAAGTCACTTAACCTCAATTGGTTTGCATTCCCCCCTCTAAAAAAAAAAAAGAGTAACAATGAATAAAACGAAAAGTAAAAGAGGGCTCTGTATGCCCCCCAAAAGGTAGAAAAAAGATGGGAAATGGCACAGGGGAAATCTTCCCTCTGTGAGGAGGAGGGAGTATAGAAGAGTCATGCACAAAGAAAGAAAAGAAGATAGGCTTTGAGATAAAGCACTGACCTCTCAATAGTGTGAGAATCAAGTGGGGTAATATGGATAAAGTGTGCTGCAAATTGTAAAGTACAATAGAAATGCTAGCTTCTTGTTGTTGTTGTTGTTTTTCATGTAGAGCTAAGAAACCAATTTGAGTCTCTTCCTAAAGAGAAAGGATCTGGATGCTCTCAGAAGGATCCACAGTTTTTCCTCAAAAAAAGAATTCTTCCTTTACTAAGTAGATCCCCGGGTACTGTTGGGTGACACTTCATGGGCTCAGACATCTCCAATTGGAAAGGATTTCAGTTGTCATCTAATCCAGCCTTCTCATTTTAGAGAAGTTAAGTGATATGCCAGACTCACAAGGCAATTGTACAGATCAAATGAGCAAACACATTTTAGGTCTTTTACAAAAATTAAAGTGCAAAGTAAATTCTGGATGTTGTTATCACCACCACCACCACCATCAACTGCATCAGATCATCACTACCACCACCATCATCACCATCAAATCAAAAACTTAAAGCTGCAAGAGACCTTAAAGGTCATCTAGTCCAATGAGCTCATTTTACAAATTGGAAAACTGAGGCTAGGCAGCTTAAGGGACTTCATGATCAAAGGGTGTAAGTAGAAGAGCTAGGATTCCAACTTTGGTCATAAGATCATAGAATCCTAAATTTGAAAATGGATAAGACCTCAGAGGACCTTTTGTTCAATTCCTTCATTTTACAGATAAGGAAACTGAGACTGAGACTCAGAGAGGTTAAATAATCCTCCAAGGTCACACTTGTGGTAGCATGAGGAGTGGGATTTTAACTCAACTTCTCTGACTTTGGAGACTGCACTTTCATTCTCTCTCTCTCTCTCTCACTCTCTCTCTCTCTCTCTCCCTCTCTCTCTCTCATACACACACACACGCCACATACACACAGACACACACACTCACACACACACACACAACACACACACACACCAAGTAAAGGTCAGAGCAAGTAAAAGAAAAGTAGTAGTAGTTGGTGATGCCCTGCTGAAGGACCCTGAGGTAGCCATTGACCTGATAACAACAGTAGAGGAGTCTGCTATCTTCCTAGGTCCAGTATGTAAGACATAATATTGTCAAAAACTTGTCAAAACTGATGATGACTGTGCCCTTCTGGTGATTCACATGAGCACAAATAGTACTGCCAGAAGGAGATTAAAAAGCATTGCCTTGAGTTTAAAGAGTCATGGACAAGAAACTGGAGTCTATATGATTACCAGTGGTATTTTGAATCACTGCCTCCCTATCTCCAGTGTCAAAGTTCAGCTCTCTTGTCTCTACCCCACACTGACTCTCAGACTTGAAGCCATCAGCAGATTGAATCAGCCTGTTCACCATTCCATCATCTGAGTCAGCAGGTAAACATTAGCCACTCTGGCTCTCAGATCAGCCTTCCTAGGCTCCATCGGATATGATCCCTCAGGCTGACATTGATCCATTGATAATTACTCTTTAAATCCAGGCTCCCCATCATTTATACACCAAACTAATATGGTGGGGTCTTGGGGGCATTTTCTGAATTTCTGGATGGCATTGTCATGTGGTACAAAATTAAAAGAAACCTTACTAAGTCAAGATTTATACAACCTTGGCTTCTTCCAATGTCTGAGGTTTCTCTCTGCCATAGAAGGAGATTGGACTGGTCTGAAAAGGAGTTTCTTGAAGCCACAGGGCCCATCATGATCTAGAATTAATACATAGATTGTGATCATTCTTTAAGAGCATTTTGCAGCATCCCAGAATTCCAGAGTAAGAATGAAGCAAAGCAACCAGCTGGTCCAACCCCCACATGACCAAGAATCCCCTCTATAGGGCAACAAAGAAGTGGTTATCCATTAGCTTGAAGACCTTCAATGAGGCGGAAACAGCTGCCTTCCACCATAGCCCATTCCTCTTTGGGGTTGTTCTCATTGTTAGGAAGACTTTTTCCAACACTAACACTAAATTTACTTCTTTACAATTCCCACACATTGCTGATAATTACACTTTCTGGGGATAAGTGGAATATGTCTTATCTTTCTTCCACAGGACAGCCCCTTGAAAATATCCATCATATTTCCCTCATGTTTGCTCTTCTCCACGCTAATCATCCCTACTTTCCTCATCCAATGCTCATGTAACATGGACTTAAGGATCTTCACCATCCCAGTCATCCACCTCTGAATGTATTCTACCTTATCAACTTCATTCCTAAAATGTGACACTTAGAACTGAACACAATATTCTCCATTTGATCCAACCAAGGCAGAGTACAGGAATAGTGCCATATTCCTAGATACTGTACCTCCTCTTATGCAATATACAGTCCCAGTAGTTTTTATTTGGGGGGGGACTGCCATATCACCATTGACTCATATTGACTTTATGGTCCACTAAGACCTTCAGATCTTTTTTAGACAAGCTGCTGTCTAATCATGCCTCCCTCATTTTGTACTTGCAAATGTGATTTTTCTGAGCCCCAGGATGAGACTTCACATTTATCCCCAGTGAATTTTATCTTATTTGATCTGACTCACTGTTCTAACTCATCAAGACCATTTTGGTTTCTGTCTCTGCCATTCAATGTGTTATTGTCCATTCACAATTTTGTGCCATCTGCAAATCTGAAAAGGATGTCATTTACAAATTTATTGAAGTCATTGATAAAAATACTAAGATACAGATCCCTGGGGCACTACACTAGAGACCTGCCAAGCTGAACTACCTAAAACTATTAATGACTACTCTTTCAAGCCTTTAAGCCAATTGTCAATATTGAATCTCTCTGAGAGATTCACTTGGTTCACACCTCTCCATCATTTCCATGGAATTAACATCAAATAGCTCTTTTTGAGGGGAGCAAAAACCCAGAAGTAAATTAATCAGAGGCAGCCAGATGGTACAGTGGCTAGAGGGCTGGATCTGGAGTCCTAATATAAATGTAATACCAAATACCAAATAACTTTGAAAATGATTAGAATTCCAATAACTTCAGTGTTCCAACAGTGAAGCATGACTCCTATCGGCAGAGAGGATGGGAACATGTGGGCTGTTATCAGGATCAAATAAGATAATATTTGTAAAGTGCTTAGCACAGCACTTGGCACACAATAGGTACTTAATAGATATTTATTCCCTTCCTCTCTCCTGCCCTCAAGGAGTTTATGTTCTATTGCAATAAGACTACAAATATAAGGGATAGACATGGGAATGTTGATCTTGGAGAAGAGAAGGCCAGGAAGACATAAGAGGTCTTTGTGGAACAAGGACGGCCCTGGGCACATCACACCAAGTACATTATATTCAGTTCCAGGAATCATGTTTTAGGGAGGACATTGATGAATTGGAGAACAAAGCATTGGAGGGTTTCAATATAACAAGAGATCTGGAGACCATGCCACATAAGGGTCAGCTGCAGGAACTTGGAATATTTAGCCTGGAGAAAAGAGGGGCATGTCTTCCCTAGTAGACTGTGGACTCCTTGAGAGGAGATGTCTTTTTTTTTGCCTTTCTTTTTATAGTGCCTGGAACCTTTCATAGTATCTGGAACATAGTAGGTACTTAATAAATGTTTATTAACTAATTGACTGACTAATGGAATAGTTGTGTTCAAGGCCTGTCACATGGAAGATAAATTTATTCTTCTTGACCCCAGAAGGCAGAACAAGGGGCAATGAAGGCAAATTGTGGAGGCAGCTTTTGATTTAATGTATGGGAAAGCTTCCTGAGAATTAGAGCTAGCCGAAAGTGGAATGAGGTGCCTGGGGGTGGGGATGGGAGGAGGTTGTCCAAAATGGAGGTTTTGGACATATGGTCACTCATAAGGAGACTTCTTTATATGGAGTTTAAACTCAATGCTTTCTAAGGATCTGCCCAACTTTGAGATTCTGCTTGATTCTTTCAATTCTTTAGGGGAGAATCATAGGGAGAAAGATTGGCAGCTGGGGATGAGGAGCTCTTCTGCCCCTTCCCCCACCCCAATCCATCCCTACAAACAGCCCTGATTTCTTGCTTTGCCTTGTCCTGAGCTTCTGGATCAAAGAAGGAAGCCATCCCTGCCCATTTCAGAGCCTATGTGTTAGGGATCGGCAGCATGTGCTCTGGGGAAAAAGTCTCATGCAAATGAGTTGCCTGTCTTCCACACTTTGCTACTCCTAATTACTCATCTGTCAGTCTCCTCCCACTAGCACACACCATGAAGATTTCCAATTCAGTGGGATTGGCTCCAGCTATAAGGTTAGAGTGAATTCCTTCTAGTCTTGGGAGCCAGTAGCTTTAACCCCTTCAAGAAATCTAGGCACCAAACAATTGTTCATATATTTGGGTTGTCCTTGGTGAACTATGGCTTCTAATCCAGATCAAAAGCCTTTGCAGTGCATTATATCATATCTAGTTCAATGAATTGCGTTTCATCATTGTTAAAGTCCCAAAGCCGAATCATGGAATGGAGTAATTAAGCTCACAAAGATTCTCATAGGATCCTTCTGGAGAGTAGAGATTATTTTGTTCTTGACTTTGTATGCCCATTTCCAAGCAAATGCTTGTTGATTGATTGGCCTTGTATTGGGGTCAAACTTGGAATGCTCTAGAGAGAGCTAGAAGGGACCCTAGAAATCATCTAGTCTGGCCCCCACATTTCATGGATGTGGAAACTGAGACCCAGAGAGACTTGCCAATGATTACAGAGACAGTACAAAGCAAAGCCAAGATTCACACTCTCATTCCAGATTCAGAACTCTTTTCTCTCACTGTACCATCCTCACTTGTGAGTTTTTAAGTAAAAAGAGGGAAAATAACATGCCAAAAAGGTAAATATATTCAAATAAAAGGTATTCACATACTCCAATGTGACCCACGACCCAAGGATCCATGAGCCAATGGACCCATGCCTTCTTCCATAAAGACTCTCCTTCCAAAGGGGCAGATGGTAACCTATCCATGTATTTTCTTCCTATGTACTTCTTGTTTGTGTTCTTCCATAAATCTGCCACAATAGGATGCATCCCATAGGGTTGGTGCCCACTTGTCATCTCTTATACCAGACACATGACCTCACCTTCTCATTTGTGACAATATCATTTAAGGCTTTCTTTGTATACCGTTCATGGTGGGCCATGTGCTGGAGTCTAAACTTCCTATATATCTCTCCTTTGTTCTTCAAATAACCCACCATTTTGATTCATTCCAGATAGTGGTGTTCCAGTATTAGAAGCCATAGAATATTACTAAGAAAATATTTGTGTTAGAAAAATTGAGTTTTGTTTTCAGGGAAGTGTTGGGGGACATTGAAACCAACACAATTTTCCAAATTCAATACAAGCCACTTTTTTCTTTCTACCTAATTTTAGGCCCAGAATATCATCTATAAAATCTGTCCAAGATATTGTCCTAAATGAACACTGAGCTCTTTAGTTAAGTATGTGTATATATGTATGTATGTATAT
>CM053586.1:351473416-351495020 GCA_028646515.1 Pseudochirops corinnae
GGGGGGGGGGGGGAGAGGAAGGGGGAGAAAATTGGAAACTCAAGGGACTGTGGAACTGAATCTTTTAAACTAAAAGTAAATAAATAAATCAATTTAAAAAAAAAGAAGAAGAGGTATCAACAAAGGAAAAAAGGGGGAGAACCATGAGAGTGTACTCCTCCTAAATCAAGTATTCTTAACCTAAAGGTCCATAGACAGAATTCAGGAGATCTGTGAACTTGACTGGGAAGAAATATTACACTTTTATTTTCATTAACCTTTGGGGAAAAAAAGAAGGATATTGTTGATGGCAAGTAAAGATGTGGAGGTACAAAGATGTTCATGACAACATTACTATTGGGATCAAGTATAAACTCTGTGTTTAGATTTCTTCACACGTGTGTCTTCTACTTCCCTAGTTTTCTCATATACCAAATGTCCTCCATGCATTCCACAATGCCGCCATACAGGTCCACTTCCTGCTCCCCACACATGGTATTCTATGCCCTGACTCCACACATCTTCACAGGACTTCTTCTTATCCTTTTCGGCCTACTCCTCCTTCTTGTCTCTGTGTTCCTAGCCTTTAGCACAGTGCCTGGATTCATATATGCTTATCAAATGACTGAATTTAATTCAACAAACATGCATTATGAGAGTCACCATTCTCAGTACTGAAAACACAAAGACTGAGATCAACTAACCCCTGCCCTCAGAGAGCTTCCATTCCCCTTTGGAAGATGTTCCATGTGCACATATAAATACAATACAAGGCAGGCAATGTTGGAGGAAGAGGAGAGAACCAGATGAAAGTTGTAGAACAATTTGAGAAAGAAAAAATCTCTTCAGGGCTCTGTACATGGTAAGCACTTGATTTTTTTGTGCAGTTTTACTGGGATAAGGGCAGCAATGTCCTTGGAAAGTAGCTTCGATAATGCTAGCTCCATTTTAATCAGGCAGGTTGGGTAAAAGACAAAGGAAGAGTAGACTTTCAAGTTCTTCGTGGACTTTTAATTTTTTCATCAGGCAAATTGAGGGAGGCAGCAGGGATCACTGGCTTTGGAATCAGAGCCTCTGGAATCAAACTGGCCTCCTGGGATTGCTTTCTTCATGACCTTGGGGTGATTGCTTCACCATTCTGGGCCCCAGATAGATGAGGTAATCCCAAAGGGAGCTCAGAAACCAGCTAGTCCAATCCCTGGGGTATTGGGGAACCTAAGGTAACAGAGATAGCGACAGTTAGCATTTATATAGCTCTTTAAAGTACTTTACCTATGGTAACTCATCTAATCCTTGCACTAATGGTCTGAGTTATTATTATTAACCACATTTTACAGATGAGGAAATGGTGGCACAGAAAAGTTCAATGATTTCCCTAGAATCACCCAGCAAGGAAGTGTCTGAGGCAGGATTTGAACTCTTATCTTTCTGACTCCATGCTCTGCCCTCTGTCCCCTGCACTGCTGAGGTACCCTCGGTGGCCATTATCAGAAGCTGGATTCCAACCAACCCAGGTCCTTTGATGGCAGAGTTTGTGCTCTGTTCACTGGGTCCCTTCCAGATCTAAAGCCCACAGTTCTCTTAAGATGGCTTTGCATTTCAGTCCCAGTCTTTCTCATTTTATAGTTCTAATGAACTCTTGCAGACACCAAGAAGCATTTATTAAGCACCTACACTGTACCAGCCATTGCCCTGGGTATTAGAGATAGAAAGAAATATCAATCATGGGAATGGAAGGAATTTCCTCCAATCATCAATTTCCAACATTTTGGGGGGGAGTGTTTTGTTTCATATTTTAAACACTGGGCAGTAAATTATTTTTCAAAGCTGTGACTGCTGGTACATTCTAGCACCCAGTGTGTCTTGTAGTCTCACTCAATATTTTTAATTATTTGCCTTTATTGGTCCAACAAAATGTGGAGTCAAGTTTCAAGTAATACCTTTTATTGGACTAATGGTGGAATATTGACAGATAAGCTTTCAGGGATGTAGAAAACTCCCCTCTAGGTCAGGAAGGGATTGACTCTGAGGAATGGATTTCTGTATGTAGAAAGCCTGTTTGTC
Source organism: Pseudochirops corinnae (assembly GCA_028646515.1). Lineage (NCBI taxonomy): Eukaryota > Metazoa > Chordata > Mammalia > Diprotodontia > Pseudocheiridae > Pseudochirops > Pseudochirops corinnae. The sequence goes on from CM053586.1 coordinate 351,475,460, forward strand.
AATATCATACAGTGAGGTCGATAAAAGGGATTACTCAAAACTTGGCCGGGCATGTTGCCTGACATAGAGGAATTTGAGACCCCATGGAATCAAGATGGTGCTGCTTGGGATGAGCTTTCAGAGGCAGGAGAGGGAGACAGTAACACCTGCCCTGCTGATCTCACAGGCTTGGCCCAATTCAGTTCAATCCAACCAGCATTTATTAAAGCATCTAATACGTTCCAGGCACTGTGCTTGTAACCAAGGCTACAAAGACAAAGAAAACAGTTCCTGTCCTCAAAGAGCTTACAGTCAACAACTCGTACACATATATGTACATGTATCCGCACATATAACAAGCTATGCACAAAGAGTACAAATAAATGCAAAGTAACTGAGGGAGGGAACTCTAATGATTGGGGTGATCAGAAGGGGCTCTCACAGAAGGTGGCATTTCAGCTGAAGCCTGAAGGGAGCTTGGGATTCCAAAAGGCAAGGAGAGCATCCTGGGCTTGTACAAGGGCATCTAGGAGAGATATGGAATACGGTGTGTGGGAAATCACAACTAGACCACTTTGGATGAGATACACAAGTTCATGAGGGAAAGTAACGTGAGAGCAATCTAGGGGGGCAGGGGAAGCCAGGTTATATTGAATGCCAAGTGGAAGTCTGTGTTTGATCCTGGGGGCAATACGAAGCATCTCCTGTGAGGTAATGACATGATCCAACTGGTGCTTTAATAATATCCATTTGGTGGCTATGTGAAGATAGATGAGGGGAAAGAGGGGCTTGGATTCAGGGGAAACAGAGTCTATTGTAATAGTAATAGTACAGGTAAGAGGGAACAAGGCACTAAAATTTAGAATCTGTGATCTCTGGCTGCCTCTTCCCAACTCATTCTCATGAATTCATACCTCTGGTTCAAGGAATTCTGTGAGTCTCTACTCCCAGATGGAGAGCCCAGAAGCTCCCTCTCACCAGTGTGTTGGTCTTATTTGTCAGTCAGCTGGTGTAATTAGGCCCAAATCAAAGATATTTATTGAACTGGGATACCATGTACAGTAGTGGTGAAACTTGCATTACTTACCTTCCCAAGATGTTACAAAGATCAAGTGATATGATGTAGAAGGAGAATTTTGTAAACAGCCAGTTGGTATTTGGAAGCAGAGGAACTTTGTCTGAATCCCAGCTTTACCGCGGCTTCTGTGGCCATGGACAAATGAATTAACTTTTCTGGGCCTTGGTTCCTCTAAGTGCTAAGTAACACAGTTAGATGGGATTGGCCACAGGTTCTTTTTAGCTGAAAATCTATATTAAATGTGCATTATTGTTGTTGTTTCCACTGAAGCTTTGATATCCTGTTAGATCCAATAACACTTTGGTTCAGAGAGAAGTGGGATCAGACAAGGAAAACAAGAGGAGGCTGAGGAGGCCAGAGAAAGAGCACATGTGGGAATTGCTTAAATCTGGAAAATGCGGGGGTCAGCCTAGATTCTCTCCCCAGTCTCTTCCAGCTTTACGAACTCGGTTGGCTGTTCTGCTACCCCCAGACGCCACCTAACATCAGCTAAATTGGGCTTCTTTCTTCAAAGACACCGTCCTTCTGTCTTTATTATCATCCCCAAGACACGGATACTTCCAAGATCAATGACTCCAGTGGTGAGCATGCTCCCTCTGCCGACGAAGATCGTGACTCCCCAAACAGTCGCTGAGAGTCATATCCAGAACATAAAAATCATTGCCCTGTGTTCATCCTTGCTCTCTGAGCTTCTTGAACCACAAACACCCTGTCTCTCATCAGGGACATCCTCCCAAGCTTGTGTTCTCCTTGACATGGCCTTGAAGATGCAGGGTCACCCCCACACAATGAGCCACCGAGGACTTTAACCACCCCACAAAATTTCAAAATGCATCCCCAGGGAGCAGCCATGGTGGGTGTCTTTTTCTCAGCACAAAGGAGAGACCTTTGCCTCCCATTTCAATTCTGATGTCATACTAGGCCGGCATCCAATAGCGTTCCATTCACAAACAGAAACTGCATTCAGACTGGAGGCCAGCGATGACAGCCTCAACTTGAACTTGGCCTCATTTCAGAGATGGGAGAGTTTTCCAAATTGTAAATATCAAGAAATCAATAATTCCACATACAAAGCTCAATAGCCCTGGTTTGTATTCAGAACATTTCTCCTTCCCCCAGCCAGCTATGGGTGAGCTGACCATAACTAAAAAAAGCTGCCTGAAAGAGAAAAGGGCAACCATTTCCTGCTCCGTCCATGGTGCGGCCACTGGTTAGGCCTTTATTTGTTCCTTAGCTACAGCTGTGCCTACCCAAAAGAGTTTTGTAATGGAATTATAAACCCTTGGAAAGAGGGAGGTTTGTGCACTCAAAATGGGACTTTCATTGTTGGGGTCCACACAGAACAATATACATGATGACGCCTTGGTCCAGCACTATGCGGCATGCCACACAGATGGGATCTCACATGAGCAGGACCAAAGCTCAGAGGTAGAGGGGAGTCCTTTTTCATACTGAATTCCCATCTTCCCCCGATTAGTACAAACAGCACAAATCAGAACCAGACTCATTTGCAGAAACAACATTGCTGTGAAAGGTGACAGGGTCTTTGAGTAGTTGAGCAAATTAGAGTATGAGAGTTTGCTGAGGAAGAAAAGGTGGTCATTGGTCTCTTAAAAAGAATCACAGGAGTCATTGGAGAAGACACCCCTTAGGAAACTAGTGATAATATGACCTAATAAAATGTATGCCAAACTGGAAAGAAACTTAGAAGGCATTCAGTTCAACTCCTTCATTTTATAGATGAGCAAGAAGTGATTGGCTAAATTTTGAACCCATGTCCTTGGTTGCTGGAGCCAGTGGGCTTTCCACTGTACCATGGTGCCTCTGGAAAAGAAAAACTAGGAAAACAGCTAAAAAAAAACCCCAAAAACCAAAAAACCAAGCCTGTGGTGTATGAACAGAACGGAATCTTACTGATCCATAAAGAACAACAAAAGCTGAGTATTGCAGAGAAACATGAGAAGACTTGTACGAACTGATGCAGGGAACTAAGAAGAACCAAGAGGGCAGGTGTAAAATGATGGCTACAACAATATAAATGAAAAGAATATGGGAGTGAAAGTGAAGGCAGTGGAACTAGGATGCCTCCTCTCGGCCCTCCTGAAGACATTTCTGCTTCTCCTTGGAAAGGCAGGGGGCCGTGACACCAGGATACATTCTCAGCTGATGTCCCTGTTTTTTAGTTTGGTTTAGCTGCCTTTCTTCTTATAAGGGAAGGATTGTTGTGGAGGAAATCTGGAAATAATTTTTAAAAACAGGAATCAACAAAACATTCATTAAAAAAAAAAAAAGAAAGAAAATAAAGACCAGAGTCAATAGGTTCCTGCTAATGGCAAAGCTCTTCTGTTTTCATCACTGAAGGAAAGGATAAAAAAGTCATTGGTGTGTGCGGAAGGAGTAACATGCTTACTACTTCTCCTTTATCATATGAGATACTAAATTAGTTATTATTATCTCATTGGAATATGGGATTTAGACATGGAAAGGTGCTCTGGAATCACTGTCTCACTTCCTCATTTTGTAGATAAGACCATAGAGGCTGGAGAGGGCAATGCCCTAAATCATGCAGCTGGAAAGTCACCTAGGCAGAATTCAAAACCAAGTCATAGACCTTCAATCTTTTCACTGAACTATGGGATGTATAACTTGTCATGATTTTTGTAACAGGTCGCTCAGCTATCCACTGACATGATAGAGAATGCATCGCCAAGGCTCTCCAAGGTTTCTTCCATGTCTGATAACTCATACTTTATTATCAAATACTCTCTGTGTTCTAAAGTCCCTCTCAGCTTTAACATTCTGTGCTCTAAGGTATTTTCTGTTTCTAACATTCTATGTACTAATCTCTCTTCTGGGCAGAACATTCTATGTCCTAAGCTCCTTTCTGGTTTGACCATTCTGTGTTCTAAGGTTCTTTCTGTTTCTAACATTCTATGTTCTAAGCTACATTATGGTTGGAACATTCTATATGTTCTAAAGAACATACAACATTCTATGTTCTAGCTCTAACATACTATATTCTAATATTCCATTTCTAAAGTTTTTCTTAGTTCTAATGTTCTATACTCTAAGTTCCCTTGCAGCTGACATTCTGTGTCCTAGCATTCCATGAACTAATATTCCTTTCAGTTTCAGAATTCTCTGCTCCTAAATAAAGTCTCTAACAATGTCAATTGTGCCACGAGTCTCTCTAAACACCCTAACCTAAGTACACAACCTTCAAAATCTTCCTTTCTTTCTTTTGAATTTTTTCCCTTTCCTTTCCTGGAGTATGATCCAGAGAGAAGTAAAAAAAGGGTCACCAGAGGAGTGCCCAGCAGGGAACAGACCAAAAGAGAAAGAAACACAATTTCACTGGCTCTGAAAAGGTCACATATCTTCATGGGAACTGGGGTGCTCCTCACCAGTGTGCGAAAGAGTGGTGATCCATGGGCTACTGCAGAAATGTGGCTATAGCAGCAGGGGAGGGAGGCAGAAACCTGGGAGTCCTCAGACTGAAGCTTTCAGCCCCAAAGCAGCATGGACATTCCATTGCAGGGAGTGGGGGGGATACATCTCTGTTGGACATTCGTTAATTTTACAACTTAGCCAAGGAGGCCTTTCTCTGATTTTCCAAGGAAGTCTGAGAATTTCTCTGAACAAATGCCTTTTCCTCCCTTGAGTCTGTCCCCAAACTGTCTAAACCTTCTAAGCTGCAGAGTGAGTGTGGTGATTCTGTAACATTTAAAGAGCTGAAATCATAGGGAATAGCCTTGGGTGGCTGAATGTCCAAGTCCTTTGAGTGAGTGCCATGTCTGTCTTTACCTCTGGTCATATTGCCTTAGAATCATAGAAACACAGACCCTCAGAATCAGAAGGAACCTCAGGAATCTAGTCCCACATCCAAGTACAGACAATATTCCTAATTAAGTACTCATCCTTTGGCTGAGGATGGAGTGCGTCTAGCAAGGGCTTGTTAGAAGGCACAATGGCAGAATGACCAAGCTTGACCCTAAGAAGAGATGAGTAAATTCATCTCCAGACTCTCTTCTTTGTAGAGGTGGTGGACCATGGCTGTGAAGCACTGCATACATATCTGTCAGACTTGGGCTATATATGTTCATTTTCCTGAACTATTTCTTTTCTCTCTTTCTTTTTTTATGCTTTGTTACAATGAATGATTTCCCAGGTGGAGAAGTGAAAAGAAACAAATTTGGAGCAAAATGTGACAAAAACAGAAGATAGCAATAAAAATTCTAAAAACAAAAAAGTGACAGTGGCCCCCAACTCAAGATATGTCAGCCTCACTGTACTTTGTCCTAGTCAGGCCACATATGGAGTACTGCATTCTGTTTTGGGTACTATATTATAAGAAAGATGTCGATAACCTGGAGAGCATGCAAAAGGGGATGGCCAGGATGACCAGGCATAAGGATTGGTCAGAGGAACTTGGGATATTTAGCCTGGAGAAAAGAAGATTTGGGGGTGGGGTGGGTGGCATACAATTATTGTCTTGAAGTATTTGAAGGGCTGTCAGTGAGAAGAGGGATTAGCTTTGTTCTGCTTGGCCCCAGAGGGGAGAACTGGAAACAATGGGTGGAAGTTGTAGGGAAGTCAATTTCAGCTTTATGTAACTGACACAAGGTTCATAGCACATGTGTGGAGACATAATGAGCCACCCTGCCCACCTAGGGGCCCAGCCTATTCACAGGGACCGCATCAAGTTAGCCTGTAATCCACCTTGTCTATCAGGTCTGTTTTGTGAAAACTAAAAAAGGATCTTGGGTAGCCAAAGTCTTGTGGAGCAATAAAACTTTGCCCCAGCCTGGAGGGGGGCCGTGGCTCAGCAGTTAGGAAGCATGCCTTGTTAGTGTTAGAATATTTTGCTCATTGATACTCAGTTCTCAAAGGCTATGGTGGAGACAGAGGCAAGTGGAAAGGTCTCCTGTCAGGTCTTGGTGAGAGGCACACAAGCCTGGCCAAGCTGAAGTTTGGTTCCAGCTTCTTCTCAAATAATGGCAGTGGGGAGACAGGGAAGAATACATGGGGTCTGAAGCTTTCCTAGATCTCTCCCCCAGCAGACACAAAGGATGCACTGGGGGAAAGGTCTTTCCTCCAAATCCAATTCCCTTCCTCTGTGGGACACCCCAGTCTTCTTTTGCATCATTGTTTTCCCCTAATGATCTGATTTTACAGGACCAATTAATGATGTTAGTTACAGCTGTCTGTATGTTTGTCTGGAGAAATTTCGGGAGGATTCCCTGTCATTGGAAGTCATCAAGAAGAGGCTGGTCTTCCACTTATCAGAGATATTACAGAAAAGATTCTTGTTCAAGTGTGGGTTGGATTCTGGGACTATGATCCTGGGATTCTTCTGACCATTCCCAAAGGGGATTTTCTGCCGCTGTAAGATGGGAAATATTAGAAAGCATGGAGGTATCTAGAATGACTTCAACACTGTTTAAAACCACCAAACAATTGCAATCACTTTTGAGTGTTTCTGAGTACTTTTTGCATAGCTGTTTGCAATTCATTTCCTCATTCATTTAATAAACATTTACCTACTGTGTGTCAGGCATAATGCGAGGCATTAGATATATTAAAAAGAAGTTCCTGTCTCTATTAAGGGTGAACAACACAACAAAGATATGTAACTGCAAGACATGCATACATACACACATAACAAATGATCTTGTAATTCTTTCCTTTAGTGATGAAAACAAGTTTAGCAGTCTGCAGATATGTCTGATCTCCATTCTCTCTCTTTTTGTGATCCAAGTTTTGTTAATGCCTTTTTTTATCACTTTTATTTCTGGATATCCTTTACCACTCCCACCTCCCACCATTGAGGCAGCTTGGTACAGTGGGAGATTTTCTGACTTTGGAATCAGAGGGCTTGGGTTCAAATCTTACCTCTGATACTCCCTCTGTGACTTTGCTCAAATGACTTGTTTTCTGGATCTCAGTTTTCAGTGAGTCAGGTCCAATTCTTCATGACCCCATTTGGGGTTTTCTTAGGAAAGATACCAGAGTGGTTTTCCATTTCCTTCTCCAAATCATTGTACAGATGAGGAAATTTGAGACAAGCAGGGTGAAGTGACTTACCCAGCATCACACAGTTAGGACGTGTCTGAGGCTGGATTTGAAGTAAAGTATGCCCAGTGCACTATCCATTGTGCCACCCAGCTACCCTGGATCTCAGTTTACTCATATGTTAAGTGAGAAGGTTGGACTGCATGGCCTCTGAGGTCCTTTCAGTCTCTAAATCTGATACAGTACTATGTTAAATAGAAAGACATTTCAGGAGTGCCAACACTAACAACCAGGAACAAGAGGGAATCAGAATGGGCAGTGTCTTAAAAGAAGCTGAGGGCCCGAAGAGGTGGATTTGGGGAGGGGGGAGAGCACTCCTGGCATGGGAAACAGCCTATGAAAATGCATGGAGACAGCAAGTTGACTGTGACCTATGAGAAGTAGCGAGTAGGCCAGGTTGGGTGGAATGTTGAGTTCATAAGGGGGATAGTGGGGAATAAACCTGGAAAGGGAGGCTCGCATCAGCTCACAAAGTCTTTTCAACATTAAACAGAAGCTACAGATCGTAAGGTTCCACATTTGGACAAATGAGTTCCCATTCCTTTTAAGAACAAGTTACTCAACACTCACTGCTGTTTAGGACTGAAGGAGATGGAGAGAGCCAACCCATTGGCCTTTTCCATATTTCCCATCATTCAAGGAAATAAACGGAGCCCACAGGACATAGTGGGCCGTTAGAAAAAGTTTCTCAGGCTGAATTTTCAGATTTGCAAGTAGACTTTGTGATTCGGAGCTTGGTAGGCACAGAATTTAGAATAACTGCGTTTATCTGTGCAAACTTTCCTTAGCCTGTTGCAACTCCAAGCGTCCAACCGTTCTGCATGGGTGTTTGCTAGAATATACGAATTAGAAGGGGGGACAAAGCCTTGATTTTTCTCCTGCCTACAAAGAACTCCAAATCTTTACTATTCAGCACAGCTGCCTAGAATAGACAACAGTGGAGCCTTTGTCCGATGATTCAAACGGAGGAGGAGGAAAAATACCATTAACCCTTGAAAACAGAATTATTGTATTCTTTTGATTTCACTGCACACTGTAATGTGTTTGTGGCCATATTTGGCTCATATCCGGCTCAGCTTCACAGAGCACAGGAATAATAGATATCATTCAGCTAATAATTAGCCCTGTACTTGCAATAGCGAGATGTAAAGTCAAAGGAAAACACAAAAAATGTTGGTTTTTGAGCATGACAAAGAGCTCCTTAAATCCATTGGGGCATTTTTAGCAGCTGACTCATGTCTGGAGGTCTCTATCACAGTCACTGTGGCCTTCACTTTTGTGGGGTTTTGAAATTTCTATCTTTGACAATTTCAAATGCTTCTGACACAAAACTTTCCCCACATACGGTCTGCCTTTGTGTTCTGTATCTAAGCAAATATCACGGTTAGAAATCACATTTTTTGGTCATCAATACTGGCGAGAGGCAATTATAACGTCCACAGACAGAGGACGCCACATTCTCCTGAGCAAGCTTGTGGATCATGGCGGGAAACCGCTTTCTAATTTGTATATTTCTTCCACTTAAAAAAAGTGGGGTGGGGGGGTGGGGGGAGTAGGTCACAGGTTGGTGTGGCTGTTAGATTGTTGAATTTGGAAACAAGAAGACCTGGGGAAACAGAGAATCCTGTCTCATACATACTGGCTGTGTGGCTGTGGGCAAGTCACTTAACCTCTAAGCTTCAGTCTCCTCATCTGTAAAATGTAGTGCCACTCAGGTGAGAAGCTCAGATGAGACAGCGTGCATGATGATCAATGATTCAATCAACAAACCTTTATTAAGCAAGCACCTACTATGTACCAGGGCCATGCTAGGCTCAGAGGGTACAAAGCCAAAAATGAAATGAGGGAGGTGAGGGAGGAAACAGGGATTTGCAGTGTTCACTATGTACCAGACAACAAACTAAGCACTTCAAATATTTTCTCATTTGATCTTTTCAATAACTGGGGGGGTGGGGGCAGGGGGCGAAGAGGAGTACCATGATTAGTTCCCTTTTACAGTTAAAAAAACTGAGGTAAATAGAGGTTAAGTGACTTGTCCAGGGACACAAGTAGAGCTGGCAAGCACTGAGGTTGCATTTGAACTCAGGTCATTTTGGAGGCTGGCACAGTACCCTATTCAGGGTTCCACCATCTATTGTTTCAAATGTAATGATCTCTGACAAGCCATTGACAAGACCCTAAGAGTAACCAGATCTTACACTATATTTGCCCTCAAAGAGGTTACATTCTATCTGGAAAATGAATGAAGAAGTATCTCTTTAAGTATTTTTACTGTGTTCTAAGTGCTGAAGAGAGATAGTCCCAGTCTTTAAGCAGCTTACATCCAGGTGAAGAAGGAAACGCACTGAGGGGAAAGGTGACCAGGAAGGGGCACTGTTCTGGACAGGTGAGAAGAAGAGGGGAAGGTCCAGGGGCTGCAAGAAGATGGTAAGATGGCTTGGGTGGCTTGGTCTGGTGTCTAGAATCATCCAGTAAGTAAAGAAGAACAACAGAACAGCTCAAACCCACTCAGTCACCAGCACACTGGTTGTGCCCTTTGGGGAGTTAAGATTAGTTTCCCCAGGACCCAGAGACTAGATTATGGAAGACCTGGTGTGGACAAAACAAATGTGTTGCCCAAGGAAAAGAACACTGCCCTGGAGTCAGAAGATCTGAGTTCAGATCTTACTCCTAACGTGTCTGGAGGCAAGTCATCTAAACTTCCTGGGGCTCAGTTTACTTGTCTGTAAAATGAGGAAATTGAGCTAAATGGCCTTTAAGGTCCCTTCAAAACTGAAATCAATGATCCTGGTCATGCTGATGTAAACACAAGATCATTTCAGAGTGAAGCATTCAGCAGCACCTGTAAATTCAAGATACTTAGTGGGAAGGTAGCAGGGCTTCCTAACAACTAATGGAATTAAGAAATTTATGGGGGCAAAAGATCTGAAAGTTTATTTCTACTTGATTGAATATGTCTTTTCCCTCCAAACATTTAGGCCTTAAATAAAGGATTTAAAATGATCACCTATTAGTATGAACTTCCCTGTGAATGGGACGGCTGAAGTGGTCCGTGCTTTTTTTGGTCTATGGTCAAAGGATGTTTGGTTGATGGATATTGCCCAGATAAGCAGTGATGTGCAAGTGTAAGGATGGAGTCCTTTCCTTCTCCGTGCTTAACCCTGGGAGAGTATTTAGAAGGCCAGGGCACTCCAATTGTAAAAAAAAAAAAAGTTCTTTCCTCTTGCTCTTTTGCCTTCTCTCTGCCCATGTGACAAATCCTGGGGAGTGGGGAATGGCAGATCCTGTACGTTGGGTACCCACTGAAGCCATGTTGAAGATAGCTGTCACCCTGGTAGCTGGAGGTCCAGGCTTTGGCTCAATCCCATTACTCTGTGTTTCTCCCCTGGGAGCAGGGCTCTGCTGTACTTCAAAGACAGGATTGTGAGCAGAAATGATCCAAGAGGGCAGAGGGGCATGAGAATTGAGCCCTGGGCACCTCGCCACTGACACAAGACATCTTTGTTCTGAAACAGTATCTGGCTAAGTTCAGCTAGTTGGTACTCCCTAAATAATAAAAATGTTACTATTAATAAAAATAATAGGATAGGAAATCCGAAAGAATTGCATGTTTTGGAGTCAGTGTTTGTTACTTACCCAAAGGAAATTAATAAGGTTCCCTCTGATCTTCTCAATACTCAACTAGAAGGGAATTTTCTAAAAGGCACTTGTCGTTAGATCAAACAATCAAAAGCTCAAAGTCTGGTCCACGAAGAGAGGCCGCTCATCCATGAATAAGGAGGTGAAGGTCTCACTGTGCATCGCTTTCTGGTCAGACCACACCTGCAGTCTTGTTTCCTGTTCTGCAAAGCCAATGAGCTAGAGAGAGTCCTGAGAAGGGCAGCCAGGACAGGGAACGTCTTTGAGTCTAAACCGGAGCTGACTGAAGGAACTAGGCATGCTTGTTCTGGAAAAAAGAAGACTTGGAGAGTGAAGGGGGCATCACAGCTGTCCTCATCTCTTTGAAGGATGGCCCAGATCTCCTGTTCTCTGCTTGGCCCCAGAAGGAAGAACCAGAAGAAATGGATGTTAGTTTTAATGAAGCAAAGTTGGCCTTGATTTTAAGGCTAACTTCCTAGCCATGAGAGCTGTCCAAAGGTGTAAATGGACTGCCTCAAGAGGAAGTAGGCTTCCCCCCATCAGCGATGTTCGTGCAAAAGATCGATGACCACTCGCCAGATGCATGGAAGAAAGAATTATCATTCAGGTATGGATTGGATTACGTGGTCTTGGAGGGTCTTCTCAATGCTGTGATTTTGTGAATTTCCCAAAAGGGCAAGCCATCAAACATAGAATCATCAAATGCTTATTAAGCCTTTGTTGTGTGGAATGTACAGTCCTGTGAATTATTAGAGTTTCAAAAGATGGTCGGGTCTCCTTCTAAACTGCCAAGGGTGGGGTTTTTTTTGGCCTCATTACACCTTATTCATATCTCTAAATCTTGCTCAAGAGCTTTGCTGCAATTTCGTCAAATTATAGTTTCAAAATTCTACCATCTTCCTCTTTTTGGAAAATCTGGATTAACCCTTGTCCATTCCTAGTTTAAGCAATTACATTTGTCAGACCCCAACTGTGTCCTTCCACAGTTTACTGGTGATGGAACTCAAACTCTTTGCTGCTTTATCTCTTACCATCTCCTCACTTTTCTAGGGTCTAAAAGCCTGTTAATTTTTTGTTTTATCCTCAATTTGAAGATTGTCCTTGGCAGCCCCTTTTCCAATGATGTAGCTCAAACCTGCTGAGACCCTTTGATGCTCTGAATTCAGAAACTTTAACACTAAAGACAGGGCTTTGGGCCTCACTCACTCTCTTCTTTGGAAAGGAGGAAGGTTCCTCATGTCAGTCAGTGGTTCTGATTTCAGCTTTATGAAGGGCAGCTAGATCACAAAATGAACAGTGCACTCAATATAGAAGCAAGATCTGAGTTCAAATCCTTCCTAAGACACATTCTAGCTATTTGACTCCAGGCAAGTCATTTAACCTTTTTCTACCTTGGTTTCTGCATCTGTAAAATGGGGATACCTCCCAGGGTTGTTACGAGGATAATATAAGATATGGGAGTGTGTTCCAATCCTTAAAGTGCTGCAATTACTAGCCATGACTATTATTAAGGGAAGCTGGATGGCACAGTAGATAGAGTGCTGGGCTTGGAGTTAGGAAGACCTGTGTTGAAATCCAGCCTTGGACGCTTCCTAGCTGTGTGACCCTGGGCAAGTCCCTTCACCCTGGTTGCCTCAGTTTCCTCATCTGTAAAATGAGCTGGAGAGGAAATGGCAAAACTACTCCCATATCTCTGCCAAGAAAACTCTAAACTGGGTGACAAAGAGTCAGACATGACTGAGACAGAAACAACGATTACTATTATCATGCTTACTATTAATATATCCAGCCCACCTCACGGGGGTGCTCTGAGAATAACTGTTCACTAACTACCATTTTAGAAGTTTCCAGAACTCTGAGAGAAAAGCATCGAATATATAACTGCAGAATGATAGGACAAGTATATTAATGATGCATTATTCAGATATTGGGCATTTCCATCTATTATTAATTATTCAGACTAAATTACATTGTACAATGAGATGTCATAAATTACCACCATCTTTTTTTTTTTTTGTTAAATAAGGAGAAACACAAATGGACTTTAGACTTTAATGCTGAAATTTTCAATCCATTTCCAAAGCAGCAAAGATCACTTCATCACACCCCAGGTAAGGGAGGAAGTTTGAACAACCTCAGCCTTGTGAGGGTGACACAATCTTGTGACTTGCAAACTGATTTTAAAAAAAATAAAGCCACAATTAGTTGGACTTTGACAAATCTGGCTCTAATTGATTGTCTCTAAGACATCAGTGGAGAGAGCTGACATTTTAAGGACACAGATAACCTGGATAACCTCTAGAAAAAGATGACCAGGTTGGAGAAGGAGCCCAAGGTGGTGCCAAATGAGTAAGTTGAAAGAATTGGAGATACTGAGCCTGGAGAAGAGATGTCATGGCTGTGTTCAAGTATTTGAAGAGCTGTCCAAAGGAAAGGGAATTGGGTTTGTTCTGTTTGGCCCCAGAGGACAGAACCAGTTGCAATAATGGAAAAGAAACGAAGTCAGGCTTAATGCCAGGAACACTTCTCTAACAATGAGCTGTGTCCCAAATGGAATGGAGTCATCCTTTCCTCTTTACTTGAGGTCTTCAGGTAGAGGCTCTGTGATCTCTTGTTGGCTATGTTAGAATGGGGATTCTTTTTGGAAATGGGTTCACCAAGATGGTCACTGAGGTCCTTTCTGACTCTCAAAACCTGTGATTCTTTGGTCTGAGAGCTTCGGACTTCTAGAGATTAAAGTGAATCTGACCATGGCCTGGTGGCTTGGTGGAGGAGCTGGTGGGAATGGAGGCAGTGAGAACCAGATGATGACACAAATGTGGCTAAAATAGGACTCTGAGGATGTGTGGTTTGTAATTCATGGATTTTTTTTAACATCATGATTCCAGCTTTGAAAGGAATTCTGTGGAGAAAGGGAGAGTGGAAACCATGAGTGGATAAGAAGCTTGATGCACTCACATCTAGACCTATTGAATTTGAAATGCCAATGGGGCCCTGAAAACCTCCCAAGTTCCTTGTTCAGAACTTCAGCCTAGGTCACCAGGTCAGATCAATATTTTGAACTCTAAAGACCAATCTAGGAAAATATCATTTATTCCAGGGAGAAAGACAAGGAAACTGAGGAAATGGAGATTATGAGAAAGCATTACCTAGCACCATATGAAACCCTTAAAGGAAAAAAGAAAGGAATGTTCTTGGTGGAAAATTCACTTCCTAAATTCCTAAGGGGAATGTCACACAAAGAATAGCATTCTTAGGCACAGAGGGATGGGTGGGGAGGGATCAATGGAAGATAAACACCCTCCAGACAGGAAGACCCCAGTGAAATAAATGATTTTAACTGAATCCACATGGCAAAGCTGGTGTCAGGGGTGGGAGGCAGGTAACAATACCCAAGAAAGAAATGAACCATCACCCTTTGGGCTCACAGATACCAAGGCTTACAATCAGATCCCTAAGGAGTTTGGAACTGGTTGTCTTTACTTTTGAAGGGAGTCTGAGGTCATGGGTTCTAGCCCTAGCTCAGCCATTTATTAACTGCGTCACCCTGGGCAAATCGTCACTCCTCTCTGGGTCTTCTATAAAATGAAAGGACTGGAATAAACTCACTTTATGGAGGCTTTCAGCTTGAAATCCTAGCATCAGAGCAACAAAATTCTTTAAGGAGTATCAACCCAATAACGAACTCCGTGTCTGCTCTCCAAGGATGAGCCTGACAATTCTGGGAAGGCTCATCATCAGAAAACCAGCTGCTAGGAGATGGAGCGGGGGGAATAAGGCACAACAACTCCTGAAGAACATCGGGGAGGTAGCAGGGCTCTGGAATCCGAGGACTAGGATCAAATCCTACTGTTTGACTTTACACAAGTTACTTTACTTCTATGAGGATTGATGAAAAGGGGACCCATTAGCTAGAATCCATCAGGGGTAGGGAACCTGCAGCCTCGAGACCACATGTGGCCTTCTAGGTCCTCAGGGGTGGCCTTTCGACTGAGTCCAAGTTTCATTAAGGGGATTTGTTATGTGAAGGCTGGATTCAGTCAAAGGGCTACACTTGAGGACCTAGAGGGTCACATGTGGCCTCAAGGCTGCAGGGTCCCCTCCCCTGCCTCTCACTAGATGACTTCTAGGATCCCTTCCAGCTGTCCTTCTATGAACTCATAGAAGGGTTTGAATCCCATCTGACACTTACTACCTGGGCAACCTTGGTCAGTCATCTCACCTCCCTTGGCCTCACTTTCCTTATTCGTAAGACGAAGGCGTTGGAACTCACAGCTACTAACAACACTTAATTCTAGTTCTATGGTCCACCAAAAAACAGGAGGGATTATTAGCTACATCAGGGAAGAAATTGGGGAGATTTTGAAGAGTTTGAAGAAATACAGCTAAGCAGATGAGAAAGGCACGTGACAGGATTCTATTTTGGCCACAGAAACTCATGAAACTAACTAAGGCATGGAGGATGCCAGTGGAAGAAATACCCACATTAACAGAATCCCAGGTCCTAACAGTGTACATGTGTAACAGGAAAACGGTTTGAGGAAGGAATAAAGGTGAATGGATGGTTTTCTTTATTTTTTAATCAACTAAAGCCCTAAGATGTTCATCTTAAAGGGAGTAAAGAATTATCTAATGATGTACACTCTCCGTCAAACAAGGTGCATTTCCTAAGTGTGTACTATGTGCCAGGCACCATGCAACGGGATGAAGACAAGAGACAGACAGACAGACAGAGACAGAGAAAAAGAGACAGAGAAATAAGCAGAGAGGGGAAGAAAGGGAAAGAAAGAATGAAAGAAAGAAAGAAAGAAAGAAAGAAAGAAAGAAAGAAAGAAAGAAAGGCAGGAAGGAAAGAAGGAAGAAAAGAGAAAGGAAGGAAGGAAGAAAAGAAGGGAGACAGAGGAAGGAAGGAAAAAACTTACATCCTATTGAGACGGGAATAATCATCACAGAGAAATTATCAATAGAATAAACTAGAATTCATCACTTCTGAAGGCTATGGTTTGGAGCATCATCTTTTAAGCCTTACTGTTTGTGAAGCAGGCATGCCAAGTAATCAACTTTTCAAAGCTATGTTACACATGGATACCAGGGAAAGAATATCTTAGAATTAAATAACTACAGAGCTCAGCTGGAAGATACCTGATTCCAACACACAGGTGATCCAGAGCCCTTCCCAGCATCCATGATCCTCCAACCTTTATGTACAGATTACCAGGAAGGGGGAGGCCTCTGTCTCTCAAGGTTGCCTCTTCTACTTTGGGACTGATAGGAAAGACTTTTTGTATCAAGTCTAATTTTGACTCTTTGCAGCTTCTAGCTTTTGCTCCTGGAGCTGATGCCTGGCCTCAAACATGGTGATTCTCATCTCTCTCCTTGTCAGATCCATGAAGCCAGTTCCTCCGGAGTCACTGAATCATCTCTTCTCTGGGTCTTCACATAGTGTGATGGAGAAGCACCATTAAATACTTCCTCTGCATTCCATTCAGAAAGGCTTGGCCCAGCCTTTGGAAGGAGGAAAGAAAGAAGGAAGGAAGGAAGGAAGGAAGGAAGTTAAATTCTTGGCCAAGCTATCAACTATGTCACTGTTGCCACAGGGAGCAACCAAGGAAGTACAAGATATATTCCTCTCCCTCAAGGACCTTAAAAATCAAACCAAGAACATAATAAAAAGTACACAATGCACCCTCAGAGAGCATCACAAATGAGCAAAATCTGCGATGCAGTGTGCGGCTCCACCTTGCAGATAACATGTGCTGGAGGAGTTCTGACATGAGAAAGACAAGCATGGGCAAGAGCAGCCTCTCTCTCGAGAACATCACACCAACCCTTGCACACATTTTCTTATTTGTTGGTTAGTCAATAGTGGCCATTTGGAATGGCACCAAGAATATTAGCAGGTATCAAAGCCAGAACAAATGAGGGCTCAGAAAAAATGAGGGCTTTTACCCATCGTGATTGCCTTTCCCAATTATTAATACTTTCTCCCTCTTAAAATCTTAGAATTGCTAGGTGGTGCAGTGAGTAGAGCATTGTACTTGCAGATAGGAAAATCTGACTTCCAATCCAACCTCGATGCTTACTAGCTCTGTGACATTTGGGCGCATCACTTAACTTTGCCTCAGTTCCCTCATCTACAAAATGGGGGAAATAATAGCACCTGCTTGCTAGGTGGTTGTGAAGCTAAATGAGAAACTATTTATGAAGCGCTCTGTAAACTTTGAAGTGCTGGTAAACGCTAGTTGCTATTATTGCTGTGATGGTGATGATGGCGGTGGCAGTGGTGGTGATGGTGATGATGATGATGGTGGTGGTGATGATGATGATGGTGGTGGTGGTGGTGGTGGTGGTGGTGGCGGTGGTGGTGATGGTGATGATGATGATGATGATGGTGGTGGTGTGCCTTGTACTTGGAAAGTGTGGTGGCATGATGAGCACGGGTTCAAGGTCTCTGTCTAACACACAGACTGGGCCACTTCTCAGTATTCTAGACCTCCCTCTAGGAGTCTCAGTGGCAGGGGAAGTGTTGACTTGCATTGATAGAGGGATTTTCCACACCTCAGAATTAGCAGTAGGACCAGACTAGTCCTTCTGAACCTCCCTGGACCTGCCCTTTCTCATCTGTAAATAAGAGAAGGGGCCTCTGAAGTCTCTCCAAGCTCTAGTCCTATGATCCTAGATCCTGGTCTACCTCTTATCCCCTCTCCCTTCACCTTTCCCAGTAGAAAGCAAGTTCCTTAAAATAATCCTTATTTCCCCAGTGCTGACCCGATACAAAACCAACATTTAACAAATGTTTGTTGAATTTATAAATACTTCTCTGTGCACACATCACCCCTTGACCCCTTGGAGAGCATCATCTCCTCAAGACCACGTATTGTTTAGTTTTTATCTTTATACCTCCACTTGTCTAACATCACTCCCAACACCATGGACCGGCTGGCAAAGTAGATTAAATGGTGGACCTGGAGTCAGGAAGACTTGGGTTTGAATTCTACTCCCAGACACTTAGTAACTGTATGAGCCTGGGCAAGTCATGTAACCTTTGCTTCCATTTCCTTGTCTGTAGGGAGTTAGACTCAATAACCTCAGAGATCTGTCCTTGCTCTAAATCTATGACTCAGTGATTTTAATTGATTGTTGCTTCTCATGCCAAAAGCAAGAGGAAGGGAAAAGAGCAGATAAAGATCTTATTACCAGATTAAAAATCCCTAATGTGGCATATCCAAGCAGGACCGATAGGCAAGAAGCCGGGAACATGCATTATTTTAAACTATGAGTTATTTTATTCAGGGCCAAGACTGTGAGAAGGAAATGAGAAGGAAAATTAGAGTGAAAAGTGAATAAAACGGAATTTTATGGCATTTGGCGATTGTCTTTGAAGGAAAATTCAGTGAAAGATGCTTCTAAAAATAAATAAATAAATAATTGCAGGCAAACAAAAGTGATTCCTTGATGAGCTGCTCAGTGCAGGCATAAATAAAGGCAAAAACCAAACCCCATTATCCCGAGAAAGAATCAAGGAAGAGGAAGAGAGGGGAAGAGCCCAGAGGACTCGAGGGCAGGCTTGGAGACGGCACCCACCAGGTGGCTGTGAGCAGCTTGCCGTGTGGAGAGGACAGCAGATCAAATGGCAAAGGGGATGATGAAGTGGCTGCCAGCAGGGAACAGGCCACATGAAAGACCACATGTGAGAAGCGGGGACTCGACACGCCAAGCTCGAGGTGACAGAGTTAAGGGAACAAGACAAATGGAACAACTTTCAAAGCGAAAATGATGATGGATAGAGCTGGGAGCTTTGGCTGCCTGGAGAAGGGAAAGGGTCCTCAAAGAAGTCCTCAGCTCTCTCAGCCTCTTCCTCGGGGCTGCAAGGAGCAGCATGGAACAAGCAGCTAATTAGTTCTTGTTCCCCGAGATCCAGTGATTTTTGTTGGGATTCTAGATGGAAAGTGGAAGCCGCTCCCACACTGAAAACTGTTCCATGGAGGGATATATGTCAAGACTTGGTACTCATTCTGTTTACACACACACACACACACACACACACATAAATATACATACATACACACACATCCCCTGGTATGACATGCTACTGTAGAGGCAGAGAATTTCAAGGCACTACAGCTCCCAGGGGTTGCCCATGATGGCAATGCTGGGCAGCACTTGGGTGCCTGAAGGAGTGGAGAGCATATGAACACACCTGGGGTTTCCAATGCCCCCCCCATCCTGATGTGTGATGGATTTGTGATTCAGAAGGTCTGGTCCCAGGGAGGAAGCCAGGCAGGATTTCCCCTTCTGGAGCCTACATATACCTCCAGATGATGACCATAAATTCCCAATAAAAAGGAAACAGAGAATTATGGATAGGATTTAATTTGACAAGTGTCAATTAAACACCGAGTCATTTGTATCATTCACTGGGCTTTCACTGGGGTCAGAAAACAAAGAGCATCCATGATCTCAAGGAACTTTTCAGTCTGAGTAACTTGGAACAAACTTCAAGTATCCTCATCCCCTCCTCCTGGTTTCCCTGGCTGGCTTCCAGACTCAGCTCAAATCCCACCTTCTCCAGGAGCCCTGGCCCACCTGCCCCCTAAGGCTTTCTTTCTATGATGATCACCCTTGATATGTTAAAGAGACACTATATCCATTGTGTGTATGCCTATGTGCATATATGTATGCATACATATTCAATCTATATGTATACATATTCAATAAAACCATCATGTATGTATACCGCATGTATATACACAATATATTATATACATATAAGCTGTGTATTCAACATATATG
>CM053586.1:351495520-351541600 GCA_028646515.1 Pseudochirops corinnae
CATTTCCTAAGTACATACTCTCTGCCAAGCTCTGGTGGGGGCACAAAGCAAAGGAAAAGACAGTCTCTGCTCTCAATTTCATGAGGAAGACAAGATGAAGATAAATGTTTATGTGTTATTTTATGTATATATATAATATGTATGTATACACTTGTAGATATTTTAAATTTGTATGTTATATATTTTATGTTGTCAGTATGTTTATATATACACAAAAATGTGTATATGAATACACAGGCACGGATATATGCATGCATGCATGTATATATACACACAGATTATTATACTGTTATTTATTATATGTTTCCATGTTATCTATATCTTTATATAGACATATAACCGGGTGTGCACGTGTATAAAGATATACATATGCATGTGTGAATATATTTGCGTGCTGTCTGCCCCATTGAAATTGAGATCTGGACATCTCCTTTCTTTGTACCCCCACGTTTAGTCCAGTGCTTGGCACACAGTCAGTGCTTCATAAATGCTGAATGCCCGACTGATTCATGTAAAGGTGTTTGAGATGCCCTTGGCAAATCCTCCTTCAACTTAAAACAATAAAAAGCTGTCGATGGGAGTCAGGACCCTCTGCTGAGTGATCTGTCTTTCTGTTGTTCACATATCTATAAATAAAAGCCATATGCACTAAGTTGTTCAGGGCCTGGCTTAGTACTCTTAGACATCAGGTATTTTAAGAAAACGGAAGCGTGGCTACAGCCTCCTTCCTTCCCCCACAGACTACCTATAAAATGATTTAGCCCCAGATAAATAATCCAAGCACTGGGGATCAACATTGCACACCTGCCACCAACAATGCCGTTTTGTCTTGTTTTGCATCCTTTGGGTCTTTGTGGAGATTCTGTCCATTAAGTGGTTAAAACTTAAGGTTACCCATCCAAGGAGTGGGGAATGAAGGTTCTCCGTTTGATGGACAACAGCTCAGAGATCCCTGATGTCCCAAAATATTAGGTTTCTCTTCTAATAATGTCGGAAATATTGCCTACTGTCATGATTAATCTTCGCCGCAGGCCAGGCTGATTGCAGGTGACGCAGTCACACCGCAGCGCCTGGGGTAGCTTCCACACCCCGTCAAATCTGCTACAAAATGCCCAGCTGAAGGGGAGAGAACTGTGATACCAGCTTTCCCGGTGGCTAATAGATTGTGACATGAGAGAAGGAAACCTTTATTTTAATTCAAAAAACAAAAGCCAAATAGCAAAACTTATGTACGTGCTGAACTTTTTTTTTTCTCTTCCTCCAGTGGAAAACATGGACTTGCTCAAATGCCCTTGGCTGGCACTGGGGGAGTGAGAAGGTTTGAGGGATGTGGAGGAAGACCTCTAAAACATTTTTCAAATCAAAAGCTGGGATTCTTGCCCTGGGTTTATGGAGTTTTGCAGGCATGTAGACACACCATTGTCTTGAGCCTGGGACAAGCAGTCCTTTCTTTGAGAAGGAAAAACAACCCCTTGCTCCTTGACAATCCACTGGGGTCTCTCTTGGGGAGCTATCTATGTTTTGGAATTCTATGCATTGTCTGTGGTCAGGGTGTGCTGTTGGGGCCCAACAATAGCAACATTGATTTTAGCATTTTTTGAATTTGGGTGCATAGAACAAACTGGGAATGAAAACGGCTGGCTCCCAGAAGGACACCAGTGTCCTTAGACAAACTTGCCTCTTCCCAAGCTGTTTTCCATACTCTACAATCAATACTGTCCATTCAGCCCATGTTATTAAAGTCATTTATCAGCTTCTCCCTCGCTCTCTCTCTTTTAAAATAAAAAGGATTCTGCCGACAAAGTTATGTCATCTTCTGCTCCTTCCGTGGTGGGGTGGGAGATTCGTTTTCTTGGGTCACCCAACAATCAGGCCTTGTTTGTGAACTCACACTGATGAAGTGAAAGTCCTTAGAAACTGATGGGACACTGGAGTTTGGTTGCCATGGGCAATCATCATGGCCGAAAGTCATGACCTCCCTATTCTGCCGCTAGTAACTAATTGAAATGATACAAATTACCCCGATTCTCCGTCTGCCAATTTAGAGGCTGGTTCTGGTCAAGGGTCAGTGAAAGCCTATTCATGGAGCTATGTTTGAAGTTGCTGCTGCTACAGCAAGGGGGCTGGGTTGGGTGCATTGTCTCCTCTGCGCTAGGCCACATACGGTGGAGGGAGGGAGGATTGCAAACAATGGAGGCCGGTGGTCTACCTGGAGCCCGCCCATCAAAAGAGAGAACCGTCAGTCAGTTTATGCTCCTTGTCGACAGCAGGGACATGGTTTACTGGACAGAAATAAATGTTGTATTCATAGTGGTGCTTTGGGAATCTGCAAGGCCAAGCCAGCACATTTCGGCAGCTCGAGCATGATTCTCACTAGAGGGGACCACATAGCAGCCTCAGGGATGATGCTTCCTCTAGTTATTAATTACAATAAAGCTGTATCCTACCCAACCTCCCTCTGCTCCAGCCCAAACACATAGAAACACAAACACACACACACACACAGAAGCACACATACATACATACATACACACCCATGCACCAAAGAAAGGAGATCTATTATGACAAATCCCATTGCCAGGAAATGCTGGGTTCCCTTTTCAAAGCACTATCAGGAAAGTTACCTCTGAAAAATGACACTCACTCTTCTTCTAATGGGAGCACAGAAACACGTCAATAAAAAGTTAATAATTTACAGAGAAATTGTTCTTCAAGGAACTCTAAGTGAATCTTCACTAAGCGAATTTGAGGAATTTTGCTAAAGGCTCAGAGGGCACATGACAAATGTCATGGTTTACTTGGAATTCACTTTGTTGGTGGTGATGGTTGGTTTGTTTTTACCAAATGCAAAGTATCTCTCTTAAAAACTAGCATAACAGGAACAATGTCTAGTATTTAGAACTGAAGTTTGCAAAGTGCTTTATAGACAATAAATTGGGTCCATTTATCCTATTTCTCTTTTGTACAACATTGTTTGCATATTGTCTTCCCCATTAAACTATTCCCCATTAAAAGAGTAGGACTTTGGGGGGCATTCTTTGTCTCCCCAGCACTTAGCACATTGCCCAGAGCACAGTAGGCACTTAATAAATGCTTTTAATCATTGTTGATGACTAAGTATCTGATTGGAGATAGGTGCCACAAATACAATTGTGCACATTTTACAGAGCCTAGGTCTAAAGTTAAAAGGGACTAGAAACAGGATGGTGGAACAGAGAATATTAGAGTTGGCAGAAATCTCAGACAATATTTAGTCTAACCCCTTCCTTTTACAGACAGGGAAACTGAGGCCCAGGGAGATGAAATGACTAGAGCTGGAAAGGAAATGGAGATTCAAGAGGCAATGTGACTTTTTTATGGTCTGCCATTAATAAGTTAGGATTCGAACCCAGATCCTACTGATTTCAGCCTAGCACTGAGTCTAAATCACACTGTCATGCAAAGAAATGACGTCAATTTGAGTTAGATGACCAATCTGGGTTTCAAAGTCCAAATGACGAAAGCCATGCACTGTCTGACTCAGCAGTTAGGCTTAACCGTTTATTTGTTGTGGGGGGGGGGGGGGGGCGGGGACAGGAATATATCAGGAAATAGTCTTAGTATAAAAAAAGTAATAATTACTTTTAAAGTATTTTCTTTAAACAATACCCATAGAGAAAAGGCCTAGACCTGTGACTTCACTGGCAAACGGTACTCCCAGATCAGTTTCACATCCTGGCCCCAACACAAATGCTCCGTCCTCACCTACTATTAATCTACCTCCTACTTTCTCTGAGCTAACCAAATTGGCCTTCCTCTAGTCAAGTCTACACAACGTTGGCTAGATGGCATGATGCACGGATGGATCTCTGGGCCTGGAGACAGGAAAACCTGACTGTAGCTGTGTGACTCTTGGTGAGTCACTTAACCTTGTTTGCCTCAGTTTTCTCATATGTAAAATGATCTGGAGAAGGAAATGGCAAACCACTCCAGTATCTTTCCCAAGTAATCCCCAAATGGGATCAAAGAAAGTTGGACACATCAAAAAAAAATGATGGAACAACAATTATTTTACCTACACAACTCTTTACTTCCTTTCTCCATGCCTTTGCATCCACCGTTCCGCCTCATAGAGACCCTTTCTGCTTTAAGCACAGGTCAAGCACAGCTTTCCGTATGAAGCTTTTCCTCATCCTCCCTCCCCTTAAATGTTAGTACCTGCTCTCCTTCCCAAAATGCCTTACATTTAATGACTTTGCATATATTTAGATTTTTTTCTTTATTTTTTTTCTGTGCATACAAATGTATATATGTGTTATCTTCTCCATTAGTATGGGAATTCCTTGTGAGGAGGGATTTGCTTCATTTTTTTACACATATCCACAGCACCTAGCCCAGGGTATGGCTTATAGAAGGGGTTGAATAAGTGCTTTCTGATACCCACTTAGTTAAGAAACTCCCTTTGCTAATGCAGATCAACCTCTGCTCTGCACTTTATAGTCTGACAGAACCATCTAGTGCACTTGCCCAGGGTCACCCAGTCCATATGCATCAAAGTAGGATTGGAATCCAAGCCTTCCTGGCCCTGAGTCTGACTCTCCATAGATAATAGGAAGTATGCATGAGTAGGCACCCACAAACTTTTAGCTCCAATCTGAGATCCTTGAAGATAGAGATTGTTTTTCATTCTGTCTCCCCAGCGCCTTGCCCAGTGCCCAAGCAGTGAAAGTATTTAATAAATGCTTGTGGAATTGAATTGGATTGAAAAGCTCTGAATCCACTAAAGAGACAAGAATAGCTCCTTCATGAGCGTACTGACTCTCGAAGCTATTGAAAAGCAGACAGGAAGGTGACACACTTCCACATTTCGACATTACTATGCATGAGGGCCCCAGGGAGTCCGCCCTCCCAATGGCTCCCAATACAGACTTCATTCCAATGCCATATGCTAATCAATGCCAAGGCTTGCGCAGGGTGGGTTTTCCCTTTAAGAACCGCCAAGATGATACAAGACTGCCTGCAATTACAAAAACAAGGGGAGGCAAGGTTAAAGTCTATATGGACACATTAACCGAAGACAACGTTGAGCCTTGAGTCATAGACTTAGAGCCAATAGGGATCTGAAGCTACCTAGGGAAACTGAGGCCCAGGGATATTAGCAAATTGCTGAAGGAGACTGGGGACTGGACCTATGATTTCATTGGGATGGGAAATCTCTGGCTGAAGAAAATTCCTTTTCCAATGCAGGGCAGCATCCTATCAGCAACTTATCAAGTATTGAGCTGTTAAGTGAATTGTTTCACACAACCAGTATGTGCCAGGAGCAGGACTTGAACCGTGGTCCTCCTTCTATGACTCAACAAATGCTTATTGGTCAAAACTCATTGAATTGGCAAGGGATCATGGAGCCAGATGCTAGTTAGAAGGGTTTTAGTTTTCTTGGCCACAGATCTGGGATGCTCTGACTGGCAATAGCCAGTGTAGAGTGTTGAAAAGGACTTCATTCCAAGTAGAAGTCTTGTATACAGGAGAAAATCTAAGGCTTGACCCTCCCAGATTAAAGGTCTTCTTCTAAGTTCCCATGGACCCAAAGTCATCATTGGCTCTCTGTAGAAGCTCGAGGTGGCTGCCATGGTCCTGGGCTAGAGATCAAGAAGTTCTTTTGGCCTTCTGTGCATTGTAACTGTTTGTGCGGAGAACAAAAGAACCAAAGTCTCCGTAGCTATTAATCCGACTTCACAAGCATGAAATTTACAGAGACACGTAGGAATTCATCACAGAAACCTTTTCCCCTTGTCATTCTCTGACTGCTGAAGAGTGGGCACACTCCTGGATTTGAATGTTAATAATAAAAAAAGAGCAGACTTGCTCTTTACACCCCTGCTCCTTGCTCCCTGGCCCCTTCCCTTCCTTTGCTACAGGGGAATGTCTTAGGGAGTTGACCTTTCTGGGTGGGGGTGTAGGAGTAGAATTGCAACCTTTGTGCACGGCACTGACTTTTCAGAAGATTTTGATCAATTTTATGATACCCTTGAAAGTCAACTGCTTTCTCTTAATAAATAAAATACACCCATCGTAGGAGACTGATAATTCAAGGAGCAAAGGGAATGACAGAGAGAATATCACCAGAGAGACAGAACAATTCACGTTACTTGATTAGATCCAAACCAATGGCGTTGACTGGTTTTGCTCGTTTAACCCGTCTCCGATCAGAGTCCCCCCGTCATTTCGCTGCAGGGTGGATGTGTTCATACTGAACTATTAATCTGTTTCAAAATGCCATAACATTTCCATGAAGAACTTCCTAATTTTTTTTTCAGAAATTAAATGTCTGTTTAAAGTTCATTCCCTCCTGCTGCGACTAATTGAAATGAGATTTGGTTTATCTTTATGACATGGAAATGGGATGAAGTTTCATAATAATAACAATAATGATAACTCTATAGATTTTAGGGCTAGTAGTTAATAATTATAGGAATATGTGGAGAGGAAACCAGAGGAACGTGGCATCAACAGACTCCCCTCCCTCCCCGGTTATTTGTTGGGAGCCGTGAGCATATGACGCATTCCCAATGCCAGCTTCTCAATGTTGTGACTGCTTCCAGTGGACGTTGGATTTGAGAGCAACACCATCATTTGTTTAGCCTCAGAACATTGTGTACCTTCTACAAAATGATGAATACATTAGCATCCCGAGAAACCAGCTCAGACTGAATGGTGGAGAGGCAACGTGGTGTTTTGAATAGGGCTCTGGACCCAGAGTCAGGAAAACTTGGGTTTGCATCTTATTCGACATATTAATTGGGCCACCTCAGGCAAGCTGCTTGGTCCATCTGAGCTTCAGCCATTCCACCTGTAAAATGAAGGCCCGTATGGTCATTTCCAGCTCTAAATCTGTGATCCTAAAATCCTGCATTACATTCATGACAGAGCCATCCTGGACAAAGAGGGTCTGA
Source organism: Pseudochirops corinnae (assembly GCA_028646515.1). Taxonomy (NCBI): domain Eukaryota; kingdom Metazoa; phylum Chordata; class Mammalia; order Diprotodontia; family Pseudocheiridae; genus Pseudochirops; species Pseudochirops corinnae. Next base: position 351,502,456 of record CM053586.1, read on the forward strand.
GAAGGAATAATGATGACAATAATAGTTCATATTGCTCTGTTGCAAACAAGTTTGCAGAGCTTTTTACATGCACCATTTCACTGAATTCTTACAACATGGCAAAGTGGGTGCTATTATCATCCCCATTTTATAGATGATGAAATTGTGGATCAGAAATAGCAGATGACTGGCTCAGGGGCACATGGCTAGTGAAGGGCTTGGGGTGGGTTTCATGGGATCACACAGTTTGAGCTTGAAGGGATCTTAGAGGCCATTGAGTTCAATCCCCTCACTTTACCTTTGAGGAAACCAAGGCACTAGTGCCCAGGTCACACAGCTAGTAGGTATCTGAGGCAATATTTGAGCCCATGCCCTTTGACTCCAGAACCAGTGTAAGTAAGGATGACCATGGCTGTAAAGGAGAATATGTTGCCTAAGGAAATAGTGACTTCCCCATCACTTGAGGTCTTCCAACAGAAGATGTGGGACCATTTGCCAAGGAAATCCCAGGGTATTCATAGTCAGGTCTGAGATTTTAGGACTCTGTGTCAGTCACACATGCCCTCTCAACCTATGTACCTTTCAAAATCATTTGCTTCCTTCAAGGCCCACTCCCTTCCCTTTCCCTGATGCCCCCAGGTGACAGCAATCTCCCCATCCTCCAGCTTCCTAAGCATTCTGTCTACATCTTCCCTTTGCCTCTCAGCCAACTCCATACACCGTTCTCTTGGGATATGCTATATTTCCCAGTAGATGATGCCATCCTTAAAGGTAGGGGCTGTGTCATTTTCATTTTTAGGTCCTTTGGTGGAAAGGATAAATGAATCCTGCCACCACCATGGCTGCCTCTCCTACTTGGAACTATGGGAAAAAAAGAACAAGGTGACATTTAGTAAAAGGGTTGGAACTCACAGAGAATAAGACTATGTAAATGTGTGTGTAGGATGCCTTCAAACTTAGAAAGCTACTACCATTAGAACATTACCTCATCTGCATCTCATGGCCACGCTGGAAGGTAGGTAGTGCAGGTGATTAATTATTCTTCCCATTTCACCAACCTAATACTCAGAGAAGTTATGTCTTGGCCAGGGTCAAGTGACTAATTTGGCAGAGAAGGATTTTGAACCTAGATCTTCCTGACTCCAAGTCCAAGACCCTCCTCAAAAGCAGAGGAGAATATGGCAATCTAGTGATGATGATGATGGAAAAGAAGAAAACTAAAAAAGACCATGATTAAGCGGCCAGAATTTGACTCCAAAGGTTCACTATCCTTCATAATTAACAGATTATAAATGCCTATATTACAAATACAAATGCTAAAATATTTTTGAGAATCTAACAATCCTGGAATTAGATAATTACCAGTAATTGACCTACGAGTCTGCCATGGCCCATACATGACACTGACCAAAAAGCCCTCAAGAATGCCAGTTGGAATTCATGTCACGCCCACCAACACTCACATCCTCCAAACTGTCAGGCAGGAAAAGCTCCTGAAACATAGAGACTAAGAAGGATAAGTCAAAACCAGATCTGGGCAGGATAAAGTCCATTTCAGCCACATTGTCCTATCTGTTATGGGAGCTGTCTTGAAGTGCTTTCAGTAAACCAACACAAGATAAGAGGCAGCACAGTGTTTTTAGCAGATAGAACTGGAGTCAGGAAAGGTTGAGTTTCAATAGGCCTCAGATACTTCCTGGGTATGTGAATCTGGGCAAATCACCTAACCTTATCTGTAGAATAGGAATAATAATAATAATAATAGCACCTGCTACTCAAGGATCTTTCCATGATTAAATAAATGAGATGATATATTAAAGCACTTTGAAACCCTTAAAGTACCATGTAATGTCCCACCTACCTGTCTGTAGAGCACTTTATACCAAACTAAAAAGATCATTAAATCATAAATAAGGATTCCTGCAAGCAATACAATTGACTTAGAAAACCACATGTTACCTATTTTATATTATTTTACAATTTTCTTTTGTTAAATATTTCCCAATGGGGTAGCTAGGTGGTGCAGTGGATAGAGCACTAGCCTGGAAGTCAGGAGGACCTGAATTCAAATCCAGCCTCTGAACAGACATTTGACACTTACTAGCTGTGTCACCCTGGGCAAGTCACTTAACCCCAATTGCCTCACCAAAACAAAACAAAATGAAACAAATATTTCCAAATTACATTTTAATCTGGTATAGGACACACTCAGGAGTGTTGGCAGGCTGCATGTGGGAGAGCAGCCATGTGACTAACAACTCTACTTTGCACAGGATCTCACCCCAAACTCAGCTTAGTTGATAAGCATCCAAATAAGGGCTCCACCAACAGCAGCCTTCTGCTCCTGCTCTGATTGGTGAATTCATTGCAGAACCTCCAGTGTGCTCTTCAAACTTGGACCAACCCATGATCCCTCAGACAACTTGTCAATCTTGACCCAATTCAGATATGCTCCCCCTCGCCCTCCACTGCTTTTCAACTCCCTTTTCTCTATTGTCTCCCCCCATCAAAATGTAAGCTTCTTGAAGGCAGGGACCGTGTGTCTCCCTTTTTGCATGTATTCATATTTCCAGCACTTAACTTAGTGCCTGGCCCATAGTAGGCTCTTAATAAATGCTTATTACCTTGTCTGTCTATCTATCCCTCTATCTCTCTATGTCTGTCTATCCAGCTATCAACCCATCTGTCTCTCTATCTGACAAACCTGAGAGGTAGGTGCTGACATCCTTATTTTAGAGATAAAGAAATTGGTGCTTAAAGAGATTAACCATTCGATTAACCTTAATTTGAAGTTAGCTTTTACTAGTGAATGGCCAAAGAGCAATCTGAAATGCCTTTTTATCATGAAGCCACTGCTAGGTTTGACAGGCTACAAAGAGGCTGACATCAGGGCCATATGCCCAGAGTTGTGATTAAGAGGCTGTGTGTGTGTGTGGGAAGTTTGTATAGAAACAGCCCACACTCTGCATGGTGTGGCTCATGAAATGCAGATAAACACAGCAATTCTAAAAGAATCCTGAGATGGAGGATTCAGGGTGCCTGGCAATGAGTGGTGAAAGTGGAGAACACTCACCTGAGATGGAGAATAGAGATGCCACCAGACATAGGCTTGGCCAAGGTGGCCCCAACCAGGGTTTGTCTCTGAACTGGTGGCATCTGAATGGATCCACAGCCTGAAGCTCTGGGTGGTACCCTCCAGGAGAAAGCTGCTCCAAAGGTTCATCTCTTTTGGAGCTGGCTGCTGTACACTTGGTACTTTTCACACACTGGGATACCCTTTGAAAAGCTAGTCATTGTACCCTTTGGCCCAAAAATATCACTATCAGGTTCTCTCCACAAGGTGATCAGGAAAAACCAAAAATAACCTAGATCTTCAAAGATACTCACAGCTGCTCTCTTTGTGGTAGCAAAGAGCTGGAAATGGAGGGGATGCCCATCAGCTGGGGCATGACTGAACACGCTGTGGTACACGATTGTGCTGGAGTACTATTGTGTCATAAGAAATGAGGAGCAGGTTTAGAAAGACGTGGAAAGGCATGCAGGAAATCATAAAGAGGAAGATGAGCAGAACCAAGAGAACACTGTATACAGTGACAGCAAAACTGGTCAAAGAATACATATGAACAACTAACCTCTTCTGAATATTATAAATATTTGAATCAAGCACAAAGGACCTCTGAAGGAAGATGCCGTCCACCTCCAGAGGAAGAAGTGAGGAGAAGCATGCATGGTATGGTTTTACACATATGTATGTGTGTGTGTGTATATATATATATATATATATATATACACATATATGTATATATATACACATATATGTATATATATACTCATATACACATATTATGTATATACTTGCATATACATAGATAAACATATACCTGTGTCCCATGGTGGTCTTCTCTAGTGCAGAGCAGGGAGGGAAGCAGGGAGTTTGGAACTTAAAATGTAACAAAAAATAAATTAAATCTTAAAAAGAAAGTATTCATTGATCTCTTGTTTTCTTATCACCTTCGTTCCCCAAATTATCCCTCCTCCTACTCAGTAAGCTGTCCCCTTCAAGCAAAAACTTAAAAAAAGAGAAAGTAAAAAGACAGTTCAACCGAACTGTGCCTGACAATATTTGAAAATGCACTATTCTAAACCCAGGGTCCCCCACCTCTACAAAAAGAGGCGGCTGCAACCTTTCCCCATTCTGCCCCAGGGCCAAGCTTGGTCATTGTAATTCTGCAGAGTTCAGTTTCTTAATCATTGTTTGCAGTGTTTTCTTGACTCTGCCTCTTCCTACCAATTCTCTTAAGTCTCTCCAAGCATTTCTGAAATTCATCATTTCTTGTGACTACCATGTACTGTTGGCTGATCCTTCAAGTGTATTATTTCCAGGTCCCAACTAGACTATGATGACAACAACAACAATCACAGCTAACACAGTAAGGTAAAGCCCCTACTATGTGCCAAGCACTTGCTAAACTCTTTGCAATTATTCTCATTTGATCCTTATAACCCTGGAAAAGAGGTGCTATAAATTCAACAAGGGCAAGAATTATATCTCATTCATTCATTCACAAAAACCACATGGTGGCCTTAATGGGTTGTAATGGGAAGAGACCTAGATTTGGAGCCAGAGTCCTGGGTGCAAGTCTTATCTCTGTCTGATTCTTACTACTGGTGTGACCTTTGATCTCACCTCCACGAGCCTCTGTTTTCTGAGATTTGGACTAGCTGACCTCTGAAGTCCCTTCATAGTCCAAATCTATGCTATTCATATCAACCTCAACCTCAGGAGGTGGGTGCAGTTATCACCCCTATTTTACAAGGAGGAAACGGGCTGATGATGTCTCAGAGAATTGATCAAGAACACATGGCAAATAAGCATCAAGGTGAGATTTGAACTCAGTTCCTGATTCCCAGTGCAAGGTTCTTTTGGCTGTTTCCTTCTGGAAAGAAAGAAGGAAGATGAGAAAGAAGGGAAGAAATGCTTATGATGTGTCTAATATGGATCAAGCACATTACAAATGTTATCTAATTTATTTCTCACAATCACCCTGGGAGGTAGGTGCATTTTACAGTTGAGGAAACTGAGGCAGACATAAGTAAATACTTGTCCAGAGTCACAGAGCTAGTAAATATCTGAGGCTGAATCTGAACTCTGGTCTTCCTGACTCCAGGCTCAATGCTCTCTCCATTGTACCATCTAGATGCCTCTGAAAGAAAGCATTCAACCTTCTCAAGAACATATCTCCCTCCCACAGCAGCCCTGTTCTACTCTGGGTCATCTTTTTCTTTGCATTGAGTCTGTTCCTCCCAAATGTCCTTGCTTTGCCCTCAGTCAGAGCCAAACACTTCAGGTCCTTCTTCAGTGTAACAGCCCTTCTCTGACTCGATGAGCTCTAACTGGTCATGGAGATGCTGAACTGGCTGCTTCCTTCCTCCTTTTCAGCTATATTCCTGATGAGTAAGCTCCCTGGGCCCTGTTTTCGATGACGTATTAAATCTCTTACTGCCCTAAAAATGTCTTGGTCTCTTTTTAGTTGAAGAGACCCCTAGAAGAATGATTTTGTCTCTATGAGAAAATGCCAGAGTTACATACAATAGAAAAAGAAGCCAGAGGATAAAAATCATATGGAAAGAATCAAAAAGACCTGGGTTCTATTCCATCTCTGACATCTACAGACTGTGTGACCCTGGGCCAGTCACTTACCAATCTGTGTTCTAGGACATCTCTCTCTAAGACTGTAGTTTACAACAACAGCACCAATATTAAGTGCTGGCCTGCATTGGTGGAAGAGATTCCCAATAAAATGATAAATACACTCATTACCCCATGGAAAAAATGTTTTCAGAACTGTCCTAGCTGGGCAATTCTGGTATATATCTCCTGGTATATATATCCACAGAGACACTGGGTTCAGATCCTGCCCTAGACAATTCTCTAGCAGGGCAAATAGCTTCACTTCTAGATTTGGTTTCTTGGGCTGTAAAGCAGCTTAATAATACAATAGGATTATTTGGCAGTCAAATGAGAAAATGTCTATAAAGCATTTTTCAGATCTTAAAAGTGTTATTCAAACATCAATTTATATTTGTCATATCTATTAGCTCTTGAGTCCAACAATGTGCTTAATTATGAGGAAGTTTTCCTAAAATCTCTTCTAGATGAAGGCCATTTCTCATCAGGGCCTCCTTGAGTTCTTACAAATACTTCCTTATACTCTTTTTGCCAAGAAAGTTAGAAATAGCTGCGTGCAGTGAATAGCGCCTGTCATGTTCATCATTTTTAGATCTGCCAATGAGAAATGAGCCTGCAGAGAGAGCTGAGAAAATTTTCCACAAATTTATAAAATTCTTTGAACATGAATGTGCAATCTAATCTTCTTATGAAACAATAATGGATCATTTTCTCCCCCAAACGAAGAAAATAAAGGCATAAAGAGAGAATAAATAGCTCTAATACCATTAGCTAATTCTGTTTGCAATTTTCCAGATTCCAGACTAATGGCTACATAGTGCACCCATTCTCCTAGAGATGGGTTCAGAATGTTCGGGCTTCACTGTGATGTCCACACGGATCATGGTGATTACAGGGCACAATGACCCAGCTGTCATCCTTGGAGACCGAGACTAAGAACTGTTTGATTTAAGAACTTGGACTGAGGATCTCCCCAATCCGTAGAATGAAGCAGGGGGCTGCCAGTCCTTTGGCTGTTCCCTCCTAGAGCAGGAAAACATTTCTAAGCCTGGGTTCTGTTGCTTCTTCCAGGCTCAGTTCCCGATCACATTCATTAATTCAGTCCAATCCAAAATGTATTACTGAATACCCACTGTGTTCCAGGCACATGGGAGGTGCTGGGGGCACAGATATTAAGTCTTCGCTTAAGATCCAGTCTCAGCATTTATTCTCCTTGGCCTCCTTGTGTCAATGTCTTTCTACACCAATATAGCCCTCATTTGGTTTCCAAAGTAATTTTTCTAAAGTGTAGGTCTGGCCATGTTAGCTAGATGATGCCATAGTCATACAGCATTGGGCTTGGAATGAGGAAGTCTCATCCTCCTGAGTTCAAATCCAGCCTCAGACATTTACTAGCTCTGTGACCCTGGGCAGGTCACTTAACCAGGATTGCCTCGGTTTCCTTATCTGTAAAATGAGCTGGAGAAGGAAATGGCCAACCCCTCCAGTGTCTCTACCAAGAAAACCCCAAAGGGGATCATGAAGAATCAGATACAACTGAATGACAACAACAGGCAAATATGAAATGTAGGGAAAGTAATTTGAGGCAGGAGAAATAGTATCTTACAGTGAGGGGAGGACCTTCCTCAAAGTAAGGAAGACCTGGGTTCTGGCCCCATCTCTGACACATCCTGGCTGCGTGGCCCTAGAAAAGGCCCTTAACCTCTCAGGGATCTAGACAACTGTCAAAGACCATAAGTTCCAAGAGGAGTGTTGATCTGTGTTGGCAGACACATTGGCCTCTTCTGGGAGGTCCCTACAACAAGGACTTCATTAGTCTTATCCAAAAAGATTTCAGGAAGGAGGGGGCTCTGATAACTGGGGAGCTGAGGAAAGCAGAGCTTTGCAGGATTCTCTTTCCTTTACCCTATTCCATGACCATTTTTTTCATTGAAAGTTCCCTCAAGCATATACACATACAGTCAGTCACACAGTTATTTCGATTGTCTTTGAAATATTCTCTCCTTGCGTCATTTAGGTCCCTTCTCTAGAAATTCCACAAAAATGTACGGAGTGTACCTTTGTCCTAGATTTAGAACTGGCAGGAACCTTGGACTCAGACCCTGGAATGGCTCTCACCTCTGGTAGAAAAGCTCGTGTCTTGCCCAGAACCAGGCCTCCCACTCACTTTCCAGCTTCCAATGATGCTGGCACTCTGATAGCTCCTCCCACTCCCTCTCCCCTGGCTCCTAAAGGGCGGGGACTGAATCATCTGCTTGTGTCTCTATCCCTTTGGCTTAGGAAGTGGCGTGCAGTAAGCGCTTAATAAATGCTCTATCATTTAGCTAGCTGTCATCTATCTGTCTGACTGTCCAGACTAATTCCCTCATTTTATGGATGAGGGACTAATACACAGAAGGACTGGATGACTTACTCAAAGTGACACAGTCAGAATGAAATCCCGTCCTCTGACTCTGAATTTAACTCCTACCATATCATGTGCAGAGCCCATATCCAGGGATTCTCCATCACCCTGTACTTGGCAGATGATCTGCTAGGAATGAATTGAGAATGACCATATCTAGTTTCACCAGGGACTTCTTGAATGTAGAAGATCCGTCCCTTCATGGAGTGGGAGCCTCAAGAGATGATGGCCTGCCCTCCATAGATGCCTTCAAAGAGAGGCTAGATGGCCACTTCTCAGGTATATTCCAATGGGGGTTCCCTTTGGGGATGGAGTGAGGTCCTTTGCAAGTCTTAAGGTTTATGAATTTGTGAAGCCCAGGTCACCTTGAGCCAAAAATCTCTTAAGTAAGGTTTGACGGACTGTAGAGCCCACGTTTGGCCATATGACCATAACCAGAGAAGTAGCACAGTGAATAGAGCACTGAACCTGAGCTCAGGAAGACCTGAGTTCAAATCCAGCCTCAGATATAAGCTGTGTGTGACTCTAGGCAAGTCACTTAATCTGTTTGCCTCAGTTTTCTCAACTGTAAAACACGGATAATAATCACATATCTCACAGAGTTGTCATGAGCACAATGCCTACCAAATACTGGGTGCTACATAAGTGACTATTCCTTTCCCCTTCCCTTCACAAGACTGCTGTGGATTTCAAATGAGGTCTTAAGCATTTGGCAAAACTTAAAGTGCTGTATAAATGCTATTTCATATATATATATGTGTGTATGTGTGTGTGTGTGTGTGTGTGTGTGTGTGTGTAGATCTCAGGGGAGCAGGGTGGGCAAAGAAAGTTATAGTATTTAGCCCGAATGATACAATTCATCTGAACAAGGGTTTGGACACTGGCAGGGGTTCTCAACCTTCCTAATGGTGTGACCCTTTAATACAGTTCTTCATGTTGTGGTGACCCCCAACCATAAAATTATTTTCTTTGCTACTTCATAACTGTAATTTTGCTACTGTTATGAATCGTTATATAAATACAGGTATGCAGGATGTATTTAAATTGAACATAACCCACAGGTTGAGAACCACTGGTTTAGAGGCATCTTCACAATAATAATAACTCTTTAGAGTTTTACAATAACTTTACAGATACTTTGGTATTTGGGGAAATTCTGTGATCTCATGAGGATGGGAAAATCCTCTAACAGGGCAGATGGCAACCCGCCTTCTCATGCCATGGGAATCTCGTCCAGGGCTCCTGCCTCAAAGATATTCTTGATAAATGTTCGTCCGACCAATTGATCTATTACGCAGCACACAGGAAGCAGATGCATCAACACAGAGAAGGAAACAATAATTGCTAGCATTTAGATGCATTTTAAGATTTGCAAGATTTGTCATAAACTTGAAGAGTTGTATTTGTAGGAGAATGTATCACAGACATTTGGGCAGGTGTTTGATGCCAACTTTCTTAGTATACCACCCGAGTAAATAACCCTTTCAAAAACCTAATTAAATCTGAGTAATTGGTATCAACTCATTATCATGATGGGAGCACACAAGTGGTGGGCTCAGAGCCACATATTTAGAAAGACAAGCCCAAGCTCTTAGGGCCACCCCTAGAGCCCTGAGCAGCCATGCTCTGGGTACCCGACTCATCAAAATGAATGGTACTTTTCTTTTTAAAAATATGGTCCAAAATAATCATAAAATCAAAGATTTTGAGGTGGAAAGAACCTAGATAACATTTAATCCAAGCCATTCCTTTCATAAGTAATAGGGTTAAGACTCTGTCATCTTCACCCAAGGTCACATGGACAGGAACCATTAGAGTTGGACTGAAATCTTCATTGGCTCTCTCTCCAGAGCTGAACACCTTTCCACCCATCACACTTCCTCACAACCAGCTATGTATTTGTAAAGAGAAATACCGAAAATCTGAAAGAATGAGCTGCCTTCTTTCCTACAAAGGCCCCAACTCTCAGAGAAGTCAAATTCCATTAAGTTTCCTAAAAAAAGTCTAGTAGCCGCGGGAGAGTCCAACCACCCAGACATCTTCTAGAAGCGCTCCCTTCGCTCATGGCAAAACAGTTAACAAATTCCACTGCAAATAAAAACTGCATTCCCTATCTGTTCCCTATGAGCCATTTGCTTTCAAAGTTGGGGTGTTGTTTAAATCTAAAGCTGAAAGGAGCCATAGTGATAGTCAGAGTCCAATCCATTTCTTTCATAAGTGAGGAAACAGCCATAGAGAGTTGGAGTGGGACGTTGGATAACACAGGGAGTAGACGGCAGGGCTAGCAATTGAATCTACATCTTCTGGTTCCCCATTCAGATCTCTTTCTACCATAGCACAGCTACCAGAAATCAAATAACATCACTGTTTAATGGATTAAGAAGATTTGAAAATCTCCTTCTAGACTCTGAATGGATGAATAACTCTTTAGAGTTTTACAATAACTTTGCAGATACTTTGGTATTTGGGGAAATTCTGTGATCTCATAAGGATGGGAAAATCCTCTAACAGGGCAGATGGTAACCTGCCTTCTCACGCCATGGGAATCTTGTCCAGAGCTCTTGCCACAAAGAATATGTTTCATAAATGTTGGTCTGACTGATTGATCTATTACTCAGTATACAGGAAGCAGATGCATCAACACAGAGAAGGAAATAATCATTGGTAGCATCTAGATCACATTTTAAGACTTGCAAAGCACTTTACAGCTGTCATCTCAGCTAGGTGGTGCCACAGCGCATAGAGCACTGGTCTAGAGTCAGGAAGATTCATCTTCCTGAGTTCGAATCCAGCCTCAGCACTTACTAGCTGTGTGACCATGAGCAAGTCATTCAACCTTGTTTGTTTCAGTTTCTTCATCTATAAAATCAGCTGGAGAAGGAAATGGCAAACCATTCTAGTATCTTTGCCAAGAAAGTCCCCATAGGGTCACAAAGAATTAGAAATGCCTGAAAAACGACAGAAAACATCTTATTTCATCCTCACCACAATCCCAAAAGTTAGGTATTATTGTTAAACCCATTTTACAAAGAAGCAGACTGAGGCTGAGGGAGATTAAGTGTCTTGACCAGAGCAATTCAGCTAGTACGTGTCTGAGATTACATTTGAACAAGGTCTTTTTGACTCCATGCAATATGCTCTAGCCACCTTGCCACCCAGATGCCTCTAATACAAAGTAATTACTTTAAATGCAAAGAAATGTAATGTGGGTGAGCTTCTTAACTACAGGGAGGCTAAGGAAAGGCTTCCTGGAGAAGGTAATAACCTATCTGAACCTTGAAGGAAACTTGGAAGTCTAAAAGTTAAGCCAAGAAGAGAATAATTCTGGGTATGGGGAACCACTGAGACAAAGGGAAGGAATGTCCTACCTGGGGAAGGGCTCCTTTTCCAGCTTGGCTGGAGTGCATAAAAAGGAGTCACGTAAAGCCAAAAATCACAGAATCCAAGAACTTAGTGTTGGAAGGGAACTCAGCAGCCATCAAGACCTAAACAGGATCTTCTTGAGCACGATGTGACCGGCCACTCCTGGCTCTGTGGGCGTGTGTGGTCATCCGTGGTCATCCACATCTGTGTGGGCGTAAATTGTCCTAATCTTTTTCTGTCCTATACGTCTTCAATATTCTGATAAAACCTAAAAGCACCTTCTTGGAAAATGTTTTTAAATGCATAAAATAACATGTATGGAGTTGCAAAGGAAACCAATCACATTAAAATGCAATTATTGAATACATTTCTTGAAAACAAGTTTACCTCAGGTAAGGCCACTTGGCCCATAGAAGCTCACCATGAGGACAGGGGACATCTTCATGTCTTTGTATCCCCAACTTCTAGCACGTAGAAGACACTTGGTTAATGCTTCTTGAATGATTATTCATTCTTTATTTGATGAAATAAGATTAGTAATATAGGTTGAAGTCGGATGATTGACGGTTTTAAATGCTATGATGAGAATTTAGTATTTTATCCTAAAGCAATAGGGAACCACTGAAAATTTTTAGGTAGGGGGAAGGAAGGGAATAAAATTCCCTTAGCCTACTATGTTCCAGGCACTAATTCATTTGGTCATCACAACAACCCTGTGAGATAGGTGCTGTTATTACTCCAAATGTACAGTTGGAGAAATTGAGGCACACAGAAGTCAAGGGCACAGAGCTAGGAAAAAACTGAGGCTGGGTTTGAACTCAGGGCTTCCTGAGTAGGGAGGGGAACAACCTGTCAAATAAAAAAGCTAGTGTGTATTAGTAAATAGTAATTTTTTTAAAAGTAAAATTATCCATAATTTTAAGAAACTAGACTAAAAGCAGTTTTCTTCTAATGTAATGCTGATCTTGTGCTATATTTTGAAAAGCTGTATTGGTGGAGGCCACTTCACTATCAGGAGATCTTCGCAATGATGAAGTCACTAATCTAGAGCTTCCCCCCAACCCCACAAAAAATGAGGGTCAAAGAAAACATGGAGTAAGTCAGTCAACATTTATTGATTCTTAAATCTATGGGGCTTTCAAAAAACCATTTCAAGAACAATAGAAATTCTTTGTAGACAGTCAGCTCTTGTTAGAACTCAACTTACCCCCAGCAAAGGTACAGAGCAGCCGAGATTAAACAGGTAATAGGTAAATGGAAATCCTGATATGCTGATGCCGAGCCAAAGGAACTTCAGGGAAGCTACGGCTCAGCTGATGAGAAGGACTGAGACTCAGAACTGGAGAGAACTGCATGGCATGATGAAGTAGAGGAAAGGCTCAAGGAACACTTTGAATGAGTATTTATTGGAGAAGACAACGGGGAGATTCTGGCTCCAAGGGCACTTTTTATGGGAAAGCAGAGAATGGCCTTGACAGAGATTCTTCAGTCTCTGAGGAGAAAGGTGGGAAGCCACTTGAGAAACTCCGAGCAGTAAATCACCGGGACCAGATGGTATTCAGCCAAGGGTCCTGAGTGAGATGAAGTGGGAAATCGTGGCTTCAGTGACAAGGATATATAATAGATGCAGAAAAAACAGCGACTCTCCCTGAAGATCGCCATGTCATTAATACGCGTTTTGCAGGTGAGCGTGTCTTCATTTATTCAGCCGTGCATTTACTCGCGTGTTTATCCTTTCGGTTACTCATTCATTCGTTGTTTGCAGCTTTATTCGTGGATGAAAGAACTGAGAGTTCTTTTTTTTAGGAAACAAAAGGGATCAATTTCCAAAAGTAGACAAAGTCTTCAGTAGTTTTCTTTATTCTTTGCTTTGAGAGGGAATATTCATTATCTTCAAACCCTCCAACGGGGTACAAAATGGTTTCTTTTCGCCAAAAAATATAAAGAAAATTTGACCATCATCTATGGCCTGGGAAGTCTCCATTTAAATGTGTACAGAGCTTAGCTTTCATTCCTAGGTCTGGAAGTAGTATCAGGGCTCCAAGGACCATGGAAACAGAAGCAGAGAATGAAATATAGTCATAAAATCATAAGACCAGGACAGCTAGGTGGCACTGTGGATAGAGCACTAGCTCTGGAGTCAAGATGACCTGAGTTCAAATCCCACCTCAGACAGTTACTAGTTGTGTGACCCTGGGCAAGCCACTATCACAGGACCACAGAACAGAGCCTGAGGGATCATTTGGTCCAATCCCCTCATTTTACAAGAGGGAACTGAAGCCCAGAGAGAAAAGGTTGAAGAATAGAATAGCAGAGAGAGCTGGACTTAAAGGCTTTGGTTCAAATCTGGCCTCAGAGATTTACTAGACCCCCAGCAAGTCATGTAATTGTCTTGCCTCAGTTTCTCCTTCTGTAAAATGAGATGTTTGGACTTGATGGCCTTCAAACTCTAAACTGGTGACCCTATGGCTGTCCCAAGGTCACACAGATAACTAGCATATGGAGTGAACTTCCATAGTGCAAATTAATTTTCAGTCAAAAACCAAGATGAAGTACTCAGACCCTAAGCTATGGGGATTTCTCTGGTCCAGGATTTTATCAGTGCATCCTAGAATGACAAAGGAAAATTCACCTTCATCCCTTGAGAATATGCCGAGTTGAGATGGATTTGTAGCAGCTTAGACTCATTTCAACTCAAATGATGCTTATCAAAATCCAAGAGGACCTACTGTGAGTGGTTTCTACATACCTGACTGTTATCCCCAGCAACAAGCATTTATTAACAGTCTATTCAATGGCAGACACCTTGTTAATCAGTGAAGATACAAATTAAAATGTGAAACAACCACAGGACCATAAGATCCAAGATTTAGAGCTGGAAGGAACCTCAGAGGTCTGCAAGTCCAACCCTCCCCCTCCCCATCCCACTCCCTAACATTTTACTAATGTGTCCTTCGCTGGGAGGAGCATATAATCTAGCCAATCTGATCAGTCCACCAGCATTTCTTTAGCACCTTGTCTGAACTGGCCATGGTGCTAAATTACCGGGGTTTCAAAGAAAGGTCAAAGTCAGTTCTTGCTCTCAAGGAGCTCACAGCCTAACATGGGAGACAACATGCAAATGGTATATGGGGTATACTGGAGAATATCAACAAAGGGAGGGTATTAGAGTTAAGGAGGATTGGGAAAGGCTTCCTGTAGAAGGTGGGGTTTTAGCTGGGACCTGAAAAAGCCAGAGCGTGAGTCACAAAAGGATATGACTGGCCAAGAAAAAGTTGGACTGAGGTTTGGTAAATGTTGCAGGTCTGGACAAGTCAGAAGCCAAGGGTTGTGTTGCTGAGCTAGAATTAGTAAGGGTAATATTAGGGAAAATGCACTTGGTTTGGCATCTGAGAACCTGAGTTCAAATCCTGATTTAGCTATTAATACATTTATGACTGTGGGCAAGTCACACGAAGGGTAACTAGGTGCTACAGAGGATAGAGTGCCAGACTTGGAAGACTCATCTTCCTGAGTTCAAATCTGATACTTCCTAGTTGTGTCACCCTGGGCAAGTAACTTAAGCCTGTTTGTTACAGTTTCCTCATCTGTAAAATCAGCTGGAGAAGGAAATGGCAAACCACTCCAGTATCTCTGCCAAGAAAACACCAAATGGGGCCATGAAGAGTCAGATAGGACTGAACAACAGCAAAAATCACATCATCTCTTGGCTTAGTTTATTCATCTATAAAATAAGAAAGTTATGTTGTATGATGTCTAAGGTCAAAAGCATGATGTGGTCACATGATAATAATGGTTGGCATGATAAAACTCAGGATGACCTGAGGCTGGTAAGGAAAATTAAGGACAACAAAAAAAATGAGGAATGGGGTAGATAAATTAGGGGAAATAGGTTGATGGAAATGATAAGACCAAGGCTTGGGAGGATGATAATGGATAATGGATAATGGATAATGGATAGAAGGTTGCCCTGAATGATACATTCTTCTTTGGGTTTGTCTTCCAAGAAGAATGACCTTTGGACTATAAAGGACAGAACAAAAATAGCTAATCGGGAGTTATTACCCAAGATTAGTGGAGAAATACTAAGAGAATGAATGAATGAATGAAAGACGGAAGGAAGGAATGAAAAAGTATTTATTATGTGCTTAAAGTCTTATTGATGTGTTAATTAGGTGAGTAGATGGGGGACACAAGTAGAGACACAAACACACACATATACACACATGTGCTTATGTGCCCACAGAGGCATCCTAGCCATATCACAGGTGCTCAGAGCAAGGAGGGAGGATGATAGCGCCTGCAATCCTATCTGGCCCCACATCAGTGAGATTAAAATTAGTCCCAGGCCTGCTCTTCTTCCTCTGCTACCAGTGATAGGAAATAAGTGTTGTCAACATGCAAGAGGATCAGAATGATGCTCACGTTTCTATTCCTGGCCCCCAAAGACGGCCATTACTATTCTGAGCATGATGACCAGTAAGCCCAACCTAATTATGGGCAAATTGATTAAGAGTCGTATGATCTCAGGATTAGCACTGGGGCAGATGCTGCTTAACACAGCAGCCAAAGACCCAGAGGAGGAAACAGCAGCTGGCGGAGCTCAGAAAGTTGTTCAGAGTGACCCTACGAGTTTGGAGTTACTTAAGCTCAAATCATCAATGTATCCAATAAAAAATAATAGTAACAGCTAGGTTTTATATAGTGTTTGCTTACTCTGTGCCCAGCACTGTGCTAAGTGCTTTACAATTATTTTATTTGATCCTTACAACAACCCTGGAAGGTAAGTGTTATTATTATCCCCAGTTTACAGTTGAGGAAACTGAGGCAAAAGGTTTAATGACTTGCCTAGGGGCACACAGCGAGTATCCAAGGCCAGATTTGAACTCAAGTCTTCCTAACACCCAGCCTATCCACTGAACCACTTAACTGTTTAATTCTTGGGTTGACACCTACCTAAACCAGAGGTTCTTCACCTTTTTTATATCATGGACCCTTTAGACAGTATGGTGGAGCCTATAGAGATCTTCTTGGAATAGCATTTCTAAATGCATAAAACAAAATGTATAGTATTACAAAGGAAATCAATTATACTGAAATACAATTATCATGATTAAGATATATAGATAAATATATACATATATGTAGGTATATGTGTATATATACATATATGTATATGTGTGTATATATGTATACATATGTGCGTGTGTGTATATATGTGTATATACACACACACACATTTAATGAGTTTGAAGATCCCAGATTAAAAACCCCTAGGGTAGGAAAAATTATACCAAAGACTCAGGCTTTGCTTTCTATAAGCTTGGCCACTGGAGAAGATTCTGGCAAAAAAAAAAAAAAAGGGGGGGTCCAAACCTAAGATCTCAAACCAAATACAAGCTTTTCAAAAGGCAAAAAGACAATTAGCCCCAGAGTCCTGCTTGGCTCAATAGGCAGAATAGGAAGGAAGGGGTAGATGACACCAAGGGGCAGATTTAGGCTCAATGGAATTTCCTCCTCCAGGCAGAGCTGTCCAAAAAGTGCAATGGGCATCCTTGGAAGGCAGTGAATTTCCTCTTACTAGAGGAGCCCTCTAAGCAAAGGCTGAATGATGATTTGTTGGGCTTATCCAGAGGTCCTTAGTCTTGTGGATCTGTTCAAGGTCCTTAGCTCTCCCAGATCATGGGATCATCTTCCATGAGACTTCCAGGACCCCCTAGTTGTTTATGCGCCCCTCCACTTCAAATTTTCTTGTATTATACTTACTTGCATATATATTGCGTCTCTCCAATGGACTGTAAATTTCTTGAGTGCGAGAACTATCCTGTGTATTGGTGCCCCAGCACTGTTCACTTTTAAAAGAAACTATACTGTGGAGAGAGATGTCTACATTCAAAGAAAGAACTAGAAAGAACAGAGCTTGAATGCAGATTGAAGCAAACTACCTGCTCTTTTTCTTTTTCTTGTTTGGTTTTGTTTCCTCTTTCCCATTGTTCATTCCAGTGGTTACAATCCTTCTTTATAACCTGACTAATGTCTAATGTGAAAGCATTTGCCTATCCTACACTTGATTGCATGGGGGGGCGGGGGAGAGGGAGGAGGAGAAAATTTGAAACTCAAGGGATTGTGGAGCTGAATCTTATAAACTAAAAGTAAACAAACAAATTAATAAAGACAAAAAAATTAAAAAAGAAACTAAACTAATGTGATTTAATTGGTATAAGCAACTATCAGTTGAAGAAAGTTACTCTACCAAAGCTTCTGTGCACTGTCTCACAATTCAGAGTCTTAGGAAGCTGCTCAGACTGCAGAGGTATCGAAGGCAATGGATGAAGCCCCCAACATTCCCAAATAAACCCAGATTAAATGTAATTGGGATATGCTTAACAAAATAAATAAAACCCAACTGCATATGTGTGTACACACACACATACACACACACACACATATAAGGTTAATTTGTGGGGTTTTAAGTCAGTATGTGAATCTCAGGGATCTGTTTCTATTTCGGTTTGACAGAACTGGCTTAGAGCCCTGAGTGGTTTAGACTTGTCCAGCATCATACAACCAGCATGGTTAGAGACAAGGCTTGAACCTGGATCTTCTCAGCTATGGGGCTAGCTCTCTGTCTACATCTTATTGCCAATCAGTTCCCAGGGGAGATGGGACACAAGGGTATATCAATTCCTCAAACACAAGATTTTTGTAGTTGTAATCCCAGTGGCTACTATAGGGCCTGTCACATAACTGACTCCTAATAAGTATATGTTGAATGGAAGGAAGGAAGGAAGGAAGGAAGGAAGGAAGGAAGGAAGGAAGGAAGGGAAGAAGGAAGGAAGAGAGGGAGGAAGGAATGGAGGGAGAGGGGAAGAGAAGGAAGTAGAGATGTAAGGATAAAGGGAGAGAGGGAGGAAGGAAGGAAGGAAGGGAGGGAAGAAAAGGAGGGATGGAGAAAAAAGAAGGAAGGAAGGAAAGGTGCACTAGGAGATTGGGTAAGATGGCAAATGAAGGGATTGAGGTGGCAAAGGGAAGAAAAGGAGAAATCTAGATTTCAAGGTGGGAAGAGATACCACTGAAGAACATACCCATGGAGGGAGGGGGATTCTGTAATGGGGGATGTGGGCTTAATAAAGGGCAAAACTGGCAGGGGATTGGGGCTTAGAGAGACCACAGCCTCCTCTGAAAGAGGGTCTTGACCCCGAGGACAGCATCATGCTTCAGTAGAAGGAGAATCAGAGGTCCTAGGAACAAAGCAGTCATGAAACAGTGGGAGAGCATGGACCCAGAGAGGAGATTTCATGACAAATTGGAAAGAAAATTATCATGAAGAAGGTTGGAGGGTGGGGTGTAGAAATGGACCACACAATCAGAAACCTGAAAACGTTTCTTTCTATTCCCTGTAGGACTTGATATTTCTAAGATAAAAGCAAAAGAAAAGAGGATGAGGCAAGATTGACAAAGCAATAACATCCAAACCATTTAGAACAGGGGTTCTCAACCTTCCTAATGCCATGACCCTTTAATACAGTCCCTCATGTTGTAGTGACCCCCAACCATAAAATTATTTCCATTGCTACTTTATAACTGTAATTTTGCTACTGTTATGAATCATAGTGTAAATATCTGATATGCAGGATGCATTTTCATTGTTACAAATTGAACATAACCCACAGGTGGAGAACCACTGATTTAGAAGGAAGAACTTGAAATATATTACTTAAAAGCTTTAGGTCCAGAAGAAACATGGAGACCAACTAAAAAAGGAATAAGTATGAGGACCATGAATCAAAGATTAAACTTTTAGAACAGAGAGAAAGAGAAGTGAAGGGAAGAAGAGAATGAGGGAAAGAAAACTTTTTTTAAAAAAAAAAGTGTAGAAAAAAATTTTAAACTAACAAGCAAAAGAAATTGAAGGGGAAGAGAAAAGGGGTGATTTTACTTAACTACTTAATTGAGGTAAAAAAAAAGAATAGAAGAATTAAATAACTAGATAAAAGAAAAAGGAATTAAACAAAACTCTAAAATTGGGGAAAAGGTGATCAATGGAATGGGGGCTTGATTGGTGATCACAGGAAAGCCTGTGGGAATAAGGTTGCCTCAAAGTAGATTAAGCAAAAGTAACTGAAGTGACAAAATGTTTTCTTTTAAAATAATACTATTTGTTATATGGAATGGCTCTAGGGAAGGAAAGGGAGAGAAATACGGAGGGCAGGGAAGAGTATGTTGGCAATGTAAAAGCAAAAGAGATTCATAAAATTTATTAAATAAATCACCCGTTATTGCCATAAAATTTCACCCTCCATGGTGCTGAAGTTTTTGTTTTGTGTCGGGTATTACACTGCTTCCATTGGATAGTAACATACAAGGCACAATTTTCCAACCTTGTTTTAGGTACATATGTGCCTTGTCCTAGCTCAGGATCCAAGGTGTGACAAGGCCCTAGTCAGCAATTTCTGGTTTTAATGGTGTTTAGTCAATCCGCTTCAGTGGGTTACGTGAGACTCAGAGAGTTTGGAAGTTTGTCTTCGGCAGTTTCACTGACCCATGCATGACTCTGCAGCAACCAAAACGCTTCATGCTGGCCTTCAGTTCCCTCCACCTTGCCACATCATCGCTGCTTCTCCTTTACATAGCCAACATTGTTTCTCAGATACTACTCAAAATAATGTCTCCACTTGAGCTAATGAGTTTACTAAAGCCCAGTTATGGTTTACTAATTTCTACCTTTGGGAAGGCAGTGTGGTGGAGTGGAATGAGTACTTGGTCTGAAGCCAAAGACCATGGGTTCAAGTTTGTGTTCTGATACTTACTAACCACATAAAAATGGACACTTAGCTGCCCCTCTGGGTCTCAGGTTCTTCATAAGTCAAATAAGGAAATTAGAGTATATGTGGCCTCTTCTAGCTCTGAGGAAGGTGGGGAGGAAGGAAATAAAGACAGAAGGAAAAAGGGAAGAGAGTGAGGAAAAAAGGTAGGAAGAAAGGAATAACAATTTATGGAAACCACTTTGCAAACCTTAAAGTGCTATGGAAATGGGAGTTAATTTCTTTGCAGAAGGGAAAATCTGCACTGGTAAAAAAAAAAAAAAAGATCCTTAAAATTTTGATATAATTATGCCTGAGTTCAACTCATTTACTCATCAAAATTTTCTAACAAATTTCTGAAACTATAAAATCTGTCTCCAATATGCCTTCCCAGATTTAAGTCATGTCACTTCTTTTACCATACTCTCAATTCTAGCCAAAGTTGTTCCTCTAACTTAATGTTCTATCTCCTACCACTATCTCATGGCACTAGTTGTACCCTATGCCAGGAACACTCTCCTTCACTTCTACCTGTTGGAATCTTTAACTCTTTTTACACTCTAACACAATGAAGTTAGGACAAAGTACTCCATGGAAAACATGGTGCTCTTGGACAAACTCTAGGACCAGCTCTGATGAATCATGGTTGCCTTGTGGATACAGAAATCCCTGGATAAACAAAACCCAATTTAAAAAAAAGCATTTTGCAACATATCATGAATCCCTTGCACAGATGGAAGTCCAGGGTTGGTCCAAGAAAGCAGTAGCTCAGAAATGTCTTAGTTTGCTTGAGCTGATGAGTGGCTGGTTTTTATTTGGATTTTGTGAGGCATAAGTGTAGCTGTATCCCCCTAGGTACTTTGAGGCCCACCAAGAGAAGGGTTCCATCAAGTAACATGGGTAAAATAAACTGGAAAAAGAGGAGGATGAGCTAAAAGTAACAATACCTGACATTTACATGGGCTCCAAAGCTTACAAAATATAGCATAGTAGTGACTAGAACCCCAAGGCTTTGGGAGTTGAAGTCCTATGTTTGACATATGCTATCAGTGTGACCCAATGAGATTCCACACTGGGAGTCCACTATTTGGATGAAATTACAGGCTCAACCCAAAACAAGGAAGTGCTTTATATGCATTCTCTCATTTGATTCCGGTTGGACCATATCACAATACACCCCTTATCCACCCCTCTTGTCAACTCAATGAGCTCTTATGGCATTGAAATCTCTTTATAACTTGGCCCCTTGCTATCTTTCCAAATTTCTTACATATTACTCCCCTCTATGCATTCTACAATCCAGCCATGCTGGCTTACTTGCTCTTCCAACATATGACAAACCATCTTCCATGTCCACATCTCTGCACTGAATGCCAGAAGGCTCTCCCTCCTTATCTCCTGCACCACTAAGAATCCCCAAGTTGATTCAGTTCAAACACTATTTCCACAGGAGGCCTTTTTCAGTCTCTCCAACTACTAGAGATAGGCTCTTTATGTCTTCTCTTCTTTCTATATGCCTTTCATATATTTTTTATGGATATGATATTTACCCATTTGGAATGTAAGCTCCTTGAGGCCAGAGACAACTGTTAATTTTTCCATGTATCTTCAGTGTCTGGCAAAATTGTTAAGTAGAAATTGTAGGTATTACAATTCTGATTTTATGAATGAAGAAACTGAGACTCACAGAGTTATAATGAATTGTCCTAGGTCACAATGAGAAAGTATCAGAGCCAAGATTTGAGCCCAGGTCTTCCAGAATCCAAGTCCAAGACTTTATCCAATTTGTCATGAAGATAATTTTAATGGACACATTATTTTGTTATTTTTAAAATATTACCTGTTGCCATATTTAATGGGGGATTGGCTAATGAGGGCTCAATCCTCAGAGCTTGCTCAGATTTTACCTTCCTAGTAGGCTAGATAGAACAGATTCATTCAAGTATGCCTCATTCAATTCCAATTCAACTCATGGAATTCTGGGAGCCTGTTTCCAGTCAAATGACTTAGAGTTTGCTATTGTGTGATGATGTGACATCTTCCAATTGACTGTGGGGCAAGAAAAATCAATGGCCCATGAAGTGCTAAGCCAGAACTGAGCTGGCCTACAAAAGGGTCTGCCCAACAATCCTTAAGGTTCTTTTCCTTCCTAGCTGCAAATGAGGGGGGAAATGTTATAAGTTACTGGGTGGGGGTACAACAATGGTATGGAAGTACGGTATGAGCAATGATCTCCCATCCTACTGCCATGCATCCATGAGCACATATCACTTCTTTTTGATTTGTGTTTATTTTCCCCTGACTTTAGGCAAATGAGTATCCAGAGGTGGAGCTGTCTAGGCATTGGTGAGTTCAGAAGTCTTCCCAACAGAAAGAATCAGTGGCAGAGATAATTGGAGGTAGTGGCAATGGTCACCATCATAGTAGTGACTGAAAACAGAGGATGAACTTGTACGTAGCTGTATGAAGCTAAGGACTGTAGTGGCTTCAGAGACCAGGACCCATTCTTAAAGAGGAAATTGTGAGGTAGAACTCTAGAAAGGTGCCCTCAGAATATCATCTGATTGTGGAGGCGGGGCTATATTTTAGATTTAATTTGATGAGAATTCCCGGAAGGGACACGGTCCTCAGACCAGAAGTCTTGAAGTCCCTCTTTCCCCCACACATTTTGTACATATATGTCTTACTACATTTTTATTTTAAATTAAAACAAATTCTCCTGAAGGACCCTGTGTACGCCGTGGGAGAGTGGGACCTCAGATTAGAGGGAATATTTTTGTAACTCCTGTTCATGCTATACTTTCTCAGTAAATATCTTTTTCTAAAAGGAAATGGAATTCCACTAATTCTGATTGCTAACAGGTAACTTGTTAGTGGAGGTTCAGGAGTTATAGTACCAGAAACCTCAACACCTTTGTGTTACCCCTATTGGGGCGAAAGTACTAGGGTTCCCTCTAGAACCCAACCTGGGAGTTAGAGAGTTAGTTAAATGGGCTAGCTCAAAGGGGGTAGTAACATAAATTTAATGTTTACCTGTTTATAACTGGATAATTATTCATTAGTATTTTTTTTTCCAAAGACCTTGTTACATCTGGGATTTTATCAAGGATTCTCAGAGGTTATATTAGTGGGGAATAAATTGTGATTGGTTCTACCAAACTGGGAAGTCTTCAGAGGCAGGCTGAGTGGGCCTGCACATTGGTCCTCCAAGCAGCATCCTGGCTAAATTCAGAGAAAGTCCGCAGCAGCTTGGCTGCAAGGGAAGCAATATGAAGACCATTCACCGAACCAAAGAGGGTAGAAATGGGGGTCACTGGTGGAAGTATTATAATTCCAAATTAAGGTTTAATAGAAAGGAAAGCTTCCTACACACCAGCACCATCTCAAAGTAGTCTAGGCTGCCTCTCGAGGGGCTGGGCTCCCCTTCACTGGAGAGCATCAAGCAGAGGCTGCAGGACCACCACCAGGTATGTTCTGGGGGCTTCATTTTCAAGGAAAGTTGAGCCAAGATGGCCTCTGCCTTCCACCTTTGAGTCTCTTGGATTACAGGTCATTTCCATTCTTTTCAAAAGAGATAATAGTTTTTAAAAAGTACTTGGTACATAGTAATTGCTACATAAATACTTACTCCCTTTCCCCCTCTTCCATTGCATTCATTCTATTCAACAATTACTTATTAAACACCTACTGTGTATGCCCCTGGGAAGCTAGGAGGCACAGTGGGTAGAGCACCAGGCCTGGAAGCAGGAAGACTCATTTTTTTGTGAGTTCAAATCCAGCCTCACACACTTAGCTGTGTGACCCTGGACAAGTCACTGAACCCTGTTTGTCTCAGTTTCCTCATCTGTAAAATGAGCTGGAGAAGGAAATGGCAAACCACTCCAGCATCTTTGCTGAGAAAACCCCAAATGGGGGGGACAAAGATTTGAACACAACTGAAAAGTCTCCACAACAAATGTGTGCCCTGGTCATCCTGCCAGGATCTGGGAATATAAATACAAAAATGGACCTCAAAGACTGTACATTCTTCTGGGGCAGGGGATGGGGTGAGGGTGGGGGTGGGGGAGGTTGGATGAATTGTACAAAAAAGTAATTCAGAATATAGACAAAGTACTTTGGGAAGAGAGAGAGAGAATATAACAGCTAGTTTCAGTCCAGGTCAATGGAGAGAGGATTCCCTATGAAGAAGTTCATAGCCCCCTTCAATCTACAAAATCCCTGACATGCATCATCCCATGAGCTCTTTGAGGCAAATAGGGAAAATATTGTTGCCCACATTTTACAGATGAGGAAATTAAGGGAAGCTCTGATCTTGATAAAACACAGCTAGGAAATGGCAAAAGCAGAACTCGAACTTGGACCTTCCAACATCCAGTCCACTGGGCTCTTCCTTACCATGTCCTGGCTTTCACATGATTTCTTTTCATTGATCAGAAATGTAGTTGAATGGACCATCTAGAGAGCTCATCCCTGAATGTATACTGCATGTCTTGGGCAGACCCACCAATGGACAGTGAGCTGGGCTGGGAATGGAGCAGAAGGACAGTGAGCTGGATGGTCTTTGGAAAACTACAGTTCTAAAAAACCTTAAGCTTCTCTATGAAACACAAGGCCATCTTTTTAATACCAATCTCATCCGAAAGATGTTGTTGGATCGAGAATCATGAAATACTATAGACTCCAAAGAACTGAAGTTGAGGAGAGAATGAGAGAGAGAGAGAGAGAGAGAGAGAGAGAGAGAGAGAGAGAGAGAGAAGAAAAGAGGGAGAAAGAAGAAAAGAGGGAGGGAGGGAGGGGAAGAGGAAAAAGGAGGATGGGGAAGAGACAGAGAAAGGGAGGGAGAGGTAGAGACCTAGACAGACCAAGAGAGGGAGAGACAGAGAGACAGAGGAGACAGACAGACAGACAGAGAAAGTAAGTGCCTGAAGTGGTAACCCAGAAGAGAGGCAGCCTATCACAATAGAAAGAATACTATACCATATTCATAGCTAACCAGTGAATACTTCTGCCCTGTATTCGGAATGAGAGCACTTGGTCTTAAGCCAGAGTTGTGTTGCGTTTCTGGCCTTGACCAGGTCCCTTAAGGGCACTGCAGTTTCCTTATATGTCAATGACAGGGTTGGTCTAGGGGGGGCCTCCAACATCCCTCCCAGCTCTAACACCATCATCTTCTGTGATAAATAAGGAATTGCATGGGGAAGGAGGATAAAGGAGTTGTTATTAACCTGGGGTCCAAGACCTTGCTTTTTAAAAGATAACTCCATAACAGCATTCCAATATAACTGGTTTCTTTTGTGATTCCACATATTTTATTTTATGCATTTCAGAACCTGCTTCTGAAATGACCCCATCAGCTTCACCAGATTGCCTGCTGAAAAGGGTCCATGACCCCCTGAAAAAATCACTATGGTGAGAAAAAAAGGTGGTTCAATCCCACATCAAAAGTGAATCACAGTCAATGGACAGCCCGAGTACTCCACTGGTATGCAGGTATTGTCATTATTAATAGCAAACATTCATATAATGCTTTAGGTTTGCAAAGTACTTTGGAAATATCACTGAGATCCTCACAACTCTGGGAGGTAGGTGTGGTTATTATGCTGATTTTACAGATGAGGAAACTGAGGGCAGAGAGAAGTTAAGTGACTTGCCCAGGGTCACACAAGCAATATTAAGTGTCTGAGGCCTAATTTGAACTCAGATCTTCTAGACTCCAAATCCACCAATCTTTACACTATGCCACCAACGACCTCTTTTTACAGATCTTTTAATAAGGAATATCAAGTGAATGAAAAGATGGTCCCAGCATGTCACCCATGGTAGATTTATGGAAGGATATGAAGAAGAATCACATAGATTGGGCAGGCATGGTCCAAATGAGTTGCAATCTGCTTCTTTGGAGTGATTAAATCACATAGGGGAGGTCCCAAATCCTGCACAATTTTAGAGTATGCATCAGGAATAATCCTGGTATGGCATCCAGGGTGGCTACAATTCACTCATTTGTTGATTGACTGATTGATGGACTCATAAATATTTAATGGGCACTCGTGATGGGCTACTCTCTGTCCTGGACCCAGTGGACAATAGGATAAGGTAAAGATGGCTTGAATTAGCATGAATTAGCAGTGGGAATGGAGACAAGGAGAAATTACAGACACAGAAAAGACATGACTCAGTGACTGATTGGACGCAGAAGGTGAGGTTTCAAAGGTGACACTATGGTCCTTACCCTTATGGAATTTACAGTCTAGTAGGGGATATAAGACATGTACATAAATAACCCTAATGCCAGGTAGAATTTGAAAGTGCACTAAGAGACATACAAATTACTCTGGCATTTCAGAGGAAGGAGAGGGTAGTTCCTGCTGGGGGGTCAAAGAAAGCTCCATGGGAGAGATGGCATTTGGGCTGGGCTTTGAAGGACTGGCAGAGATGAGGAGGGGGAGGGCATTCCTGGCCAAAGGAACAGCATGAGCAAGGGCTTTGGAGGTACAGAAAACATGGCATCTTCAGGAAATATGTAGCATCTTGTTTGACTGGACTAGACTGCAGTGTAGAATGGAAGACAAGACTGTGGAGATAGATTGAGAACCAATCAGTCAGTCAGTGAGTATTTCTCAAACACCTACTATGTGCCTAAGCTAAGGATGAGCAAACAAGTGAATGAATGAAAACACATTTTAATGAGTCCATGCCGTGTGCCTGGCACTGTGTTAGTACTGGGCACACAAACAGTAAGACAGCACAATCTTTGTCCTCAAGTAGTTTAGATTTTAATAGAGACAGAGACCACATGGAGATAACTGATTTAGAGCTGGCAGAGACCTCCAAGACCATCTGGTCCATTTAACAGATGAGGAAGCAAAAGCCCAGAGGAGTTCGATGACTTCCCTATGGTCAGAGCTGGTAAGGTTGGAGGAGGGATTTCACCTGAGATCTTCACTCAACAGCCAACACTCTATTCACTACACTATCGAGGTGGGTTTTGTTTAGAGGTAACAAAGCCAGATAATGGATGACCAGTGGTCAAAGGGAGCTGATTATTGTGTCCTTTCCAGGAACAGCAGTGCCGATTTGATGACCATTTCCAGAGCTTGAGATGGAAAGGACTGGAAGAGGAGAGTGGACACTCAGCATGGCATGGCTCAGGCAAGAAGTAATGATGGTTCACTAATCAAAAGTGCCCCAGAGAAGTCAAGGGAGTGCTGGGTTAGGAGTCTGGAGCACAGAAGCTGGGCACAAAGGTGGCTGATAAACATGGAATAAATCAACCAATCAGCCAGCAAGCATTTATTAGGTTTTCTAGGTACTTTGGTGCTCATGCTACAAATACAAGCAAGGTGGCCCTCATGGAAGCCATTGAATGCCAAATAAAGGAGTTTGTACTTCATTCAGGAAGCAATAGGCAGCCATTGAAAGTTTTGGAATTGAAGGGGAGCAGGATAAAAGCAGTATGTTAGGAAGACAAACCAAAATTTCTCTCCTCTAATAGTCTAATACAATACCTCATCTTAGTTTGAGGATGGGAATGACCTCTTGATAGCCATGTTAATGGAATCCAAGTTGCAGCAGGTTCTACCAAGCCACAGTGTCTTTAAGTCTGTTGCCTGAGGACTAACCTGACCATGGGGATGGTTTTTAGGATTATTTAGGTCACTTCCACTTGTACAGATTAACATTTTGGGGGGGTTTATTTGTGTCATTTTAATGACATCACAGAAGCAGTGTAAAGAATGCCATCAGAGAAATATATAACCAGAAGAAGAAAAAATATATTCTCACCACATAGGGAGAGAGGGATGAGAAGAAGAAAGTCCAAAAGTTTCAGAGGTATCTGTGCAATGTCAGGAGAACTCAAGAAAGGCATCCACATCTTTGGTGGATTCCTCTGACACATTTACAGAAGGACGTGGTCAAGAGTCATGCAGGATGGGTAGACAGATAGGCTGTGATCTGCATCACTGGAGTGAGGACCCACATAAATAAAATCACAAATCCATTGCAAAAGTGAGGTATCCATCCATTGTATAGGTATTTGAATTAGGTAACATGTTGGTCATGCCTAGGAATGGTTCAAGGGAGGAGATAGAAGCACTGGGGAGAAGAATAAGAAAATTAGACATATGTTCAGTGCTTGGCATAGTGCCTGGCACATAGTAGGGGCTTATTAAATGTTTATTGATTGATTAATGTTTGGGAGAAAGTGTATGAGGACCTGAATGCAACTGGTGGAGATGGGAATGGAAAGATACTGTGGAGGCGGACTCAGTGAGAGCTGGGGGCTGATTGGATGTAGGAAAATGGGAGAAGAAAGAGTCAGAAATGACACCAGGTATCATTGCAGTGGAAAGGGTGCTAGAACTGGAGACCAAGGACCTGGGCTCAGATTCTGAACCAGACGTTTACTAGCAAGTCACCTGACATCTCTGGGCTTCAGTTTCCTCTTCTATAAAGTGAGAGAATTGGATGCAATGACCTCTAGGGTCCTTCCTAGCTCTATGTATATATTACTTTGCTCCTATGACTATAAAGGTTTTTTTGAGGGGGGGGCGGGGTTTGCATTCTAGCTCCCCTGATAGAATGGAAACTCTTCAAGAGCAAAGGTTATTTTATTTGTCTTTATATGCACTTAGTACAGTCTCTGATATCTTCTGGGCATTTAACAAATAAATAATTTTTGATTGATTGACACATTGAGTCCAAAGCAGTTTTAGTTTCCATCATCTTTGATCATTCTTATTGGGCCCCAGTTGCTAAAATTTCTCTTTGTTCCGTGTGGATTGGAATAGGCACTAGATGTGAGATTTCACTGGTTTAGGGAACTCCCAGGTGAGGAAAGTTGTTCTACTAGTACAGATAAGCAAATTAAAAGTCTTAGAAAGCTGGAGCTGCTTCAGGCAGAGATTATGGGACTTGCCCAGAGTCACTACATGGTGTATCAGAGGTGGGACCTGAGCCTTGGTCTTCCTAGCTTTGAGGCTCCTTTCTTTCCACTACAACCCATGCTATGATTATTTTTCTAGACTCTCTGTCTTCATCTCATAGGAAGTTTATGTAAATTCCACAAAGAAAACTTTGGTAGTTCTTCAGGCTACAATTTACTGCAATGGAAAGGGAAGGAGGAAAGCCCAAGAAAGTAAGAGAGGGACAAGGTGAGACAGAGAGAAAGAAAGATGACAAAGAGTGTCTGAGCTGCAAGACCTCATGGCTCACAACCTGGCATGATCTGCTCATCTGACTTGCCCCTGTTGCCATAACATTTGTATATCATCCCCAGACCAGCCTGTGTCAGGAAGAGCTGCCGACTGGCCTCCAATGCCTGCCCTTCACCGCCGTGCTTACGTCATGATTCATAGACTCTCCCAGCTCCTTCTGACTGCCTGCAATTACATGTGACAAATGATTCTTCCGTGTCCTGTCGGCTTTACCTTTTCAAAACGTTTCCGAGATAAGTCATCTCGTGTATACTGGACTGTCTTCTCAACAGTAAATCCAGGAATAAGAAGGAACTGGCCCTGGGGACTCCACTGAGGGTGCAGAGAGCCTGAAAAGCCATGTGTGCTGAAGAAGACCCTCAGTGGAGCAGACTGCGAGAAGCACAGAGTTGGCATTGGATTGGCAAGGATGGCAAAAGACAGAAGTGTTCAATGTTGGAGAGGCTGGGGGAAGACAGGCTCCCTAACATACTCTAAGTGCAGTTGTCAATTGCTTCAACTTTCTGGAAAACAACTGAAATGAACTAAAAAATTCATCACAGTCTATACCCCTTTGACCCAGCAATAATACTATGAATAAATCAGCAAGCATTTATTAAACCCCTACTCGTAGCTAGTGATTTGAAGTCAAAATGGAAACATTCCCTGCCCTCAAGGAGCATAGACAACATGAGCACGTATAAATATTTGTCAAATATAAACAGAATAAATGAAGGTGTCAGCACTACTAGGCGTATATCCCTAACAGTAATAATAATAATAATAACCAGTACTTTAAAACTTGCAAAGTACTTTACATATATATATGTACATGTAATATATATATGTTATTATATCTGTTTTGCATTATATGTGTGTATATACATATAAAAATTTGATTCTCACAATCCTGGGAAGTATGTGCCATTATTAGCCCATTTTACCAATGAGGAAACTGAGTCTGAGAGAGGTTAAGTGACAGTACCATATAGCTGGTGAGAGTTGGAGGAGAGATTTCAATGCAGGTTTTCCTGACTCCGAGTTTAGTGATCTAACTACTAAACCACCTGGCTACCAAGGTCATCAAAGAAAGAAGAAAAGGTACTAGATTCACAAAGATATAGTACCATCTAGAGCGCCAGACCTGGAGTCAGGAAGACTCATCTTCCTAAGTTCAAAAGTGGCCTCAGATACTTACTAGCTGTGTGACCCTGGGCAAGTCACTTAACCCTGTTTGTCTTAGTTTCCTCATCTGTAAAATGAGCGGGAGAAGGAAATGGCAAACCCCTCCAGTATCTTTTGCCAAGAAAACCCCAAAAGGAGGCACAAAGAGTCAGACACAACTGCAAAACAACTAAACAACAGCAACAAATACAAAGTTATTCAGAGCAGTATTTTTTGTAACATCAAAGAACCAACAGGAAAATAGGTGCTTCCTGTTTAGAGACCAGGTTGAACAAATTGTAACAAATGAATATAATGCAACTTCATTTCACCTTAAGATAAGATGAACAAGATGAATTCAGTGAATCTTGGGAAGATTCATATGAACAGATGCAGTGTATAGCAAGTGAGAGCAGGAGAACGATTTCCAATCAGTGACCATCACAACAGAAAGGAAAAAGAGAATGCACAGTCACCTCCCCCCACAATGAGGCATCAGAGGAAGACTTTATCAGAAGTGCAAAGAGGAAGCCCTCCATCAATGTTCCTAATGCTGTGGAATCAGCAGTGGACATGACCAGAACGCACGATTCTTGTAATAATTGACTATCTTTTATTATTATCTTAATAATAATTTTTTGTCTTTTTAAAGGACAGTGTGGTAGAGTGGGAACGAGACTGGATTTGGAGTAAGAAGACAAAGGTGTAAGTAATAGTTTGACTTTTACTTTTTCCCTTCTCTGAGCCTCAGTTTTCACATCAGTAAAATGACTAGACAATTCCTAAGGTTCTTCCAGTTCTAATTCCTTTATTAATGTATGCTATGGTCACCGTTCATAAGCTAGCTAATGTCCAACATTCTCCCATTAGCTAATGTTTAGTATTAACTACTTAGCAAACTGCAAAAAACAAAACAACTCTACCCCTGCTCTCCCTTTTCTAGTATGAAATATTTGATTTCAAGATTCCATTATAAAAGACATAATTGCTGTGCTAAAGTATACTGTTTTCTCAACTACAGGACATGTCAAGTGCTACATCAAAATGTAGCTTTGTTCAAAGGAACATATTGCTGGAGATCACATGCCCAAGCTCAGTGATCTAGGGAGTCACCACAGAGTCTCTGATGATACCTCCAGAACCATCTGATCCAGTCCATTCTTGACCAAGAATTGATAGCACACTCCCGAAGAAGTTTTCTGGAAGATGTCCCATAAGGG
Source organism: Pseudochirops corinnae (assembly GCA_028646515.1). Taxonomy (NCBI): domain Eukaryota; kingdom Metazoa; phylum Chordata; class Mammalia; order Diprotodontia; family Pseudocheiridae; genus Pseudochirops; species Pseudochirops corinnae. The sequence continues at coordinate 351,534,276 of CM053586.1, forward strand.
GGAATCTCTTGCCTCTCAAGGCAGCACATGGGGATAGCTCGGGGTTAGCAAGGACTTTGCTGCAGCAAATCCCTTTCCTCTCAAAAGCTCCAAAGTCTGTCCTCTGAGTCCAGTAGAACAGATTGGATCCCTCTTCCATGAAGCAGCCTTTCAGATACTTGAAAATAGCTATCACGTTCCTTTCATCTCTCTTCTCCAGGCTAGACATCTTCAGTAACTTCGATTGATCCTCATATGACATGAGCTCAAGGTTTTTCATCTTCCTGGTCCCCCTCCTCTGGAAGCTCTCCTACTTGTAAACGTTAACACCCAGAACCTGCCCACAACACTCTAGATGTGGCTTGATTAGGGAAGGTCGCAGTGAGAGGGAGCATCACCTTCTTACTCCCTCTTATTCTTTATTCTTCTCTTGATGCAACTCAAAATCACCCTAGCCTTCCTGCCTACTATATCATACAGATGACCCATGTTGAGCTTGTGGTCTATTATGTACCTCAGATCCTTTTCATTTAAAAACAGTCCTGATGTCCAGGACCCCTGTGGTTCAGTTCTTTTCAACAAAAATGTATTTCCTCTATAGGGAAGTATTAGTGAAAGGGAAGAATTCTGAGCCCATTAGAGAAGGGACATGGGTTGTCATGTGAGATAGCATACTTACCACCTAACACAGGCTTGTACCTCTACACGTATGTGTGTGTGTGTTTTGTATTGTTGTTTTGATAAATAGATTAGGAATAAAGATGAGTTTTGCTTCAGTAGCTGAGATGCTTGAGGTAAGAAGTTAGGAGAGGTATGAAAAGAACATTCGTACTTGAAAATAAGATGTGCCCAAAATCTGAAGAACTCCTTAAAAAGGAAGAAAACAAGCAAGTAAGCATTTACTAAGTTCCTACTATGTGCCAGGCACTGTGCTAAACACTTTACAAATACCATGCCATTTGGTTCTCATAACAATCTTGAGAGGTAGGTGCCATTTTACACATAAGGAAACTGAGGCAGACAGTCAAATGACTTGCCTAGGGTCACACAGCTAGTAAGTATCTGAGGTTGAATTTGAATTCAAGTCTTCCTGACTCCAGGACCACTGCTCTATTTAGTGCATCACCAAGGTGTGCAGTGTCCCCACCCTAACAACCTTTCCCTCACTAGATTCCAGTTCCTCATTACTGAATGGTTGTGTGAGCTCCATGGCAGCTGCATCTGTCACTGAAGGACCACCCCCACTCAGATCATGGAGTCTTGGCACTAAGTTGGCCACAGGGTGGTGAATTGTGGGGAATCATGTCAACTCTCAAATTTATAGAAGAGCTGCTATCTTCATCTATAGAGGGAATACACACCATGAAATCACAGCTGATGAATATTAAAGTATTGGGAAATGGAATAAGCATTCAGCACAGTGCCTGGAACATAACAGGAACTTTAAAAATTTTTAATAATTGACTGACTGGCTGACTGACTAAAGCCAGCGAAAAGATCCATGAGCCCAACAGAAATGTTCATGGGTGCCGCTACTCTGATCCACAAAAGGCCATCCATTGGAACCTGAGGATTAGCTTTGTACTCCATCTGTCAATAAACACTTATTGTGTTAACCCAGTGCATGCTCCCAACGAACTGAAATCCTAATAGCAGGCAAGAGGCACTTTTTATACAAGCCAAAAGAAAGCCAGTTCCCCACCATTTTAATGGAGGAGACAGCATGCCCGAACCCCCAAAGATATATATGGTGTAGACGGAAGGTAATCTCATGCTGGCACTGAAGGGGATGAGGAAAGGCAGAAGGAAGAACTTGAGTGGAGTCTTAAAGGAAGCTGGTGGAGGGACAAGAAGGGAGAGTACTCCAGTCATGGAGACATCCATGCAAAGCATGAGTGGAGCAGCATCTCATGAGGTACCAACAGCAAGGTGGCAGAGAGTTTGGGAGAGAAGGGAAGCAGGGAAAACAGGAAGGGAGCAGGTCATAAGGATCTTCCTTTCTGGAGAGAAGACTTTGAGGATAGGACAGCTCCCATCACATACCTACAGGGCTGGCACATTGAAGAGGGGGTTCACCTGCTCTGCTTGGCCGCAGAGGGCAGACCCAAGACGGATAGCAGAAGTTGGCCTGCATTGTCCAAAAGGGAAATGGGCCATCTTGGGAGGTCCTGAGACAGAGGGCAGTGACCACTAAATGGCTATGATATGACGGGGCTTCTCATTCAGGCACTGGTGGGCCAAATAAGCCAAGAGGTGCCTTCCCACTCAGAATTTTGTGATTCATTTTAATGGGATTTTACCTGCAGTGTCTTCCAGAGCCCTCCAAAGGCTTTGCAGACATGATCTCATTAATTCTGTAGACAGAGATGGGTGGCAGGTGGCAGACATCATTATAGGTAGCCCAAGGCATAAGTAATATCAGTGGCCACCTAGCAGCTGGAATCATGTCGTGATGGACTTTTTGAATCTCTCCCCTGTATACATAATAAAAATATCTAGCATTTCCATGGTATTGTGAGGTTTGCAACGCCTGTCTTATCCTTATAATAACCCTCGGAGGTAGAAGCTATTGTTCTCTCCATTCTTCTGATGCTAAAACTGAGTCAGCAGAGGTTAAGTGGCTTACCCAGAGTCACACGGCCAGTAAGTGTCTGAGACTGAACTTGAACTCCTGCTTTCTTGATTTCAAGTCCAGTGCTCTAACCATGAAGCCCCTTACTGCCTCTATTTATCTGCATGGAGGCTCCCTTATGACTGACTTCTAATTCTCAGGCATTGCCTCCATCACCAGATACAGGGTCTACCTCATTAATTTCACATGGCAAGGCCCTGGGGAAAACCATGGAGTTGGTAGAGGCTGTTTCTGGCACTCTCCCTTCTTGCCAGGGGTCTCAGTGGATGGAGTGCAGGACCTGAGTTCAAATCCAACCTCAGAGGTTTACTAAATCCATGACCCTAAGAAAGTCATTTGTCCTCTCTCTGCTTCATCTGTAACATGTGGATCATAATGGTACTTACCTCCCAGAATTGTAAAGAGGGCAAAAGGAGACCATTTTTGAAAAGCACTTTGCAAACCTTAAGTTGCTATATAAATCCTAGCTATTACTGCTATTGTAATTGTTAACGCTGTTGCCAATTGGCCATTAGCAAACTCCTCCTAGGATGCTAACTGATAAATAACCTGTGAGGGGCCTCACATGATTGAAGAATCTCCTGTGGTGCAAGACTGACTTGTCCTGTTTGGTCTTGTTTGCATTTGACTTTGGTAGATCCTGCCTACAAGAAGCTGAGAGTCCTTGAGTAGCAGGTAACACATGTCAGTCAGTCATCAAGCATGGACACCCTGGAAAGGCTCATCAGAATCCAAAGAATGTTTGATCTTCAAAGATCAACTTTTAAGGTTACAGGGAAATTCTTCCTTTTGCAAAAAGCAGGAGGAAATTAGCTTCATTTAAAAAAAACTTCCCCAGATTTTTCCTGTAAGATCTATTGCCTAGAACATTGGGCTGAGACTAATGCAATGAAAATTTAATTGGAATAAAGGTAAAGTCTTATACTTGGAGCCAAAAATCAGATTCAAAAGTAGAATGAATGAATGAATGAATGAATGAATGAATGAATGAATGAGTGAATGAATGAGTAAATGAATGAAATGCATTTATTAAGTGTTTATTGTGTGTAAAGCATTTTAAGGACCAGGGAAACAAATAGATAAGACAACCTCTATTCTCTAGGATTTCATCTTTTAGTGGGGATCTAAGCACACATGGAAAGTTTCAGCTGAAGTCACGCCAGAAGATTCCATGGCCCATAGGGTACAGCAGCCAAGTAGATGGGAATGCCTCTTATTCAATGTCATTTCCACTGATGCAATCACGTCAGTATCTCATGTTAAACCATTTGACACATGAATAGAAATGTTTACAGTGGCTCTTTTTGCAGTGACAAAGAACTGGAAACTAAAGGGGTGATCTCTTCAAGAAGGTGAAACTAAGGGGGTGACCTCTTCAAAAAGGCATGCCAGAAAAGTCTCTTCTGGCTCGAAGGTCCTAATATTGGAGCAATGATACTAAATAACAGCAAAAAGCAAGGTCAAAATGAGTCCAAAGAGTGATATGGCATCCGCAACAGCCAAAATAAGATCATTGGCTTCATTTAGAAGGCTAGGTAGGTGACAGTTTAGGAGAAGAATGACCTCTAAGACTGGAAAGATGAATTAAGACCATTTTGTAGGGCTGTAGGACTTTCAGAATGAAACAGAGGAACTTGCATTTTATCCTAAGAGTAATAGGAAGTCACTCACATTGATTGGATCGAGGTATAACATGGTCAGATCTTTGGCAGCAGCATGTAGGACAGACTGGAGTGGAGAGAGACTTGAAACAGAGAGATCAGTTAGAAAAACTGTTGCAATAATCTAGGCAAAAGCTGATGAGTGCCTGAACTAAAATAGTAGCCATTTGAGTAGAGAAAAAGGCTCAAAATACAAGATATGAGAAAGTAGAAACGGGATGACAGAAAGTGAGAAGTCAAAAATAAGTGTGGTGTCTTTGACAGAAATAGGGAAGTTTGGGAGAGGGAAAGATGTAGGAGGAAATTTAATGAGTTCATATTTGGATTTGTTGAGTTTATGACATCTTCAGGACATCAAGTTTAAAATGTCCAAAGGGCAACTGGTGATACAGGGCTATATCTCAGGCAATAGACAGACACTGAGAGATGGAAATGGAGATATACATATGGTTGTCAATTTCAACATAGATAGATAACTTTGAGTCATCCATAGAGAGAAGACAATTAAACCCATGGGAGTTGATGAGGTTGCCAAGATAAGAGAAGGAGTGGAGAAGAGGACCCAGGGCAGAATCTTAAGGAATACTCACAGTTAAGGAATGTGATAGGAATAATGAGGCAGCAAAGGGACTAAGAAGGAACAATCAAATAGTTAGAAATGAGAGAGAGAAGAGTCAAGCAATCCCAAGAGAAGAGACTGTACCTGGGAATCCCTTCTAAAACAACCCCCAGTAGTCCTCAGTCTTTGAACACTGCTAGGCAGGGAGAACTGCCTACCTCCCAAGGCAACTTCCCAACTTTTGAACAAACACTAATTAATAGGCAGTTTTCCTTAGGTTTAGAGGAAATCTGCTTCATTGTAAAAATCTGTTTCAGTTCTTTTCTAAAAGACTTGTCTAGCCACAAGTAGCATTTCCTATATTGTATCCCCAGCATCTCGTACAGTGCCTGGCTTAGTCAAGGTTTGTTTAATTGAATCAAGTGTAATATAGAATCATCAATTTTGAGCTGGAAGGGACTTCAGAGATCTCCAAATTAGTTCAGCTCCCTTTTTAATATGAGACAAACCAACCATCCAGTGCACCCCACCCCAAACTCCTCATGGCAAACACAATCACAAAATCTAAGAATTGGAAAGGACCTCAGTCATCCAATTCATCTATTAAAGGAATCCCCACCACAATATAATATCCCAGGCAAGTGATCATCAGCCTCAGCCTTATCCCAGGGCACATGGTAGGCACTGAGCAAGAGCTTGTTGACTTGATTCTGCTTGAATACTTCTCTAGTGAAAAGTCAGCAAATGGCAGAGGTAAGATTTGAAATCAGGTCCAGGGCCTCCAAATTCGGGATACTTTCCATTATGCCAGACAAACCCAGGTGTAGACTGTAATCTCCATGAGGGTAGGAGTTGTGTCAGCTCAGGTAAACTTCAGTATACCAGTACTAAGCATAATGCTTAGCACACAGTAGGTGCTAAAGTTGTGTTTGCTGAATGAATGAACGAGATTCCCATATATGTTGCTGATCCACATCACCGTCTAACCAAACTACCTCCTTTTCTCCCTTGCTTGTATTTGCTCTGTGTTATAAACTCATCAGCAGTAGTCTAGCACTCAACCAGAGATGGCAAAGTCAGGGACAGACCTCTTTTTCCAACATCCTTGGCTCCCCTGCACCAGCACATTTCCTGCTCATACATGAGCACTAGCCTGTCTATCCTCCTGTGCCCATCTGTTTGGAGGGCAGAGTGCCTGCTTGTAAGTTGGTTAGCTCTTTGGCACAGGGCATGGATGCCAGACAATGAAAGGGGTTTACATGGGCAGCCTGTGTTACACAGTGGGGACATCTGCCCTATAGGAAGTGTCTCCTCTCAGCTAGCCAGGGTACCACATGGCTCTCTCTCAATTGTTTTCACCTGTTGACATGTGAGACCAAAAACTTTTTTTTTAATCTAAAGAATATTTACAAGAATGGAGAAAGATGTCACCCCACCAAGAGGTCCCTTCCAAGCCACCCAAGCGTCCATGGCAAAGCTTGGCTAGTGGGCATCTTCCAGGCAGACAGCTTTCTGTTGAGCAGTAGAAGACAGCAGGGACCATGGAAGAATGAGAGTGACTTGCTCCTGAACCAAACATGTACCAGTGCCAAGCCACAGTGGCCACGCCAATGGGCAGGACTCCATGAGGGCCTGCCAGTGAGACTCATCCTCTTTCATTTAAGATAAAAATAAACATTTTCCTTCCAGTCTGTTAAGGAAAACAAAAAATCAACACCTGGTGGCCTGGGACAGGAGGAAGGATGTCCTTCCGCAGAAGAGGGAGGGCTTTTCTGAGAGCTCTGTCTACCCCTGGGGATGGACACACAAAGCCACTCAGTGCAATGGCATGGCTTCCTGGGGAGACAAAGTTTCAGAGGATGGAATGAGCCAGTGCATAGGATTTGGGTACAAAACAAGCTCTTTCAATGGCCTTATGAATAAGCCATGGAAATCCTGCATGGGGAATCAACTGTACCAGAACATGGCGGCACCTTTTGGAAAAGGTCAGAACAGTGCATGCTCTTAAATTCCCCCAAATTATTGGATTCTACATGTCCTTCGCCACCCCATCCTGACAGAAAAAGAAAGAAAAAGAAAAGCGTTATGAGGGAGAGTTGAAGGGGAATGGAAATAGGAAAAATAAAATGTGACAGTCCTAAAGAAGAATAATCTTGACTGGCATTTACACCACACTTAAAGCTTTGCAAAAATGAAACAATTTACCTTTATTATCTCCTTTGAGTCTCATAGTACCTCTGGCATGAAAAAGCTGTAGGTGCAATTAGTCCCATTCTACAGATGAAGGAACAGACCTGGAGCAGTGAAATGACTTCAGTAAACATCTATTAAGCGCCTACTGTGTGCAAGGCACCAAGGATATAAAAACAAAAGCAGGATCCCTGCCCTTAAGATGCTTGCAATCTACAACTATACTGACAAATGAGTCAATATAAAATATTTATAGACAGAATAAATATCTATCACATTATACCTATATCTACATATAAAAACC
>CM053586.1:351542100-351544600 GCA_028646515.1 Pseudochirops corinnae
GTACAAAAGCTTTATGGAGAAAATGAATATGTATAACATTTTATATCAAATAAATACAAAACATATGTAGTATATACTATTTGGATGCAAAATGTTTATATACAAAATAAATACCAAATTACTGGGGGGAGGAGAGGACTGGCCAGGGAGAGGAAACCAAGAAAGGCTTCATGTGGGAGGCATCCCCTGAGTGGAGCCTAGAAGGGAGTGAGGCATCCTAAGAGATGGTGGGGAGGAGGGAAGGTATTTCAGGCATGAATGACAGCTTGGGCAAAGCCAAGAAGCCAAGAGGTAGAATGTCATATATAGGCAGAGCAGGTAGCTCAATTCACCATACTTATGTGCAATAATCACAGTGGAAATGTAAGCTGAAGCTTAGGCAAGTGAATTCAAAGTCATTTCAAAAGGGAGAGAGTGTTAACCACTAGGGGACTCAGCAAAGGCCTCCCATAGGGAACTGAGTCTAGAAGGAAGCCAAGGATCTTATGATGGGGAGGTGAGGCAGGAGTGAATGCCAGTCCAACTCTATTCAGTGTAGCTTACTAAGCATTCATTCTTGTTTTATGCTGAACACTAACATGGGGACTGGGTGTGCAAAGGTGCCATGAATCACAGAATGCCGTGGTTGGAAGGGACTTCTGAGTCCATCCCCATCAAGCAATCTCCTCTACAACATTCTTGGTGAGTCACCATCCCACCTTTTCTTGAAAAGCTCTAGGGTTAGAGGGGGGAAGTGAGGAGGGAGGTTGAATATTTGCTATGTGTCTACCTTCATTTATTGAATTATCAAGAGCCATGGGAGATCCCCAAAAAGTATGAGATGTGACCCCTGGTGTTGAGGAGTTAAAACCTCTTTAGGCAGCCAAGAATCAGAACCGTTTAGAGAAGAATCCAAAGTAGTTACTATATAATCTACCTAAATTGTATGGCACAGTCCACACAAACCATAGAGAACAGTGGGACCAATTGGAGCAAATGGAATTTCCACATTCTATTTGGATATAGAAGTTTTAGGGAAGAGAAAGAATTTAGGATCATTCCAGACAAGTGGGGAAAGCAGAAATAACAGGACAGGAGCGGGAAGGTGCATGGCGTGTGGGTGGGTGGTGGTAGGTGAAATCAATAGCCTGAAGAAGATCCAATTCAATTCAGTAAGCATTTATTAAGTACCTACTATGTGCCAGGCACTGGGCTAATCACTGGGGAGACAGAAAAAGATAAAATACAGTCCCTGTACTCCAGGAGGTCACCGTCTAATGAGGAAGACAACAAGCAATGAAATATGTGCAAATGAGCTATATGTAAGAAAAATCAGAAATTATTAAAAGAGGGAAGGGGAGCTGAGAAAGGCTTCCTGTAGATTTTTATTAAGCATGTAAAGGAAGCCAATAGGCAAAGGAAGGGGTATAGAGCATTCCAGACACGGGGAAAAGCATTTTTGTCTGGAACCAAGAGATGGAGAGTCTTGGTTTTGGTGCAGTAAGGAAGCCAGTCACTGGATCAAAGATTACATGGGTAAGGTGTAAAATGACCGGGAAGGTTGGAGGGATCTGGGTTAAAAAGGACTTGTTTTGTCCTCTTCCCTCTTCTCTTTTCTCTCCTTACTTTACTTGGTGAACTCATCAGCTCCCAAGGATTCCATGATCATCTCTGTGTGGATGATTCTCATTCTCAGATCTACCCATCCTTCCCTAACCCCTGTGCTGACCTCCAGCCTCATATGTCCAACAGTCTATTAGGCATCTTGAACTAGATGTCTCATACACATCTTAACTTCACCATGTCCAAATCTGAACTCATTGTCTTTAAGCCCAAACCTCTTCTCCCTTCCAAAATTCCCCTGTTACCATTAAGGGAAGCACAAGCCTTCCAGTTACCGGGCTTACAGCCTGGGTGGCCTTCTCAGCTCCTCACTCGGTCTCACCCCCCCAACCAATCTCTTGCCATGTCCTGTTGATTTTACCTTCTTGCCATCTGTCCTGTGCTCCCCCTTCTCTGCTGATGCCACCATCATCAGAGATGATGGTCCACTCCTTTTCATCTCTCCTCTGTACTACTGCGATGGACTTCAGGTGGGTCTTCTTCAGTCTCTTCATTCCAGTCCAACCTCCATTCATCTGTCACATTAATCTTCCCAAAGTGCAGATTTGATCATGTCACTCCCCACACCCCGACTATATTTAATAAACTCCAGTGTCTCCCTATTACCTCCAGGATCAAATATAAAATCCTTTGTTTGACTTTTAAAGCCCCATAGAACCACCCCTGTGCCAGCCCCACAGGCATGTGACACGGTCCTCTCTCCACATACTCTTGGATCTCATCTTTCTACTTCATGCATTTTTGCCGACTGCTCCCCTCCATGGCCAGAAATCTTTCTTTTCCTCCTTCATCTCCTGGTTTCCCTGACTTTTATCAGGTCTCAGCAAAAGCCTCACCTTATTTAGGTGCTTTCCTTATGCCTCTGAGATTGTCTCCAGTTTATCCTGTATGGATCTTC
>CM053586.1:351549600-351554463 GCA_028646515.1 Pseudochirops corinnae
AGATTTTCCTTTGCCTCAAGAGAGTAATGACACAATTTCTCCTTCATCCAAAGCCTCTTTTCCTAATCATTTCCCTTTCTCATCCAGGGTAATAGACTATAGAACTCTGGCTCTTCAGGGATGAATGAACAGTGAACATACTCACTTCAGTTTTCATAACCAGTGTTTCAATAGGACAGTAGAGTTAAGGATATTGTGGCCAGGTCCCCTCCAATTGTTTTCACTTCACACAACTGTCTTTGTTCCTTCTCTACCTACCACCCTGTGTCTCTGCTATTGGCATATCTATTGCTTAGATCTCCATCACCTTTGTCTCTATGACTCATGCCAGATCTCTGCTGCCCATGTCTCTCCCACCCATAGCAGACTCTCTATGAGATTCAAGTAACCTTTTTTAATGTCCTACATTGCTGAGCCTCCTCTCCCATTCAGAGTCCATACCAGGTAATAACACCACAGTCCATTCTGGAAAGGATAGTCACATGGATAGGAACAAAGAGCCTGGGACCTGACCACAGCATCCCAAATCCCAGAATCCCAGTTGGACCTTAATGATGGCGTGACAGCGGTATGAAAGTTCCCTTGGTCGCACAGTCAGCATCCTCAACCTGTTACATACTGCTTGATAGTGGAGCTAACCTAACAGAGGCACTTCTAACTCTAGGCTCTAAGACTAGGGATATGGGCTTGATCTGACTCTACCACTTTCCTTCAAGTTGGGGACACAGTGTGATAAAATAGGGAGTCGAATGGCCCTCCTCTGGAATGGCAGGAGAGGTCAGGCATTTATAAATAAGTCCAAGGAACACTTTTATTTTTATATCACCTATACTTCCTAATATTTCCTTTCCCTTTCCTTATAAAAAAAAAAGAAAAGAAAAACAATTCAGCAAAACTAACCAACGCATGAAAAAGGCTGATATTATCTCCAGTTTTCTATAGCCATAGTTCCCCATCTCTGCAAAAAACAAAACAAAATAAAAAAAAAAACCAGGGGAAGTGGATAATCAAATAGTGCCATCTCTCCCTTGGCCAGCCTTCTTTCTCCTGGTTTTGAAGCAATGAGGATGACCCTGAGCTATCCAGAGGACTAAGCTGGGGAAGCGGGATGCCTTTAGCCATCCATAGAAGTTTTGCTCAGCAGCCTGTGAAAGGACCTCTACCCAGGGACGAATCCTGCATAGCCAGAAGTCCCTTCCCACCAAGCATCCATGGGTAACCAGGACTGCTAACTGGGCCTGCTCCAAAAGGGGAGGGGAGGGGACAAACAGCACCTGCTGCAAGTGAATATGTCTTCCCATATGTCTCTGTATTCACCACAATCACCATTTCTTACGAGACAGTAATATTCTATTACATTCATGTACCACAAATTGTTTAGTCATTTCCCAATCAATGAGGATCTACTTTTTTCCAGTTCTTGGCTACTACAAAAAGACTTTTATTAATGTTTCGATGTGTCTGAGTCCTTTATTTGGGAGTGGGAATCATTTACCTCTTTGGGATAAATGCTACAGGTATAATCTCTGAGTTAAAGGGTCTAGAACCCTTAGTTCTTTTCTTAGTTTACTAGAATTGGAGTTGGAAAGACTTGAGTTCAAATTTTACTTCATATGCTTATTAACTATGTGACTCTAGGCAAGTCACTTAAACTTGTCTAGCCTCAGTTTCCTCTTCTGTAAAATGGGGACAATAGTAGCATGTACCTCACACACTTCTCTTGAGGATCAATAAATCCTTCCTCCATGAAGAACATAACCTACAACCTCTCCCATGGCTTAGAAGACCATCTTTATGAGTTTTGTAGTCAAGCAAATCAGTCACATGGTGTATGACATTTTGTGGAGCCCCTGAAAAATAATACTTCTTGGTTCTTAGATGATATGGGGAGGTCCGAGAAATCTTGATGGTGTAGAACTGCACAAGACCTTTCGAACACCATGTATAGGAAGCCATTCCTTCAGAACAGCTTGGTATATTGGAAGGGGGGGTGGCTTTGGGATCAGAAGATTTGGGTTCAAATTCTATTTCTGTTACTACCTGTGTAACTTTAGATAAGTCTAGGCTTAATCTCTAAAAAGAAGAGATTGAATTAGATGACCCCTAAGGTCCCTTTAGACTCCAAAGCAATGATCCTCTAGTCCAGCAGTTCTCAACCTATGGGTCATGACCCCTTTGGGGGTCGAACGACCCCTTCACAGGGGTCACAGGGGTCGCCTAAGACCATTGGAAAACACATATTTCTGATGGTCTTAGGAACTGAGACATCGCTCCTTTATCCATCTCCAGGTGGGTTCTCCCACATGCGGATAAGCCCACATACAAGTATTAAAGGGTCGCAGCATTAGGAAGGTTGAGAACCACTGCTCTAGTCTCATTATCCGATGCTTTCCATCTTATCCAAACTTCCCAAAGCTATTACTTCATTGGCACAGCTTTGATGAATCCGGTGTCACTTCTACGAGATTTTCAAAGAATTTTAATTATTCTCTTGAAAAAAGGGCCATCGAAAGGTAGGTGGGAGAAAGCCTGCCGGGTCACAGACCTGTTTGGCTCTGCGCTGCTCAGGCACACGGAATGCGCCACCCCAACAGGCCGCGCGCATTTCATCAAGCGGAGCGGACTGACTCTCTCCTCCATGACTCCTGGTACATTCGATATAGAGGAAAATGTTTTTACCCCTTTGCCTGGAGGAAAACAAATAGTGCTCAGCACATGACTACAGACGTGACAAAGGTGAGCGATCAGGCCAGAACTTCTAAGAACCCAGAAACCTTCCTATCCTTAAGGAATACCAGAGTCCAGTAGAAAGACAGAGCCCAAGTCTGACCTTCAGGAATTGTGCAGCCTTGGACAATCATTTCATCCCTCCAAGCCTCTGTTGTCTCATCTGTAAAATGGAGCCAGCAATGCCTACACCTCTATCTCACAAGGCTGTAATATGGAAGAGGTTCATAAACTTGAGTGTTCTCTAGCTACGTGTTCCTCTCTCCTGGTTTTCCTACCTGCTAAACAATGTCTTTTGAGCCTCCTTTGTAGGATCATAGGTTAATAGCATGGCGATTGTAGTGTGCCATTCCCAGGATACTCCCTTAACTTGCATTCACACTCAAGAGTTTAATCCCCTGAGTATGACCACTACTCTTGGGCTCTAAAAGGAGTCTATGCATCTAAACTTCTAAAACAATAACTGATGAGCCCCTATCAGTGATTATCCCCTTAACAGTCAACCAGAAAACAGAATTAGCTCAAAGAAAAGGCATTTACTTAGATGGTATAGAAAGAATAGTAACTGAAAATCATTCCCCCATAAATGTGGGAATTATTCTCTCACAAATCTATCTTACATCTGTGGGAATAGTGGGCACAACCTTAGAATACATTCACACATATGACCAAGGTAACTCAAACCTCCCATACTGCAAGATCTCGATGTCCTCTCTCTGCTCATGGAATCTTCCCATTAGTCCTCCCAACTCCAGCAGTTCTATGGGGTGGATTGCTCTGTGGGCACACACAGTACTGTTCTTCTCTGCAGTTGGACTCTTGATTCCCACATTCTATTATTTCCATAGTTGACTCTCTTTTTTTGCTACAACAGGGCACAATCCTTAAAGCTATTTCCTGCCTTGACTGATCCAATTAACTCTCTCTGTGTGTTTATATCTATCTGGAGACTGCCCATCTTTGCTCCTTGATGTATATGATATTTCCTACTGGGAAAGTAGTTCTTCCTCTCTTCCCCCATTTGCTGCCCTTTAGTATCAGGGAAATGATGACATGACTTGCAGTTGATTTTGATTTGAGTGATGGAGAATTGTGCAAGGTCACCTGCCTCGCTTTCTCTTCCAGAACCATCTGGATTCAGCGGCCTGATATTCATCAGAATGACTGGAAATGACCCAGGATACAATGGGAGCCCCTGCCCCTTTTAGGCTAAGGCCTTTTCAGGTAATTTCTTAGAGTGAGGTAACACCCATTCAATGAATAGGCCTCTTTAAGAAGTGAGTCAAGAAATGACCCTTTTAATTAGCTAACTGCAAGTCTTGTCATCATTTCCCTGATGCCATGGGCCTCTTCTAAAATGAAGGACAATCACAACAAGCCTTCTAGTGTAGGCACAAGGCACCATAATTCACAAAATTATGTCAGACTTTGATGAATTACAGAGCTTAGTAAGAGAGCTTTTAAACTAGGCAACCAGAGGTTGGTTAATCTTCTGTTGTTCAATGTCAAGCTACCATTAATTCCATTAGGGAGAACTTCTTACTATGTAAAGGGGTAATACCTCAACAACTCATCTCTGTTGCTAGCCTGAATCCTTACTTTCTGTGATTACAGCTTTCTTCAAACTTAGTTTAAGATCTCCATGCTTCCTCAGCCATGATTATATCCTTGGATTTGGAGCAATTGCTCAAAGACCAATTCCTCCCTTTATAATAGGGTCTAAGCCTCAGTCCGTATAAGCCTCTCCAGGTAATACAGACGGATGCTAAGTGAGAAGAGCAGAACAGGCAAAACCTGTACACAATCACAGATACATCATACATATGATGACCAACCTCGATAAACTGGACTATCCTCAACAACGCACAGCTAAAGACAACTCTACAAGCCTCAGGATGGAAGGAGATACCTAAACTCAGAGAAAGATATAGAAAGACTATAGTTTAAATGGAGACTGAAGCAAAACTCGTTATCGGTCTCTTTCATGTCTGGTTTTGCTTTTTTTTTTCTTTTCCCAGTGATCACTCATTGGTTAAAACCCTTCTATATGACCAAACTATTGTACAATGTGAAAGTATTTGCAGATCCTATACGTGATTGCACGCCACCATGGGGGGGGGGGGTAAGGGAGGGGAG
>CM053586.1:351554563-351565460 GCA_028646515.1 Pseudochirops corinnae
ATTCAATAAATTAATTAATCATCTACTTTGTAAGTGGTTTATTGTTGCTGTTAAGTTGTGTCCAATTCTTCATGATGCCCTTTGGAGTTTTCTTGGCAAAGGTACTAATATGGTTTGCCATTTCCTTCTCCAATTCATTTTACAGATGAGGAAACTGAGCCAGAGAAGATTAAGTGATTTATCCTCTACAACATCCCCAACAAGTGGTCATCCAGCCTCTGCTAAAGCTCTCCAGTGATGGAGAACTCCTTCCCCACAGGCAGTCCATTCCACTTGAGAAGACCTCTCATTGGGAAGACAATGTTTGCCTCCCAGTAACACTCGCCCTTTGCTTTCTCATCTTCCTCTTTTTGCCTCTTTGGTGCCGTAGAATTCAAGGGCCTTGAGTGTAAGTACTATCTCACTTTTATATGTGATCCCCAGAACCCTGCATAGTATCTGGTATAGAGTATTTCACCGATGCTTATTGAAGAGAGAAGAGGCAAACAAGGGGAATAACAATGCAAATGAGATCTCAATGAGGCTAATATCAGAGCAGGAGTTCTTAACCCTTTTTTTGTGTTACAGACCCCTTTGGCAGTCTAGTAAAACCTATAGACTCTTTGAAATATAATACTTGTTGATCACATTCCCCAGTAAAGGGAATACTAAACTCCAGTTATAAGTTCACAAACATAAAGATGTAATTTTCCTATGGAAGTTCATAGACCTCTTGAAATCCATCCATGCTCCCCTTGGGATCCTCTTGGACTTCATATTAAGAGCTCCCATTGAGGAAAAAAACTGGTCAGCTTATTTCTGGTCCAAGACTAGCCTACACTTAAAATTCCTACCAACCAGCTCATAGAATCATACAATGTGAGGTCTAGAACTGGAAGGAAAATCAGTGGTCATTCAATACAACCCCTGGTGTTACATATGAGGAAACAGAGGCTCAGAGAAATGAAGATTTGCCCAAGGTCACACAAATCAAAAACAGCCAAGGTCATATTTGAAACCTGGTATTCTGACTCCAAAGCTCACCTTCTTCCCACTGCACTACAGTCATTTCAGGGTGTTGTCTCAGACACTGAATATTGGAAGAGATCCCAGGAGCTGCCCAAC
This sequence comes from Pseudochirops corinnae, assembly GCA_028646515.1. Taxonomy (NCBI): domain Eukaryota; kingdom Metazoa; phylum Chordata; class Mammalia; order Diprotodontia; family Pseudocheiridae; genus Pseudochirops; species Pseudochirops corinnae. The sequence continues at coordinate 351,555,668 of CM053586.1, forward strand.
CCAAGCTCTATCTGTCCAGGAATTCCCTCTACAATAATGCATATGAGTGGTCAGTAAACCTAGACCTTTAATGAGGGCTGGGCAAAAAAACCAGACCCCAAGCCATTCTAACAGTTGGTTGGATAACACCATTTGTGTAGATGAAGGACAGACAGCACCTAGTGACATAATAATGCTATTATTAACAATTACAGTGATAAGAAAAAGGATTTTTAATAGCACAATTAAGCCTTAACCACTGTTCAAGATAAAGCTAAAACCCAACTACCTTTCAGCTAAATGTCGACAGTAAAATATAGCAGGTTCTCAGCACTGCTAATCCTTTCCAATACAATCCAAAAAGTATTTATGAAAGGGCTACTAATTCCAAGGTACTGTGCTAGCTACCAAGGGCACAGAGACAAAAAGAAAACCCATCTCACCCCTCCAAGTAGTTTATAGTCTCCTGGTGAAGAGGGAAGTAGCAAGGTGAGGGTGTGGGGGAACAAGATACAAGATATGATCATACAGGTTAACATTTGCAGAAAGAGAGAGAACTAAGAATTAAGGGAAATCAAGAAAGAATTCCTGTTGTAGGTAGATGTGGAGAAAACAATCACACAAGCATCCTTGTCATTCAAATATGACAATGCAGCATGAATGACCTGACTCTCTTTCCCAGAGTCAGGCTCACTGTATCATTCCCTCCAGTGTCCAGGGGTTCACCCTGGGAGATTGGCTGACTTATTGACTCTACTGACATTGGCTCATGCTTCCATTGGCTGTGCACCCCCCTCGCAATTGTCAGAGACCAGATCTTGTGCCCTCGGTCTACTTAACCCCTTCATATCCATAAGCTTATACAAAGAGATACCTACTTAAAAGAGAGAATAAGAACAAAATGCAAACATCACCCATAATACCTTGTGGGCATCCTCTCCTCAACACTACCTCAGGATCTAGGGGGATAGGGAAGGGGGGCAGGCTTAATTTAGCTCATCACCTAAGAAACATCAACCCCACCAAGTTCACATACAAAGGTGACATCTCTACTACATGAGTCCTTAGCTTCCACTGGTCAGGGAGTCAGAACACTCTCCAAAAGATCATTCCTTGTTCCTTGGGCATCGATGCTGGCTTGGTTGCAACATCCTACTCTGACTTCCAAATTCCCGAGGCTCACTCTCTCAAGCTTTCTAAATTTTCAAGGTCAGAGACTTCACTCTCTACTCCCTCCCCAGACACCACGAGCAAAGGAGTCACTGATATTCCCCCAGAAGCAAACATGAGTCAAGAACAAACATCCAGAGCTGACAGGTCTTTTTGAAAACCCCCAAAGATATTCAGCCTCTCCTTTGCCATAAAGCCAGCTGACCAGAACCAGTTAAAAAAATGTCTATACATGCTTCACATTTTTTTCAGGCCCATCTCTTACATATGTCATCATGATTCAATTCAAGATCTCCCAGAGTAAAAAAAAAAAGCTCCTCTTTTTAAGCAGATGTAACTGTCAAGGTGACAGTACCAAGAAGGGAGAGAAGCCCTCTTCACGTGAAGAGGTTGCATCAGCCAACTAAGCTGATGAGGTCTGTTCATACACCAGACAGCCCATTGCAACAAGTTGAGGTCACTTTTACAAAAACTGACAGAATTTCTGTAAGGGCAGCGACTACTGCTGTCTTATCTTTGTATTACTACTGCCCAGCCCAGGGCCTGACACAGAGTATGTAATTAATAACTGTTTGTCGAATGAAAATAATCAGATAAGATCCCATTCAACCAAGAAGTCATTCTACCCTTAAGAATCAGCCACAAGCCAAGCATCAGATGGTCAAATATTTGCCAAAGGTATTTAGAAAATCACCCAGCAGGAGGGGCTGGAGAGAGAGATGTGACTAATTCATCCTTGAGACTAAAGGGTATATTCTCATTTTGACATGCAGGGATTTATATATGCAACTCCCATTAATGCTAATGGGAACTGAGCCCATAAATTCTCCTACACAGAGATTAGAACACATCCCTGAATGTGCAAAGCAGGGATACATTCAGTTACTCTAATTCCAAAGCCTAAGAAACCCAGCCCATAATTAAAATGTGTGGATCTCTCGGTGGTGGCAGATAGAGTTGCTAACACACTACAGGCCCTGATATATCACAATCTATCTCTATCACTTCTGAGCTAGAAGAACCCTGGAAGGCATCAGATACTACAGAAGCTAAAGATGCTCTTGTTCAGGGGAAAGGTCACAGAGAAACTTCATCATAAGGGGATGGAGATATATACATACACATACATACATGTATACATATACATATATAAACATATATGCACATTTGTGTATATGTGTATACATATTGTGTAAAGATACTCATGTGCACATATTTATGTGTGTGCATTTCAGAAGTGTCTGGGGGTGGGGATGGCGTGGGGGTAGGAAGTAGCTCACTGATGTTCTCTATTGCCTCAGCACTCTCTCTCTCTCTCCTCTCTCTCTCTCTCTCTCTCTCTCTCTCTCTCTCTCTCTCTCCCTCTCTCTCTCTCTCTCTCTCTCTCTCTCCTTTCTCTCTCTCTCCCATCCCTCCCTCCCCCCCCCATCTCTTTCCCCTTCTTTCTTTATCTGTGTCCATTTCTTTGGTATTTTCACCCTGAGAATTACATCTGTCTAGGAAGAAGAGTTTCTTTTGACTGGAAAATCTTGAACTGAAGCCAAAGAACCTTATTTTAGAAGGTCAGTTTAAATTGTAAAAGGCATTTAGTGAAGCTATTTTGTTAACTACATACAATGAGAATGGTTTGCTTAGGAGAGCGGACCAAAGATGGAGATGTAATTCGGAAAATCCCAGATCTTTAGATGTGATTTAGCATGACCTTGGGCTGCCAGGCTGGCTCTTCTTGCCACAGAACGATTTCAGGCTTTCACTAATAGGAGTTTGTATTTAAAGTTTGCAAAATACTTTGCATATGGAAGAGTACGTTGTATTTACTTTGTCTTGTTTATCCCTCCTGCAGCCCTGATTGGTAGCTCCCAGAGGCAATAATATTAATAATGATGATAATAAATAGCCACTCTTTATATAGTGTATTAAAGTTTGTAAAGTACCTCATAAATATCATCTCATTTGATCCTCCCAACCTTGGCAGGTAGATGTTACTGTTATATTCATTTCACAAATGAAGAAATTGAGTCAGAGAGAGTTTGAAATGAATTGTGCAGTCACATAGCAAATAAGTGTCTGAGACTGGATTTGAACTCAGTTTGAATTCAGATTTGAACAAGTCCCACCAAGCTAGACGACTTTTGAGTGTGGACCCTATGATGGACTATATGTAAATCTGTCATCTGAATCTATCATGGTTGAGTGTAGAGAGAACAGTCATCATGTTGACTTCAAGGTGATAAATTGGTTGCCACAGTAACTCTGGAAGAGGGGCTGTCACCTGCATGGGAGAAGCAGCACCCACAGGAAGCTGAAGCTCTTAGAGGAATAACTGAAACCCGGCGCCTCAATTTCCTCATCTCTAAAGTAGAAATGGGATTCAACACAAGTATCTTCTTAGTCCAGGTTCATGACTCTTTCTACCAAGTGGCACAGTGGGTAGAGCTCTGGGCCTGGAGTCAGAACAAATTCAACCTTAGACATCTACTGGCTGTGTGACCCTGGGCAAGTCATTGATCCTTTGTCTGCTTGAGCTACCTCATTTGTTAAATGAGAATAATAACAGCACTTACCTCTCAGGGTTGTTGTGCGGATCAAATGAGATGCTTCTAGAATAATGTTGAGCGAATAAGTAATTTTGACTATTTCAAATACCCAAATGAACTACAAGGGACACGTGGAGGAAGATACTATCTATAGCCAGAGAAAGAGCTGATAAATCGAAGTATGTGTAGAGTGACTTTACATATATATATATATATATATATGCATACATACATGTATTTGTGTCTGATGGTAACCATGTCTAGGGTGGGAGGAGGGGAGGGAAGAAAAAAAAAGAAAAAAGAAATTTATACAACATCTTAATTATCTATTTAAAAGGAATAGCAAGTTGTACATAATAGATTTTTGGTTTCATATGCAAAAAAAAGTGTTTAGCACAGTGCCTGGCACCTAGTAGGTGCTTTTAATAAATGCTTATGCTCTCCCTCTATACTATGTTGCCTCCCCATTATGTCCCAAAAGAAAGCGATGGCGGAAGTTACCTGTTAAGAAAGGGCTTTAGTGTGGCAGGAACAGCCAGCATCTAGACCACGCTTTTGGATCTGCAAGGCATTTTATAAGTGTTATCTCATTAGAGCCTCACAGTAACCCTGCGAAGCAGATGCTGCTATTATCCCCATTGCACAGATGATGAACTGAGGCAGACAGAGGTTAAGTGACTTGTCTGAGGTCACACAGCTAGTCTTTACGGCTGACTCGAGGCACAGCATGCCATCTAGCACCTAGAAAAGTATGCTGATTCTGAGGAAGTGGGTTCAAATCCTCCTCTGATGTTTAGTCTCTGTATGATTTTGGGAAAATTATCCAACTCTCTGGGCCTCAGTTTCCATATCTAGAAAATGAGGAGGTTGGGCCGGAAGACCTCTGATGTTCCTTCCTGGTGGTCTCTATGACCCTATGAAAGGTACCAAAAAAACCCGAGGCTGGCTCTTCCCTACAAACTTGTCCGGACTCTGATCCTGGGGCTGACATCGCTTGATCAAGCACTCAAAACCCTAGCCATATCTTTCCTGTAAACCAGCAGGTTGCATTCCAGTTCAGCTTTTTTATAAAATATTGAGCTGAATAAATTTAAAAATATATTTTAGGGAAGTGCACCAAGGCCCAAATATGAATATCAAATATCAATCATCATGGCTGGACCAGATATATCATTCATATTTTTCATATTTTATAGGAATATTATAAAAATGAGCCCATTACCCAGGGCCCTGAGGGAATGTAAATTAGTTAAACTCAGGCCAATTTTATTGATAAAGTGCAATGCATGTAGCAGTCTGGCTGCTCATGGCTGCCTCTTCTTTCTAGATTTCCTTCTGGATAACAGCCCCAAAGTGATTTGCTTTTCAAGTCTAATTAAAATGGAAAAAACATACTCGATAGCTGATCAAATTAGATGATGTTTGCAGAGCTCTTAGCAGAGTGCCTGACACAGAGTAAGTGCTATAGAAATGTTAGTTATTATTCATTATAATCATCATCGTCTCTGTTGAAGGCAAATTCAATCCAGTCCAACACATATTTCTTAAGCATCTATTTGGTGCCTTGCCCCTAGGGAGCAGCACCAAGGCTGAGCCTTGCAGAAAGATAAGAGGGAGAGCAGTCCAGGCAAAGGGCAAAGACCAGGAGGTGGGAGATAGTGTGCCAAGTTTAAGGCATGGGAAGAGGAAGTAGGTCAGTTTGACTGGACTGTAGGGTGTGTTGTTGTCGTTGTTAAATACCTAGCATTTGTATGGAGCTATGGAGTCTGCAAATTACTTCCCATGTATTATCTCTTGATATTCCATGTGAATAAGCCAGCCAAGGTAGGCTGGAGTCAGACTGTGATGGGCTTTAACTGCCAGGCCGAGTAGTTTTATGCCTGAGGTGATTGTGAGAAATAAAGGCAAGCCACTTAAACTCTCTGTGACTCAGTTTCCCCATCTGTAAAATAAGGGATTTGGACTCAATGGCTTCTAAGATCCCTTCTGGCTCTGTCTATGATGCTGTAAGGAAGCAGAAAGAAATCTGCTCCTGTTTCATTCCTTACACTGGGTGCCTGCTATGGGTGGGGGGGAGGCGGGGAGGGGAGAGAGGGGCTGGCTCATCAGATGGATCAGAGAGAGCATTTTCTCTACTAGGCTCCTTTGTTCCTGCTGTAGGTCATGTCTACCTCCCTTTAAGTAGTAGTACTCAAGGATTAAACTCCATTATGGTAAAATTAGTGTTTTATTTATCCTGCAAGCAAAGGAGAGAAAGGCAAAGCCAAGGACTTTTATCAGTCATTCACATCTTAATGTGAATTGGTTTAGTCAATAAACACCAGCTGAAATCCATCCACTAACCTGAGGGAATTAAAGTCTTGCTGAGGCAAAGAAAGGAAAAGAGAGGGAAGTAGCCTTTGGGAGAATGGGCGAGAGTGCTGAGTAAGGCAGGGTGACTCTGAGTGGGCTACTGAAGGAGGGGGGAGAAGAGCTTTGGGTAATGGAGGGCACCACAAAAGGAAGGAGGGGGTGAAGAATGGGAGGGGGAAGGCAGGAAAAGAAAACTCTTTTATACTTCCAGGTTTTGCTGAGGATCAACCCAACCTGTCAAAAAAGGTTTAGACCAAGATCTCAATATGAATTTGTTCTTGATGCACAAACTTGCTTTTTCTACAATGAAAAGAACCAAGCTCGGTCTTTTCTGAAAACCCTGGAGTATAGGAGTTCTGCAAATTACAAACATCTGATTTAGGAATATATAGCAAACGTAAGAAACAGCTGCCTCCCCTATACCCTGACTGCTTTGGATGGTGACCTAGCTGCCCTCAGCTGGCAGCAAGCTCTGCCCACCCCTCCCTTTCTCTTCAAGGAATCTCTTTGTCTCTCTGTTTTCCCTCTTGGTCCTCTCTCTCTCTCCCTCCCTCTGTGTCTCTCTCTCCTAAAAATGAGCCAAAACACAGCCTGGGTCTGGAATTTTTATCTAATAAAGATTAGGGTTAATTTAAGAGGCAGTATGGCCTAGAGGATGCTGTGCTTGTCAAGAAAATCGGAGTTCAAATCTCATTTGAATCACTCAAGGAAGCATTTATTAAATGTGTGCTTATGCCACGCACTGGGGATATGAAGACAATAATGAAATAGTTGCTGCCTTCAAAGAGTTTACATTCTATGGCAGAGACAACAGACTCTATATGTCTACACGTTTCAGCCTATACATAATAAATACTAGATAAGCCAATAGAAACACACAAGCATCTGGAGCAATCCAGGAGGGTCTCCTGTAGGAGGTGGTCTTTGAGCTGAGTTTTAAAGAAAGTTGGAGATTCTTAGAACAGGAGCCAAAGAGAAGGGACATTCCAGGGAAGAGGAAGAGCCTGGGGGTGGGAGAAAGGAATGCTTTGTGTGAGGAACAACCAGAAGGTAATTTGGCCAGAAGTTTGTTCATTTTGTGGTAACTAGCGAGACACTGAGCCCCTGGGTGCCCTACTTTCACTCTCTCTAAGATTATGTTACCAAAAAGTTACTGATCTGCATCTTGATGTGGAGGGAGATTCCACAGCAGGTGAACTCTCAGGCCCTCCCCCAGCAAAATGGAGATCAGGGTGATGCCTGGAGTGTTTGTCTCATGGATTCTGCTATAAAGCTCCGAACCACAGAAATCCAGTTAGAAAGACTACCAGAGGCTCTCCAGTCCAACCATGACCTGAACAAGCTTCTCCTCTAAGCCATGCCCACCAAATAGTGGGCTTCTCCTTAAATATTTCTAGTGACAATCTCTCCTAAGATACTCCAATCTATTCTCACAGAGTTCAAATTCTTGGGGAGTTTTTCTTATATAAAATATATAATATATATATATATCTTATATATAATTTTTTGCAGCTTCCAACTCTTACTCTTAGTTCTACCTTTTTCATGACAACCCTCGAAATACTTGACATTTCTGTCATGTTTTCCCTGAGTCTTCTCTTCTCCAGACTACACCTTCCCAGGTTCCTCAGCTGATGATCTTTCTTTGTCATAAACTCAAGGGCCTTCAACCTTCTCTGCTTGCCCTCCTCTGGACACTTGCTAGGTCATCAATGTCTTTTCTCAAATACTGAATCCAGAACTGAGCACAGCACTTCAAATAGGGTCTGATCAAGATAGATACAATGAGACTACCATCCTGAAGATGATAACCCACTTGATTCCCTCTAATATCTCATTAGTTTTCCTGGGTGTGATTTTACATTAATGATTCCCACTGATTTCACAATTCAACAAATTCCCCAGATTATTTTCAGGACAACTGTTATCTAACCAACCATGCCTCCGCCATCTTCTACTGACAATACTGACATTTTTAAGCCAAATGAAAGATTTTACAATTACCCCCACCGAATTCCATTTTATCAAAGCCAATGACCTAGCCAGGCAAAGTTCTTTGGAATCCTGATTGTGATTAGCATGTTAGTTATGCCTTCCATCACTGAATCACTTGGAAATTTGATGAGCATGCCCTTTATCCAGATTTCTTATAATATATATGCAGCACTTTGCAACCCAGTGATAAGAGCTCTGGAGTCAGAGGATCTGGGTTCAAATTCCACCTCTGAAACTAAAAACTTGTGTGACCTTAAGCAAATCAATCAAGTTCCTGGGGCTTGAATTTCATCATCTGTAAAATTAGAGTTCTTCTAGGTGTAGATCTATGCACCCATGATGCTGTAAGACTGGATAAATGTCTGCTTTTTATGATATGGGTATCAAGAAAAAGAAAAGTCATAAGTTTTCAATGAAATTAGTCATCACAAAGATCAGTATCACTGATCTATACTTTTGAGTATAACTAGAAGGCACCCTCAAAATCTTCCCCCAAATCCCCACTACTTTGTTCATTTCCCTCATATCTTGGCAGATCAAGGTGAGCCCAGATTAAAGATTGTAGGTGCAAAAGCTGGGATTCAAACTATGTCCACTGACTCCTAAACCAATCTTCTTCCCACTGTGCTCCATTGTATAAAAAAAGCAATAGCCCATTCTTCTACACCCTATCATCCAGAAAAGCTAAATCTCCAAAAGTTTCTATTTAAAATGCTGAATGTTCCCACTTGGGGCAAACCTTATAATCAGTGGACAGTTCCACTTATATGCCAAGAACACTCATGATCAAAATTCCATGGCTGACTTAGCTGTAATTTTCTTAGATGCACATGCCTCTGGAAGTCAATGGGTCTGTATATTCATCTGGCATAGCATTCCCTTCAACATAGCAGGCCATAAGTCATCCAGGTCTGATCACACTGTGGGGCTCTTGGTCATGCCTCTGTCACCCTGTAAGAGTGTAGCAGGGGACCCCAATGTACTGGAAGGCTTTCTAACATCAAAAGAATAATAATAGAGCAGAAAATTTTTCTATAAGCTATTTCTTTCTCCCATACCCATCTTTGTTTATATTATTAGTAGTATATACTTGGTATGTATGTATGTATGTATACTGAGGTGCATGGGGTGTTCAGGAAGACTAGTACCTCTGGTGTGAGAGCTTGCTAAGCCCTTTTCAGGGTTTTTCATCCTCCTTTGGTATCTACCTGATTCTCCCAACTCTCCCCTACAGCTCGAAGAAACTGTAGCATTTGCAGCAGCCACTCCCCAGTAAAACTATTTGGGCAGATGAGCTAATCCAGGTTGAGGGTAACTGACAGGCCTCAAACCTGTTGTAAATTAGGAGGGTATCTAACCCAAGCATGTAAAGACTTCCCCTTGTGGGTACATGAGAACAATTTGTGCCAAAGGCCATGAAGGTGGCTGAAAGCAGGCACTGTGGAGCATTTAGAGCTTAGTCAGACACTGAAGACACCAAGGTTGCCCATGGCACCCCAGGCCATACCAGTCATATTGGTTTTTGTCCTGCCATTAGACTTCAATGACTCTAGACAAGAGAGTGAGGCTGATGACTTTGCACAGCTCTGCCTCACTTAAGTCCAATTCATGCACAAGTCAATACATCACCCCATGATGTTATTGGTCTTCTCCAAAAACAAAGAACAAAAGATGATATGTAATGTATATAATATAGTCTATATGTTATATGCTATTATAAATTATGATATATCACAAATATAATTTATTTACTTTATTAT
>CM053586.1:351565960-351649256 GCA_028646515.1 Pseudochirops corinnae
TAAATATAATATTAAAATATAAAATAAATTTATCATCATCATTATTAGACAGCTAGGTAGCACATTGGTAGATATAGATCTGGGTCTGTTATTGCTATGGTTAATTATGCTGATAGTTTTCCTATATTGAACCACCCCTTCATCCCTGGTATAAATCCACCTGGTCATAATGTATGATCCCTGTGATACATTGCTGTAATCTCTTTACTAGTATTTTATTTACAATTTTTGCATCAAAGTTTATTAGGGAAATTGGTCTATAATTTTCTTTCTCTGTTTTAGCTCTTCCTGGTTTGGGTATCAGCACCATATTTTGTGTCTTAAAAGGAATTTGGTAGAACTCCTTGGCCTCTGCTTTTTTTTAATGAAAGTTTTTACTATTTTCCTTTATAATTCTCTATCTGTAATGTTCCATAGTCTACTAGTGCTTATTTTATATTTTCTCCATTGCCCCTGGTCTGATCTTTGATCAATCTACCAAGCAGTTATTAGTAAAAGTTTACCATGTTTCAGGAACTGTCCCTAGTGCTGGAGATATAAACAGTAAAGTGAAACTGTTTCTGTCCCCAAGGAGATTATAGTTTCTCTATGTACAAAATAGATACAAAAAGAATACAAATAATTTATGGGGGAAAGACAGTAGCCCCTGGAGAGGTATGGGGGAAGTGGGAGGGAAAAGGGGGTGAAAAAGAGGGAGGAAGGAAGGGAAGGGAGGGGAGAAGAGGAGGGATAGGAGTGGGAAAGAAGGGGGGAGGAGAAAATGGAGGAGAGAGGAGAAGAATGAATGGGAGGAATAGGGAGAGGAATGTGGCAGAGGGAGAAGAAGAGGAAAGGAAGGTGAGAAGGGAGTGGGAGAGAAGAGAATGGGAGGGAGGGGAAAGAATGAGAGGGAGAGAAAGGGAAAAGGGAGAGGAGAGAGAGGAGAGGTTGGGAAAGAGGAAGGGGGGGATGGAGTCTGGCTACTTTGAAACTGTTGTGCTATATGAATGGTGGTCTTATAATGCCAACAGAAGAATTCTGGTGTTACAAGAATGAGTCTTAATTTCAGGGAGAATTTGGGATGATTTAAAGAACTTTGCAACTTTACCAAGTCCATGCAATCTCCTGTCCTCCCACTGTTCTGTTCTGGGCCCAGTTCTACCACTTCAGACAGCAAACACTTTATCTACTTGATCTACAAGTGGAGAGATACTAGCAGCCAGGGAGCACAGTTGACACATACAGAACTTACAATCAGGAAGACCTGAGTTTGAATCCTACCTCAAACTCTTGTTAGCTATTTGACCCTAGGCACATCCCTTAACCTCTCTGAGTCTCAATTTCCTCATCTGTAAAATGAGAGAGTTGGATTTGGTTTTAAGTCTAAGGTTTTTCATGGAGATGACTTGAGAGTCCTTTAGCAAGGAGATAAAATCAATCAGTACTTAAAGAAATTGACTCTAGTATTTATCGGAAGGATAAATACTAAAGCAGAAGCCAAAATACTTTGGCCACATAATGAGAAGGCAAGACTCAAGGCAGATTTTGATGTTGGGAAAGATTAAAGGCAAAAAGAGAAGAGGATTGTAGAGGATGAGATGGATAGAGTCGTGGAAGTAACCAGTATGAGCTTGGACGGATATCAGGAGGAAAGAAGGGCCTGGCGTGCTATGGTCCATGGGGTCACAAAGAGTCAGACACTACTGAATGACTGAACAACAAGGTTTTTTGCCTGCAAAAGCCAAGAGCAACACGGGTTTAAAATAAAAGTCCATTTATAAAATCTTACCCAGAGGATAGTATAGTACAGAGCAGTATCACCTCATGAGACAGCAGAGAAAGGAAGGAACAACTTAAAGCAGAATTTCTCTTGCTTTTAATAGGATTTTCTTTTTCTCCAACTACATATAAAGACAATTTTAACATTCATTTTTTTTAAATTTTGAGTTCTAAATTTCTTATTCTCTTGTTCCCTCCCTCACCTCCCTCCTCTTTAAGACAATAAGTAATTTTATATAATTTATATATGTGCAATTATATAAAATATATTTCCATATTAGTCATGTTGTAAAAGAAGAAATGAGCCAAAAGAAAAATACAAAAAAATAAAATTATACCCTTTTATTTTGCTGGAGTTTTTTGTACTCATTCACTCAAAGTGAAAATAATATATTTTGATCCACATTCAGAGCCCATCAGTTCTTTCTCTGGCTATGAATAGGATTGTCCATCATGAGTCTTTTGGAATTGTCTTGGATCATTGCTGAGAAGAGCTAAGTCATTCATCGTTGATCAATGCACAATGTTGCTGTAACTGTGTACAATGTTCTACTGGTTCTGCTCACTTCATAAAGCAAAATGTCTTAACCTTTTTTGTGTCTTGACCCCTTCTGGCATTTGGTAAAGCCACTGGATTTCTTCTCAGAATCAAGTTTTTAAATGCATTAAATAAAATATGAGGATTATGAAGGAAATCTCTTATATTAAAATAAAGATGTATTTTTTTCTCCATCCAAGTTTATAAATGCCCTGAATTCTATCCATCGACCCCTTTCCAAAGAAAGTTGTGACCAAGAACCCAAGTAAGCAAAGTTCCCAAGAGTATTTAAGAATGAAAACAGAGAAAAGTCAACAATCTAATGAAAAATTGATGATATTTAGGGGAAAATGCTAAAATGTGCAACTATACCTTATGGAGTTTGACTAATCTGGCATGTTTGCCATACAAGTTGCTACATAGATAGTTTATTCTTCCTCTACATCTATAGAGAATTATTCAACTCCTTAATGAAGATAAAAGTGATTCAGATTGGGCATAATAATTCAATGGCCCTGTGGCCTCATCAAGGTACACATTCCCTCCAGGGGTCCAGATCGCACCCATCCATACCTGCCTTTGCTGTACAATAAACCCAAGTCACCTGACTCCAGACTCCAGGACTTTTTTCATCATACAAAGATTGCCTCTTACCAAGGACTGATGGGTAAGAGGACAGCATCTCTGGATTGCAAGAGTATGGTGAGAGGAGGAAGCGGAAGGAGACAAGAAAGGTAGGAAGGGGCCAGGTTATAAAGGGCTGTTAGGGATATTGTGAAGTCAATGAATGCATTGGGTATAGTGATTGGACTCAATGATCTCGAACATCCCTTTTAAGACTAAGATTCTATGATTTAACAAAGTTGTTTTAAAGTCTTTTTTTAAATACACTATCCAAAGGTTGGAAAGGAAAACTACCAGATCATGAAATCTAATGACTGTGCTTCTGAGGGACAATGATTTTTAATAATAGTTACATTGTATTAATTGTTGAACTAATAGGCAATATTCTCCTTTTTTCTCCTCCATCATGAAAATCTTCTCTCATATTCCTATTATAATTTATCACCACGACAGGATTTTTCTAAGTAATGTATCATCAAGCAGGCTTTGTTTCCAGTGTCAAGGACTGAACTCCATTGCTATTGTAAAATGACTCATGGCCCCCAAACTTGACAAACTCTGCAATGAAACTCACTGGCATCATGTAGCTAAAATTACATCCTTTTATTTTCTTCAGTAAGTTCAGAAAGAAAATGAAAATGGTGAGAGAAGTACTTTAGTATAATGAAAATTCACTCTACATTAGTTTTAAATGAATGTTGGACATCATTGAATAGTTCTTGCATATTCCACAGTTTTAGTATTCTGCAATTTTAACAAAGCAAAGTTTTTGATTGAAAGGAGGAAATAATAACAACTCACATTTCTGAGAATTTATTTCCTCTTTTTTTCCATCTCTTTCTTTAGCTCTTATAGAAATCCTTGTTGGTCTTGTGTCCAATCTAAACTTTTCTTTGAGGTTTTGTTTGTAGATATTTTCAAGTTACTATCTTCTTCTAAGTTTGTGTCTTGAACTTCCTTGTCGCCTTAGCAGGTTCTTATGCTCAAGTTTTTTTTTTGCTTTGTACTCATTTTTCCATTCTCATATTTCTTTCCATACTCATATTTCTTAATTTTGGACTTTATATTAGAGATGGGCTCTGCTCACCTCTGAAGGTTGCAGTGGGGGAAGTCTGGCCTGAGCTTTTATGTCCTTCTACTTTCACAGATTGCTCTGGGGGTCTGTAATTTTTGGTTCTTCCAACCTGGTATGATCCAGGAAGAGATCTGTTCACTGCCCTCCTGGTCTGCACTCTGGTCCCCATGTGGATAGAGCCCACTCTGGAGGTGAAACCCAGAACTCAGTAAGGGGCAATGGAGCTACCAAATGACAATCATTGCTGCTCCCAGTGCTAGTGCAGGGGTGCCCTGGGGTGTCTTTATGACCAGGTGTCTAGTCCCCTTACTGTCTGTGGATACTTTTATTGACATGACCACAGCCAGGTGTTGCCACCACCATTGGAGCTGCTTCTGCCACACACCATACTTATTGTCAATCCCCACCCCAGTATCTATAGACCTCTCTTTCTGTCTTTCTAAGCTGCCCTGAGCAGGGGGTGGGGGGAGGACTGTCATTTTTAATGGGAATTCTTGCCCAAAATTCAGTTCGATGCTTATTTTTGGTTGAGAGAGAGAAAGAGAGAGCTCAGCAAAATGGTGGTTTCACTCTGCCACCTTGATGCCATTCCCCTCTGAGATTATATTTCCAAATGGCAACATGGACTATGGAGCCAGAAAGAAAAGAGGATAAGTCTGATGATGTCCAGACATGGAAGTACCAGCAGGATATAAGGTGGTGTGAATGGTGGCTAGGGGATGGAGTGGTGGAGACCCAAAACGAGATTGGACAAAGTTGGCTTATGGGAGGGGAGGGGTCATAACTAGAAGCTCAGAGTTGAGAGTGACCTCAGTGGAATTTAGTACAGCCCATACCTGAAAAAGAATCCACTCTATAACATATACAAGTGGTCATCTATACTCAGCTCAGCCGTTTCCAGGGAGGAGGAGGAATCCACCACGTCCCAAGGGAGTCTTATTTCATTCGAGGACAACTTTCAGTGTGAAGTATATTCATCAGAGTGATGTGTAATTTCTATCCTGTGTATGTGGATCTGTTATCTGGGGTCAAGCAAAATCCCCCTCCCAAGCAATAATCTTTCAAATAAGTGATAACAGCCCTCCTGTCAGTAGGTGGCACAGTAGACAGAGCACTAGACCTGGAATCAAGAAGACTTGAGTTCAAATTCAACCTCAGATATTTACTAGCTGTGTGACCCTGGATACATCAGTTGCCTTTTATCTCAATTTCCTCAACTGTAAAATGGAGATGACAACAGCACCAAACTCCCAGGTTATTGTGAATATAAAATATGCCATAGAAATGCTAGCTGCTTTATCTTCATCATCATCATCATCATCATCATCAATCCCATTCCCCTCCAGACTTCTCTAAGGCAAACACCCCCAGTTCCTTCAATTGACCTTCATATGACATGGACTTAAGACCCTTTTCCACCCTGGTATACTCTCCAGGTAATCACTGTCCTTCCTGAGGTACTGTCCCTCGAACTAAACACAGAACTCCAGACGTGCTCCAGTGGTGGCTGCCTGGACTCTGTGCCTCATTTTATACCAAAGGAGATTGAATTAGCTTTTTTGGCTGCCACAACCCACTGCTAAATCATAGGGAGCTTGGGGTTCCCAGACTCTAACACTGCAAGACGGTTTTCCAGAAGACATGTTTCTAGCTGGACAATGTCTTGCTCAAAATGACACAGGCATGGAGTCTAAGATCCAGGATTTGAACCCAAATCTCTTCATTCCTGGTCAACCAATCAATCTATCAATAAACACTTATTAAGCACCTGCTATAGATCAGGCACTGTACTAACCGCTAAGGATATCAAGAGGCAAAAGACAGCGCCTGCCCTCAAGGAGCTTCCAATCAAATGCTCTTTCCACTGCCTCGATAAGCGAAGCTCAAAACATGATAAAGCACAGGCCCCCTGAGGCGAAGGACAGGGTAACTCTTGTGTAGTTGTATTACTTAGCTCCTGTCAGATAATTGGCATTTAATCAGTGGTAGTTGTATTAAATACAAGAATAGGCTGCATATGGCCAAACACTGTGCTAATAAAAGGAAGTAAAAAGGGAAACCAAGTCAAGAGTCCCCATTCCTTTTTTTTCTCATTTAATCAACAAGTCAACATGCATTTGTTGGTTACTTCCTGCATGCCAGGCATTGTGACAAGCACCATACATAGAAAGAAATACAGAAACATAGTCTCTGCCATGAAGAAGCTTCTATTCCAGTGGGAAAGAAAACACTGGATATACCTAAGAAGTATAAGATGTCTCCAGAGTAGAGGGAAAGGCCTCCTGGAGTAAGTGGAATATGAGCTTAGATTAAAATGGTGGCATCACAGATTCGGGAAGCTGGGTTGCACAGTGGACAGAGCACCAGGCCTGGAAGACTCACCTCCCTGAGTTCAAATCCTGCTTTAGACATTTCCTAGCTGTGTGACCCTGGGCAAGTCACTGAACCCTGTTTGTCTCAGTTTCCTCATCTATAAAATGAGCTAGAGAAGAAAATGGCAAACTACTCCAGTATCTTTGCCAAGAAAACCCCAAACAGGGTCATGAAGAATCAGGCACAACTGAAAAATTATTTAACAACGACAACCTAAATTGGAAATTGTGTATATTGTTGACCAGCTTCTACTTATTTCACTCTGCAGTCATCCATTCACACAAATCTTCCCAGGCCTCCCCAAATCCTTCAAATTGGTCATTTTTATGGTCCAACAAAATTCCATTTCTTTTCCATTTCACTGGTTTGATCTGCCATTCCCCCAGTCAATGGGCATCTACCTTGTTTCCAATTCTTGTGTATCAATTTTTGTTTAATTATTGGAAAAAAACAACATATCAAACTGTCCCAAGGAAACCCTAACAGTAGTTAAGCATTTCACCGCCATTTCTCCTCCATGGAAAATTAAGTCATTTGCACGTGACTCCAGAAGGCCTGACATACAATTAAAAAGCAAGAAACAAGAGCAGAGACTTTCTAAGAAGGCAATTATGTTGGTGGGGCACCAAATGTAATTGAAAGACATAAGACATTTCATTCTATATTAAACCAGAATTTCTTCGAGTGGCTTTCCTGGAGCTCATTAGATATTCCCTGGCTGATTCCCCTAAGTAATTAGATTTTAACAGGATTTTCAACAGATCAGAGCAATCTCGGTGGGTACCAATAGAAGAGTCCCCCTCTGGCCTTACCAGCGGGACAGCATGGATAACACCAGACTGGGAGTTAATAGGACAATTACTGGCCTCTTTTAAATGAGTTACATTAATGCACTTAAGCTTAAATGGCCCCCGCATATGATTAAATATTAACATCTGCAAAATATGAAATCCGAATTTGCAATCAAGTGGTGTTGTTTTAATTTCCCCAAAGTCGGGTTCCAATTGTTTACATAGATGCCGTTGTGTACTGTGAGAGCAACTTTTTTTTAAGGCCCATGAATCTTGAAGCTCAAGCTTGAGACCTGAAATAGACCCACTGAGCTGCATTTGAAATGTTTACCAGAAAAGAGAAAAGGCTGGGTAGCCCAGACATTGAGAGATTTGGGCTCTGTGACCCAGAGGGACAGGAAGCTTAAACTGCCCACTTAAACACAGACACAAGAAATGTTTGTCCTCAGTTCTGCTCCTTCCCTGTTGACTTTATAGAGAGATGCTTTCTCACCCCTTATTATCATTGCAAGGTTATCTAGCCCTGAGGCTCCTAAACATTCCTATGAAACATTAGACAGGGGCCCCCTGGCCAGAGGGGAGGACCCTGACCCAGATAAATCAGTGTTCTGTTCCAGGGAAGGCCTGGCTCTGTCCCTTAATTAGCTTTGTTCATTCACTGCTGATTGTGTAACTTGGATCTTTCCCTCTAACCCAGACTCTAACCGACCCTGCAAGCAGTGGCCAGAAGGAAGAGCCAAGGATACATCCACCCCCTGAGGCAAACTTTTGGCCCTGATGATACAAGCTGAAAAGAAAAGGGATCTCCTCACCTTGCTCCCTACAGAGAAGTGACAAGAAGTACGTCAAACGCTTTACGAATATTGGAGAGCTCTAAAAAGGCCAACAATCATTCTTTGAGATGTAGAATGATCCATGAAGAAAAAGTTCAACTCAAAACTGAGGAGACTTATCTTCAGATCCCATTTCTCACACCCATTAGCAATGTGACCACGGACAAATGACTTACTTTCTCTGAGACTCAATTTCCTCATATGTAAGCTGGGCACAATGATATTTGCAGCCCCTGTAGCACAGAGATGTTTCAAAGGCTTTATGGAGATCATTTGCATATTTAAAGTTTGTATGTAATATATATGTATGTAAAGTTGGTTTTGTTAACTTCCAAGCACTTTATGAATGGTGCCGTGGATAGAGAGCACTCAGCTTGGAGTCAGAGCTCAAATCAGCCTTAGACACTTACTAGCTGAATGACCTTAGGTACATCATTCTACCCTCAGTTTCCTCATCTGTAAGATGAGGATAATAAAAGCATTGTTGTGAAGGTCAGATGAGATAATATTTGTGAAGCACTTGGCATAATGCCTAGCAGACAGCAAGAGCTACATAGAGGCTAGCTGACACTATTATTACCACTAGCTATTAGGTCCCAATTAGTGTGAGTAATGAATCCTGTGAAGTGGTTGCATTATTTGAATTCACATTATATATTTCCACTGGGTCAGAGTTAATGACCATATTTTACGTATAGTTAAAACATCAAATAGTAGATTTTAATAATGTGCTCACACGAATGGGGACCTTCTCTGTCATGCTCATGCTGTGCCCCCAAACCATAGAGGGGGCTGGAATGCAAGAGTGCAAAAAGAGCCACCTGCCAGCATGAGTGGAAAGAGTTCATCCACAGAAGTCAGCAAAGGTTGAAGGAAGGCAGGAACTGTTCATCCATGCCTTTTTCCCAGAGTCCCACCAACTGAGTGGAGGTCACTCTAATCTATCAGAGATTAAGGAACTCACCTGTGCTGGTTACAGCTCCCTGAAAGGAGCCAATACGTTTTCTGAAAATCACAAAAGTTATCCAAATGAAAAAAGGAATGCCTTAGAAACTAGATGGCCCGAAGGGCCTCTAAGGTCCCTTCCTACTTGGCAATTCTCCGAGTCTATGACACTGAGCAGGTTCTGGATGGAATCACTTGCCAATTTCTAAGGGCTGGTCCCTATATGCATTTGGGAATCACGATGTTGCCTTCATTTACCTCTGTTTTCCCAGCTAGTGATTCTAACACTGGTCCTTTCCTACTTACAGTCATACTGTATGACATAATGTCTCTTCCACCTAAAGGCCTTCCCAATCTGGCTTTAGCCATGTCCCTCCCCATGTCCCTCCTCTGCTCAAAAAGTTTCAGTGGCTCCCTATTTCCTCTAGGATAAAATACAAACTAATCAAGTACCCTGTCTTTCTGCCTGATTTCACATTACTCCCCTTCACACATGCTAAATGCCAGTCAAACTGGCTTACACAGTGGCCCCTAAACAACACATGCCACTTCCTGTCTTAATGCTTCTTACACAGGCTGGGGAGAAATAAGGCCATGAGGAGAAGAGTGAGAGCCAGGAAGTTTTCCCCATTGCCTTTTGTTTGCAATGCTGTCTCAGAGCAACATTTTTGTTCATCCAACTTGGACAAGCTGGGAGATACCAAAGACAAGCCTTCTAGTGAGACGGGGGACCACCAGGCTTTACTATACACCCTGCACCTGCATGCTAAAGTCCTGTGTGACTTACCATCTGCCCTGAAGTATGACCTCCAGACTCCTGGGTACTGTCTTCTGACCTCAAACACATACCTCAAAGACTCCTGGGATTTACTATTGACCCTACCAATGCCCAGTGATGCTCACTGGAGCAATCATCCCCAAGTGCCTAGCTTTAAGGTTGCCTTTGAGCTGAGCGTGTTATGCAGTGATTCAGGAGGGAAGCTAGTGAGAAGTAAGGGATTAAGTCCTAGGTTTATAGGATCACAGACCCAGAGCATGAAGGTACCCAAGACGTCACCCAATCCAAACCCCTCATTTACAGATGAGGAAACTGAGGCTCAGAGAGGTGTCCAGTTGTAGAGGTGGTAAGTAGTAGAATCACAGCTCAAACCTTCATCCTCTGATTCCAAATTCAGCCCACTTTCTACTGCATCAACCTGCCTCTTCTAAACCTGCCATAGTGAGAAGGAGGAAGAGGAGGAGGAGGAGAAAGAGAAGAAGGAGGAGGAGAAGGAAGAGGAGGAGGAGGAGCGGGAGGAGAAGAAGAAGAAGAAGAAGAAGAAGAAGAAGAAGAAGAGGAAGAGGAAGAGAAAATTGGGGTTCAAATGTATTTAATGAGTTCCAAACCTCCCAGCACTTCCTCCAACACCCCATCACTAAAGCAAAGGTTAGACATGCCTCTCCCCCACTTTCTGCAGTGTGGTTAAAAGAATACTGGTCCCAGCCTCAAAGGACTTGAGATGCAATCTCAGCATCTGTGTGACCTTGGATAAGTTGCTTCTCTCTGGGCCTAGGTATCCTTGTCTATAAAAATGAGGGCAGTATTTTAGACGATTCACAAGATTCCATTATTGTCTAAAATTCTAGGGTTCTATGACTCTTAGGAGACTTCTTTTCCACTTCCAGGCTGACTTTCAGGTTCATTTTTGCCTGATTTTATCTGGATCAAACCTAGGTATTGAACTGATAATGGAGCACAGTGACTTTAGACCCCTCAGCATGGTTTATGTTCATATACGACCTTAAAGATAGCCTCAACCTTCCTAGGATTAGACTTCATTACATCTATCATACCATCTCCTAACTAATGATGGAGACCAGTGATCTCTAATTTTTTTTTTAATTATGTGGCCTTATCTGCTCTGGAGTACACACCCTCTCTACCCTAACTTATTTAATTATTTATAAATTAAATACAGGGACTATTACATCAGTAACTACATGTGTTATTAAATTTACACAAGAAATTCTAAAAGGATGAAACAAAAATGAAATAATATTTTATCCTGACGGTAATATCAATCCACTAAAGGTTTATTGAAGGAGGGAAGGGTAACCCAGTCAGACTAGGGCTTTAGGAAAATCACTTTGACAAGTGAGTGTCAAATGGACTGGAATGGGAGAGACTTGGGATAGGGACTATTAACAACAGCTCAATCTGAGAGTGTAAACCAGGTGGGGAGTGACTTGTGGAATGGCAGAGGAAGATACATATATGAGAGATGTGGAGGTAAGAACTGATGAGATCTGAAATCTACATGATTTTGTAGGGTCACAGCGATGGAAGAGGCAATGACAAACTAGATATGACAAAGGTTTTGACACCTACTACCCCTCACTGATTCTGCTTCTCTGATTTGATCCCTGGAAGAGTGTCAGCCCAGCTTCTGGATAGCTATCCAGCCAAAGGATCAGAGGAGCATAGATTTCAAGTTGAAAGGGACCTTAAAGACTGAGTCCAGCCACCTCATTTTACATCTGTTTCATTTTTCTTTGCCTTTTTCAAAGAGGAGCAATGACATCAGGAAGGTGATGCCATGACTTGCAAGTGAATTGGACTTAAGTGACAGAGGGCTGTGCCAAGTCAACAGCCTCACTTTCTCCTCTAGAGCCACATGGGTCCAGTGGTAAGATATAGATCAAGATGACTGGAGATGGCCCTAGATTGTTACAGCTAAGGAAACTGAGGCACCAGAGAAGTGAAACCATCTACTCCAGGATTCAGATGCTAGACCCTCAGTCTCAGAATCCTGGGTTGCTTTGGGGGGCACACCTATGGTCCTGGCACACTTTGCTCTTCCCTGTCCTGGAGTGGCTCCATCATCATCAATGACCTTGGCACACCTCATCAGCTACACAGAGTGCTTGATTTTCATATCCCAGATAAAAATCTTGTTGCCCTTGATCACAGAAGCTGCTCTTTATTGAGCCCCCAGAAAAGGAATATAGAGACAAGCTCCATACTCAAATCCCTGAAATTTATTTTCCATTACAGTATGTTAAAATATTAATTGTATCCTTTATTGCTGCTTCCACAATAAATACCGGGAACACATTACCAGAAGATATATTAAAATGAGCCACTATGACTGAAATGCCAAATACAGTATGGAAAAAAAAGCTAGAACTAACTCTTTCCTCTAAGCAACCCATTGAGATTGCCGGTGGTGCAACTGTAATTTGCAAAACCAAGGAGCAGTCTCACTGCTGTGAAAAAACCCTTTCCACCCCTCCCCCAGCTCCATCTTCTCTTTCCAGCATAGTGTGTATTGGAACTGTGATCAACCACTGTTTATTAGATGCTTAGTGGGTGTGCAGGACCCCACCCTGTGCTCTACTCCAATTGAAGGCAGCTTTCTCCTAGGATGCCTTTGTGGCCTTTGCTCCAAAATACTCTGTTTGGGGAATGCTGTCAAAATGAAACAAAGAATTGGGTTCCTGCCACAGGAGAAAATGGTGGTGTCGAAGAAAGCTGCTTTTACTTATGTTATCATTAAGGAAATATTCAGAGTTCTGTATGTGCAAAACATATTCTCATTCTCTCTTTCTCTCATTCTCTCTCTCTCTCTCTCTCTCTCTCTCTCTCTCTCTCTCTCTCTCTCTCCCTCTTTCTCTCTCCACTCTGTCTCTCTCCTCTTTTCTCTGTCTTTCTCTGTGTCTCTCGCCCCTTCCTGTTTATCTACCTCTCCCCCCTCTCTTTTTGCTGTCTCTCAGTCTTTGCCTGCTGTCTGTCTGCCTCTCATCAAACCATGTCTTCATTGGAGGATTAGATCACATTTGAACAATAACATGCTTTCTCTGCTGTCTCATAGAGGGAAAATATGAGAAAGAACAGAGTAAAGATGGCTGACTATAAGAAGGTTTAGTGCTCAGACTCTAAGTAGTAATACTGCTGATAGTAGTAGTGTTCATACCAATGGTGATCATGGGAATATCAGTGGTAGTCACTGTAATAGTAATGGTGATCACGATCAGTAATGGTGATTGAATCAGTGACAATGATGGCAATAATAGTGATCTTAGTATTAATAGCCATAGTGGTTGTAGCAGGAGTATCAAAGATGATAATATAGGGAAAGCTCTTTGCAATCCTTAAAACCCTGTGCAATTGTCAGCTATTATTATTTCAGGAGTGGTAGGAGAGTCAGTAGGGCAGCTAGGTGGCAAAGTGAATAAAGCCCTGGACCTGGAGTCGGGAAGACATTTTTCTGAGTTCAAATCCTGCCTCAGATACTTAGTAGCTGTGTGACTCTGGGCAAGTCACTCCACTCATCTGCCTCAGTTTCCTCATGTGTAAAATGAGATGGAGAAGGAAATGGCAAACCACTCCAGTACCTTTGCCAAGAAAACCCCAAAAAGGGATCACAAAGAGTCAGGCACAACTGGAATGACTGAACAATAGCAAGGAAGTACCAGTGGTGATAACAGTAACAGTCACATTAGGGGCATTGGAGTTGATGGTTGCAGAGGAAGTAAAAGTGATGATAATCCTAATACCAGGAATTACAGGCGTAGTCATAACGGCAAGCAAGTGCTTATTACATACATACTATATGCCCAGCAC
The DNA here is from genome assembly GCA_028646515.1 of Pseudochirops corinnae. Lineage (NCBI taxonomy): Eukaryota > Metazoa > Chordata > Mammalia > Diprotodontia > Pseudocheiridae > Pseudochirops > Pseudochirops corinnae. The sequence continues at coordinate 351,579,501 of CM053586.1, forward strand.
TCAGCTAAGTACAGGAACATAAACAAAAACAGAAAGAAAGATGCCCCTGCCCTCTAACGGAAGACATTCTAATGGAAGAATAGAATATATAAAAGGCAGCTGAAAAGCAGGGATGGGGATGGGATGGCTGAGAAAACAGCCGAGGCATGATGGTGACATCCAGAGAATCAGGAGAGTGAAGAAGGGCCACCTCGGGCCCCTCCCAAGAATGAAGACCCCCAGGAGCAGCTAACCCAGGGGCACCTAGAGACCTTCCAGGGTAAGGAAGCAGCTGAGGCATGAATAGTAATGGTGACAATAAAAATAAGAGTAGTTCCAAAGGAGTGATTGTATGGTGGCAATGAAAGTAGTAGTAATTATGACCACAGAGGTTATGATAGCAGTGGCAAGAGGGCCAGTGGTCAGAGTGGCAATGACGGCAGTGGTGATTAACAGCACCGTACATGAGAGGGGTGGCCCAAGCAGCAGTAATCCTGCCAAAAGAGAGTCTAAAAATCACAGAATTTCAAGGTGGGAGGGACTTCAGGTGCCATCTCATCCAACCTCTTCGTCAATACAAATCCCTTCCACAACATCAGAGAGTGGTCATCCAGGCTTGTCTTGTAGAGTGACGAGAAGCTCACTCCCTTCCATGGCAGCCCACACCACCTTGAGATAGCTCTAGTTGTCCAGTTTTCTCTTTCTATCTAGCTGAAATCTGCCTCTCTTCAACCTCATGACTCCTAGTTCTGCTCAAGCAATGCCTTCTGCATGAAGCCCTTTCCAATCCCACACCTCCCTCGCCCCCTTCCTTCACTAACTACCTTAGATTTATTCCGATTGCATAACACTGAAGAATGTATACGTATTGTCTCCCCATTAGAATGTAAGCTCCTTGAGGTCAGGGGTGCTTTCCTTTTCTTTTCTGTCTTTGCAGCCCCCAATACCCAGGAGATGTGAAGAAAAGCAGGTTTGTTGATTAAGCAGTTACGTTGGGTGGAGGGAGGGGGGATAATCGAATTCCTCTTCCATAAGCCTATTAGTGCTGGTATTTGTAGTCAGTCAACAAGAATTTATTGAGCCCCTACTATGTGCCAAGCATTGTGCTAAGTGCTGGGGTTACAGAGGAAGGCAAAAAGAAAGTCCCTACTCTCAGTCTAATAAGAGACACAACACGTAGACAGGCTGTTGTTGTTCAGCCGTTTCAGTAGTGTCTGACTCTCTGTGACCCCATCTGGGGTTTTCTGGCAAAGATACTGACATGATTGGCCATTCCCTTCTCCAGCTCGCTTTACATAGACAAGCTAAGTTAGGGATAATGACAGAGGGAAGGCGAGCACGTTAAGGGGGATTGGGAAAGGCTTCCTATAGAAGGTAAGTATTTTAACTGACGTATGTCAGGAATGCCAGGAGGCGGAGATGAGGAGGGAGCATTAGAGGCGTAAGGGAAAGCGAGGAAGGGATGCCCAGAGCCCAAAGATGGAGCGTCTCATTCAAGCAGTAAGCTAGTATGACTACATACTATACATTTCAATATGCTTTAACACACATTACAGTATTGGACACTCGAAATCCCCCTGGGAAGGAAGGGAGGGCACATGTGCTTATGATTTCATTAGCATGGACAGTGTCTCTGCCGACACAAACTGAAACCTTCCATGCCTTACTAAAGAGTTTCACGAGCTGATATGGCTAAAAAAAAAAAATCATCACCTGATGGCACCTTTGTGCTAAAAAGGATTTCTGAATATATACATATACATATATATATATATATATATACATACATACATACATACATATCTATGTAAACGTTTTCTTGCTCTCTTTGGTTTTAAGAAGCAAAGTGGTATAGTGAGTACACAACCAGGAAGACACGTGTTCAAATTCCTCCTCTGACTCCAACTTGCTGTGTGATCTCAGGCAAGTCACATAACTTCTCAGGACTCTAAGAGACTTGCTCAAACTCAAATTACAGAGAGAGCATCCACCTGATATGGGAGCCGGTGAGAGTTTCCAAGCCAGGGGTCCCTATTCCAGAGAAATCACAGGGCCAGAGTCCATATTCTATCTTTTGCTTTGACATGAAGAAAGTTATAGAGTATATCTAAATATCTTCTTCCTTTACTCCCCACGCAATAAGTCTGCCCTTGTAACAAAGAAGAGAGGGAGGGAATGAGCTCAGCCCAAAAGATCTGTGGGAAAGGGAAAAAGACTTTCTGCTGAGCCCCTGAGGACTGAACTGCTTGCAGAGGATTAAAGCGGCAAAGAGAGATTTGATTGGCTGGCAGGAACAATCCGAGCTCTCCCAGACTGCCACAGTGGACCCCAGGAGGCGACAGCAACCTCCTGGAAGGAGAGCTTCCAACAGATCTTGGATGATCATTTCTTGAGGATGCTATGGTGGACTTCTCATTCAGACCTAGCTTGGACTGGATGGCCTCTTGCTCCTCTGAAATTCTGTGATGTTCTGAGTCAGGGTGGGGAATCTACGGCCTCCACATGTTCAGTGAAAAGGCCACACTTGAGGACCACATGTGGCCTCAAGGCTGCAGGCCCCCCACCCCTGTGCCTGTGTCCTTCATTTTTTTACAACTCACTCTTCCATTTTACAGATGAGCAAAGCAAAACAGAGAGTCAGGAAATTTGCTTAGTGGCATCGATGTGCATACAGAATGGAGTACTGCACTTGGGAGTAGGAAGACCTGAGTCTGAATCTAACCTCAATCATTTACTGTGTGATCCTGGACAAGTCACTCAACCTCTTTCAGACTCAGTTGCCTCATCTGTAAAACGTGGACAACAAAATCACCTACTTCACAGGATTGTTGTGAGACTCAAATAAATAACACGTAAAGTCCTTTATAAACCTTAAAGTGCGACACAAAATGCTATCATTATCATTATTAAACTAAATCCCCTACTGTGTGCCAGGCACTGTGTTGGGCACTGGGCAAACAAACATTCAAATGACATGCTAGCTGAACTCAAGGAGCTGACATTCTATCACATCTTCCACTTCAGTTTGGCACTTTGGGGCAAAGGTCAGCTCACCTGCCCTAGTTACTATTGAGGTAACTGTTTACACTTTGGCAACCGAGCCTGTTGACTCAATGATTTCGTCTTGTAATCCCTCTTAATAGAGTAAATATGGGCATCTCCATAAATCTCCCTCCTCACCCAAGGCTTCTGACAATGAAAACATCTGATTGTTTTCACAAATAAAAGACTAAATTCCCCTTCCTGCCCAAAATTAAATTTAAAACCTGGGCTGAATAGACATAAATGAGCGCCTTTTGGATTTCTCTCCAGCAAAAAAAAAAAAAAGAATCACTGAATGGATATCTTCAACACTCACATATTCTCCTCCTCCTCCACACACACACACACACACACACACACACACACACACACACACACACACACACCCCATAATAGCCGACCAAACCCCCGTGCTCCAACTCAGCTCTCATAAGGGTAAAGGAAAACAGGAACCTTAATGAAGGGAGAATTATGCTTGCTGTTGCTCCTGTAAATGTTTGTTGAAGGAAAGAAGGGAGGGAAAGCAAAAAGAGGTAGAAATAGGAGATATGCTACATAGACTCAGCTTTACTGGAAAGCCTATTTGTGTCATATACATTAGAGAGATTGTACAAGAACAGCTCATCCATGTGAAAATATTAGCACTGTAATTCTGCCAAGGTCAGCGAGACCTAGTGATTTGCTGAGATATCACCTTCATTTCACCAGGTAAATAAAGACTCGTTATTCAGTGTGTCCTACCCGAGAAGACACTCCATAGCAACACTTAAATTATGAATACCGCACATATGTTCCATATCATATCATTTACAGCACAATTTAGCCTAGACATAGTGCTTTGTAACAAACGATGCTACCATTCACAAAATGCATTTAAATAGCATAATTTAGTTCATTAAATTCAGTCATTTACAGTAAATCAAAATCATCACAGGAGTTGAAGAGAGTACACAGTTGTTTGTTTGAATAGTTAAGCTAGGTAAGTCAATTTCTTTTTGAAGGTCAAGGACAGACTTGTTTCCATTTTTGTGTTATAAAAAAGATACAGTTGGTGTCAGGATATAATTTAGTATCATCTCCCAATGATCAACCCTCTTTGTTTTTCCTGTCTTCTGGTTGGTGCCTTTCCTAACCTCAGACTTCTGACATAAAGCTCAACCATGGACACATTTAACCCAGCCTCGAGCTTCATTAGAGTCTGTGGTAATTATAAATGCAGATTTCAGGAGGGTGGAAGTCATTAGCTCGTTTTTCTATTCAATTCCACTCAGTTCAACAAGGATTTATTAAGTGCTAGAAATCGAGGGCACAAAACAAAATGAAAACAAAATGAAACAGTCCCTACCCTCAAGGAGTTTACCTTCTAGAATGCACATAATGTACTTTATAATGCATAATGTACATTGCAGAAAAGAAAACTCTTTGAAAGCAGGGGAGAGAGGTGGCTAGGTGGCAAAGTGAATAGAGCACCAGCCCCGGAGTCAGGAGGACCTGAATTCAAATGCGGCCTCAGACACTTAACACTTACTAGCCATGTGACCTTGAGCAAGTCACTTTACCTCCATTGCCCTGCCTTCTCCCCTCCAAAACAAAAGGCAAAAAAAAAAGAAAAGAAAAGAAAATGAGATGTTTTCTATTTTTGTCTTCAAAACCCTACCACCTAGCAAGGTACTTTGCACACAATAGGCATTTAATAAATCCTCAATGATTGACTCGTCCAACTCAATAAATGTTTATAATAATAACGTACATTTTGTGGCAGAGTGAATGAATAAATAAAAACAACCATTAATGAATAAATATGAAAGTGGTTATTAAGTGCTTACTAAATGCAATACATTATTCTAAGAACTTGGCATACAAGCAGAAAAACAAGAAGGCCTCCGCTCTCCGAAATCTCACATTCTAATTTGTGACATGAGGGAGAGAAAACACTGAAAGTCAGACAGAAAGGTCCCATGGTCCTTAGGGTACATTGCAAAGCAGATGTTAATGCTTCTTCTTTAATGTCATTTCCACTGATCAAATCCTATCTCTGATGTTTATGTATTTGACAATGCCAAGGATTTTGGTGTCAAGATTTTACTTTTCTGTGTCTTCAGTACCTGTGGTTGAAGACATGAAGAAGCATATGCTGGGGCCTCTCTCTAAATGAAAAGAGCCTTGGCTCTGGAATCAGAAGACCTAGGTTCAGATCCCTGCCCTGACACTCCCTTTGTGACCTTGGGGAAATCACAACCTCCCTGGGTCCCAGTTTCCTCATCTGTAAAATGGAGGTGTGGAACTAGATGGTCTTTGCTTTCCTTCCAGTTTTCCATCTAGGATGCTATGAACCTGCTGGCAAATCACTAGGTCCTCTTCCATGAAGGAGCTGGCATCATGAGTTTGTAGAAAGGACAAGATTTCATAGGCAGAGATATGGGACCTTGGCCCAAAACTAGACTGAAAACTCCTGAGAGCAAAGATCCCCTGGGATATTGACTTCAGTGCCTTGGACACAATGGGCCTTCAATAAACATTCATTGATTGAGTGTTACTTTTAGTGCAGCCACAACCTGTATATCTCAAGCTCACACTGATGGACGTGTTAGAGACATTGTCACCAGAACAAAAACCTCCATGACTCAAACATGATGCTTTCCTAGTGCACATGGACATATTTATCAGGTCCCTTTTATACACTAGCTGCCGGTGTTTGGGCATGAGTCATACTTGTCAACTTGACTTGGGAATCTCTAAGGATGGGGAGAGTGTAGACTCTCCCAATTAGTTAACTTCAGGGCTAGAAGAAAATTTGCTCTTTGGCTCAAAACCACACTAATAGAAACAGCAGTATGATTCCTGAGTTTATTGTCAAGACTCAAGATCTCCAACAATAGGACAGAGTTTTATGGAGAAATGGTGTATGTTAATAGGACATACAAATTGATGGGTCAGTGGAAAACTCCCCTCTCCCTAGTTGTGGAAACACTGGATGATCTTCCCGTTTACAAAATAGCCCCAGGGACTAGGTCGCTTCTTGCCTACAAGTTAGTGGGACTTCCTGATTAGCTGGTCAAAACTGATAGACCCTTACTTCATCATGGTTCTTTGTTGCTGTCATTCATCCTTCACTCTCAAAGAGGTCCAATGACATCAGGAGGGCGGTGTCTTGACCTGCAAGTGAATTGAATTTGAGAGAGGCAGAGCTGTGCAGAGTCATCAGCCTTCCTCCCTCCTCCAGAGTCATCAGAGTCCATTGGCAAGACATCAGTCAGGACAACTGGAGATGGTCCCAGATGCAGTAGGAGACCATGGACTTCCCTTACCTCATCAAACTCTAAGCAAAAGATGTACAAAGATACCTGACTCAGACAAGGGTCCAGAAACAGATCAAGTAAGGAGGGCTCTGTATACTGTAACCCAACAACCAGTTATAGACAGTTGGAGAGGACCAAACCCAGAATGCCAGGTGTAGACTCCTAGGACATAGTGCTTCATATGCAGGAATGCAGGACTATAGTTTTCATGACAATAGTGATCGGCTTATAGTATCTACTAGCTCAGGTCTGGGGCAGATAGGTCTGCAAGTGTCAGAAGAGCTAAACCTTCTGCTTGGTTGTTAACTACACTTACGATGTCTCAGGAGAAAACAGGAAAAATGGCTCCTCGTGTAGTCTGACAATAATGCTAATGTTTACCCATGTAAGCATATGTTCATAACGTGCATGTTAATTACCGAATATTTTGAGTACGCTTCTGTTTTATTCCTTTCCTGTTCATGGTTATTTGGTTTTGTGCTCATATCTTTCACGTACTGTAGTTAGATTAGTCTGCTAACTATGCACAGTTTTGCTCTTTGTTTATTTGCACATATGTTGCTGTTTTGCATTTTTTGTTACTTTGTAGACATACTGATGTTACTGCTTTACTTTCACTAGCTCTTAGGAATATTTACTTTAGCTCTATAGAGATGCAGGTAACACCAAGACAAGTATATCTTGTACATTCTTAATGTAATTTAGTTACTAAGTAACTGTCCCACTATGCTATGTCTGTTGTAGCTATTTCTGATGTAATTTTGTTGCAAATGGCACCTAAGGTCTAATTAGACACTGAAGTCTAATTTGATACTGTGATATATAATTCTATGTGTTGAGTATACTGCACCTGATTTTGCAAGGGACTGAAAAACGCCTGACCCTGGGGAGAAATGAAATCCAGGTAATCCCTTACCTATAGGAAATATTGTTTCCAAAGGATGTGCCCAACCCTTGGGGGTGGGGGTGGGGAGTATATGTAAGATTTCCTCGTCAACAGGAGTTTTGGTCAATACTGAAATTCAAGAGAGATTTTGTTTTCAAGTTGGCAAGCTAAGGCAAAGATATTGAGTCTGGACACTGAACAAGAGGAGCATAGTAGTGGCCAGAATTGAAGCTATCCCAGTTAACTGAGGCAGCTAGGTGGCATAATGGATAGAGCACCAGGCCTGCAGTCAGGAAGACATGAGTTCAAATCTGATCTCAGAAAATTTTTAGTTCTTTGACCCTTGTCAAGTCATTTAATTCCATTTGCCTCAGCTTCATCAGTAAAAATGATATGGAGAAGGAAATGGCAAACATTCCAGTATCTTTGCCGAGAAAACCCCAAATGGGGTCACAAAGAATTGGACATGACAGAAGAAGAAGAAGAAGAAGAAGAAGAAGAAGAAGAAGAAGAAGAAGAAGAAGAAGAAGGATAAGGAGACCCATGCTGAAATTACCCCTATTGCCACCCCTGTGAATTCATTAGAATCATAATATTCTGCTTTCCTCATTTTCTTCACTTTCCCCCACCAAGGATAGCATATATAAAAATATCCAAAATTTATTTTTGCTTTAAAGTTTATGTATATAGTTATGTTTAATTCATTTTTAATTCTCCAGATATATTAAGTGATTGTTCCTAATTGGTCTTGTACAAGAGCAAAAACAATAAATGATCTGTGAGCTATGAGTTTATACATACACACACACACACATCATAGTTATCATTCTTTATAAAAAGATAGAAACATAGAGGTCTAAACTATTTGGTGTATCTTGGCTGAGGGCCTGAACTAAAGGATATAAAGTCTTATGGATTAATATATTTTAAGCAAAATTATAGTTATGTCTAAGAATTTTTACTTCCTTTAGTTGAAAAGCACCTGATCATCTTTGGACTCTAGGGGTCAGGCTGATCTATGTTCCTCCTGTGGACTTTCTCCACTGTCTACCCAACTAAGTACACTCAGAGAAATCTCTTGGAAAGGATGAAGTCAAGGGCAGTAACTGGAAAGTAGTTCCTGTCCTGTGGGAAGAGAAAAGGAGTGACTGGAAAAGTCCAACAATGTTCATTTCCTAGGCTAGGACCATCCTAGAAGGAGCAGATAACCCACTTGATGCAGCCAACCCTGACCAACACCTTGACTTTACCACATCTTGTTCTGAGTCAAGTGTTTCCTTAAACCATAAAAGCTATCAATCAGAGCAGGGTCTTGGTTTCTCTACATCTCTTAGTCAGTTGTATGACCATAAATAGCCAGTCCTGCCTACTTCCTGTCTCATATTTTCATGGTGAGTAAATATGAGCACAAACCAGTCTCATAAAGATTTTATAAAGATGAGAAAGCAGCCCCTGGGGTGAGAAGTAGCGGATATCTTCTAAGATACTTTATTTTCTTTCACAGAGGCAGCATAAGTTAGTGGAAATTGCAGTGGAATTGAAGTCAGGAGGTCTGGGCTGAAATCCCAGTCTAAAGTTTACTATTTGAGGGACTTGAGGCAAGTTATTTTACCCCTCTGGCCATCAGTGCCATCCTCTATAAAATGAGGGAGTTGGCTGTTAGACAACAAAAGTCCTTTCCAACTCTAAAATTACGATACTGCAGTCTGTGATACTCACTGCTTCGTGACTTTGGGTACCCAATCCATTGGTCAGTTTCCAGTGAAGAGGAAACAAGGAGTAAGGGTATCAGCCCACATTTCTACAATGTTTTAATGATTTACAAATCATGTCCTTGTTACTACGTTGTAAGGCAGATGCTACAGATAGTTTTATCCCCATTTTACAGATGAGGAAACTGACGCTTAGAGGAATTAAATTATTTGTCTATGGATGCAAAACTACTAAGTGTCAAAGGTGGGATTTGAACACAGGCCTCCCTGACCCCAAACTCAGTAGGCTAGGAGATGCCTATGGCCACATAACTAGCATGTTAGAGGCAGGATCTGAACCCAGGGGTTCCCAAGTCTGGGTCCAGCAAGTTGTGGCTTTTCGTCGGTCAACAAGAAAGTACCAGAGGCAAGAGGAGGGCCCAGGCTGCTGATACCAGGGTCACAGGATCATACGGTTAAATCTAGAAGAGACTTTAGAGACCCTCAGGTCAAAGCCCCTCCTTTTACAAATGAGGAAACTGAGTCCCAGAGAGGTCAAGTGACTTTCTCCATAATCACACAGCATTTAAGCATCAGAGGCAGGATTTGAACCCAGGTCTTCTTAACTCCATCTCCAGCTCCAACAATTTACATGACTTTCCTGTGGCCATAGATCGTGGGCACAGAAGTGACTACCAGTGGTGTGAGGCTTCAGATTCGGGGCTCTGTCTTCAAAGTCAGCACTTTTTCTACACTGCCTTCTGTAGCAGTCAAATTCCAGGAAAACATATCTAGTTGAGGGCCCTGGGACTTACCCAAGGGAGTCTAAGTGCTGCAGTGACCAGAACTGGTGGTTCAATGGACTCACCTTCAGTTCAGTCATCAGAGCTGCACATGGGCACACCTCACCCTTCCCTTCCTGGTACCACTCCACAGCTGAGTCTGCTACCTGGTGCAGCAGTAACACTGGAAGTGGGGGAAGGGGGGAGGGGGAGACGAAGAGGGGCAGGGGAAGAGGGAGAGAAGAGAGGGAGGAGAAGTGGAGGAAGGGAAGAGGGGGCAGAGAAGAGGGGAAGGGGAAGAGGAGGTAAAGTGAGGGAGGAGAAGAGGGGGGAGGGAAAGGGTGAGGGAAAGTGGGGAAGGGGGAGAGGAAAAGGGGGAAAGGGAGAAGGAAAGTGGAGGAGGGGAAGAGGGGGGAAAGTGGGGAGGGGAAGAGGGAGAAAAGAGAGGGAGGGGAAAAGTGGGAGGAGAAGAGAGGGCAGGGAAGAGGGGGAAAGGAAGAGGAGGGAAAGTGGGGGAGGGGAAGAGGGGGGAGGGAAAGTAGGGGAAGGGAAGAGAGGGAGGGGAAGAGGGGGAGGGGAAGAGGGGAACTCTTTTCTAAGAGCCATCACAAAGTTTGTTTCTATATATGGTCCATGGACCAAGAAGCTCAGTTAAGAGTGAGATTTCTGTGTTGCCTTATGAAAAGAGGAAAAGGGAGATTGAGGGAGGTAAGCTATAAAAACGCTAGAAATACGCTTAAAGAACCAGGATTTTCTGTGCTGAGAAGACAGCCCCGCATACTCCTGGGGTTCATCCCTGGGTGCTCTGTACTCCAATCATACTCAATTTCCCTCTTTCCCCCACAATTCACACAGTGTGCCTTCACTCAGCCCATTCCTAAGCCTAGGATACATGGCACAGTGGGAAAAGTACAAGAGTGTGTTAGAAAACCTGAGTTCAGACTCTGACACTTCTATTTGTTACCTGTGTGACCTTGGTCAAGCCACTTCCTTCTGGGCATCAATTTCCTCATCTATAAAATAAGGCCTTCCAGTTCCAAGTTAATAATTCTTCCATCCACCCCACCACTACCACCACCCTCCTCAATATAGCTGGGAGGCACAGTGGATAGAGCTCTGGACCTGGAAGCAGGAAGACCTGAATTCAAAAGTCAGACTCAGCTTCATGACCCTGGCCAAGTCACTTAATATCTGACTCAGTTTCCTCATCTGTAAAATGGGGATAATAACAGCTTCTACTTCCCAGGGTTGTTGAGGGGATCAAATGAGGTAATATTTGGTATTTTTAATTTATGGAATAAAACAAGTAATTCCATAACATAGTATAATAAAAAAAGATTACAATTGCACGTGAAAGTGCAAGTTATTATGTACGAATATTATGTACAAGATGGTATTATAAAATGCCTTGCAAACCTTGAAGTACTACATAAGTGCTAGCTAAGGTGAGATTCAAACACAGTTCTTCCTCATCCCCCTTCCAGGGCCTTATCCACTGTACCATGCTACTTCATGCATTAAAGTTCAGACTAAATGTTATCTCCTTCAAGGAGCTTTCCCTGATCTCCTCCCTCTCCTTCCATAGCACTTGGAGCTGTAACCTTCTCCTGTTTTCATGATGTGATATTGTATGGTGTGCTATTCTATATGGGTGCCATGCAGCTACTAACCTGAATGAGGGAAGGGGTACATGCTATTCTGCACATAGTAGGCACTTTATAAATAGGTCTTGTTAGAGCTCAATATAGGAGGCTCTTGTTTGATCCTGGCTGTCTCATTTTAGGAAGCACAAGGACAAGCTAGAGAGCATCCGAAGGGGGATGCTCATGGTGATCACAGGTTCATGGCCTTCAGGAACCTTAAAGGGCATCAAGTCTAGTGTGGCCAAGGAGATGAAAAGACCTTCCCAGGGTCATACAGCTAATTGTGATCAGAGGCAGAATTTGAAACCAGGTCTTCCTAAATCCAAGTTAGGTGCCCTTTCTGCTAAGTTATGAGACCTGTGTCAAAACCATTTAGCAAGAGGATCTGTTAAAGAAGTCATTATTAACCTTGGGTCCGTGGAAATGTTTGAAGGGTCTGTGAACTTGAATGGGGAAGAATTACATCCTTATTTTCATTAACTTCTAATTGAAAGTTGACATTTCCTTACGCTATGAATATAGGCAGCAAAGATTATTTAGAGAAGGGGTTCATAGACTACAGCAGACTGGCAAAGAAACCCAAGACACAAACAAACGTTTAAGGGACTGGGGATGTTTAGCCTGCTGAAGAAAAGACCTGGGGCACAGGGCAGGAGAGCTGTGTTCAAGCATTTTCATGGCCATCATAGAGAAGAGAATTAGATGCGGACCCAAATGAAAAATTAGGAACTAATTAAGAGAAATCAGGTGAAGCTTTAGAGAGTCAGCTTTAAGTTGATTTTGGGAAGAACTTCCTAGCCGTTGGAGTTATCCTAACTCGAACGGACTGTCTCATGAAGCAGTAGGGAAACCCAGTGCCTGGAGATCTTTAGGAAAAAAGCTGGATGACCACCTTTTGGGTCTGGGATATGGGAAATTTCTGCTCTGGAACATGTGTTCCTTGGGACTCCTTCTGACACTGAGATTTTTGACCGACAGGGACCAGAGCTGCACCCAGAAACTGGGGTCCTTTAAGGATACTATTGACAATATGAGAGAAAGATAATGCACCTGGGAGGGAAGGAAAGAAGGAAGGAAGGAAGGAAGAAAGGAAGGAAGGAAGGAAGGAAGGAAGGAAGGAAGGAAGGAAGGAAGGAAGGAAGGAAGCAAGGGAGAAAGGGAGGGAGGGAAGAGAGGGAGGGAGAGAGGGAAGAGAGGGAGTGAGGAAGGGAAGGAGGAAGGAAGGAAGAAAGGAAGGAGGGAAGGAAGGAAGGAAGGAAGGAAGGAAGGAAGGAAGGAAGGAAGGAAGGAAGGAAGGAAGGAAGGAAGGGAGGGAGGAAAGGAGGGAGAGAGGGAAGGAAAACCAGCAGGGAGCCCCCACCGGGTTGAAGAGAAAATTGCATCCAAACAAGACTCTCAATTCTTGTCCACTCCACATTCCAGGCAAACCCTGAAATGAGGTGTCAAATGACGATCGTTATATGACCAGTTGGCAGCACATTTTGTCAGCCCATATTTGCATACCAACAGACAATTGATGTTCGTCAACAAACGTGTCAAAAGGGAGCACGTGCCAGGGAGCTGTGTGTTTTCACCCTGAGGTTAAAAATTGAGTGTGAACAAGAGGAAAGCTTTTATCAACAAGTTTAGATGCATATTCTCCTTTTCCCTGATCTTGTTACAAAATGTCCCTCGAATGCCCTCCCCCACCAGCAAGTCCTTTCTTCCAGGAGCCTGTATAAAGCAGACATCAGTTTGTATTCCGCGATGTGGGGGTCATTGAACATTGAAAGCCTAATGCGTTTCCAGATTGACTCTGCGTTGACTCTGCCTGAAAACTCAAAGGATCCAAGGAGTAAGGGGAAGAGAACACACATTTATTAAGCACCTAGTATGTGCCATGCACTGTGCTAAGCACTTCTATAAATATTTCATTTGATCTGGGGGAGCTCTCTGCACCACTGTGGTTTAAATCCATTCAAGGGAAGTGACTGAAGGACAGAGAGGAAATGACTTGTCCAGGACCACATAGCTTACTGTAAGAGGCAGGACTGGAACTCAGATCTTCCTGGTTCCATGTACAGCATTCTATCCCTATAACAATAAAATCACAGTTCTGGTCCTCAAATGTATATGTCCATAGTGGGGGAAAGTGTTGACAGCTGACATGTGCCCAGCTTAGCTCAGGCTGGTCTGGACGAAGGGCACAAAGATCATCCTGAGAGGGCTGGTGTTTCTTCTTCTATATTTAAAGAAACAAGTTATAAAAGGTTAGGATTGGGCTTCAACTCTGTCACCAAGTCAGGAAGGAAATTCCAGTGGTCCTATCCATTGGTGCTAAATTCTACTTTCTTAGAACCCCCTGTGAGCTGAAGGCGAGCAGATTCCTCCACATTGTTCCAACAGTAAGGGGCAGGGGACCTCTTGTTGATACTCTGCCCCAGCCCAGATTCCAGGCGACCTTTGGGATCACCTCCCCATCAGCTCCCCCCTCTCGCCCAGCCCCACCGCATAGAGCACTCCCTTGGGCAGGTGGCTCCTAGCGTGAGCCAGGCAGTTACATGAGCTCAGGCATTCTGGGCGTGACATTTAACTGAGACCCCAGAGTGGAGCTGGCCTGGATCCCAGCCAGAATGTAAGGAAGGAGAGCATCAGCGTCAGGATGATGACACAGGGGAAACAATCGTGACCCTGGCATCAGGAGCCAGAAAGAAACCCAAGGCTTTGTGCACGCCAGGCCTGAGCCTTCCACATGGCATCAGAATTCCACTGTGCTCTTCACGCTTTCTCCTTTAGGTTTGCCGGGGGGCTCCAGGGTATGGACACCAATGCATTAAACAGTCTCAGGCTGGAGGTTCTATCTGTCTTTAGATAGAGACACAGACACAGACAGAAACAGGTATAGACAGGCAGAGAGACAGAGACAGAGATGGAGACAGAGACATACACACAGACAGGTATAGATAGATATAGATAAATATGAATAGTATAAATAGATATGTATACATATTCATGTGTAAGGACACGTTTATTTATACATCACCTTTTTGATAATCTAGATAGGCAACTTCACTGATATGTGGAGCTGCCATTGTGAAAATTTCCTTTACCAATTCAGGCAGTCAGTCAGTTCACAAGCATTTGTTAATCCCCTTGTTTGTTGGGCGGTATGCTAAGTGCTGCAATAAACATAGTCCTGCCCTCCAGGAACTGACCACCTAATGGGAGAGAAAGCAGGCAAACAACACTGTATATATAAGATAGTCTTCATCCAAAGGAAGATTTTAGCAGTAGGGAAGGACTGGGAAAAACCTCCTGTAGAAGATGGAACTTGAGCTATCTAGGAGGAAGCCAAGGAAGTGGGGAGGCAGAGGTGAATGAAGGACAGCCATTCATTGGAGATGCATGGAGTTAGGAGATGGATATTCTGTGTGAGAAACAGCTAGAAGACCAAGGTTTCTGGTCATATAACGTATGAAGAAAAACTTTGTTATTCACTTGTTTCACTTATGTCCAACTCTTTGTGACCCCATTTGGAGTTTTCTTGGCAAAGATACTGAAGGGTTTTGCAATTTCCTTCTCCAGCTCATTTTACAGGTGAGGAAACCAAGGCAGACAGGGCTAAGTGACTTGGCATGGGTCACAAAGCTAGTTAGTGTCTGAAAACAGATTTGAACTCAGCCCCTAATAATGGAAACACTGGTCTTTACATTCATAAGCTCCTTGAGGGCAGAGACAGGTTTTATTTATTTTCACAGAGAACACAGTACTGACACATAGTAGATTCTAAGTTAATAGACTGATAGACTGACTGATTGCTATATAAACCACATGGTCCTCCATCTAGAATGAAGGGGAGTCTTAGAAATCACAGAATCAACAATACAGACCTGGAAGAGGTCTTAGAAAACATGGCATCATTGATTGAGACCTAGGAGGGATCTCAATCCAACCTCCTCCTCATTTCACAGATAAAGTACTGAAGCCCAAGGAAAGTAACATGCCAAGTGCCAAGAAACAAGATGTGCCCCAAGTTACTCAGCACTAATGTCAGGGCTGAGATTCAAACCTAAAGTCCTGGTCCTCAATCCAGTATGCTTTTCACTCTACCTGCCATCTAACCCACTTCATTTAGGAAGAGATGCTACCCCTCATTTATATATCAAACTATGTGTCATTTCTATGTGTGTGTTATAGAGAGTTTACACATCAGTACTAACACATATTAGGGAGATTTTGAATGGTGAATGATAAAATAATGAATAATAAAAGCCAACATTTATATAATGCTAAGTGATTTCACAAATATTATCTTCCCACTAACCCTAGGAGGTAGGTACTATTATTATTCCCATCTTACAGATAAGGAAACTGAGGCTGAAAAGATAAGTAACTTGACCAGAGTCATATCACTAGTAAGTGCTCAACCTAGGATTTTGCTGACTTCAAGTTCAATATTGTTTCCCCTCTCACTGCTAAGAGAGTGTGAAGTGACTTTTCAACGAACTGGAAGCTGGAGATTCAAAGAAAGGTGAGACCATGACTGACTAAGAGTCAGTGTCAGAAATGGGGTAGAAGTCAGTGGTGGGTCACAGGTGCAGAGAGAGGAAACTAAACCAGAAAGCTTGAAACAAAACTGGGGCAAAGGATGAGCAGGGAAAATAGTTACAGGAGTCAGGGAGTGCTGATATCAGAAATTAAGTTGTATTCTATCAAGAAGTCTGGAATAGAACTTTAGTGTAAGTACTGAAGGTAGCTGGATGTCTTAGTGGATAGAGTGCTGGACCTGGAGTCAGGAAGATCTCAGTTCAAATCCAGTCTCAGATATTCACTAGCTGTGTGATCCTGGGCAAGGTACTTAACCTCTATTTGCCTCATCTGTAAAATGAGGTGGAGAAGGAAATGGCAAATCACTCAGTATCTTTGCCAAGAAAACCTCGTGTGTGGTCATGAAGAGTCATTCACAACTGAATGGCTTAACAATAATGATAGTACTGAAGGTGAAAATAAGGCATCTTCCCAAAACAAGGCAGGAAGGTAGGCAGAAAGCTCAAAGATGTATGTATTGATGGGTAAGGTGATGCAAATGTCCCACAGTCCACGTCAGCAATCAGGAAACAAGAAATCCATAGGAATAATAGTGTGATGGTGACAGCTAAGGGTTACAATGCAACTTGAGGTTTTCAAAATACATGAACAGATGTAAGGAGAAGATGAGAATTCTGAGTTGAGAGCCAAGATTGAGCCCTTGATCCACCACAATTTAGCTCGATGATCTTGGGAAAATCACTTATTCTTAGTGTGACTAGGTTTCCTTATTTGTAAAATGAAGTTTGGACAATATTCTCTCTAAAGCTCATCTTTTCCCAAGTTAAAATTCTCTTATTTTTGTAATACACATGGAGATGCAAATCACAAATAAACAAGCTATTCACAAGGCACAGTGGACATAAATTAATTATGATGGTGGTAGAGTAACTCTGCCTTACTTTTTTTTTTCTCATTTCCAGTCCCTCCTCTGACTCAGCCACCCCTTTAGAGTTCTTTCAGTCAGCTGCTACATGCAGCAGCAGCCCTCCTCTGACTCCCGGTTCACCGGCAGAGCTCTGATGATGGAGATGTGCTGGGCTCCACAGACCCTGGGCACTTGTCCCTAACATAAGTGCTCCTCTCATCTCTCAGCTCTCAGGCATTTTACATGACTCATATTCTCCCACTCAGCAAACATTCCCCACCTCCAAGGAGTGACCTACTAGAGTCCAGACTTACCATGAGGAAAAATTATTCCTTAAATATATCAACAGAACATTTTCCTTTCAGCACTCCTCCCTATCACCACCAACTAAGTACAGAATCTGGCACTACAGAATTATATTTCTTTTAAATCTTGCTTCAAAGGACATTTTCTCTTTCCAATAATGCCTCACATTTATTTAGTGCTTTAAGCTTCACAAAGCACTTTAAATACACTATCATAGTTGAATCTCACAATGCCTTCCCTCTTGATCCTACACACATCTTGTTTGTTCAAAGGTGTTTGCCTGGTGTCTCCCCCATTAAACTAGGAGCTCTTTGAGGACAGAGACTGTCCCTTTCCTTTCTTTGGATCCCCAGCATTTAGCACAGTGCCTGGCACATAGTAGGTACAGTACTTAATAAATGCTAGTTGGCTGACTGACAGATGCTATTATCACTCCATTTTACAGATGAAGAAACAAAGACACTGAGAGGTTAGATGAATCAACCAAAATCCCACAGTAAATAAGAAAACCGAGATGGGATTCAAACCCAGGTCTCCCTGACCACAAGTCCAGCTCACTATACACTACACCATGCTAGCCTTCAATGATAATATAGCAAAGTAGTTCATTGGAGCTTAATGAATACACATATACAGTTATTTTAATCCTTATAATTAAAAAGGAAAAGCATAATTGGTCTGCCTTTGTACATTAATTTCCCATTAGTCTGGGACTGGTCTAATTATTGGTCCTTTGAAATGCTAACCGACATCACTGTATACCTCACAGCTAATCAAATTGCATGCAGAGCACTTTGAAAACACTAAGTAGCCTCTGGGGGGACGCTCCAAAGAGTAAACCCAATTGTAACTATGGAAACAACCTAGTATCTTTTACATAATATCGATTCTATATAGTTGAATTACAGACAGATTGATCAACAAGTGCCCAGGCCAAGAGTACTCCACATGTCCCATCAAAGAGATGTCATTCACCATCTCAATGCAGTCTTTTTTGGGAGGAGCATCTTTTTCTTTTTTTGAGGCACAGTTAAGTGACTTGCCCAGGGTCACACCGCTAATAAGTGTCTGAGGCTGGATTTGAACTGAGGTCTTCATGACTCCAAGGAGGGTGCTGTATCCACTATGGTACCACCTAGCTGCCCCTCAATACAGCTTAGTGGATATGCCTACACTTTTCATAAGGAAATGGAACTAAAATCTCAAACAAAGGTCCCATCTTTTGGTCTTATTTAAGTTACCCAGGCTTACTATTGGTCTCACCTTCCACACCAAGAGCTTTGAAAACCATGACATGTAGTAAAATAATAAGAGTAATCATAAAGATATCAAATTACAGTAATAGTGTTTATATAGCTCTTTAAGGTTTGCAAAACACTTCATTAATATTATTTCATTTGATCGTCACAATAAGCCCAGAAGGGAGGTCCTATGATCATCGCTGTTTTACTGTTGAGGAAACTGAGGCTGACAGAGATGAAGTGAGTGGCCCAGAGTCGCATGTCTAGGAAGTTTCTGAGGCAGATTTTGAACTGGACGCCAAGCCCTGCTCTCTACCCACTGTACCACCTAGCTGCTATATACTATGTAAAATATTACTATAAAATGTAATCACAACATGGAAAGGGTCCTTCTTTAGGCTTTTGAAATTCAGCCATTTTGAATGTCTTTTAGAGTTGCTAGGAAAGTAACTGGTGAGAGCAATTGGTCAGCTTCCTCTGGAAGATGGAGCTCAGCTCTGGGCACACCAGTTGGGGGGCAGTGACAAGCATGAAAGGACCCAGGGGATAGCCACCAGGATGAAAAAGGGCCTGGAGTCTTTGCCAACGGAGGGTCATTTGAAAGAACTTGGGATGGTGACCCTAAGGAAGAGAAGACTGGGCAGATGGGGTGGGGCCATAGCAGCTGAATTCATGCATTTGTGAGAGGAGATTTGGTTGGAGGGAAGAACCAGGAGCAAATGATGGAAGCTGCTAAGGGACAAACTGAGGAGTAATGGAAGAAAAACTTTCTCACAATGAAGGCTGTCCAAAAGCTGGGTGGGCTACCTTGAGAGGCTGGTGGAGTCTGCCTTTAAGCAAAGGCTGGATAATCACTTGGGTCTGAAATATCGGGGTCTGGTTCATGTATGTGGTTGATGAGATGGACACTAACAAACTTCTCACTCTGAAATTCTGTGATTCTGTCAGTGCAAGGGACGGAAATAGGAAGAATACTTCAGATGTCATTGGTATATATAGGGAACTCCCAGGTGAGAGAACTCCCTCTACCAATGAGAGTTAGTACCTTTTAGAAATCTAACGTCTTAGAAAGTTGCCTAAAGTGAGAGGAGAAGCTAGTAAAACTGTTTAACAGATAAATAATGATTTTTTTAAATGATAATATATTCAAACAAATGTCAACCTAAAAACCATAAGGAGTGAAGGTTTAATTTTTTTTTTATTAAACATACCCTTAAAAAATATTCAACTATATATAACCTCAGAATGGGCGATTATAATAGTTTATCTTGTTTAACTGCTTTCTTCATTGAGGCAGCTAGGTGGCACAATGGATAGAGGGCCAGAACTCCAGTCAGGAAGACATCTTCCTGAGTACAAATTTGACCTCAAACACTAACTAGCTGTGTGACCCTGGGCAAGTCACTTAACTCTGTTTGCCTCAGTTTCCTTATCTGTAAAATGAACTGGAAAAGGAAATAGTAAACCATTCCAGTATCTATGCCCAGAAAACCCCAAAGAGGGTCACGAAGAGTCAGACAGGACTGAAAAAAATGACTGAACAGTTGCTTTCTTCGTTATGAGGAAGAATTTATTTGCAGGGATGGGGGAGGGGCATAATGAGCCTGTATCTAGATATGTCAGCAATATAAAAACAAAAGATAACAATAGGCTTATCTTTAAGATATCTTATGATAATATTTTGTTTTAAAATAAAAGTCTATGCCTAAAAAAAGTAACAAGTTAGGGATTCATTCTGAAAAACTCTTGTAATACATTTATTGACTTTGTTCCTCACACACGTTAGAATGTATGCTCATTGAGGGCAGGGACTGGGGTTTGTTTTGTTTGCTTTTCTGTGCATCTTTAGGACTTAGCATGTACTCAGCACACAGTCAGTGTTTAATAAATCGCTTAGATTGTGAGCTCCTTGAGGACAGGGATTGTCTTTTTCCTCTTTTTGCATCCCCAGCATTTAGCGCAGTGCCTGTCACACAGTAGGCGCTTCATTGACTGATTGACTTACAACTCCATCTCCCTCTTCTCCATGCTTTTATATGGCCTCAAATGCCCTGCCTTCTCACCCCTGACCTTTAGAATGTCGAGATTTTTTCAAAGCCCAACTCACACATCACCTCCAATATGAGATCTCTACACATTCCCCCAGCTACTAGTGCCTCCCCTTATCAAATTACCTTGGGGATATACATACATACATACATACAAACATATATATACATACATGTGCACGTGTGCATATTACATCCCTGTTCCCCAACAACAGTCACTAGTCTCCCATTAGAATGGAAGCTGTGGAAGATCAAGGATGATTATGTGTCTGTCTTTACATCCCCAGGACAGTGCCTAGGACATAGTAGTCACTTGATAAATATGCTGACTTTTTGATATGTTTACTCTGCCCTTAAGAGGAAACACAATATAGCTAAAAAAAAAAAAAAAAAAAAAAAAAAAAAAACAAAAAACAAACAAAAAAAAACCCCTCTGTGCTTGAGTCTGGAGAAACCTGGGTTCAAAGCCCATCTGTGACATTTACTAGCTGTGTGACCTTGAGCAAGCTTGACCTCTCTGGGTCTCAGTGTCCTCGTCTATAAAATGAGGGATGCTAATACTTATACTACCCACCTCAAAGGGTTGTGTTGAGGGATTTTCTTTGTAAATCATAAAACGCAATAAAAACAAAAAGTGAGATTCCTCATCGGCCCCTCAAAAATACTGTGAGAAAACTGCAGTTAAAGCTTTGGCCTTAAAGGTAAATGCGTTGAGTGTTTTCCTTCATTGCAGTAATTATCTGGATTCCAGAAGCACCTTGGTCCATTTACTCACTTTGTTTAATGGGGGCCGACCCATCACAGAATGTCTCCACCATAAATTGGCCCCTGGACTGGCTCCTTTGAAGGGCACCTCCTCCATCAGACCCAGTAATGAAGTGGGCAGTCTTCTACCATATGTCACCAAGTCTATTCATTAAAGAAATGCAGATGGCTCCTACCTACATTTCTTTGCTTTCTGATTTTATTTGGGATCCTAGAAATAAGTGAACTGAACGTTTGGCTCCAGCTCTAGCATATAGAAGAAAAAGGCAAGATTTCCTTCCTGGGCTACCAATTCTAAGTGGCTATAAAGTCATACCTTCAGGTTTGCCAACTGACTCATAGACATATTTAATCCAAACATTGTTAAGGTGGTGGTACCTATGTTTTGCTTCTGTATTATTAATGGAGAAACTGAGGCAGGAAGAATTGTACCTCTACTTCCATGATCATTCAGTTGAACAATGTGTTTGTTTACTATGTGCTGGGCACCAGGCTAGGCATCAGGAGTATGAAGACAGAACTGAAATAAGCCCTTACACACAGAAATAAGGATGTTGACAACAATTAGATAATAATTTAGGAGAGGGAGCCCAGACAACTGTGGAAAGAGGGAAGACCTCTTGCAGGAGACAGCCTGGAACTGAGCTTTGAAAGGTGCTAAGGCTTCCAGGAGATGGAGATGAGGACAGAGAGCATTCCAGGTGAGGAGGACAACTTGGACAAAGGTATGAAGGCAAAGGAGATGGAATGTATGTAAAGGGAACAGCAAATAGGGCACTTTGGAGGGAAGAGAGGAAGGACAAATATGGTGAAACTGGCCTGGAACCAGGTCATGAAGGACTTGAAATGTCAGAGGAGTTTGTAGTTCATTTTAGAGGCAATAGGGAGCCACTGGAGTTTCTTGAGTGGTGAAGAGTCAGTGTGCTGTGTATATTTAGAATTGAAAGGATCCTTTAAAATCATTGAATTCAACCCCTTCTTTTTACAGATGAAACTGAAGCCTGGAGAGTTTCAGTGACTTACTTAAGGTCACACAGGTAAGAAGTGGCAGAATTTGGATTTGAGCCCATTTCTCTTGACAAAACACACTCCTCTTTCCACTGTGCCAAAAGCAGAAAGACTCCATTGGGGGTGCAGTGTAAAGAGTGCTGGATTTGAAGACTGAGGATTGGGTTCAAGTCCCAGCTCTTCTATTTACTATCTGTGTGACTGTAGGTGAGTAACTTAAACTCTTTCTCATATTCCCTTTCCTCTTCTGTAAAACTGGGTAATAAGAGCAAAAAGAACATTGTGAGAATCAAATGAGATAATGTCTGTAATGCATTTAGCCCAGTGCCTGACACACAGTAGGTGCTTCATAAATGCTTCCCCCACCCCCACCCCCCGAGAATTCCCTACACCAGAGAAATCACAGCTCCAGTCGCTATGGTTAAGTCATCCTAAGTATTTTACTCCAACTGATCCACCCACAAGCACTTATTTAAATGCCTACTATGTGCCGGGCACTATGGATGTAAAGACAAACATTCCATGACCTGGAGCCTCCTACGTTCTATCAGGGGAGACAACAGACAGCAGGTACCGATAACGATCATGACAACCACAACAACATCCAGATAATGCTTCAAGGTTTACAAACACGCTCAGTTTTATATTTAAAACAAACCCTGGAAAGCAGGTGCTATTATCATCCCTATTTTGTAGATGAGAAAACCGAGTAAACAGAGATTAAGAGAATTGCCAGGAATCACAAAACTAGCGAGTGTCTGAGGCCAGATTTGAACTCAGGTCTTTCTGACTCTGGTCAGACATTCTATCCATTATATTGCGTAGCTGAAGTACATTTAAGTCTGTATATAAACAGACAGACATAGATGGAGGGAGGGAGGGAAGGAGAGAGAAAGAGACAGAGGGAGAGACGGGGGGGAGAGGGAGAAGGAGAGACAGAGAGAGACAGAGACAGAGGGAGAAAGAGAGAGACAGAGAGAGAGAAAGAGAGAGAGAGAAAGAGAGAGAGAGAGAGAGAGGGAGTGACAGAGAGAGAAAGAGACAGAGACAAAGAGAGACAGAGAGAAAGAGAAGGAGAGACAGAGACAGAGAGAGAAAGAGAGAGACAGAGACAGAGAGAGAGACAGAGAGACAGTGACACAGAGAAACACAGAGAGAGAGAGAGAGAGAGAGAGAGAGAGAGAGAGAGAGAAAGAGAGAGAGAGAGAGCAAATGAGGTAATTTGGCAGAGGGAGGGAGGGCACTAGCAATTAGTAATTGATCAGAAAGGGCCCTATGCAGGAGGTGGTAGACAAACTGAACTTTGAAAGAAGAGTTGCTTGAAATTTTGAATCTTCTGAGCTCATAGTGCCCCATGATTCTTGGCCACAGAACATCACCAGAAACATACTCCTATTAAAGAGATGTGCCTTTCAAGCAATGAAAAGTCCAGGATCATTCAAATACAATTCTCCTAAAGTAGTTCCAGCTCTTCCTTCTCAACTCTGGGCTCAGTTCTGTGCTCATAGGTAGGGCAACTATCCAAGATATAAATGATGATAACTAACACACAGGACTGCCTGCCCAGTTGCATGTCAGAGTCAGGCTAATTGGAGTTTTTCCTCCACTTTGTTTTCATAGTGAGGATGGTTAAGATGATATCTTCTGCATCACTGTGTATTTCACTAAGAAAACTTTGTAGACTTCTAGCATTTGAAGCAATCAGTACAACATATTGTGTGACTAGGCACATCTGAAACATCATATGACCAATCCAGGATCCTGTTTCCATCTGGCCTCTGAGTCATGTAAATAAGCTAACTACAGTAATTACCTGACCTGGAAAATGTACAGGGTGTCAGGATTCATGCCCTTAGTACACAATTTTTGCTGCTAGCAGCAGAATTCCTCCCCAGACTCTATGCTGAGATATCAGTTCAATTAATGATTGGTCCTAAGGAGTTTCAAGAAAATCTGTCCCAAGAGAACAGGCCAAGATCCAGGATAAAAAAATAAACAAACAAACAACAACCCCTCGTCCAGAAAGGAAAGATTATCCCCCCATTGCGGGTGGGTGGAAAGAAACATGGCTAAGACTGAATCCAAGAGAAAATCTTACCGTGAATACTTGCTACATTTCATTTTATGGCCCTGAATTTCCTCCACTTGGATGGAAAGGACTATAACTGTTCCGTCTAGCCTCTACCTGTAATCCTGCTAATCAGTTTCCATTACAGACTGTCAAACACATACATCATTTGTGGACTTTTAAATCTAAATTTTATTGAAGAAATGTTACATATGGTTCAATATTTCAGTTCGGCAATGGCCATCAGCAGTGTACATCAATCCAAGAGTAGGGAATAATTAAATATTCCAGCAAACACAGTGGTCAAATAGCAAAGAAAAACCCTGGGCATTGAGCCCAGATTCCCCACCCTCTCTTATGGCGTGGCTTATGCTTCCTCCCACCCCCCCCTCCTTGATTAAATCAACAACCAACAAATCTTTTATCATCATTAGTTCATTTGTAAATGAGCAACACATTCTTAAACTTCTCAAAAATCATCCTCTAAATTTTATCAGTAAAACAAATAATCAAATTGTTCCATTAACGAGATATTTGTCAAAAAAAAAAAAAAAAGAGGAGAAAGTTGGTATAATTAGAAGGACTAGCATCCCCTGTCAGTCATCAATGTTCAGCTCTAAATTCACTTTCCCACCCCTTGGTGCCATTCAGAGAAACTGAGCATTCCTTACATTCTAGCACTTATATTTAAAGCTCTAATTATGCAATCATGAGGGAATGTTTTGAATTATAGTTATTTATGTATGCGTCATAGGATTTCAAGCTGGGAGGCATTTTAGCCTGGTGTAGTTAAAGAGAATTAGACATAAAATTAGTACAGAGCTCAGCTCAGATCCTAACTCTGATACTCTGAGCTGTGTGACCATGGACAGTGCCATTAATCTCCTTGAGCCTCAGTTTCCTCATCCTTAAAATAGGGATGAGAATGACTCCTCATTAATAAGGTTGTTGGGATTATATAAAATAATCTATGTAAAGTGCTTTGTAAATCTTAAAGATCATATAAATGACCATTTTAAAAATCTAATCTAGCCCCTGACTGCCTACTTTCTTAACTAAGTAATATTGTTATAAGAATTATCTAAGCATGGTAAGGAGGGCATCATCAACACAGGTATCATTAGGGAGCAAGCAGCTTTTTGCAAGTGACATTCCTTAGAAGAATACATCTTGATCATCACACAATTGAAAAAAAAACTGTAAAAATGTTGTTTAAAAAAAAGTTGTAAAGAGTAAAATACCCCACTTTCCCTCAAGCCAAACTCCGTCTTACAGGCATTCCAACAAGGTGTCTCCCACGCTCACATCAAAATCATTCACAATTCTTTGAAAGGTGTCATAGAAAAACTTTGTTCTATGACTCTCTGATGATTAATTCTGCTATGGTATAAAAAACAGAAATACATTCCTAAAAGGTGTTCTTCACCTATCATGGAGGGGATCTTGGGTGCAGTCTAAGTTGAAGAAGGATTCCCTGCGGATGGTAAGGTCTTCCTGATGTTCCTGTTTGGGGATGATATCATGTTGGCTAGAGTAAGCTCCATAACATCCAAGATCTCATGGATGAGACCCATAACCATGCAAAAAGGCTTCAACTTAACCATCCACATGGGAAAAACCAAGTGGAACAAAAAAATACCTATTGCCCAGATTACAGTATTACTGCATTATGACATGAAGAACCAATAGAATTGGTTCATTATTATATCTGTCCTAAATAGAAGCTGCAAATGGTTGGCAAGGAGGGATCAGAATTAAGCAAAATGAGGAGCATAGGTAGGATTGCCTTCATGAAATTGCAAACCTTCATTAATTATCCCAAACCTCTACCAGAAGCAAAAGTCCATCTTTTTTTACGTCAACATAATATGTCAATGACAATCACTGGCATCATTGCATTGTTGGGAGTCATGGGACAGTACAGCCATCAAGAATAAAAATCAGAATCACTCAGAGGACAATGGAGAGGCACATGGTGAGTATGAGGAAGCCAAAACAAAGGTCAAGTAAAGATCCCTAAGGAACAGGAACACAGGCTACCATCAAAGAAACACTCAATAGAAAAAAGAAGGTGAAAAGTCTTGTGGCAAGATGGGGAGATAAATGATGGATGTCTATGCTTCAGTGGTAACCAAGCAAAGTCAGGAGAAAGCAAGGAAGGCCCCCACAATGCTCCGTAGACACCCTGTGGAGGACACAAACTAGGGTCACACACCACTTTAGACACAAAGACAAAAAAATATTCCATGACCTCAACAAGCTTACAGTCTATCACGGGAGACAACATGAAGTGTGTGTATATGTAGGTACACATATGTGTGTCTGTATGTCTGTATATACACATTTATACTGTATGTTTGTATATATACACATATGTCTGTATATATACTTTTGTGTATTATATATTTAAATATATATGTACACACAACATGTATTTGTAATAATAATAATTATAATAATTTCTCTAGTGCTGTGCCAGGCACTGTGCTAAGCATTTTACAATTATTACCTTATTTATCTTCACAATGACCCTGGGAGATGAGGAAACTGAGGCAGACAGAGGTTAAGCAATTTGCCCAGAGTCACCCACCTTGTCAGTGTCTGAGGCTGAAATTGAGCTCAGGTCTTCCTGTCTCCAGGCGTGGCACTCTGTGCCATCTAGCTGTGTCACACTTGTAAATGTATACTATGAAGAAGTATACAGTACACGTGTATATATGTGTGTGTACGTATGTATGTGTATATACGGGGCACATAGATGTATATATGTATGTATACACACATGTATTGTATACACAGGGTACACATATGTATATACACGTGTGTGCACAGGGCACATATATGTATGTATACACACGTGTATGTGTATATACAGGGCACATATATACTTATATATACATATATATGTGTGTATATATGTATATATGTATATATATACTTCGATGTAGCGTTTGGGATGGACGCACCAATTATAAAGTAAATATGAACTCATTGGTGGGAGGAAGGTGCTATCAGCAAACAAAGCATGGGAGGATTACCATCAGTATCTTCGCAAGGGATGGGCATTAGACTTGGCATTGTCTTGTTATAGGGAACTCCTGGACTAGGAAATTCTCTCCACCAATGCAGCTTGACATGTTTCTGCAGTTTAGGATCCCAGTCTCCTAGAGCACTGAGCACTTCCAGGACTTGCCCAGCATTGAGTTGTTTCAGTCACGTTTGACTCTCTGTGCCAAGTTTTCTTGGTAGAGATACTAGAGGGGTTTGCCATTTCCTTCTCCAGCCTATTTTACAAATGAGGAAACTGAGGCAAACAGGGTTAAGTGATTTGTCCAGGGTCACTCAGCTAGTAAGTGTCTGAGGTCAAATTTGAACTCAGGTCTTCCTGACTCCAGGCCTGGCACTCTATGCACCATGGCGCCATCTAGTTGCCCAGGGTAGATAGCCACCATATGTCAGAAGGAGAACTTGAACCCCATCTTCTTGGCTTGGATGCCAGCTCTCCATCCATTGTACCTCACTGCCTCTCACATCATTAGAAGCAATATTCAAATCAATGAGACCCCAGATCCATTTTAGGATTTGAGTATTTGAATAATCCATCTTTCTTTTTTAAAAATTTATCTATTTACTTTTAATTTTCAACATTCATTTCTGTAAGATTTTGAGTTTAATCCACCTAATTCTTCAGATGAGAAGAAAATGGAAGCCCGGAGACACTTGACCAATGTTATACTGGTATTAAGTGCCAGAGATGAGACTTGAACCCAGATCTTCTTGGGCCAAAATCATCCCTCTTCTCAGGATACTGTGCTGTTTTCTTGGTTCCATCAGTCAGTTTTAAAGTGACTTAACATCAAGGTCAGAGGGAACTTAGAGATGACAGGACTATAGGATTTAGAGCTGGTCAATAACCATTTATTAAGCACCTATTGTGTGTTGGGCATTGTGCTAAGTTCTGGGGCTACAAAGAAAGTCAAAAGTCAGTCCCTGCTTTGAAGTTTAATAGGGGAGACAACTTGCCAAGGACTCTATACAAACAGTGGACAGGAAAAAGTGAAAATAATCTCAAAGGGAAGGCATTAATATTAAAGGAAATAGGGAAAGGCTTCTTATATTAGGTGGGAGTTGAGAGGAGATATAAGGGACTTAACGAATCATGAGAAAAAGCATGTGGGATTTGGATTCAAGGAGAGCTTGTTTCTAATCCTGCCCCACATACTTGCTGGCTGTGTTATCCTGGCAAACTCTAACTTTCACTTGTCTGAGCCTCAGTTTGCTCACCTGTAAAAGGGGGAACTGGAGAAGGAAATGGTGAACTCTTCAGTATCCTTACCAAGAAAACCCCAAACAGGGTCACGAAGAGCCGGACATGACTGAAAAATGACTGAACAAGAGCAAGAGGGATAATAAATAATACCACTCACAGGATGGTGGGGAGGATCAAATGAGCCGGTGTACATCAGGTGTTCTGCAAACTTCTAAGCTCTAGGCTGAGTTATAATGTAGAATTCAAGCCTCTCTCTTGGCATGAAGGTAGATCAGCTTCACAAACTCCATTGACTCTTCCACCCAGATGCACTGATCTCAGGAAAGCCCAAGGAAACCCTTGTTCCTGAGCCCCACCAAAGTCAGCTGGTTGTACCTGTGGGTGCAGCCTGATACTCTGGCCTTGAGTTTTAACCTGAACTTTGAACTTCCTTGTTTTGCTGAGTTTTAGTAATCTTTCTTAATTGTAAAGTGGGGTGGAGGGAGTCTCATAGATGAATAGTTACAAAGGATCTTATTCAGAAAACATGGGAAGCTACCTTTTTGCTGTCTCCCTCTGCTCCCATTGGCAATTCCAGAGTGACACAAGTCAGATATGCTCCAGATGTGCCCTGCAGCAAGAATCTCTGCCATCACTAAATCTGCATTTCCAGAGCACTGATTTCTACTGTGGCAAACTGTCTCATCTTTTCCATCCTTCTCTGGGACTCTCTGGGGATACTACCCATACCCAGACATTTTTGAGACAGAGGCAGCAGAGATAAATAGCCAGCAAATTAAAAATGCCATTGTTAAAAAAAAAAAAAAAAAAAGCAAAATGCTTTACTTAGTTTTGAATCATAGATTAAAGCTAGACAGCGCTTTCAAGGTCACAGCCAGTAAGTAGAATTCAGACTCAGGTCCTTTGACTCTCAAACCAGAACAATCTTCATTGTACCATGTGATCCCTCATTTAAGCCTCCCAACAACCCTAATAAAATGTTATAATCCCCATTTTGCAATTGGGGAAACTGAGGCTTGGATGAGGTTACCCAAGTCATAGAGCTGGTAAGTAATAAAGGTAGGATTTGAACCCAGGTCTTCCTTGCTCCAAGTTCAGTGCCCTGTCCATTATATCATGCTGTCTCTATCCTAGGAAAATATGAAGTAACCTTCTACAAGCCTGTTCCCATCTTCCTTCAAGGCAGAGCCTTCCCTCTGGGATTGTTTCCAGTTTATTCTATATAAAGCTTGTTTATATGTATAGATTTGTTTTCTGGTTGTTTTCCTAATTAAATTACAAACTGTTGCTGTTGTTGTTCAGTTGGGTCCAACTCTTTGTGACCGCATTTGGGGTTTTCTTGGTGGAGATACTGGAGTGTTTTGTCATTTCCTTCTCTGGCTCATTTTACAGATGAGGAAACTGAGGCAAATAGAGTGAAGTGACTTGTCCAGGGTCACCCAACTAGTAAGTGTCTGAGGCCAAATTTGAATTCAGGAAAATGAGTCTTTCTGACTCCAAGTGCAACACTATGCATTATAGCACCCTGTAGCTATCCAGAATCCAGGTTACCAGACTCCTAACCTAGAATTATTATCCCTACCCTGCTCTTCCTCCCTCCAGATTCTAGGTTGTTTAATCTGCTTTGTGCTACCTGGTTTTGCTGCCCACTAGTCTCTTTCCTTTCTAGTCCTTCTCTCTCATTCTCCTTCCCTTGTGCATAATTTCATGCCTTCTTATATTTCACCTTGTACTAGGAAACGTATTGCTTCCAAGGTCTTACGAATTCAGTTCAGTTCAATAAACAGGACTCTTTTGTTTGTAGCAGACCTGAATTTGTAGAGAGAGTTCCCTCACCCAGGAGCTCCTGCATAAATAAATTACAAACTTGGGGACAAGGGGGGAGAACTGAAATTCCTACCATGTGCAAAGCATGGCACATGCTGAGAGTATTAAGCCATGTTTGCTAGTAATACCCATGTTTCAAGCTATCACATTATCTGAGCCCATAAAAAAAGTTGGGGAATAATATTGTATATTTCTCTAGTGCTTTTTGAAAGGACATTTCCATGTATTATTTTATTGTAGAATCGAAGAACCACAAGAAGTCAGAACTGGAAGGGAGCTCTTAGGAATCTCAGAACAGAGAGCCATAGCTGGAAGGAACGTTTGACTATCCAGAGTCATAATATCAGACATAATAGAATGCTTGGGTGATGGTAGGGGGATGGGAGAAAGAGAGAGCTTAGAACATAGACCTTTAGAACTTCAACTGTTTGAGCCGGCAGGGAATTTAGAGTTCATCTAATGTAGTCCTCTGGTTTCATGGAAGAGGATGCAGATTTAACATCTCACTGTCTCTCCAAACAGTGTGTGGTTATATCCATTTCTACAAATAAAGAAACAGAGACCCAAAAAAGCAACAGAAAATTCTCCAAAGTCTCAACATAGGTGAAAGAACCAGAATCTGAAAGTCCATCATCGTTGGTCCTCATTCCACTCAACTAACCTGAAATTTAAAAGTCCTTTGGATTCACATCCTGACCATAGGAAATCCTTCCAAAAGTTGGTGTGCAAAACACACACAGTTCTTAGCCTCAGACAAAATGGCTAATGAATAGGAATATGTCCTTTGGAATGGGAGGGACTGGCTATTTATTGGAATACAAAGAAAACCCATTTTGAAGAGGTTCCTAAATAGATTATTTCTTTCTGATACCTTAAATTTCCAAAGAACACAAAGTGAAAAGAAAAGAGACACATTTTCAATATACAGATACAGGTAGCTGAAAGCCAGGTCAATCAATAAGGTGATATAAGCATTAACTTTGTTAGAGTTTGAGGCATATTTTCAGTGGAAATAAAAGAAATAAAAATTTTGTGGCCTCAACATGAGATAATCCTGAGCTCCAATCAATTTATTAATAATGAATTATAATCAATAAATGGCACTAAGCTTTCAATATTTTGTTTTCACATTTAAATACTACATTTGATTCTGAATTCTGAAGACAAGCCAGCAGCTCCTCAAATACTAAATAGTATATGTAAATCCTAAAATACCCCTAATCAACAGAAGCAGGTGGGCATTACAAAAGTAATGGTGATTAACTTTTTTATCATATGCTTTCTTCACATTGAAATAAATACTGCTAAAAATAGTGTATTTATATAAAACATTTATTGAGGATATGATATCTTACCTAGCCCAATCGTTCCATAATATAGTTATGATTGATGTTACATTTTTGCAAGGAAATGGCTATGATTAAAATGTAATTTAATTTCACTTAATAATAGTCCCATAGCAGTTCCAGTCCAGATAGTTCTCAATTTCCAGTATACAGCCCGTGTTTACTGAACTAACACTCCCCTTCCTGGGTACCTATTTCGGCAATGAGAATGTTAATATTTAGGAAGAATCGTGAATGCCGTGACTGTTGTAGCTTTAATCCTCAATTTTAATGTTTCATTAACACACCTTTTGCTGTGAATAGATCATGAATTGTCAACCAAACAAATGTTTAATAAAGCAATAACCTGTTGAAGGAATAAATTAGCTGTACAGGCAGGTTATGCTTTTAGAATATCTATCCACCAAAAAAGGTTTTGTAGCCACTCTGCTCAGTGATCAGTCTTATATTGCAATGTGACTCATAAGACTAGCTGTACTGAATAAAAATTTAGGCAATTAGTGATCTTATTTCTTAGGCAGAACTGCTCACTATCATATATTAACATGGATCTCGCTCAATTAAAATTATTCACAGTCAGCAAAAACAATTTCTGCACTGTAATGAAATGATGAAATAATTATATGCAAGGGAGGACTTGTGATCTTTTTAATTATTCTATTCTTCATTTTTAAAAGGGCTATTTGAAAACGCACTCTTATAATTGATTGCTATAAATCAGTCAAAAGCATTCTAAGGATCATAAATATTCTAACTTTTAAAAGACAAAGAAATGCTAAATATTCAATAGAATCCTTCAATATTCAGAAAATTTAATCTGGGGGAAAGGATGGACTGCTCTTTGGAAAATAAAAAAGTAAATTTGTTGTCCTGTGAAAAATGAAATATCTTGAATGTCAGTAACAGAAATGGAATTAACAAGAGATCTTTTTATTGTTTTTTAAGGTCATTAGGCTGTGAATTCTATAATTATGGAAATTGTCAGTCCAGTTCCGTAGAGTGTTTGCTCCCATCCATAAGGTACTGGAATGTTCAATCAGTCTCTCTCTCGTGGGAAAGTTAGGTCATAACTGTAAGTGTACCAGCAAAATTGAATTAAGCAAAGAGATTTCATTAGTATTTATAGCCAGAAGGCATCTGTAAAAGTACAGGGCAAAGAAGTTATGTGGAAGTCAAAGGAGGGGAAAAAATGGGTTTCTAGTGACAAAGGCGACTCTGAAAGAGATATAAGTGTGTAATGAATAAGCGCTATTGAGCGAGCCTGCAAGGAGGGAGTCGCAAAGATGTCAAATATTGATTTTCTTGTGTATGCCTTTGGACTACATATGTAATTGTTTGGATTTGCTGTCTTCATGGTACAACAATATTTGTTGTCGAAGGTTAAAAAGCATGGTGTGAAATAAACCCTAAAACAAGTCGGAAACCCGCTGGAGAATGGTAATAATATTTCACCCAGCATCTCATTAAGGTTTTGGGGTATTTTCTCGAAAAGGAATATTTTAACCAAGAAAAACGTAATGTCTGTATCCATTTTTAATAGAATGGAAAGTCCATATTGGTGCTTAATATGTTATTGAACAATATTTGATTAATTGATTAGCAGCATCACTTTAGATTAAACTAATTCCCCAACTACTTACTTGAGTGCATGCACAGATATTCTTAAGGGGCATCAGCACAGTAAAAAAAAAAAAAAAAAAAATAGCCTATTTTTATTTTATTTTAGGTCTTTGCTGTGATTTTAATTAATCTAATTAAAGTTCAAGTGATTATAAAAATTGAGAGAGTTGTGTCTTAAAAAAAATCCTATGGCTTTTTACGTTGTCACTAATTTTATTTCATCTGTACAGGGGAAAATGTTTCACAGCATCTCTGGCTTAGATTACATATAAACATATGTATTATGATAACAGGTCATAACTGAAGTAAGCAAATTATCAATGGTGTTCATAAGATTACACCTTACAATGGTGTAAGGAAAACAAATTCTCAAACCTCAGCCTCAAAGGAGGTTCCTGCCCCCTTGAAACTTTACAAGTCTTAATTAGGACTGCTAATTATCATCATAGTCTTTTTATCAGCAAAATGGCCAGTTTATTTTTATTATCTTTTATTCTTAACCCTCCCCTTGACCTTGCCATTTCTATTAAAAAAAAAAAAAAAAAAGACAAAAACAAAGTAAAAAAAACAGCAAGACACTATGAAGAGCTCCAGTGTGAATTTCTGGTAGCCTGAAACCGCACCAGAAGGACTCCAGAGGCCAGATTCAACACTACAATGGAGCTCGCTGTCCTTGTCCAAGCATTGTTCACTTGGAAACTGAAATGGAAAACTCTAAGCGAGGGCAGCTCCCAAAATAGGGCCAACCTCAGAAGCACCTGGAAGGTTCTGGGCTGCTGATTTGTTCATTTGTTGTTTATGTTGTTGTTCCCTGATCATTTGTTGATCCGTGTGCAGCTTCAGCAGTTGAACTAAAAACATTTAAGCTGTGACAAAAATGGGAGGACTGGGCCACATCGGGGCCTGGTCCAATGCAGGATGCTCTATTTTCCACGTATTTTCCTGGCAGGTGGGACCAGAAGGAGATGCTGCAACATGAGCATCGGTCCCCAGTGTGAATACTTGTCAGGAATGACATACAGCACAGTTGTGCGCTCCTATTTTCCTATATGGGCGGCTTGCAGGGTATCTGTTAATAAAATAAATTACATTTCCTAAAGAGCTATTAGCACACAGCCCCTTGGCTTCATGAACAGCCTCCTCCCATATGTTGTCCCCCTCTCTTTTTCTCTTGCCCCTCCCTTCACTAGGCACTTGACAATTCCTCTGCTCCTGGGGGAGCTTGCTGCCACGCCCCTTCCCCATGCCTGGCTGGCCATTAAAAGGAAAACCAATTGCTGTTTGTTTGTCCTAACTCTGAAACGTTTTTCTAAACCCCAAAGGTTAGAAGCTGGTTTGGCCCCAGCCCCTCTAACTTTAGAAAGCTTTGCTACTGAGCTGAAACCAGCATGATAATGTCACCCATCCTGGCAGAACCCCAGAGTCCCAGCCTGTTCATTTCAGTCTGCGTCCTGGTGCAACCCTTGGAAGTTTGGGGAAGCCCCAGGGCCAGACCACAATGTTCCCTAAGCAAGCATTAAGGGAGGACGGTGATTGGTCATGTGCTTACCCCCAAATCAAGGCTTTCATTAATCCAGCTATATTGAGATAAACCTGTCAGTGGACAGAGGAGACCAGAAATCAAACGGTCAGCGGAAAGTTCCGACAGATTGTTAAATAGAAACCCTTTTAAAATGGAATTTAACTTACTGTGATATTACAGATATTTATGCATCGATAGGCAAGTGCAGATTGAGTTCAGGGGTCAGCTCTGGTATTTGAAAAATAACAGCATGGGCTGAAACAAAAGGTGGCAGTTACCTTTGTCTGAAATTAGGGTTCGTTAGACTAAAGAGGACGTCTCTGATGGCTAGGTTACTGGGAGATGGAGCTGCTGGCTATGGTGAGGATGTGATGTGGGAGGACAAGACAGGCCAATCAAGATTTTGTCAGCCTCGTTAAAGACTTGTCTACAAACTTCAAAAGAAAGAAAAAATATATACATATATACATATATAGAGATACATATATGTGTCTATATATGTGTATATGTGTGTATATAAATGTTATATGTGTATATATGTGTGTATGTATGTGAATTCATCTGTGTATGTCTTTCCCCCCAGAGATCCAATATATTCTATCACTCCCCTTTTTAAGTGACTCTCTTTTTTTTTCATTCTTTTCTTCCTTCTTTCCCTTTTAAAAATTTTTTCCCAGTTGCTTTTTTTCTTTCCCTTTCCTACTTCTGGCTCATTTCCTTTCCCAGTGCACCCTTATCCCACACTGGCCAGTCAAAGGCAAGCCCTACTGGTGGCCCTAACCACTCTCTCTCTCCCCCTAAAAGGTTTTGAAGTTCCCCCAGCAGAGCTCCTAGCAGAGACCGCAATGAAATGACAAAAGAACCTTCTCATGGACAGTGCTACCCAGATAAAATATTTTGGGGAGTTTCTCTGCTTCTAATATAGCTGCAATTAGTTTGGGTAAATGAATAGAATCATCATCTATGTCCCTGTTAAACCAATGCATGGGTGCCGTCCTTATAATCAAACAGGGCTTTTGTCCTAGGTCTGTTGCTACCTGGTATCAGAACAGAGCTCCAGCACAACCCCATCCCTATAATCTCTCCTGATATTCCCAGCTGTCAGCATGCTCCCTCCCAAACTACTTCACAGGCGTTTGTACCTATATGTGTTGTGGTTGTCTTCCTCATAAGATGGTATGGTATTTGAAAGTAAAGATTATTTCATTCACTCTCTTTGTATCCCTCAGGCCCTAGCACAGCAGGGGTTGTACCTGCACCTGATGCATTGTGGGTACTTAATAAATGATTGTTGATCTGTTGATATGACTGCAGACAAAAAATATTTTACATTTTTAAAACATTCCACACCCAGAAGGGTTGTGCTTCATAGTTCAAAATTACTCATTGTGCTCCCTTGATTCATGTTTTTGACAGCTCTTGCACTTCCCCAAATGCTCCTGTTTTGCTTTGGTTTGGGTCAGGTTTTTTATGGTCCTATGAGTTTCTTTTTCTTTCTTCTTTCTATTCATCTAGCAGGAAAGAACAAGCAAGACTTTAAAAAGAGTATTAGAAATGGCTCCATCGATAATGGTCATTTTCTAGAAAACATGAAACATTTGCTAGCTGTAAGGGGCTTTATAGAGGAGTGAGTCACCCAAGCAACTGGATGAGCTGACCAGGGGTCAAAGAGCATTGGATAAGTCAAGGAGAGATGGTGTGACATACTGTTGCCCCAGGCCCCACACATTTGTTAAGCAGCCAAAGCTGATCAAAAAGTTAGTCAACTTTTGTTGTGGGCCAGGCAGTTTGCTAAGCACTGGGAAGGCAAAAACAGGCAGAAACAAGACCCTGCTCTCAAGGAGCTCCCACTCTAATGGAGAGGTAACAGGCAAGTGTCTAGGTTCAAATAAGATACAGACAAGGTAAATCAGAAACGTTACAGGAAAACAGTGCAACGGAGGCAGAGGTAGAATAGAACACTGGGAAAGGCACCTTGCAGAAAACGCAATTTGAGCAGAGTCTTGCAGGAAGTCAGGGATGGTAACAGGCTGATGTGGGAAGGGAAAGAATCCCAGGCCTAGGGACCAGACATGACAAAGACACAGTCACAAAATGAAGTGTCACATGTAAGAAACAGCAAGTAGACCGGGGTGGCTAGATGGTACAGTGTGAAGTAAGTAAAGGGTAAGAACTTGCACAAACTATGTCAAATTGCTTCCCTCCTCAATGGGGGGTGGGGGAGGGGGAGGGAAGAGAGAATTTGGAACACAAAATTTTTTTAAAATGTAAACATTGTTTTTACATATGATTGGGAAAAATAAAATATTAAAAAAGGTAAAGTGTAAGAAGACTGGAAAGGCAAGAAGGAGTTAGTTTGTGGAGGGTTTTTAAAAACCAAATTGAAGACTTTGCCTTTGATTGCAAGGACGATAGGGAGCCATTGCACTCATGACAATGATCCAAAGGGTTCATACTAACAATTCTTTAATGGTGCCTTAAGCAATAAATAATTGCATGTTTTTCCTTTGTGACAACAAGCATGTGTGTGCTTGAAGCATCATGGATTATTTTCTATAGCTACTCAAAACCATCATGATCATGCAACACAATGATTTGGTACTCATGACCTGATTAAATCAAACTAGGACCACATCTGAGTAGGCACAACACATTCTTGTAGTTTCTCAACCCATCATCAAATGGTTTCCAAACTGCTACAGCAGTTAACATTTGAGCACAAGCCAATTCCCAGTAATTGAATGCATATACATACCTCCATTTGCATTCTGTGAACTGCATCAGAGCAGCTCCCTCATTCCCTTCTATTACCCTGTAATCATATCCCATCACCTGTTTAATCATGTGATCAAGATGTTATTTATGAATGTTTGTTTTCTTACAGCACAAGTGTCAGGTTCTTTGAAAACCATGATCACTGGGCATGTACATCATCAGCCATCTTGAAACCAAAACAGATTATTACAAAAGTTCTGCAGAAACAAACCTTATATTGCCTCTCCCTGAAGTATCAAGACTGTTTTTTGCTTTAGACATTCTCCACTTATATTATTCTTTGATCTGATGGGCTTTTAGATGAACTGTTTGGAAACTTATCGGTCATAATCATTTAATAAAGTATTTCGAATACTATTGTGCCATAAGAAATGATGAGCAGGATGCTTTCAGAAAAACCTAGAAAGACTTAAATGAACTGATGCAAAGTGAAGTGAGCAGAACCAGGAGAATATTGTAGTACACAGTAACAGCAACATTGTATGATGATCAACTGTGAATGACTTAGCTATTCTCAGCAACACAACAACCCAAAACAATTCTGAAGGATTTATGATGAAAAATGCTTTCTACTTACAGAGAAAAAACTGATGGAGTCTGAATGCAAATCAAAGAATACCATTCTTCACTTTATTTTTTCATGTTTTTTCTTTTGGCCTGTTTCTTCTTTTGTAACATGACTAATATGGAAATATATTTTGCACGATAGAACATGTATAACCTCTATCAAATGCTTACCATCTGAGAAACAGAAGACCTTTCTGGGTTTTGTCAAGTTAAATCAAGAAGCATTTATTAAGCACCTACCACGTGCCAATCAATGTGCTAAATTGTAGAGATAGAAACAAGGGCAAAAAAAGTCCCTGCTCTAAAAGAGGTCCCAGTGTGATGGGGAGAAAAGATAGAGGCAGAAAGGTATAAACAGGACAAAGTGGAGACAATGTCAGAGGGGAAACACCAGCATTAAGAGGGACTGGGAAAGGCTTCCTATCTAAGGTGAGATTTCCTCTGGGACTTGAAGAAAGTCAAGGAAGTTGAAGAAGCCAGGAGGCAAGGAGGAGAAGAGAGGAAATTCCAGGCCTGGGGCACAGTCAGTTTTCAAAGATGAAATGTTAAGGTTCAGAGAACAAGTCGAAGGCCAGTCTCATTGGATCACAGAATATGTGGAGGGGAGTAAGATGTAGGAAGACTAGAAAGGTAGAAGGGGCCAGGTCAGAAAGGTTTTCAAATGCCAGAGAATTTTCTATTTCTTTCTGGAGGCAACAGGGAGCCTCTGGTATATGTTGAGTAAGGCAGTAACATGGTCACACCTGTGCTTTAGAAAGATCACTTTGAGAGCTGAGTGGAGAGAGACTCGAGGCAGGGAGGTCAACCAGTAGGCTATTTCAGTAGTCTAGAAGTGAGGTGATAAGAACCTGCACCATGGTAGCAACAGTGTCAGAGGACAGAAGAGGGCATATATAAGAGAAGTTGTATGTTATATGTTGGCAACAAATTGGATTGGGGGTTGGAATGAGAGTCAGAAGTTGAAGAAGGCATGTGAATAGTCTGATTTGCCTGAATGGTGACCAGCTGCTCTTCTCCATCTCTCCCTTCCCTCTTCTCTCCCCTCACCTGAGGGTGTTCTGCCCAAAGGAGGGTAAATTTTGATGGCCAAAAGCTACCTAGTTAACTTGGGGTTTACTGGCTAAATTTCTTTCTCAAAGATCAAGTCTTAACCTCAATCCACTCTGGATCTCATGGATTGGACAATAGGTCCCTGCCCCAAGCCCCACTTAATGGTTATTTTTTGGACCCTCCTGGCTCAGAGTGAATGTAAATAGTAACTGTTTCTCTTCTGGCCAGCAACCCTGAGGGTCTTCCCCTCCCAGTGTGATTTTTTTTTTATTTTTGATTAAAGGGGCCATCCCTTGACTCACTTCTTAAGGAGGCCTTTTCACTGAATGGGTGTTGCTTCACTCAAAGTGAGAAAGTAGGACCTTTAGCTTAAAAGGGCCAAGGTCTCCCACTACATCTTGGG
This sequence comes from Pseudochirops corinnae, assembly GCA_028646515.1. NCBI lineage: Eukaryota > Metazoa > Chordata > Mammalia > Diprotodontia > Pseudocheiridae > Pseudochirops > Pseudochirops corinnae. The sequence continues at coordinate 351,619,073 of CM053586.1, forward strand.
CCATCTCAGGTTCTTTGCAACTCTAAAGCTATGACCTAATAATCTATTAAGTCAAAAAGGTCATACAATCCACACTGGTAGAGGGAGTTCCAATATCTGGGAGTTTCCCATTTGGACAAAATCACAGCTCCTTACTGTATGCAATATATGAAGCAAGAGAGAATTTAAAGCTTTTTCCTAAAGAAAATGTTGCTCGAGAATGTTCTTTGCGACTTAAGAACTCTGATCAATGCAATGACCAACCACCACTGCAGAGGTCTGAGGATGAGGCCTGCTACTTACATCCTGCTAAAGAGGTGATAGACCCAGGGTACAGAAGGGAACATATAATTTTTTGGACATGGACAATTAGGGAATTTGCTTTGCCTAATTATATGTATTTATTTTGTTTTGTTTTTTGTTTTTCTTTTTCAACAAGGGGAAGGGAAGTAGGAAAGAGAGAAAAATAGATTTTTATTTGTCAAAAAAATTAATTTAACTTTTTAAAATGTCCTTTGACCTTTCACAGAAATACAAACATTCAGGCCATGTGGGGTTTTTTCTTTCAAAATGGTGGCTAATGAAACCAACTGAAACGCAAATTTGGATATATAATTATGTATTCATGTAAAGGGCAAATATTAAAATTTTGGTTTTGATAAAAAACAATCCTTTGTAAACACAAAGCTGGAGATACCTTTGCCCAAAGATTCATTCTGGACAGGGTTTCTCAAAGTAATGAAAAGTTATTCTTCCCCAAGGCAGCCCAGGTAATGAGATTTCCACCAGCTGCTACCCATTTTTCTTGGAGGTAGCTAGTAGCACAGTGGGTAGAGTGTTGAGCCTGGTGTCAGGAAGACTGAGTTCAAATCTAGCCTCAGACACTTACTAGCTGAGTGACCCTGGACAAGTCACTTAATCTCTGTCTCAGTTTTCTTAACTTTAAAATGGGAATTAGAACAGTACTCACCTCTCTGGTTAACACGAGGATCGAATGAGATGATATTTGTAGGAAAAAAAAAACAATTCAGCATAGTGTCTGGCACTATATAAGTACTTATATTTTCCTTTCTCAGAGGGATACAGAGATATATCCAAAATAGGCCTAAAATGTCCAGCGTACCTGAATTTCCATGAAAAAATAATTAGTTGCAGAAGAGTATTATTCTACTGGGCCAAGGCCAGCTTTAAAAGGACAAGGAATTATACTTGCCCTCTCTGACTCACAGGGTTCTTATGAAAAACAGGCAAGAGGATGTAGTTCATGGGGAACACTGGAATTGAAATCAGCAAGATCTTTTAAAAGGAGGAGGGCATGAGAACCTCTTCAATTATTTCCTGACCACTCGGAGCAATTCAGAGGAGAACTGGGAAGTGAAGGACAGAAATCAAAAGGAAGAAAGAACAGAGGATGGTGAAAGAAATGAGTAAAGAAAGCGGAAATAGCAAGGAAAACTCAATAAAAATCGGGGTCTTTTTCTGCCATCAGACCAAACCCCAAGCCAGCCAACTCACAGTCACTGATAACATCCCCCACCATGGGAAAAACAACTCAGTCTCCTGCTGGTGGGTCGTTCATGCCAACTTTATGAATAGGGATGGGCAGATCTTACCCAGCTTTTCTTTGTCTCTCTTTTGTGTTTCTAAGTTGTTCCAGTTGCATACCTGGTGTGTTTTCATTTTATATTCATTTGTTATTTTATTTTTAAAAAAACAAACTCCAAAAATTGAAATTAGAAGAATCAGTAAAACAATATACACATGGATTATAACGATGTAAATGGAAAGAACAACAACAAAAAAACCCTGAACTTTTCATAAGTATACTGCCCACTTCAATGCCAAAGAAGAAATGAGAAAATATAGTTCCTTTGGTTTCAGTGACTCCTGAGAAGACTTGCATGAACTGATGCAAAGTGAAGTAAGCAGAACCAAGAGACCAATGTATACTGTAAGAACAACATTGTGAAAATCAACTTTGAGACACTTATGAACTGATTAATGCAATGACCAACCATGATTTCAGAGGTCTGATGATGAAGCATTCTACCTGTCTCCTGAGAAGGTGGTGAACTCAGTATGGAGAATGAGGTGAAGACCATGACCATGCTGCTACTACTACTGCTACTACTACTGCTACCTCATATTCATCTAGTGTTTCAAGGTTTGCAAAGTGCTTTAAAAACATTACCTTATTTGATCCTCAGAACGACCCAGTGAGGAGGTGCTATTTTCTGCTGTATTTTTTTTGGACAGGGCCAATGTGAGAATTTGTTTTATTTGATTATGTATATTTGTTACAAGGTTTTTGCTTTTCTTTGTTTTTTTCCCCCCAATAGAGATGGAGGAAGGGAGAGAAAAATCATTTTTGTCGATTGAAAACACAAAATTTCTTCTTTGAAGCAGTGAGGACCACTGGGTGTGGCACACCTATGGTCCCATAAAACTCAGTGTGTTGATTTTCCTGAACTTCTTTTTCCCTGTTCTTTCTTATTCTTAGTTATGGGGAATGGTTCCCTAGGAAGAGGAGAGTTGTATGTGGAAGTGAAGGTGATATAGAAGCAAAAGATATAAAGAAGAAAATTTAAGAAAGTGCTGATTGAGAATTATAAATGTTCAAAATAAATTTGGATTTAGAGAGCTCTAAAATAAAAGGAATTTTTCTAATTAGCCACTTAAATCCCCTAAAGTGTAACAACATACTTATTCACATCTTGATTCATCAACAAGCATTTAATTTGTTTGTTAAGCACTTAGTATTTGCCAAGTGCTATACTATATATTGAGGATATAAACAAAAGTACCAAGGGTGCGGGACCTTTGGTCTAGAAGTCCTTGAGTGCAACCTTTTGACTGAGTTCAAGTTTTACAGAACAAATCCTTTTATTAAGAGGATTTGTTCTGTGAAGTTTGGATTTAGTAAAAGAGCCACACTGGAGGACCTAGAGGGCCAAATGTGGCCTTGAGGCCACAGGCTCCCCACTGTTGGAATAGTTCCTGAGCTTAAGGAGATTACATTCTAATGAAGGACCAAATGTGTCTTTAAATAAATCTATACGAGATACATATGGTAGCCTTAGAATGGAAGGTTCTAGCCCCACATCTCTGGCTTAAAATGTTATCACCATCTAACAATTCTATCTCATTTATCCATTCAGCAAACATTTACTGAGAGCCTACTATGTGCAAGGAAGCACCATGGAACTACAAGGAAGAATGAGATGCCTTCCCTGAAGGTGCTTGTATTCCAACAGCGGAGCTAAAGCACACACCAGGACCACTCCAGTACAAGGCAGAAGGGCCAATGGAACACAGTAGAAAAAATGGATGCAATGTTCAGTGAAATGGGAGAAGCCATGATTTCTTCAGTCTGGGGGAACAGGGAAGGCTTAATGAAAGTTAATGTTTGACCAAGACCTTGAAGGATGGATAGACATTGGTCAGAGAGCTGGGAAGAGGATGGGCACACATTCTTGGCAGAGAAAATATTCTAAGCAAAGGGATGAAGGTGGGCAGATGACACGCAGTCTAAGAAGAACAAGTCCTCCAGATTGCCAGTAGATAGATCAGGAAAGAAAAGCAGAAAGAAAAAGCAGCAGTCATTTTTTTTTTATTCTTTTAAGGAAAACCTTTGCCCACCATTTCAGATGTCTTTCTTTGTAATCTTGGGCAAGTCACTTTACCTCTCTGGGCTTCAGCTTTCTCATATGTCAAAAAAAGGGGAAAGGTTGGCTTCAGTGGCCCTAGAGTCCTTTCCAGCCCTAGACATAGGCTCCAATTCTTTAAAATGGTGGGAGGAGAGGGAGCATAGGACTACAGAGTGTCTGAGGTCCCTGCCCACTCTCAATCCTATGTGCCCATAAATACAGGAGTCTGATCCTTTGGAGGAACAAATTGTTTGCTTGAAGAGTTTGTTCCTTGAATTAACTCCTGACATGAGATCAAATCATATTACAGTTTGAAATCTCAACCCATTCCCCAACCACAGAGTATTTTAGGACTTGGAATAAAGCACACACTCACACATTTGTCCCTTTAGGACCGTTTAGACTGCCACTGTAATTGTTCAGTGACCACAGTTGTTGCAACTTTGACACAAGAATGACCACAGCTCTAGGTCAGGTTTCATCCAGAAATGAAGACACATAAAGAAAAAAGAAACACGTGCACGCACACACACACACACACACACACACACACACACACACACACACACACACAGACTATCCAGGGAAGAGAGAGAAAAAATTCCATCTATCTCAGCATTGCATAAGCTTTCCAATGAAAGCCACACTCTAATTATCAATTACCATCATCATCATCATTTCTCACCTTGATGAACATGAAAAATCATTCCATCTCAGCATTTAAATAATAAAAGCTTTTAGAAATTAATTATATTATTTTAAATGGGCAAGAATCAAATCAAACAGCCAGTTACTAATGAGCTCGACGGAATGTTTATCAAAGGTTATACTTTACTATAAATAAATACTTTATAAATGAAAGACTGGGAGACGAGGAACAAAATTTAATTACATCAATTCAAAGATGATCTATTCTCATATTAGCTTCAACGTTGGTTGTGGGCTGGTAATTTCTGTAAAAACATCCATAAAACCAGCTGCCATTGTAGAAAATGGAGTCAAGGTTTAGCCACTAACTGGCTGAAGCCTTTGGAAGAGATACTGTCAAGGCAAGACAAAGTAATGAGAGCACCATGTTCTCTCATATAAGCAGCATTCATCTGAAAGGAAGATCTGCCACAGAATCCAGATCACAGCGTTCCAGAGTAGGAAGGCACCTCAATGGTCATCTAGTACAACCTAGGCCTAAATAAGCATTCCCTTAATGACATACTGAGAAGTAGTGATCCACCTTCTGCCTGAAGACCTCCAATGACAGGAAACTCACTGCCTCCTAAAAAGGCCATTCCACTTTGGGGCAGTTTTAAGTGTTAGAGATTTTTCTTCCTTACTTTGGTCCCCAAATCTTCTTCTCTGCCATTTCTAAATGTTGCTGCTGTTTCTTCCATGTGGGGCCAACCAGAATAAGCCTAAGCCCTTTTCCAAAACCTTCAAATACTTAAAGACTATTCTCATGTTTCCCCTAAAACTCCTCTCCTCTAAGTTGAACATTCCCAATTCCTTAAGCTGACCCTGATATGTATGAACCTCATATTTCCATAGGATCCTTGTGTAGCCCTTCACCATACTGCTCACCCTTCTCTAGGCACTCTCAAGTTTAGCATTGCCTTTCCTAAGATGCAGCATGCAGAATTGAACCCAATAATCCAGCTGTGACTAGACAAAATAGAATATATTGGGACTACTATAGCCACATTCTTGGATGTTTACTTCTCTTAATGCAGTATAAGATCCTATTTGCTTTCTTAGCTATGAGAATCTTGTTATTAATTTATACTGAATTTGTGGTCCACTAAAACCCCAAGATCTTTTTTGGAGAAACTGATGTTTAGCCATGTCTCTCCTATCTTTTATTTGTAGAGTTGATTTTAAACCCAACTTTAAATTTATTTCCATTAAATTTTGTCTTATTTGATTCTAATAAGTGCTCTAGACTGTCAATATCTTTTTGAATTTTATCTCTGTCATCCAATTTATTGGCTATCCCTCCCTGTTTTGTGTCTTCTGTGTATACTGACTAACTCAAAAGTGGTGTCTTCTGAGAATAATGTTAAGGAACCCTACATTAGGCCAGAGAATTTGTAGCTAATATTCTAAATAATCAAATCAGTGTACTAGAGCCCCAGAATAAGAGGAAACCCAGCATATATAAGATATGTCATAGTCTTTTATCAAATGCTACATGACTGGGTTCTTCTGTGAAAGTAGCAGGTACTCCTATCATGCAATATGCCTGAAGTTTTAACAGGCATAGTGGAATTAAAACATCCATATGGATATTGTCTCCTTCAGAGCCTGTGTCACATTCTTTTGGTTATCCCAGATTGTGAAAATTCTTCATCCCTTAGAGAATATTTTTGAGAATGGTTAAAAAAAAAGGGGGGAAGCAATTTTGATGGATAAGATAAAATCACCTTCAGTGAGATTTTGTTGTCCTAATGTAAGGTCACTTTTCATAATGGTGCCATATATAGTTGAGAAGTATAAAATGTCCTTTCCATTCCCTTTCAGTAATTGTCAGGTAACCATCATCTCAAAATTTTCTAAAGTTATATCATGTTGATAATATCTTTCTTGTCTCATCTTTTTTAGATTTACCCTGGTCTGAAAGAGCGATCTCTCTTAGTCAATGCTGGCAAGATTATTTCCAGAGGCCTCCTTAGTAGCTGATCCTTCATCTGGAAGATAGGCATCTACTGAGAACCAGTGTGGCTTCAGAAAGGACTGAAGAGCAATTGATATGGTGCTTGCTGGCCAACAACTTTGGGAGAAATGCCAGAAGCAGAACAGAGGTCTGTACACAATGTTTATAGATCTGACCAAGGCCTCTGATACTGTCAGTTGTGAGGGGTTGTGGAAAATTATGTCAAAATTTGGTAGTTCAGAGAAGTTAATCAGTATTGTATATCAATTTCATGAAGTCAAGCTTGCCTGAGTTCTGGATAATGGATGATACTCTTGTGCTTTTCCAGTCACCAATTCAGTGAAGCAGGGCTATGTGCTTGCTCCTATGCTTTTTAGCATGATGTTTTCAGCAATGTTGTCAGATGCCTTCAATGAGGACGAACAAGACATCGAGGTTAGCTACTGCACTGATGGCAAATTATTTAACTTGAAAAGGCTAGAAGCCAAAACTAAAGCGAAGGGAGAGTTGGTGCATGATTTTTCATTCTCAGATGATTATGCACTCACCACAGCCTCTCAGCTTGAGATGCAAGAAAGTATGGATCAATTCTGCTAGTGCTAATTTTGGCCTAATAATGAACACCCAGAAAAAGAGGTTCTCCATCAACCAGCATCACATCATCCATGCATGGAGCCATCGATTACAGCAAGTGGAAAATTTTTTAATGCTGTGGGTAAGTTCACTTACCTTGGCAGTGTACTTTCCAGGGACATACACGGAAATGATGAGGTTGACACACACAATGCCAGAGCTAGCTCAGAGTTTGGGAGGCTGCAAAGGAAAGTGTGAGAGAGAAGAGGTATTAGATTGTCTACCAAACTGAAAGTCTACAGTGCCATTGCACTGACCTTGTTGTATGCCTGTGAAACCTGAGCAGTCTATCAGCACCATGCCAGGAAATTGAATCACTTCCATTTGAATTGTCTTAGGAAGATTCTGAAGATCACCTGGCAGGATAAGGTGTAGGACATTGAGGTCCTTTGCCTAGCTGAATGCCAAGCATTCAAACTCTACTGCAGAGCATATACCTCCTATAGGCTGGCTGTAGGCTACACAGCAGTATGGGTCAGAAACAGGACATGAATCCATTCTTCCTGGCTTCAAAGATACTTCTTTCCCAGACCACGATCTGCCTCTCCTAGTCTGTCTTAGTCTCTCCTTAGTTAAATCTCTTTGATATGTTCTTATGCCCCTCTCTTCTGTCCTGTGTCCTTCCAATTTGTAATTATGCTGCATCCTGAGCCAACTTTACCCATATCTTAGAGGAAGAATTTTTCTACTCCCCCAAGATTTTTCTCTCTGCAGGATTTATGGTGTTAGTAAAAATGAAGATTTCTGCTAAACACAAAACAAAAGAATTGTCAATGTGCCAGCAAAAGGAAAAAAAGCCTCCTAAAACTTAAATTACTTAATCTTGATTAAAACAAAACCCACTGGGCACTCACATGTAACCTCTGGGAGTTCCAGCTACTGAATCACAGTATGTTGGCACCAGAGAGGAAACTAGGGATCACACGGTCCAGCATTTTCCAAAGTAGGCTAACTTTACGACTTTCAAAATTTTTTTTCTTTTTGAAAAAGTTTTATTGATGTTTTCATTTTTCATTACAAACATTTGCACGTTACTGTCACTCCATGAGAATTCTCTTTATACAAAGTAAAACAGTTTGGTAAAACTAAAATATTGTGACCTTATCTGAAAGTCCATGCATATTTCACATATGAAACCCTTCTCTTTTTTTAAATAACTAGAAATTTATTTTCTTTTCCTATCACCCCCACCCCATAAAAGAGAGAGAGAGAGAGAGAAGGAGGGAGGGAGGGAGAGAGAGAGAGAGAGAGAGAGAGAGAGAGAGAGAGAGGGAGAGAGAGAGAGAGAGAGAAATTCCTTTTAACAAATATGTATAATCCATCATGGGCAGCTAGGTGGCACAGTGGGTAGAGCATCCAGCCTGGAGTCAGGAAGACCTGAGTTCAAATATGACCTCAGACACTTACAAGCTGTTTGACCCTGGGCAATCACTTGACTTTGTTTGCCTCAGTTTTCTCACCTGTAAAATGAACCACTCCAGCATCTCTGCCATGAAAACCCCAAATGGGGTCACAAAGACTCAGAAACTACTGAAATGACTACAACATGGTCAAGCAAAACAAATTTCCTTAGTGATTGTATATAAAAATACTTAGGTATACATTTTGTGTATAACAGTTTTAATCTTGAAATATGCTGAAGGAATCTGTATGTGCTGATCTGGGAAGTCTGGGGGCAGGGATTAAATACCTCAGGACAAAGATGATCAGAGGACATTACTCCTATATTAATACCAAAAAATTACAGCCCATTGGTATTTATACAGAAATAATTTCCTACTTAATATTTTAGAGAGGAAGATTGGAGGCACTATGGTACAATGGAAATACCATGGATTTGGAATCAGAGAACTTGGGTTTGAATCCTGGTTCTGTCACTTACTCCCTGTGTAACCCGAGGCAAATCACAGTCTCTTGTGCCTCAGTTTCCTCATCTGTAAAATGGGAGAGAGTGGACTAGAGGGTCCCCTCCAGTTCAAAATCTTTGAGCCTATGATCTCTATTGCTAGCACTAAAAACTTCTCATCAATTTAAAAATAGGCATCAAGCCAAAGTGCCAGGAAGATCTGTGTTGAGATGCTGCTTCCGACACGTGCTGCCATGTATCCCTCAGCAAGTCCCTCAGCCTCTCAATGTTGCAGGTATCTCTCTATGTCTGTAAGGTTCACAGAAGGCACTGGTCTGCTCTGGGAGGGGGAAGTTCCTAACCAATAGCTCCCTATACCCAGGAAATCACAGGTCTAGTCAGAATTATTTCTTGACAGTTTCTTTTGAACATGTGGCCAAAACATTGCAGGACAACGCCCCGAGACTAGAGAATGTCCGAAGAAGTGGATGGAATGGGGATGTCATAGAAAATTGCCCCATAAGAAACAGAAAATGAGGGCTTCTGAGAAATGTGGGGAGATGTGGGTGATGGAAGCAGAGCCAGGGGAAGAAGATACAATGAATACCCAAAAGTATGAAGGGGTGGGCTCTGACCAGTGAATTAATTGGATAATGACAAAACTCCATCCCAAAGGACCGGTAATGAAGCATACCTCCTTCTTCTCTGTGGATAGGGAGGGAAACAATAGATGTGAAATAATAATATTTCTGTAGCCTTTGAGGTTTGCAAAGTGCTCTATAGATGGGATCATATTTAATCCTCACAACAACCCCGGAAAGGAGATAGTATTATTATTATTATTATTATTATCCCCACTTTACAGATGAGGAAACTGAGGGAAACTATGGTTAAAGTGACTAGTCCAAGGCCACACAGCTAGAATTTCTGAGGGGAAAAGATATTAACTCCTCCTTACATACACAGGGCAGTTAGGTGGTACAATGAATAGAGCTCTGCATCTGGAGGCAGGAAAGACTGAATTCAAATCTCACCTCTGACACTAACTAGCTGTGTGATCCTGGGCAAGTCATTTAACTTCTACCTGCCTTGGTTTCTTCATCTGCACAATAGGCATAATAGCACCTACCTCCCACGGTAATCATTGTAAAATGCTTCAGTGACTAGCAGCCAGCAAGTGCTACATTAATATTAGCTATTATTATTACTCTTAGGAAAAGATGGCAACCAGTGTCAGCTAAGACTAGAGTTGGAAGATCCTGAGCCACTCCATGCCGTGATGCCTGTCTCATTTTATACTATGAATTGAACAAATGAGAAAGCCTTAGAAAAGAGAATGCAGGCAGGAGTAGCTGAAGCTCCGTGTAATTCCTTCCAGACCTCTGTCCATGGATTCCAAAGCCACCACATAACATCCTGGCTATTTCAGTCTTGGACAACCCCCAAGGGATTCCTGACAATCATATCAGATTGAAGATCTGGAGTGTGGAATGGACCACATCGAGAGAAGCAAGCTCATGCTCACTTACGATTCAAACAGGATTTCTTTCTCATCAACTGGACAGAAATGTCATGCATTGGACTGGGGCTGTCCTCTAAGAACCAAAGACATAAGTCACATGAACCAGGCCTGGTCAAATAGGGGACTTCTAAAAAAAATAAGTAAATACAGATGCCATAGGAAGGCATATCTAATCCTACCATGTGAATGCTGGGCAGATGGCAGAAACTTGCTGCATTTTAGGTGAGTGAGTGAGTGAATGAATGAATGAATGACAAGCATGATCTCAGCCTTGAAAAGGACCTCAAGGTCCAAATAATCCAACTTCTACCTGAGTAAGAATCCCCTCTCCAACATATCTGACAACTGGGCATCCATTCTTTCCTTGACACCCTCTACTGATACAGTTCATGTCTCTTCAAGGTGGTATGGACTTTAGCTCTGTTAGGCAGTCATGTGGTGCAGCAGGTTGAACAATGGGTCAAGTTATAAAGACCTCGGTTCAAATCGAGCCTCTGACATTCCCTACTTAGCTACTTAACTGCTGCCTGCCTCAGTTTCCCTATATGTAAAATTGTGATAATAATAACACCTAACTTCCAAGTAGGTGGTATTAGGTATTGTGAGGATAGAATGAGATGATATTTATAAAGTGTCTTGCAAACCTTAGAGAATGGTTAGATATCAGCTTTTAGTATTAGGAAGAATGAATGAATTTTTAGAAATTTGTTAAACACTAAATATGTAGTAATCACTGGGGATAAAAACAGAAAACTGGAGTTAGTCCCTACTCATCTTCATCATCATCATCATCATCATCATCATCATCATCATCATCATATCTAGCTTTCATATGTCATGTTAAGGTTTGAAAAAAGATTGAAATGTTGACTCATTTGATCTCACAGAATTTGCATTCAACATGGGGGGGCATACATAAAAGAAAGTTGAAAGGCAAATGGAAAGTAAGGAGAGAGAGAGATAGATACATACCCACAGACATTCATACATACATATACACAGAAAGAATGCCAATTCCTCCTTGAATGTGCTTAGAGATATCTCAACACCCCTATAATTCAGTCTGCTTCATTTCTTGTCTATGGACTCATGAATGATCTATTAGTTCATCAGAATAAGGGATTCCAGACATGAGAACTCCTTCCAGTAATGCAGCCCTGTTGATCACAACCATCTGAAGACTAAGCAATAAATCCTAGAGAGCTATCCTGGGGCACATAAAGGTTAAATGACTAATCCAGAGTAATGCCAACAATAAGCATCGAAAGATGAGGGTGGGCAGTGGTGTTCCTGGCTCAGAGACCTGCAGTCTATCATTGATAGTGGAGTTTCTTGACCTAGGCACCATGAATTTCTGGTGGGTTTTTTTTTAACATCTTACAAATTATGTTTCAATTTAATTGGTCTCCTTGATCATCCTATGTATTTAGTTAATAATATGCTTCCGAAAAGGGGTGTAAAGGCTTCACCAGGCTGCCAAAGGGATCCATGACCCAAAAAAAGGTGAAGAACCCTCAGGTAGGGGCCTTGTTCCCTTTGTGCTGTTGCTATTCATCCTTGTCTATCCCATGCAATTACCTCCTCTCAGGACTCCAGGACTTTGTTGTCCTTCCTCCAATCATTCCTCACCCTGCTCTTCCTCACATACAATGCTAATCATGACAGAATTCCTGGACAGGGTTCACACTGTTAATAAATAAAGAGCAGGTTCCTTACCCTGGCATTCAAGGCTCTCCATACTCTGACTCTAACCAGTCTTTCCAGTCTCATCCCCTATTTCCACACTACAGTGCAGTCAAGCTCAAACATCCATGATCCTTTCCACCAAGAATGCCCTTTCTCTGCCTTTACCTAGAAGTGCAAGAGTCAGTTTGAGAGATAATTATTAAATTTTCAGTATGAGCATTTACACCTTAGAAATCAGCAATGCTGCAAAATCAGGACTTGATTTATGGTTTTGTTATTTGTCAAGACTCTAGAAAGTGATGGACAAAATGTTAATAATGCAGGCTAAACTGAATAGTGCCTCCTGTGTACATTTTTTCCAAAAAATGTTAAACATTTATTGGTTGTTAAACATTTATCACCATACCTCTGCCTCTATGTGTCAAAATTCTATCCATTATCTCAGACCCAATCCAGATACTACTACATCCTCCTTGAAGCCCTCTTTGCTCTCCCTGAGGTAAAAGGGATCTCTCCCTCCTCTGGGGTTCCCATGGTGCTTTGGCTTCACTTTTCTCAAACCTCCTATGGTACTCGCAACATTTTCTTCTCTGTGTTCTTAGAATCACAGGGTTTAGAGCAGTGGTTCTCAATCTTCCTAATGCCAAGACCCTTTAATACAGTTCCTTATGTTGTGGTGACCCCCCAACCATAAAATTATTTTCATTGCTACTTCATAACTGTAATTTTGCTACTGTTATGAATCATTATGAAAATATCTGATATGCAGGATATATTTTCATTGTTACTAATTGAACATAACCCACAGGTTGAGAACCACTGGTTTAGAGAAAGAAAGGAGATCAGAGATAAATCTATTGCAATCCTCTATTTTAATTTTATTTTTTTAGAAGACTAGAACCTAGGGGCGGCTAGGTGGTACAGTGAATAAAGCACCAGCCCTGGAGTCAGGAGGATCTGCGTTCAAATCCAAACTCAGACACTTAACACTTACTAGCCATGTGACCTTGGGCAAGTCACTTAACCCGAATTGCCCTGCCCCCTCCAAAAAAAAAAAAAGAAAACTAGAACCCAGAGTGACTGAAGAGACTTTCCCAAGGACACACACACACACACACACACACACACACACACACACACACACACACAAAATAAGTAGCCACATGGGTTCAAAAGCCAGGCTGTCTCCAAAACCAGCGTGATTTTGACTATAACCCCTCCCCTCACTATTTCTTACCACGTCTTACCTTTTCTGACTGTTCTGTAATAATATTAAAATGTTCTCACACAAAAAAAGGAGGAAAATGATTAATAGACATTCCTAAAGTACATGAGTAATGGCTCAAAAATCCACAGAAATATTTTGGAATATTTTGCTGAGCAAAAATGAAGGCTGAAACCAGGGACACACCATTAAATCTTTCAAATGTAATCCAAACAGCTTACTTGTAGAGGGAGCCCATCATATAGCTAAGAGCCAGGAATGGAATCAAAAAGCTTTCCATGGGTGGTAGCCATATGATCTCAGCCCACGCAATGTCATCAAAGAAGCATTGAACAAATGGTTAAATTGTATAGATTTGCTTGCAGAAATAGCACTTTATGACAGCAAATTGAGGACCAAGTTTTTGCCACTAGGAGTCCTGACTTAATAAATTATATAGATTGAAACTCAAGTGATTGTGGAACTGAATCTTGTAAACTAAAAGTAAATGAGCAAATAAAAAAAAATAAATTATATAGATTAAGTACAGAAATTATGCAACATATCAATTCAGGGTATAAAAATTTCACACCTAGGAAAACAAAATCTGATGGCTTTTACTGTAGGTCAGAGGACTGCTACATTTTTAAAAACTTTTCCCCAGAATTTATTTACTTATTTTTAGTTTTCAACATTCATTTCCACGAGATTTTGAGTTCCAAATTTTCTCTCCATCTCTTCCCTACCGCCCACCCCAAGATGGCAAGCATACTGATTACTCTTTCCCCCAGTCTTCCCTCTCTTCTATCCTCCCCATTCCCTCCTTTATCCCTTTACCCTTTATTTTCTCATAGGGCAAGATGGATTTCTATACCCCATTGCCTATGCATCTTATTTCGCAGTTGCATTTAAAAACAATTTTTTTAACATTTGTTTTTAAAACTTTGAGTTCCAGATCCCCTTCTTTCCTCCTCACTCTACCCACCCCCATTTAGAAGACAAGCAATTCAATATAGGTTATACAAGTATAGTTATGCAGAACATTTCCATGGTAGTCATATTGTGAAAGACTAACTATATTTCCCTCCATCCTATCCTGCCCCCCATTTATTCTATTTCTTCCTTTGATCTTGTCCCTTTTCTATCCCCTCCCCTAATCTGCCCTCACTTCTGTCCCCCCACCACCACCTCTTATGCCCTTCATCCCTATTTTCCTGTAGGGTAAAATACCCAATTGAGTGTGTATGTTATTCCCTCCTTATGCCAAATCCAATAAGAGTGAGGTTGACTCATTCCCTTTCACCTCCTTGCTCTTCCCCTCCATTGTAACTGCTTTCTCTTGCCTCTTTTATGTGACATAATTTACTCTATTCTTTCTCTCCCTTTCTCCTTCTCCTAGTATATTCCTCTCTCACCCCTTAATTTTATTTTTTAGATATCATCCCTTCATATTCAACTCACCCTGTGTTCTCTGTCCATATATATACACATACATACATATATACACCTATATATATGCACATACATACATATACACATACATATATACAGATACATGCATACATACACACATATACACACACATATACATATTCCCTTCAACTATCCTAATGCCAACAAAAGTCTCATGAGTTATAAATATCATCTTTCCATGTAGGAATGTGAATAGTTCAGCTTTAATAAGTTCCTTATGATTTCTCTTTCCTGTTTACCTTTTCATGCTTCTCTTTATTCTTGTATTTGAAAGTCAAATTTTCTCTTCAGCTCTGGTCTTTTCATCAAGAATGCTTAAAAATCCTCTATTTCATTGAATATCTATATTTTCCCCTGAAGCATTATACTCAGTTTTGCTGGGTAGGTGATTCTTGGTTTTAATCCAAGCTCCTTTGACCTCTGGAATATCATATTCCAAGCCCTTCAATCCTTTAATGTAAAAGGTGCTAGATCTTGTGTTATTCTGACTGTGTTTCCACAAAACTCAAATTATTTCTTCCTGACTGCTTGTAGTATTTTCTTTTTGACTTGGGAACTCTGAAATTTGGCTATAATATTCCTAGGAATTTTCTTTTTGGGATCTCTTTCAAGAAGTGATCAATAGATTCTTTCAATTTCTATTTTACTCTCTGATAATAGAATATCAGGGCAGTTTTCCTTGATAATTTCTTGAAAGATGATGTCTTGGCTCTTTTTTTGATATGGCTTTCAGGTAGTCCAATAATTTTTAAATGATCTCTCCTGGATCTATTTTCCAGGTCAGTGGTTTTTCCAATGAGATATTTCACATTGCCTTCTATTTTTTTCATTCTTTTGGATATGTTTTATAATATCTTGATTTCTCATAAAGCCATTGGCTTCCATTTGTTCCAATCTAATTTTGAAGGAATTATTTTCTTCAGTGAGCTTTTGGACCTCCTTTTCCATTTGGTCAATTCTACTTTTTAAGGCATTCTTCTCCTCATTGTCTTTTTGAGCCTCTTTTGCAATTTGAGTTAGTCTATTTCTTAATGTGTTATTTTCTTCAGTTTTTTTTTTGGGGGGGGGTCTCCTTTAGCAAGCTGTTGACTCATTCTTAATGATTTTCTTGTTTCACTCTCCTTTCTCTTCCCAATTTTTCCTCCACTTCTCTTACTTGATTTTCAAAATCCTTCTTGAGCTCCTCGATGGGCCGTGCGTGACCAGTTTATATTTTTCTTGGAGGCTTTTGACACAGGAGCTTTGACTTTTTTGTCTTCTTCTGGTTGTATGATTTGTTCATCTTTATCACCAAAGAAAGATTCCCTAGTCTGACATTTTTTTCCTCTGTTTGCTCAGTTTTCTAGCCAATTACTTGACTTTTGAGCTCTTTGCTGTGCTAAAACTATGCTTCCAGAGTGGAGAGGCTGTGTCCCAAATTTCTGGGGTTTTGTACAGCTATTGTCAGAGCTACTTCTAGGTACCTGTGAATTTTCAGTTCTTCTAAGGTGATATGATAAAAGAAGAACTGTTTACTCCTCCCACTGTCTGTTCTTTGGTCTGTGAGTGACCATAGACTCTCTTTTATGCCTCAGAATTGTGAGGAAGATTCCCTCTCCACAGCCTCCACAAGCTCTCCCATGCCCATGCTCCTTCTCACCCTAGGACCACCACCCAAGACTTCAACAAGATCCAAGCAGGGCAAAGCAAGAGCAATTGTCCTCTAATCAGCTGTTTGATCGCCCCACCATCTGTGGGCCTGGAGCTCTGGAACCAGTCGCTGCTGCTGCCACTGCCACCTCCACTGCCCTGGGGCTAGGGCCTGGCAGAACCGAGCTCTTCTCTCACCCAGGTCCAACAGGGTTTCCTCCCTGACCTTTTACTTTCTCTTTGGCATTTGTGGGTTGAGAAGTCTGGAAACCCCACAGCTGCCAGTCATTCAATCCCCTGAGGTTTGCTCTGGCCTGATCTGTGCCATCATGGCCCAAGAAGGACTGCGCTCTGCTTCCAGCCCAGTGCAATAGACCCTTTGTCTTCAGCTGGAGATGTGTTTCACTCTGTCATTTTGTGAGTTCTGTAGCTCTAAAATTTGTTAGGGTCATTTTTTACAGGTATTGGAGGATTCTGGGATGACATCAAGCAAGTTCTTCCTTTTACTCCACCATCTTGGCTCTGCCCTCAATTTCTAGTTTTAATAGCATAAATCTCCATACTACAAATAAGACTTCAAAATATTGCTGGGAATTCAGTCAACAAGCTATATTGGAATTAGACCATTATCATAAAACAAACTGTTGCCTACAATGACCAGTGTCAAAAGTTGAACAGAGGTCAAGAAGAATGAGGAAACAGACTAAGCTATTAGAACTGGGGATCATAAAAGATTTTTGCTGACTTTGGAGGATCAGTTTTTGTTAAGTGATAAATCTGGAAGCCATATTGGAGGAGTTTTAGAGGCACTAAGTGTAGATGGCTTTTTTCAAGAAACTTGACTGAGAAATGAAAGAGAAAGATAAGATGATAGTTTATAGGAATGATGGAATCTAAGAAAAAAATTTTTAGAGAAGGAAGACACTTGAGAATGTTTGTAAGCAGCAAAGAAGGAATGAATAGATATGGAGAAATTGAAAAATAGAAGAGAGAATAGTGGGAGTAACTGACCGAGGACCATTTCAATCTGAACTCCACTCACACACACACACACACACAGAGTCTCATTCTTCTTTACATATAGACATATGCATATGTGATATGTAAATATAAAGATAGGTGCAGTGTATAGGTCACCAGATCTAAAATCAGGAGGACCTGAGTTCAAATCATGACCCAGATGCTTACTAGCTATGTGACCCTGGGCAAGTCACTTAACCTGATTTTTAAAAAAATGAAGACAGAGAACACTTTACAATTTACAGAGTCCTTTGAAATAGACTATCTCTTCTGGTCCTCAAAATAACCCTTTGAAGTTATTAGGACAGGTGCTATTATACCATTTTACATGTAAGTAAACTGAGGGCCATTGAGTGACTAGACTTAATGTTATACAGTAAGTGGTACTGGTAGGATTCTAAATGATCTCTATATAGTCAAATCCTCTTCCTTGTTATTTGCCACAATGCCTTACCTGTAACAGGTGAGTCACCAAATTAGATACTTTCTGAGTTGGACAATAATTCCTTCTTGGCCACTTTTCCAG
Organism: Pseudochirops corinnae; assembly: GCA_028646515.1. Lineage (NCBI taxonomy): Eukaryota > Metazoa > Chordata > Mammalia > Diprotodontia > Pseudocheiridae > Pseudochirops > Pseudochirops corinnae. The sequence continues at coordinate 351,636,882 of CM053586.1, forward strand.
CCTTGCCTGACTGAAGATCACTACTACTACACAACTAAAAAGTGGTCATCCAGCCTTTGTCTAAAGATTACTGGGAGTCAGCCCACGGCCACCTTTGGAGAGCTCTTGCTTTTAGGAAGTTTGTCCTGAAAGCCCTAATGTTGCTATTCACCACTTCCTCTTATTACTCAAGTGTCCACCTCTAGAGTCAAACAGAAGAAAGCTAAACCATCTTCCAGGTAGTTCCTCAACGACTTGAAGGCAGTTTTCATGTCCTGTCTTCTTTAGATTAAATACAAATATTTTACAAACATTACTTGTGCTCAATAAACCAGTAATGGGAGTATCTTGACTCTGCTCCTTATATTTTTGGTGAAACTTGAGGCAAGTTTCCTTCCCTCTCTGTATCTCTATTGCATAGAATCATTGATTCAGAGCTGTGAGGGGCTATGAATCCACTTTATAGATGAGGGAACTCAGACTGAGAGAGCTTAAAGTAGTAGTAGTAGTAGTAGTAGTAGTAGTAGTAGTAGTATTAGTAGTAGTAGTAGTAGTGGTAGTGGTAGTAGTAGTAGTAGTAGTAGTAGTAGTAGTAGTAGTAGTAGTGGTAGTAGTGGTAGTAGTAGTAGTAGTAGTAGTAGTAGTAGTAGTGGTGATGGTAGTAGTAGTAGTAGTAGTAGTAGTAGTAGTAGTAGTAGTAGTAGTAGTAATAGCTAGTATTTGTATAGTACCTACCATGGGACAGGCACTGTGCTAAGCACTTTACAATGACCTATTATCCTCTTTGAAATAATACTGGGAGAGTAAGTAGAGGAGGAAAACGTGCCACATCCTTAATGACTTAGAACTTTATCAAACATGCTGTACTTTTCAGTGCCTCACTTTGAATTACTTTGTGCTTTTCTTAAATTATCTCATTTAGTCCCCATAACAGCCTTGAGAGGCAGGCACTATTATTAACTTTATCTTACAGTTAAGGCAACTGAGGCAAACAGAGATTAAGTGATTTGCCCAGAGTGACAGCATGTCGTTATTGTTGTCCAGACATTTTACAGCCCTGTTCAACTCTTTGTAACTTCATGTGGAGTTTTCTTGACAAAGATGTTTGCCATTTCCCTTTCCGGCTCATTTGACAGATGAGGAAACTGAGGCAGAGTGAAGTGACTTGCCCAGGGTCACCCAGTTAGTAAATGTCTGAGGCCAGATTTGAACTCAGAAAGATAAGTCTTCCCAACTTCAGGCCCAGTACTTTATCCACTGCCCCTCCTAGTTGTCCAAAGCAGAAAATAAAATCACGTCTTTATGTCTCCAACTCCAGGGATCTAATCACTGTATTACCTAGTTACTTCTATTTTACATTTTGTAGCAATATATATTTGTACTTGTTTTTTCTCCACTAGAATCTCCAAAAAATTCCTTGAAGGCATCGATTGTTGTTTCCTTCCTTCCTTCCTTTCTCTCTTTCTCTTTTTGTCTTTGTATTCCCAGTCCCTGACAGATAGTAAGGACTTTTAAAATAGCTAGCCTTTACACATTGATTTAAGATTTGCAAGATGCTTTACAAACACTAATTCATTTTAATTGATTAACAGAATGTAAACTCGTCGATAGCAAGCATTGTTTCATTTTTGTCTTTGTATTCCCAGTGCCTGGCACATAGTAGGGGCTTAAAGAATGTTGGTTAGATCAATTCAAAGCTACCGAATAGCATTCTGAAGGAATCTCTCCAGACTGTTGTTTACTTGCATTACAATATTTAAAAGAGAATATTCTCTTGGCTTGTAAAGCTCTACAAGTCAGACAATAGCTGTGTTTGGGTCTCTGGACTTTGCCAGTTTATAGGGGCCAGTGGGTTTGCCTTTATGATTCACATAAAGCCCATTGTTAATAGAGCTAAACTATGCTCCCCCTCAACCTCCAGCAGGGTATTCTGTGCATTTAATAAATGTTTGCTGAACTGAATTGATGATTTCAAAAAAGTAAGGGGTTTTGATCACCATTAGGGGAGGCAAGAGAAATTGTGGGTGAGTGGGCTACCCTGGGTCGCCGAGATTTCTTTTTCATTGGGAGAATGAACACTAATTTGGAAGAATCCTTTTAGTAATCTCTCTATCAACAGTCCAATGCCATGTTCATAAATAGAGCCCTGTGTTTCATAGGCTGTCCCAGCACAGCAACAGGCTCCGTTCCCAGGCTGAATTCCTAACTTTAAATGACTGTAATCGCCAGTTGGTGGCTTCAAGTTTCTACACCCTCCAGGTTGGTCAAGTCCACCCTGTAAATCATAGCTAGTCAGGAGAGTGTCTCACCAGCTGGAGAGGGGGAGGAAGAAAGGAAAGAATACTTTCAGATGTGAAAGTGGCTTTTTCTAAGGAAGATGAATTCACAAGCAAACACGCAGTGGATCCTCAGAATGTTATTTACTTACATGACTTTAAAAACAATTAAGACATTTGGGGCCAACATTAAACCACAGATAAATGTGGATTCTGTCCCAGACCATCTATCATCCAAAGCTTTTTATTCCCTCATCTTCCCCCAGGAAGATGAATGTTTCAGACCTATGGTAACATATTTCCTTTCTGTCTGGTTCCTTAGAATGCATTTCAACGTGCTTATTGAAATTTCTTGTGCTGCAATATTTTAGCAAGATTTCCCAAAGAGATTTCACTTTCAAGTTGTAAATACTGGAGTGAAAGGATGGTCATGGATTTTTTCTTCCTGGGCAAATGCTTCTATAAGCCAGAAGTCACCTATACAAACATTTCCCATCTGGATGTAAACAAGATTAGCAAAAGAATAGGGGCAAGGTTGTAGTTTTCCTCCAAGTAATTAAACATTAAGAACTGAATATGCAAAAAAGGAAGGGAGCCCCCAGGTGCTGGCACTCCTGGGGTGTGGGGGTGGGGGGAGATTCTGCATGCATATGCCACTACCTGCTAAGAATCCATTGTCATCTTTAAGACCCTCATGTTCAAAGATTGCCAAGTTCCTAACAAAAGAAAAGTAGAGCTTATCAGCAGGAATAAAGAGTCTGTGAATCTGAGAATCTCAGAGAGGAAAGGACCTTAACAGTCTTCGCCAATCTTCCGCCCAATGCAAGTAAGTTGTACAGGTCACCCCCACCCCCCACTAAAGAGCATCATCTATATTCAAACCCCTACAAATCAGAATGAAATCAAGACTGTCCCCTAAAGTCATCTAAACCCCAAATAAAGGCAAAATCTCCTGGTAAAAATGTCTTGGGAGAGAATATATGAAATTCAATGAATATTTCTCAAATACCTACTATGTGCCAGACCATATGTGGGTTCTGGGGATACAAAGAAAAAAATCCTTTGCCCTCTGGGTGCTTACATTCTACTGTAGGAAAACACCAAGTACAAAGAAAAGTCAATTACAATCTCTTGTTGTAGCCTTAATTGGGGGTGGGGGTGGGGGTGGGGGGTGAGCATTAATTACTCTTCATCTAGTCCTGTCTAGACATTTAGTGATGGCCAGATGAGTTTGTGAAGTAAGGATCGAGCATCTGACAACATAGGTAATTTAATGGGGTGAAGATAAAGCATGTATATATACTTACATGCCAGGAATCCAATGACAAAAATCCCTTCTCTCAAGGAGCATATATTCTACTATGGGGGAAACTATGCATACTCAAACAAGTCCATACAAAATATATACATGGGAAATGCAAAGTAATTGAGGGGGAAGCTAACAAAGGGGGAACCACGATTTCAAATTCATTTAAATAAACATTGAGGATGTTTAGTGAAAATAAGAATCACTTGAACTTGATTTTTTTAAAGTTCCATCGGATGTGACTAAAGAAAAAATATGAATATGTATATATATATATACATATATACGTATATACATATATATACGTATATATGTGTGTGTGTGTGTGTGTGCGTGTGTGTGTGTGTGTGTATATACACATACATATAAAGTTGCACCTGAGCTTACCAGAGACTTGGTAATCTTACAGTACACTCCACTCTGGATCACTCTTCATGTGTGCTAGGGGACCTGGGTGGGCTGACCCAGCTGGTTTAATGTTCAGCAGTTGAACATTTCCATATTCAGATCGACTCCTAGCCCTATTTATTCTTCTTATTGAAGGCACACACTGTCGTGATACACTACAAATATTATAATGTAGACAATTCTAAATGGGAGTGCTCGTCAGTGTGTGGGGAAGGGATCATGCTAAAAAATTTGGTTACAGTCATGCACAGTAGGAATGTTTTCTAAATGAAAAGAGACAAGTTTGAAAAGAATTCATGAGTTTAGTCCACACATGGACAAACAGCCTACAAAATTTTATTCTGAAAAACAAACAAAGCCTACTTTGCATTCCAGGAGAACAAGAGAGTATACAAAAGGGAGAATTCCTCAACTTTTGCACTGCTAATATTTTTTAAAAGGCCAAAACATTAAAGGAGAAAATGAAATTAGACAATATCCAGGAGCCATAAGTTTCAACCTCACCCAATTTCTGTAACAACCTTTCAAGAGAGACTAGCAAAAAGGGAAAGGAAGGGAAAGGACCACAAAAGGAAGTAGAAGTGCATTTTAAGGAAAATAAGAAACCTGAAGAAATTAAGTTAAAATGCATCTACTTTTTTTTAATCAGGTAGAATCATAGGTTCATAGCTTTAGAGTTGAAAGGAACCTATCAGTCCAAGTCCTTCTTTTAACAGATATGGAAACTGAGACCCAGATAGGTAATGATTTGACCATAATTAGTTGTCTATGTCAGCATTTAAATCCAGGGCCTCTGACTGCAAATCCAGCTCCCTTTCCAGAACCTATTCTGACTGGGGTATAGGAAAGTAAAATATAAGAACAACAAGATAGACATTTCTATAGTATTTTATCATTTATATGGTGATTTAGTGCACATTATATAATTGGATCCCAGATCAACCTTACACCCAAGGATGTGCTGATAAATATTTAACAATCAGGTCTCTGGAGGGGAAAATGTAAGTGACACACTTTTAAGTTCAATCTGCATCATTAATATTTTCTCCATCTCATTCTCAAGTCTGAACAATCAACAGAATAGTAAATCAGACCCTGATTTCCAATGTATAAATGCTCTCACTGAAAATTTAACAATAGGCTCTCACTGAAAAGTTAATATTCAGTTCTTGCTAGCATGAGTGGACTCCAGCACATTCCTGATAAATGGCCACAACCACAAATAGCATTTTCTGTTATATGAACTGTCATTTCATTGGCATAGAGATACTTGATAGGGAAACTCTCTCTACCAAGAAAGGTTGGCACCTTCTCTCCAAGATACAGTCCTGGAAAATCACCTAGGTCAGTTTTTCCCAATTTTCTCATTTTTCAAATCATTGAAAGGTTAAATGACTGGTCCAGAGACTGGATTAGGGAAGGACTCAAGCCTTCTTGGTTCCAAAGGCAGCTTTCTGTTAAAACAATGACAGAATGAAAAATGCACAAAAACTCACAAAAGAAAATTTTAAGAATTCACTGAGAAGAAAAAAAAGAAAAATCAGAACACTAATTCATTGTTGGTGGACTTGTGAACTGATCCAACCATTTTGGAGAGCAATCTGGAATTATGCCCAAAGTTATTAAACTGCCTATACCCTTTGACCCAGTAATAACACTACTAGGACTATTTCCAAAGATAATTAAGGGACAAAGGAAAAGAAACTATATGTTCTAAAATGTTTCTAGCAGCTCTCTTTGTGGTGGCAAAGAACTGGAAATTGCAGGGATGCCTGTCAACTGGGGAGTAGCTGAACAAGTTGTGATATATGATTGTGATGGAATATTATACTGCTATAACAAATGATGAGCTCAATGATCTTAGAAAAACATGGTAAGAATTACATGAAATAATGAAGCAAAATGAACAGAACCAAGAGAATGTTGTATATAGTAATGGCAATATTGTTTTAAAATGACTTTGAACAAATTTTGAATATTAAAAACACCGAAATTAACTGTAAAGAACATATGAAGAAAGATACCGTCTGCATCTAGAGAAAGAACTGATAAATAAAGTATATATAGAATAATTTTACATACATACACATGTATACATACATTTATGTGCACACACACACATACCTGGTGACGATCTCTAGGGCCTGAGGGAAAGGGAAGAGGGAAAAACAAGGGGAAAGGAAATTTTCATGATAACTTGTATATCTATGTAATATATACATATATATGTGTGTATATATAACTTGTATATTTAAAAAGAATAGCAAGGTATACATAGTAGATTTGTAGCTTCATGTGTAAGCATCTTATTATTATGCTTTTACGGAAATGTTTGTTTTATTCCATAAATTAAAAATTAAATTAAATTTAAAAAAATAATTCACTGTTCATGTAATTAACTATTGTGTTTCCTGTGGTAGTCACTGTTGTGGTATATACCAAAGTCCACAATTAAAGAAATGTAGGGAGAGACCTCTAATCAAACCTAGTTAACCACCATGTTTCAAACCTTGGATTCTTCCAACAAGGCTCAGAGTGAAGAAACCCACTCCGTCCTGGAAAGGAAAATAGGAGCTTTTGATTGGACCAGAAAAGGGTATCATCTCATGGTTATGATCAAAGCATTCAGAAGGCATTACTAGAGTCAGTATTATGGACTATGGGATTTCTTCTCGGCATCTACCTCTTTCTTGTTTAAATTTTCTTCAAACTTTTTGGCCAAGTTTTGAATTCATAGTTCTGAGCCAGATATAGCAGAAAAAATCTAGATTTGGGAGTCAAAGAACCTGGGTTCAAGTGCAACCTGTGTTGTTTACTACTTGTGTGACCCTGGGGAAGCCTTGATTGATCTGGGCCTCAGTTTCCACACCTGTAAAATCAGGGCAGGGGTTGAGGGTGTGGAAGGATGGGTAAACTGGTTGTCCTCTGAGGTCTCTCCCCCAGTTCTGAACTTATGATCCTGTGCAATCAGGTAGGTATTGAGAGGGAAAAAAAAAAATGTTATATAATCTATTAGAAATTCTTTTGGGGTATTAGAAAGACCACGCTTCAGATCTTTCAGAACCAAAAGTTCTGGAGTCAAGGTCTGACACCACTTATTCAGCCTGTGACCTTAGAAGTGACTCTGAGCCTGAGCTCCACTCCTCAGTCAAATGAAAACCTCTAAACTATCTTCCTATACAGGTTAGCTGTGAGGATGAAAGAAAATGATTTAGACAAAACCTTTAGTAACCAGAAGGTCTTATTCATTTGTTAAGAAATCATAACAGCACCCAGGAAAAGTTGGGTTCAAATTCTGTCTCTGCTGCTTACTACTTATGTGACCTTGCCCTGGCTTTGTGAAGCTTCCAACCAAACTGGAGGGTGACACAAACAACTGTGATATTAAGTCATCCTGGCAGTTAGGTGACACAATGTACAGTGTTGAATCTAGAGTCAGAAGGATGGGGAGAGGGGTAGAGAACAAGCATTTATCAGGTGCTTATTAGCTATGTGACCTTGAACCAGTCACTTAACCTCTGTTTGCTTCAGTTTCCTCATCTGTAAATGGGGATGATAATAACCCTGCCTCACAGAATTGTGGAGAGGATCGAGTGAGATAATACTTGTAAAGTGTTTTGCAAATCCTAAATATCTGTGTCAATACTACCTTACTCAGTATATTAAAGACCTGAAGAAAAAAAGTGCTATGTAATATAAGGAGAGGGAAATGCTCCTTACCAACAAGGGCAATCAGAAAAGGCTTTGGGGAATTTCCCTCTAACCTCATCAGTGTGGACAAGCCCTTAGTAAATTTGAAGGACTTCAGATCATGGGATGAAAGGTAGAAAATGTCACCCAAGAGACAGTTTATGATGGGCTGAAAAAATCAAGTCAGTCTTCTTGGGTGACATTTAAAACAGCAAGACATTTTGTTAGGGAGTTGGTCAAGCAGTGGCCAAGACCAGTGGGGAAGGACTTCAGAGAGGGAGCCCTCTCTTTACCTCCTAACCCCACCCTACCCCCATTCCTTATTGGCTAGATGATGGTCTTGTCAATGCAAAAAGGTCAGATTTAGAATCCCCGTTGGACTCAGTAGTAGGGTCCCCACAATGTTGATGGCTCATGGTGTGTCATCACCATCAGGGGCTGAGAGACAGAGGACAAACTAGGCAATCTGAGGAAAGGAAATTTTGAGGAGTGTGATCCTCAAGAAAGAAAGAAGCATCAGCTATAGATTCTACAAAAAAACACTGACTCTCAGAGCCAAGCAGAGAAATACACCTAATGGGAACCTTTTCTTAGAACTCAATGAAAGGGGAAAGAATTCTGGTAACCAGGAGTTGTGAGTTTCCCTTTCCATACGTGTTCTCTCCACATGGACTTCACAACTTTCATACTTTAAATTTGAGCTTACTCTTGTGTATGCAAAGGGAGCATGAGCCCCCAGTTTGAAGAGTCTGTTTTACTTTGTAATTACTCCTCCTGCTATTCCTTCTCAATAAATACCTTTTCTAAAAACAAATGGTCTCTGTCAGTTCCAAATGAGAATCACACCAAGAGGGACTTGTGAACAATATTGTTAGTCCAGTATCTTCAGGTTATCCACAGAATCCTGAGGAGGAAGTAGTCATTTTCTGGGGACCCAACTTGTCAGTGAAAGTGAGAACTGGGGAGAAATCCAGTTGCTTGGGGTTACTTTGAACACTGACATCTGTTTACCACATTTTTGGGATCCAAACTACGAAGATGAGCATAGATTAGGGCCCCAAAATGTTTGCTACATTTGAACCAGAGATCCATCTGGTATCCATCTGAGATTCTATGATGCTAGGGAGAGAGGAAATGATTTCATTATTATACTAAAGAGAATCATAACACTGTCTCCAACTTGGACTAACAGTTCTCCATTCCCTCAATGTAAGTTGGTCAGGTGGAAGAGCCACTTGTAACCACATGTTGTGGCATCAGAGAACAAGGGCTGCAAGGGCCCTTACGGGATGTTTCATTTAACTACCTAATTTTAGAGAGAAGGGAAATTAGACCTAGGGTGTTAATCTACTTGTCCAAGGTCACACAAGGAGTAAATGTCAGAGGTGGGATTTGAACCCAGGTTCTCTGAATCCTGAACCTACATTATTTCCACTTCATCATGTTGCCTCCCCAAACTGGAGGCTTTTCAATTGCTCCCCCATGAATAAATCAGTGGCCTACAGGCAAGCTCCCTGGCAGATGAGGTGTACTCCCATTCTGAAATGACATTAATTCTATGACTAGATAATGCATTCAAGTCTATAATTATCGCTGCTATCCCCTCACTGGTCACTTAAGAAAGGTTGATTGGCTTCAACTGAGCATATTCAATGTGTCGAAATCACTGCTGAATTTGGAGTACATTCAGGCAGGCAAAAAGGCTGCTGAATGTCATGGTAGTCAAACATAATAATAGCCTTTGGGCTTGTTGTGTGCTCAACAAATAAATATCAGCTATGAGGTCTCAGTGAAAAGCTCTGAGATGGAAGAGACAGAAAGCTCGGTTTGGGGAGCAGGAGTTCATCCTTCCCCTGCTGTATATTGGCTGTGGGACCATGAGCAAGCCACTTAAACTCTAGCTCTTAGGAATTAGGTGTGACTTTGGGCAACTAATTTCCTGTCTCTGGGTCTTAGTTTCCTCTTCTGTAAAATGGAGGAATTGGACTAGACGATCTATAAATGATAATCAATCTCATGCTCATTTTGTTCCATGAAAGAGTCATTTGAATTATGGACAATGTTCACATGAAATCATCACAGTCCAAGAACACAAACCTCCTTTCCCTTAACAATAGGGAAGAGTAAGGGAACAAGTACTGATTAAACACCTACGCCATGCTCAACACTGTGCTAAGTATTTTATAAATATTAACTCATTTGATCCTCACAATACCCTGAGAGGTAGATGGTGTTATTGTGCCTGTTTCATAGATGAGGAAACTGAGTCAGAGAAAGGTCAAGTGACTCTCCCAGCTAGTTAGTGTCTGGGGCCATATTTGAACTCAGGTCTTCCCAACTCCAGACTCAGCACTTTATCTATCAGATGCACCAGCTGCCCCAACTAACAATAGATAATTATTTTTCAGAGGATGTCTCAGAATCTCAGAATTTTGAGGATTGGAAGACAACTCAAGGTCTACCTAGTCCAACCCATAAGGAATCCCCACTAGAATACACCTGCTGGACAAGAGGTCATCCACCCTCTGCTTAAAGACCACCAAGAAGGGGAAATCTGTCACCTCTTGGAGCATCTCATGGCACTTCTGGACCATGCTCCTTAGTAGAACACTTTTCGTGACATCCAGCCTAAACTGGTTTCTCTGTAGCTTCCATCACTGTGTCTGTCTCTGTCCTCTGGGGCCAAGCAGAATGATGCTAATCCCTCTCCTATAAGACAGTTCTTAGGACACTTGAAGACAACTATCGCTGAGTTTGTGGGGGTTGGGGTGACTTTGGATATTTGTTGTGTAGTACCCACAATGTAGTGTAATAAAAGTCATAAATAAACATGAATAAAATATCCATTTGGTATTTGAAAGATCTATTTTATAACTTAATGCTTCCTATCTAAGACAGCATGACTCTTTCCAACACACAACAAATCAGTGATGGACGGCTGGCTTGAGGTTTACCTGAGAAGGTCCGAGTTGCTAACTGATCACACCATCTGCCATGCCCAAACTCTTACTGGCATTTTCTGAGGGACAGGGAGCAGGACAGCTGCAACTTCTCATCCGGTCTCTTACCTGGAATCCTGACTGCACTGGAGCTCAATTCTAGTGAAAGGTCTGCTTTTAACGAGCTGTGTGACCTTGGGCAAATCACTTCCCCTCTACGAGACTCAGCTTCCCACTCTGAAAAGTGAGGAAGTTGGATTCAGTCATCTCAAAGGTCCCTTCCAGTTTTCAATAATCTACAATGGGATCTCATCAGATGTGAACATTATCTCCCTCCAGTGGTGAGCTCATTTGTCTCTGGGTCTAAGCTATTTGTTTCCAGTTGCTCTGAGGGCTCAGACAGAAGCAGTATCCTAAGGCCTTCCCCCATGCAGACCAGTTTAAATTCTCCTTAAAAGGTAAAGAAATAGTCTTCACAATTTACTTAGCTCAGGGGCTAAGGCTCAAGTAGTTAGCTTTGCTTCCTGGTGGCTTGGGTATATACCACACACATGTATATACGTGTGTATATCTATCTATATCCATTTGTATCTATATATGCCTATGTATAGATAGATGGATAGATAGAGATAGAAATATATAGATATGGATATGGATATAGATATAGATATAGACATAGACACGGACACGGATGCACAGACACAGACACAGATATAGATATAGATGACATAGACATAGACACAGATATAGAGATAGAGATAGAGATGTAGATATATACATAGACATAGATATAGACATAGACACAGACATAGACACGGACACACAGACACAGACACAGATATAGATATAGATGACATAGACGTAGACACAGATATAGAGATAGAGATAGAGATGTAGATATATACATAGACATAGATATAGACATAGACACAGACATAGACACGGACACACAGACACAGACACAGATATAGATATAGATGACATAGACGTAGACACAGATATAGAGATAGAGATAGAGATGTAGAGGTAGATATAGACATAGACATAGATATAGACATAGACATAGACATAGACATAGACATAGATAGACATATCACAGACAGTCAGAAGCTCTTTCCCAGGCTTCTGAACAGCAAGCCATCATGGGCAACCCAGAGGCATGAAAGCGTAACATTTAACAAAAAGATGTGTACTTATCAATAGCATGGAAAGGACATTCAGCAAGGTAAAATAATGAACAGTGCTTCAAGCAAAGCCCTCTCCCCTCATCTCTACAGGGAGCAGAGCTCTGGTAGAGGACTCCCATGTCAGCAGGGAGCACAGAACATCAAACCTGAAGGAATATCCAGCTCCTTTTTGCTGTGATAGAAATATCTATGTCATGTAGACTAAGCTAGTTTTCCCCCAGAGGATAACCAACCATCCTTGAGGTTTCTTTGGTCCAGGGAACTAAGGCTTAAACTGGAAATCTAGCTTTCTGGTCTCCTAAATATAAAAGTTTAGCAAAGAGGACCTGGGCAATCCTCCAGGTTTGATATAATATACTTCCTCCAGGGCATTTCTTCCTATGGAAACAAAAGGAGATGGGTCCACTTGAAATAATGCTTTATCCTTACTGAATATGCCTTCCATGCTCTTGGTAAGCACATACCTCTTTGCTAAACAGTAGCCTTCGGTGCCTCTGTGTTGCCCATGTTGGCTTATGGTCAGAAACCTGAAGAAGGAGATCCTGACTCCTTGTATCCTAATTTTTTTTAAAACTTGGGCCACCAGGGCT
>CM053586.1:351649356-351664032 GCA_028646515.1 Pseudochirops corinnae
GTTGAGCTAATATAATAAAAATGACAATTTTACCTAAATTAAATTACATATTTAATGCCATACCAATCAATCTACCAAAATATTACTTTATAGAGTTAGAAAAAATAGTAATAAAATTCACTTAGAAGAACAAAAGGACCAGAATATCAAGGGAATTAATGAAAAGAAATGCTAGGGAAGGTGGACTAGCCATACCAGATTTTAATCTGTATTATAAAGCAGCAGTTATCAAAACTACTTGGTACTGGCTGAGGAATAGAGTAGTGGATCAATGGAATAGATTGGGTACATAAGACTCAGCAGCCAATGACTATAGTAATCTACTTTTTAATAAACCCAAAGACTCCAGTTTTGGGGATAAGACTTCACTATTTGACAAAAATTGCTGGGAAAACTGGAATATAGTATGGCAGAAACTGGGCATAGACCATTCATTATCTAACACCATATACCAAAATCAAGTCTAAATGAGTGCATGATCCAGGTATAAAGGCTGATACTGTAAGCAATCTGGGAAAGCAAGGAATAGTGTACCCATCAGATTTATGGAGAAGGGAGGACTTCATGACCAAACAAGAGTTAGAGAGCATTATAAAACGCAAAATGGATAATTTTGATTACTTTAAATTGAAAAGTTTCTGTACAAACAAAGCCAATGTAACCAAGATTAAAAGGGAAGTGGGAAACTGGGAAAGAATTTTTACAACCATTGTCTCTGACAAAGGCCTCATTTCTAAAATATACAGAGAATTGAGTCAAATCTATAAGAATACAAGCCATTCCCCAATTGATAAATGGTCAAAGGATATGAACAGGCAGTTTCCAGAGGAAGAAATTAAAGCTATCTATAAGCACATGAAAAAAATGCTCTAAATCACTAATGATTAGAGAATGCAAATCAAAACAGTTCTGAGATACCACATCTCACTGGTCAAATTGGCTAAGATGACAAAACAAGAAAATGACAAATGCTGGAGAGGATGTGGAAAAATTGGAACACTAATGCATTGTTGGTGGAGTTGTGAACTGATTCAACCATTCCGGAAAGCTATCTGGAACTATGCCCAAAGGGATATAAATAACTGCATACCCTTTGACTCAGCAATACCACTTCTAGGGTTGTATCCCAATGAGATCACAGAAGTGGGAGGAAGACCTGTATGTATCAAAATATTCATAGTAACTCTTTTTTGTGGTGGCAAAGAATTGGAAATTAAGGGGTTGCCCATCAGTTGGGGAATGGCTAAATAAATTGTGGTATATGAATGTAATGGAATACTATTGTGCTGTAAGAAATAAGGAGCAGACAGACTTCATATTTACCTGGAGAGACTTATACAAAATGATACTGAGTGAGAAGAGCAGAACCAAGAGAAATCTGTACACAATTACAGGCACAATGTATGTATAACGACCAACTTTGATAGACTGGACTCTTCTTAGCAATGCAAGGTTATAAGACAACTCCAAAAGACTTATGATGGAAAGAGATGTCTACATTCAGAGAAAGAACTAGAAAGAACTAGAGAGAATAGAGTTTGAAAGCAGATTGAAGCAAACTGCCTGCTCTTGTTCTTTTTCTTGTTTGGTTTTGTTTCCTCTTCCCCATTGTTCATTCCAGCAGTTACAAGCCTTCTTTACAACCTGACTAATGTCTAATGCGAAAGTATTTGCAGATCCTATACCTGATTGTATGCCACCATGGCGGGGGAGAAGGGGGGGAGGAAGGAGAAGGAGGAGGAGAAAATTTGAAACTCAAGGGAATGTGCAACTGAATCTTGTAAACTAAAAGTAAACAAACAAATTATTAAGACAAAAAAAAAAAATAAACTTGGGGCACCAGAAAGCAATACCAGCTACCTGAGTCCCCTCAGCCAATTAAAGAGGACAACACTGTAAGAGAAAATCTGCCTGGAAAGATAGATGGGGCCACCACTCCTCTGGTCTCTTTCTTTAGATAGTTTTCTGCCACCAGTATTCTCTTTAAACATCCCATAGGAATGTTTAGACTTTTAGACTGAATTAAGGCAAAGATTTTTTTTTTTAATGTAATCAGTTTGCATTTATTTGCTTCCTGACTCCTTCTATACCCCTTTCCTATCTCTTAGTGTTGCCTCCCCCAAGTATCCACAATATTTATAATGCACCTTAGATGCCCAAAGTCTTTCTCATTAAGCATCTCAAAAGTCCCAATCCTTCCTCTAACCCTCCCCCACTCCAAAAATTACTTTTCTGTCTCGGCCAATTTCCCAATACCCAATCCAAATCCTAGGTGACCAGCTAGATAGAGTACCAAATTCTTACTCTCTGTTCATGGGCTTGGGGAATGGATCATCTTTTCCACTTGGGTGTGTTCTGCAAGACTAGTGGTGTTTGCTTCCTCACAATGGGAAAAAGAAGAGAGGCTTAGAGGGAGTTCTAGAAGCTAACAGACAACGGGAAGAAGGCAGAACTTAACTGGACTCTTATTTTCCCTGACTAGAAGTATGAGCTTTGGCCTGGAAGGATAAGAACAATGGATAATAGGAAGATGAAATCCAAGATAAAGAAAGAGATAGAAAGAAGACACATGGCAGCCCTTGCCAGGTTCAAGTTTTTAGGTCCTATGAACTACATCCCAGGGTCAGGAAAGACCGGAGAAGACCGGAGAGATGTGGTTGCTGAAACACCATGAGGGAGGTTTGAAAGTGGTCACTTCCAAATCGGAGGGACAGTGATTGCAAGCAGGTGTTTAGGGGAAAGTGATGAGCTTAATCTTTTTCACACTTTGGTGTGAAGTACTGATTGCTTGGGAGGAGGGAGAAGCCCTCTCAAAATATTTACATCTTAAAAGAAGAGGTTGTTCAGTCTCCTCCAACTCTTCATGACTCCATTTAGGGTTTTCTTGGCAAAGATACTGGAGGGGTTTGCCCCTTCCTGCTCCAGATCATTTTGCAGATGAGGAAGCTGAGGCAGACAGGGTCAAGTGACTTGCCCAGGGACACACAGCTAGTAAATGTTGGAGGCAAATTTAAATTCAAGATGAGTCTTTCTGATTCCAGGCCCAGCACTCTATCCCCTGCAGCACCACCTAGCTGCCCCTAAGAGAGTAGGCAGATTTGTTCAAATGAATTTCTCTTGGTGGAATTTAAGTCTAGGAGAAATATGTGAGGGCAAGGATGCTTTCCTGGCTTCTTTAATCTTTACTAGTCTTAAAGCTTATCACTTGTCTGCTTGATCTACCTATGAAAGAAGCTCTAAGACCTGGAAAAGGGAAGGAGACAGTACTTATACACGGCGTCATATGTGTCCTAAGTCAAGTTCAGAATGTTGAAATTTGGGCTTCCTGTGTTACTGCACCTGCAACCTGAGGATCTAGACCAGCGGTTCTCAACCTGTGGGTTATGCTCAATTTGTAACAATGAAAATACATCCTACATATCAGATAGATTCATAACAGTAACAAAATTACAGTTATGAAGTAGCAATGAAAATAATGTTATGGTTGGGGGTCACCACAACATGAGGAACTGTATTAAAGGGTCGCAGCATTTAGGAAGGTTGAGAACCACTGATCTAGACTTACCAGAAAATGAATACTCAAATGCCAAGGAAAATGATATTTGGTGGCACATATATATATTTATTAAAAGTACCATTAACTCGGGGTATAGTGGGTATAGAGTTAACCTTGAAGTCAAGAAGACTTGGTTTCAAGTTTTGTCTATGACACAGTCCAGCTATGCCAAGTCACTGACTTTGTGCCCCCAGGCAGCTGTCTAAGACTGTACTTACAGAGCCAGTTTTCATTGGTCGAAGCAATGTCAACACAGATCTTTTGGCTCTTTCTCACACCTGACTCTCTTGCAGCTCTTTGCCTTTCACTTGGGTGTACTCATGCCTGGAATGCTCTCCCTCCTCACCTCTGCTCTTAGCTTCCCTGGCTTTCTCTAGACTGTTCAAATTTCACCTTCTACTGAAGGTCTTTTCTGCCACCCCTTCCCACCTTTCCCACCTCCTTAATAATAGCCAGCATTAAATATTCCTTTAAGTTTTTCAGGATTTGAATTCAGGTCTTCCTGACTCCAGGTCCAGTACTACCTACTTGTTTGCTTATGCTGTTTCTGATTAAATTGTTAGCCCCTTGAGGGCTGGTACCATGTTTTTCTTTTCTTTTGTTTTCTTTTCTTTTCTTTTGTTTTCTTTTGTTTTGTTTTGTTTTGTTTTGTTTTCTTTTCTTTTCTTTCTTTTTTGTATCCCCAGTATTTAGCACAGTGCCTGGACCATAGTTACCATTCGTTGGAGACAGTGCTGGGCCTGGGGTCAGGAAGATGTAAGTTCAGATCTGACACTTACTAGCTCAGACACTTAACTAGCTTTGTGATTTGGGGCAGGTCATTTAACCTTTCTGCCTTAGTTTCCTCATCTGTAGAATGAGGGTAATAATTGCATCTATCTCACATGGCTGTTGGGAGGATAAAATGAGATAATAATTATAAAGTGCCTAGCACATAGTAGGCAATATGTAAATATTTGCTATTATTATTCTTACCTCTAAGGTATTTTACAACTCTGAGATTCTGTGATTGAATGAATGTTGATATAGAATATCTGGGGATACAGAATGCCTGCAAGCTAAAAAGGGAGAGGGTCAGAAAATTTGGAACAAGGCAGAAGAAATTAAGCCTAAATTACCAAGAAAGTGCTATTCTTAGCAAGCATTTTGATCCGTGTATAATTACATATTTTATAGAGAGTATATGGTTGACATAGACATTTTCTCCTAAAAAGTTTGGTCTTATGCTGAGGAACACAATCAGGGAAATGCTCATTTATGATGTCCCCCTTGTGCTGTAGATCTTTACACTTAAAGGCACATTTTAAAGTGCACAGGTGTATGTGGAGTCATGACTAAGAGTAACGAAGTCTCTTCCTGTGTGTTACTTTTGGACCGTCTCTTTGAATCACAGAATGTTAAAAGCAAATGGAATCTTAAATATCATTTAATTCAACTGCCTTGGCTTTCTAGTTGATAAGTATAATTGACATTCATATAGACCTTCCAAATGTACAAAATGTCTTATGTACATTGTCTCATTTGAGCCTTATGACAACCTTGTGAGGTTGGGAGCACAAGTGTTAACATTGCCATTTACAGAAGAGAAGACAGCCTCGGAGAGGTTAAGGGACTTTTCCTGTGATCGAATAGCTAGTAAGTGTCAGAGGCAGGATTTGAACTGGGTCTGACTCTAGGACCGGTGTTCAATCCACTTATTTCCGGTCAACTCTTTAATGCGTTATCTTCTTCCATTAGAATGTCAGCTCCTTGAGGGCCGGGACTGTTTTACTATTATCTTCGTCTCGCCACAGTTCAGCTGTTCCTGAACAAGAGATGGTTAGTAAGTACTTGTCTATTGATTGATAGATATTGCTCACATTACTCTGAGGTAAGCCAGGGTCTTGGTTGCTATTTGTCATTGAGACGGGGTGAGGATGAACTTCAAGGGCCCAGGCAACAGAACTCCAAGAGAGCTAAACTCCCCATGCACTAGAGGCATAGAACAGCCAGGGAG
The DNA here is from genome assembly GCA_028646515.1 of Pseudochirops corinnae. Lineage (NCBI taxonomy): Eukaryota > Metazoa > Chordata > Mammalia > Diprotodontia > Pseudocheiridae > Pseudochirops > Pseudochirops corinnae. Next base: position 351,654,909 of record CM053586.1, read on the forward strand.
GTGTGGAATCTTGAATCTGGGTGGAGTCAGCAGACCTGGCTTTGTTTAAACTCAGACTGCTCAATCCCAATCTATGGGGTATCAGTTTCCTCCTCTGCAAAACAGTGGTGATACTTTTTTGTGGCAAACAAAGTCCATAGAGACCCTTAAAGAATTTTATGAAGTGGTTCTTCTTATTCTCCTTCCCAGTTCAGATTCCGTCTCTCTCCAACCACCTAGTCTCCTGTACTCTTCGGATGCCACCTGTCTCCACGATCAAAGGTCAATGCTGAGAGTCCTGGGAACAGTAGGAGGACTCTTTCCTCAGCTTTATTCCTCTCTGAAGAGGTCAAAGATTCCGAGGAGGGGATTTTCCAAACTGGCCAGGGAGGGGGCGGGTCTGCAGAGAAGGCCACTCAAAACTGGGATGTGGGGAATTCGGGTCGGATCGGACTCGTCGGAAGAGTGAATCGAGTTAAATATAACCCTCGGAATGGAATGATGCTAAAAATAAGTCAACAGCTGCCTGGTCCACAGCCCTCCGCCTGACAGGATTTAAAAAAAAAAAAAAAGCCTAGGGGTAGGGTAGGGAGAATGAAGGGTGGGGAGCGAAAAAGCTAGGGAAGGATTCAGCCATCTCCTAGGCTGAGACGAACGGGTCCTAGCTCTTCCAGGGCGTGAGGGGTGAGAGGTGGCGGTGGCCCAAGGCTCTTCCATCCTGGCCTCAGGCTGCTTAGGGCCTTAGACTGCCCAGCCTAAAGAATTGGCCCTTCAGGTCAAGGAACCTGGGACGGAGCTGAGCTACCGGAGTCGAGGAGGCTCCGCGACACGCCCTTGTCCCCCCTCCGGGAATCACTTTGCTGGCTTTGGAGACGTAAAGCTGAAAGGCCAGATGGAGGTTGTACCAAAATTACAGCCTTCCAGCCCCTGAAAGAGCTTCAGAGGTCGCCTCCTCCAGCCCTCGAGCCTCACCTGAGCCCAAGTTCCACTCACCCCCTCCCCACTTCTCCCTCGACGCCGGAGTGGTGGGCAAGCATTCATTATTAAACGCCTACTGCGTGCCAAGCACCCTGTTAGGGGCCGGGAAAAGGCAGGCAAAAGTAGTCCCTGCAGTCAAGGAGCTCCCAGGCGAAGTTTGTCCATGAGCCTCCTTCCCTACCATCCTCATCCTCAGTCACACTAACACACATATGTACAAGTGTGGGGGGCGTCCTTCCTTTCTTCTTTCTTTCTCTCCTCCTCTTCCTTTCTCTCTCTCTCGGAGACAGAGAGAGAGAGAGAGAGAGAGAGAGAGAGAGAGAGAGAGAGAGAGAGAGACAGAGACAGAGAGACAGAGAGAGAGACAGAGAGACAGAGAGACAGAGACAGAGACAGAGACAGAGAGACAGACAGAGACAGAGACAGAGACAGAGACAGAGAGACAGAGAGAGAGAGAGACAGAGAGACAGAGAGAGAGAGAATGACTCCCCGTGAGAGTTAAGGCTGTGGCCTTTCTGCTCACCACCTGCAAGCTAACCCATTTCTTTGTAAATGCCACGGACAATTCCTCATTCCCTTCTTCCCCCCTCCCCATCAAAGCAGACGTGCGCTTTCCAGCTGACCATCCCTCTACACACACATGCACGCACGCACGCACGCACTTGCTGTTCCATCCCCAGTCATGGGGTTGTGTATGTGCTGTTTTGTTGGTGGGGGTAGGATCCACTCGCGCAAACTGCAGGACACCTATTGCAAACCGCAAGACAGCGAGTAAATAACTGAAAGGTTTCCAAAGCTGGCCCTTTATTTACTACCAACAAATAGATGGCCTTTGATCTAGAAATAGTGGCGGTGGAAGGTGGGCTTGTCCGCATTGTTGCGTGAAGAAGTGTCGGGGGCTCTGGGCTGGGGTAGCCCCAGGAGGAGAGAGCAGGGGAAAAGGTGCAGCGGCCCCTCCAGGCCTTAGCCACACGCCGTGCTCCAGGTGTTGCTGCTGAGGAGGCAGAAGGGCTAGGGCAGGCGGATGGGGATGGGACGGGGACGGAGTGGGGGAACTGCACCCAGTCCCCCAGGCGGAAGCTCCCCCGCCCCCAGAGCTCTCAGGTACCCCCAACAGCTGGGTACCTAAACAGCTGCTGCTCGGACCCCGGCACAGCTGAGACAGCTGTGACTCTTGCCATCGAAGCTGCCACGCCTGAAAGAAGGACACGGGGGAGACGATCTCTGTGTGAAGCAGGGAGAAAGGATGCCTGCTGGAGAAACCCAAGCACTCTCTGAGGATGTGTTAGCAAGGCACACCCAATTCCCCGGGCACCCTATACCACCCAATCACCCTAACCTGCCATCGAAAATTTCGATTTGTAACAGTGATCCTTTGCTCCTACCCACCCCCTTCCGCATTGCCCTCCTTCCTTCCTTCCTTCCTTCCTTCCTTCCTTCCTTCCTTCCTTCCTTCCTTCCTTCCTTCCTTCTTTCTCCTTGGAGCAACTTCCCTAATATCTCTCCGGCTTAGGAGGCCTGGGGAGGCCGGCCGCGTGCAGCCTGCAGCCAGCCCAGACCTCTGAACGTCTCGTCTGTTCATTCTTTTGTTGCTGAGCCGACCGGCTCTGCCTTCCCCGGTGAATGGGGGTTTTGTAAAATGGGACAGATAAAAATGAGCAACATCATATTGTTTGACAGAATGATCCAAGATGATGAAGTGGCGGCTCCGGAGGGGGGTGAAGATGGTGAATTCCTAAAAAACAAGCCCTCTTTTCCCGTATCTAGCCTGAAGGGATGCTGTGAAAGCCCGTTCGATGCAAGACCGGGTCCAAAACACCGGGGCTTTCAATGCGAAGTCATTTCTGAGCCCCGATCCAGCTCGGGACCTTTCTCCTCGAGGATGAAAAGAACAATTTTCTAGAGAAAGGCTCGTTTTGATTAAATCTGACATGCTGCTGATATCTCCATGCTAATGTGAAATAATTAACATAATAGCCATAATTAAAAGCACGCTAACAATGCCATAAATTTATCACACAATTTTACTAGCTTTCTGCCCCTAACTGCTCTCTCATCGTTAATTAAACGTGTTGCCTTTTACAGAATGGATGTTTATACATTTCCAATATAAATAAATCCGAAACTGTTCTCTCTTCTTCTTCTTCTTCTTCTTCTTCTTCTTCTTCTTCTTCTTCTTCTTCTTCTTCTTCTTCTTCTTCTTCTTCTTCTTCTCCTCCTCCTCCTCCTCCTCCTCCTCCTCCTCCTCCTCCTCCTTCTCCTCTTTTTCTTCCCCCTCCTCTTCATCCTGTGGTGGTCTCTGGGTTTTATAGGCAGTGAATTGCAGGGGAATGGGGGAAGATTTAGAAAATAAATGAAGTTTTTTAGGTGCAGATTCACAAACAAGAACATAAAATCAGCTCTTTTCCTATGAGGTGAGGGGAAAGCATGGAGAGAGGGAGGAAGGAAGGAGAAACTGAGAGGGAGGGGGACCTTAAGGTCCCACCCACTGTGTGTGGGGAGGGGGAAAATGAGGTGGGTGGATTTGGAGATCTCCTACCATCCAGTCCTTTCCACTCCTGTCAGCGGCAGCAAATCTCCAGAAAGTGGTAGAAAAAAAAAATATGTATATATATATATATATATATATAATATTATACACACACACATATACATGTATGTGTATATATATGATTAGAAGCGAAGAAAGGACGCAGCAGCCGAAGGATTTTTCAAAGGAATTTTGGTTAATACATTTATTGTGTATACATGAGTGTATGTATGCATATATAGTTATAGTTCTGGGGGATAATTGGAGATGGAAGTAGGGAAAGGAAAACATCCAGTCCTGCCTGCTATTTTTCCAGATCTTGATTTGATTTCCCCCTTTCATAAGAAATTTACACACACATATTCATAAAAAGGATTCTATTCCTGGTCACCACCACACATTCTCTAAGCCTTTGCAAAGGCACCAGCTTATAAGAGAGGAAAAGAGAACTCCTTGGTTCCCCACTCTGCTCCCTTCTTTCCCTAGCTCTTCAGTCTGCGGGACTGCGGATGAACCTCTACTCTCCACCAGAACCTACGTTTGCTGGTTTAGAAGTAAATTGAGCTGTAATTAATTTCTCCTTTTCCATCATAAGTTGTTCCATCTACTTCTCTCCCACCACCAGCACCAAAACAAAAAACAAAAACAAACAAAAAACAACCCTCTTCTCCCTCGAAGACATCTCAATTCCCTTCCTATCGATCTTTGCTACAGTTTACTTTCTCGTTCGGTTGCTTAAATCTCTGCACTTGAGACTCCTCGCTCTCCTAAAGTAGCCACCCTCCCCTTCCTTTCTTCCTCTATGGCCCAAGTGGGTTCTACTGGCTTCCATTTCAATGGATTCTATGACTGCACGGGGACATGGGAAGAGGAAAATCCTTAAATTCATTTTTTTTTTTTAGTCCATCTTTCCCATTTTCCACCCCTCCCATAACGTTATCTCTCATTTAAGGGAGAGATGCTTTAAAAACACCACCACCACCAAAAAAAAACCTTCAGCAAATCGGTGGCTGGATGGCATCTTTTTCTATTCAACCCATCCTGTGAAGTTTGTCTGTTAGAAAAAACTCTCTCTCTCTCTCTCTCTCTCTCTCTCTCTCTCTCTCTCTCCCTCCCCCTCTCCCTCTTTCTCTCCCTCCCTTCCTTCCTCCCTCCAGCCTCCTCTTCTTTATTTACTTTCTCTTCTCTCATTTTTTCACTCTCCCCTCTCCCTTCTTTTTCTTCTCTTCCATTCCATTCTCTTCTTTCTTCCCCCTTTCTCTTCTCTTTTTTGCCCTTTCCTCTCCTCTCCTCATCTCACCTCTCCTCTTCCCTTCTCCTCTTCTTTTTTGTTTCTCCTTCTCCTCTTCCTCCTCTTCTTCTTCTCCTCCTGCTTTTCCTCCTCCTCCTCTTCTTCCTCCTCCTCCTTCTCCTCCTCCCCTTCTTCCTTCTCCTCCTCCACCTTTTTCTCTCTCATAACACATAATGATGATGATGATGAATCGAATGTTGTGTTCATTGAAGGTATGAGGGATTTAGTAGCAAACTACAATGAGACTTAAAACATGCTGGTTAACGCTCAAATACTGTCTGAAAGCTACAAGCGCCCAAATACTGTTCTCATATCCAGGTTTCCTCCTTCCCTTGGCTTAGTTGCTACATTTTTCTAAAACAGTTCCCACCTCTGACATAAGAAATCCTAAGGAGAAAGTATTCCCGTGCCAACCTTCCAAGCCTCCCCCCCAACCCAAAAAAATCCCCGAGAGAGAGAACTCTGATTTCTACCCCTCTGTGCAGATGAAGCCAGCCCCCGGAGCAGAGATCCGAGGAAAGTGAGGACTCTGGCAGGCTGCAGCCGAAGCTGGGTCCGCGGAGCAGAGCGTGTCCGATTGGAAACCACCTCCCTTTGATCTAAATCGATTTTAAACAGCCGGGCAGGCACAGGAGCCGGGCGTCAGGGCTGCGGCGCAGTGGGTCCGGCACGTCTAATAATTTAGCTAATCGAGTCGAAAAGTTTCTGTAAGGGGCTGGTCCGCGCATCAGATGGTAACACTGATTGAACAAGAGATTAGCACAATAGATCTCTAATCGAGGGGAAGCGTTGCTTTTCACGCTAAGGACCGTAATTAATGGTATGAATCAATTAATTTGACTTTTATTGTGTCGAAGAAAAAAGCGCAACAAATGAAAACCCCAGCTAGGAGTTGATCATTCTCCCTCCACCTCCGCCTCCCTTTTCCCCGGGAGATTTCAGAGAGACAGTGGAGAAGCGAACGGGATCATCTCTCCCCAGTGGAAAGGAGAGAGAACGAGAGAGCGAGGAGATGATGGAGGTGGAAAAGAAAGAGGGAGGGAGTCCTCTCGGGGAGCGGGCGCTGTCCTCTCAGCGCCCCCCAAATCTACCGCCCAGATGGCCAAATGGAAATTAGAATCCTTTGGAAGGGACTCCGAGAAGACACAATACAGCAATCGATCGATAAAGCGCGCGCACCCACGCGCCCCGCACCTGCACGTACCGCCCTGGTGGTGGCCTGGACCCAGGGCAGGAGGGCCAGACAGCTAGGAACCGGGGTTGGGGTCCGGGCCGCATTGCGCTCTGTTTGGCGCTTTGCAAACGTCTCCAAGATTTGTTTGTTGGGGCCGGGGCGGGGCGGTTATTGGGGAAAATAAGGGGAGAAAGATTCTTGAACAGCTCTCCAGGCTACCGCCCCGCAATTTCCCTCGGTACTGGTGCGGGTCAGGGAACGCCCTAGAAGCTCTTCTCCCCTCAAAACTGGACATTCTCTGATTACTGAAGGGTTGTTTTGTTCCCTCCACCCAACCCCCTCGCCCGCGCGTACACACTCCACACCTTACAAATAGCATTTTTAAACGGTTTGGAGCAGGGAGAGTTCAGTGTTGCAGCTGCGAAAATCCAGCCCCTGGCGCATTTCCTTGGCTCAGCTGCCCCCCGGAGCTTGACTTGGGACAGAGATAAATCCTGGAAACGAGTGGCAGCCTCAGAGAGCAGACTGCTGGCCTCCTCCACCCCATCTCAGCTACCCCACCCCTCCCTGATCCCCGCTCCCAGCTCCTGGCCAAGAAAACCCCGCGAGTCCCGGCTGGAATCAGTTGCTAGGGTTCCAATGCTCCCTTTAAGGGCAATTACTGCAAATTCATGAGTGTATAGACAGTCCATATTGAACCAAGTTTGAATAGACTTCCTTTGCGGAGTTTATAGGCTAAAAGGCAGAAAGAAAGAGACGGGAGCCTGAACATGGGGGGAGGGGGAAGGCATGGGAGATGGGGGCAGGTAACACGAGAAGCCCAGTACCCGACCCTGAAATAAATCAATCCTTTTGCTCAGCTTCTTCACTCCCAGATTCCTCCCAGTCTCTCATCAATGCTTGCCCCTTGGCATTCATTGTCCTTCCCCTGCCCAAGCCCAGCTCTGCCCGCGAGGGCTGGGGGTGGGGGGATACAGCAGGAGCCCCACTTGTGTTTCTTCTTCCAGCGCCCGCCGGCAAAGATGGGGTTCGAGCGGAGGCAGCAGGCTCAGGGCTTGTAGCGGGTTAGTGACAGCCGTTCAAGTGCTCACCCTAAATGTTCGGAGATAAGGGGGAAGAAAGGAGTTATTGGCTCCCACTGGCAATCGGTGAGATCTATTTTCCTTTGCGGCAAAAAGTAAAAAGCCTTGCCAACGGAAACGCTGCCGAAGTGACCCTGGAGTAGTCCAAGTCCTTTTTCAATACCTATATTCAGCCCATGTGGATAGGCTGTATTTTATATACGCCTTCCATTCCAAAGGAAATGTCATTTGCATTTACGACCAGCATCTGCGGGCTGGAAACCGACATCCTCCTTCTGTCGATCGTTTCTATTTATAGCTTTGATTTTGCAGCTTCCCCCCACCCTTTGAAAAGCCCAGAATACACACGGCAACGCATGCAGGTAGGAATCCACATAGATCAGACCCCCTACCAAAACCCAGAGAGGAAAACAAGGGAACGAACCCGCTTCCGACCTTGCCTTCCCAGCTGAGTTATTCTTAGTTTGAACAAGGCCCTTGGCTCCAGCAGAACAGAATTAGTCGACAAGTTGAAGCATCCTTTCCAGGGACCAGTCTTACCTTGGGCCGGTTGAATAGAGTCTTCACATTCACACTTCCCTCATTTCCTACTTTTTCGTATGCTAACTCTTGCAATGATTAAGTCGTTAACACCTCTGAGGAGCCGGTTAAGGCTTCCTTATTTACAGTTTCTCTTTGTTATTTTACGTCTTTTTATTTCTCTCGGCAACTAATCTAATAGATTAATCAATAGTCATTTTCTGATCTTCCGTAACCCAGCTGATGCTACCGTTAGGGGGAAAAGTATATATGTATATGCGTAGATATATATATATATATGTATATGCGTATATATATATATATATATATATATATATATACGTATGCACACACATACACACAGAGAGACAGAAATGTTTGCAGAGCCAAAGTTGCTTCTTTTACTTGTCTCTCCCCGAACCCCCACCCCTTTCACTCTCACCCCCAAGCCCAGCTAGGCTGAGCTGCTGCATCCGCTTAATGTGCATTAAGGTCAGGAGGGATGGATTCTCACTGCGAGCGCCCTGGCAGTAATACCAGAGTTGGGAACGTCTGCCTTATTCAGTCTTTATTGCATTTTGAAAACGCAGAGCGATTAACTTTTCTTGGGCGGGGAAAAAAAAAAACCTTAAAGGGGGAAAAACTCGGATCAAGATCTCGTTGCTAACTGCTCAGCTACTCCCAGCTATATAACTGTTGGGAAAGAGAAAATGCGAGGGGGGGAGGGGGAGAAAGAGGAACGGAAGGGGTAGAGGGAAGAGGGGAAAACACCCGAGCGCTCTCACACCCACACCCCTTTTGCTTCCAGTGTAATGAAATGAACTGCCTGTAATGTGTAATCTTTAGGTAAAGACAGACTAATGGGCTTCCCATTGATATAGTCCCCAGCTAGCGTGAAGGAAGGCTGTGGGCTGAAATGATGCTTGCATGTGATGATAAGTTGTGCTACTCTTGTCTCTTTGTTGACAATTCCATGAAACAACTTGAGTTTTGCATGGCTTAGCAGTGGGGCCCCTGACGTCACGGGCAGTCACGTGGCCCCGCCTCCTGCTATATCTTTAAGTGGAAAGTAATCTATCAGCCCAGTCTTTAAAACAGGACTTTCAACTAAGGGGGCTTTTGAGTCCCTGTGACAGCCCCCCTCCCCTTTTGGGTTTTTCCCCCTTCTCTCTCCTGCAGCCACTTGGAGATAACCATCCCACAGCCCACCGCCGCCAGCCAGCACCTCTCCTCCTCCTCCTCCTCCTCCCCCCCCATCCAGGGGGAGAGAGGGAGAGAGAGAAGGAGAGGAAGACAGGAAGAGAGAGAAGTAAAGGGGCAAAATCTGGAAGCCACTGAAAGCCGAGTGAAAGCAAGGGAGCCCCTTCAAAAAGAGAGAAGAGCTGAGAAGGAGACAGGGAAGAAGACGGAATCACCTGCAGCTGCTCAGATGAGAAGCACCCAAAGCCGTAGAGTTTGAGCCGAAGGCAGCCGGGGAGCCACCTGCAACCCCCTCCTCCCTTCTTCCCCTTCCCCCTCTTTCCCCACCCCCAGCCCTCACCTCTCCCCCTCCCCCTCCCCCAATATTCTCA
>CM053586.1:351664532-351731052 GCA_028646515.1 Pseudochirops corinnae
CCCCACCACCGCTGCGGCCGCCGCCGCCGCCACTAAACTCCAAGAAGGTATGACCCTCTCCGGCGGCGGCAGCGCCAGCGACATGTCCGGCCAGACGGTGCTGACGGCCGAGGACGTGGATATCGATGTGGTGGGCGAAGGGGACGAAGGGCTGGAGGAGAAGGACAGCGACGGCTGCGGCTGCGAGAGCCCCGCGGGGCCCCCAGAACTGCGCCTGGACGAGGCGGACGAGCAGCCGCCCCTGGCGCAGCAGCCTCAGCAGCCCCAGCAGCAGCAGCAGCTCCTGTGCCTCCCCAAGGAGGCGGCCCCGGCGGCGGGGGGGGACCCCAGCGGCGGCAGTCCGGCCGAGGCGGACGGCAAAGGCGGAGGGGGAGGAGGCGGAGGCGGAGGAGGTGGGGAGGAGAGCGGCGGCGGGGGCGGCTGCAGCAGCGGCGGCGGCGGCGCCGGGGGCGGCGGGGCGGCGGCGGGCCTGGCCCCCAGCAAGCCCAAGAACAGCCTGGTGAAGCCTCCCTACTCGTACATCGCGCTCATCACCATGGCCATCCTGCAAAGCCCGCAGAAGAAGCTGACCCTGAGCGGCATCTGCGAGTTCATCAGCAACCGCTTCCCCTACTACCGGGAGAAGTTCCCCGCGTGGCAGAATAGCATCCGCCACAACCTCTCGCTCAACGACTGCTTCGTCAAGATCCCCCGGGAGCCCGGCAACCCGGGCAAGGGCAACTACTGGACGCTGGACCCGCAGTCCGAGGACATGTTCGACAACGGCAGCTTCCTGCGCCGGAGGAAGCGCTTCAAGCGGCACCAGCAGGAGCACCTGCGCGAGCAGACGGCGCTCATGATGCAGAGCTTCGGCGCCTACAGCCTGGCCGCGGCGGCCGGACCCTACGGCCGCCCCTACGGGCTGCCCCCGGCCAGCGCCTACCCACACCCGGCGGCCGCGGCGGCCGCGGCGGCGGCCGCGGCGCTGCAGTACCCCTACATCCCGCCCGTGGGGCCCATGCTGCCGCCCGCCGTGCCGCTGCTGCCTTCGGGGGAGCTGGGCCGCAAGACGGCCGCCTTCGGCAGCTCGCCACTCAGCCCCGGCCTGCAGCTGCAGCTCAACAGCCTGGGTGCCGCGGCCGCCGCCGCCGCCGCCACCTCGTCGCTCATCAAGGCCGAGCCCAGCAGCCGGCCCTCCTTCAGCATCGAGAACATCATCGGCGTGTCGGCCGCGGCTGGGGGCTCGGCCGGGGCCGGCAGCCCGGGCGGGGGCGGCCCCGGCGGGGGCGCGGGCGGCGGGGCTGGCGGAGGCGGCCCGGGCGGCCCAGGTGCCGGGGCGGGCGGAGGCGTCGCGGCGGCGGCGGCTCAGACTTTCCTGCGGCCGCCCGTCTCGGTGCAGTCGGCGGCTCTCATGGCCACACACCAGCCGCTCTCCCTGAGCCGGACCACGGCGGCCATCGCGCCCATCCTGAGCGTGCCCCTCTCTGGACAGTTCCTGCAGCCCGCAGCCTCGGCGGCGGCCGCCGGACAGGCCAAGTGGCCGGCTCAATAGTAGCCCCCGCCGCCCCCGCCCCTGACCCTCCCTTGGGCCGGTCGCGGTCGGCCCTAGGGGCCCGAGAACTTGAGCTCCAGCTCGGGCCTCCCCCCTGCCCCGCCCCGCCTCCCCCCTGCCCCGCGCTCCTCAACCCCATTCACTGGCCCAGCGGTCCCCCCACCCCGAGCAGAGCACCCTTCCCCAAGGCCCCTTCTCCGAATCAGCGCACCCTGAGGCTCCCCCCACCCCGAGCAGCGCACCCCTCTTAGAAGGACAGCCAAGGGAGCCTGACCTCGCTCCCCCCCACTCCTGGCACCCACAAACACACTTGGTCTGAACAAATATGAAGCTGGCAGGAGTGCTTTCTGTACAGGTAAAAACAAACTCAGAATAACCCAAAGTCCCGAAGGCGACAGCACCCAGTACCGCGGGGAGGAATCATTTGTACATATTTGTATAAAAATTACTGACTTTCCTTTTGGGGTTTTTATTTTTTTAAGAAAAACAAATCCGGTAGATTTAGAGCTCTGAACTTTCATTTTTTGGAAGGTTCACTCTCCGCAGTTTTATCTGAGAAAAAAAAGTGTATAAAATCGTTGGGAAATTTTAAATATAAAAAAAATTTTCAAAAAGGCGAAAAAAGTGTCATTCTATTATAGAAGTCTGTTTATATATGAATGAATATATGTTATTCTAAATGTTATTCCATCGTGTCGTACACAACTTTGTAAATAAATTTTTAAAATGCTGACCCCAGTGTTTTATTTAGTTGCCTGACCTACATGACAGGATTTTAAAATAGCATTTATATTTTAGCTTTCTCATAAATTCAGGTTGTTTCAAGTAACAACCTTTTCAAACTTTGTTATTTATAATTTGCTTTGCAAGAGAAATTTAAATCTGGGGAAGTATAAATAGAGACATCGAAATTTTTTTGACCCGTTTTTTACATAAAGTCAGGCTAGATGCCTTAGATTGTTCATTTCGGCCCGTAAAGTCTAAATGGCTAAGAGTTCGGTGGATTAATTCAGTTTTATTTTTAAAATCCACTTTAATTCAAAACAATGGCTCATTCTTTTTTTTTTAAGATCAGCTTTGTCTTTCCAAATGAGAACTTTAGAGAGTTTTTAATCATTCTAAATTACCGTTAAAAGTGAATGCAAATTTCTCCGTCATTTTAGAATCTGTCTGATATTTTTAATAATTATTTTGAATACGTTATCTTGTCCCATCTGTGTTGGAGTGATAAGTATAGCTGGTAAATAAATTACTCTCAAATTACCTTAGTGCATTTAAAAAAGACTCGTAATTAATTTTGCAGTGGAACTGAAATGATTCTCCAGCTCATCAAATTTCCTATCAAATCTAAATAAGGTCATCTACGAATCCACAAAATAACCGGATTTCTGAAGGCTTTTAATGATTGCCTCCTCCCCCTCACCCTTCTTTAAGGCTGTTAAAAGCATGGCTCATTATAGAGCTTTAATAACCTTTTAAAGTCAGGTTCAATTTTTTTAAATCTTTTGTTCTTTGTACGTTGGGTGACGGTAGAGGGTAAAGGGTTGTACCCCAGGACTGGGGGATGTTGTCAAAAATCATCTTTAGAGTTTCCAAAAATGCTTTTCATTGCTTCTGCCCTTAACAAAAAAAAAAAAGCCTAAACTGTGAAGGTGGAATGAATAAGCCAAATGCTCCTCGGACCATATTTTTTCTCTCCGAGCTTTCCACACAGCTCCAAAAGGTAGCGTTTTCTCATCGCAATTATTTTGTAGCTAGCTGTAGTTGCTGATAGAATGGATGGGGAAGCTCGGGAAGGTAGGAGTGGGAATTCCTTTGAAAAGTGTAAAGTTCTAAGGTAACATAAGAGATGCCCCTCTCCAGGGTCTTGTCCTGTTTGCAAAAGGCAGTAAATGCTTCTTGTTAAGGCCAACGCAGCCACTCTCGTAATATTCCAGCTTTCCTGAGTTACTTCTACTCTATCCCCTCGGACTCTCATTTCTGGATTGTCAGAAGAGTCTATAGCGTTCGGCAGGTTTAAAAGAAACGTTCTTATATATACACAGCATTTGTTTTCCTGGGAAACAGTAAATATTATTGAGTCCTAAGTAAACATTTAGACCTCAGGATCCAGCTATACGAAAATAAAACAAGCTGCCTGGTGGAGAAAGTTTGACCTTGATAAATAAGGACCAGATCATCCTCGGACAAGAAAAGGGACAAGTCACCTTAAGCAAGAAGAGATTATGTCTCCTAAAGTCTCCAGGCGGGGCCCTAAATGGAGACCCTTCTAATCTCCTTTTACAAGGAAAACTAAACGGATCTAAATTTTGTTTATGTGTCGCAGCTATAAAAGTAACAAGTTGTTTCACAGTTGTGTCTAGCTAATCGGTTTTTACACAACAGCAAATGGCACATGATTTGTGCAAACACACAGAGGTTATTTCTATATTTAGCTGATACCCCTGGGAAAAGGGGAAGGAAGACCTTCTTGGATTCACTTTTAGGCTCAAGAAGCTGCTGATCCAAGGCTTCTAAATGCCATTGGATAACAGGGGCCTCATTCCACCCCTGATCCTTTGTTACTTATAAAATTACTCACTCATATTTCCGTACATAGCAGCCATACCTTACAGCCCTGCCGCCGCCGTCGCCGCCGCTACTGCTGCTGGGGCCGCTGCTGGCGTGGTTCAGAGCCCGCCGCCCGCTACCAGCGGCTCCGACTCGCCCGGGCTTTGGCGGTGCTATTTATTAGACAGCCGGGTGTGGAGGCGGCGAGATCCACCCGCAACTTTCTTTCCAACTGTCGCCCTAAAAATCGAGGCCTCCGATCTGAGTTTGCCTTTCTTTCGCGGGGGTTCGGGGTCCCCCGAAAACAGAGCATCGCTCCACCACGGGAGTTTAAAGTTTGGGGGGGGTCGTAGCAGGGAATGTGGTGTGCTTGTAGCCCCGGTGGAGAGCTCTTCTTTGGGGTTACGCATCTTTGTCCGTCCTGGGGAGGGGGGCGAGTGGAGTAATAATATAATAATAAATGTGAGCACAAATCTGATTCTCTGAACGCAGGCACAAACAAGGAGAGGCATTGAAACCAATTGGCGAAATGAGATTTTTAATGCAACGAGACTAGTTTTTACTTTTAATAAGAAGAGAAAGCGGATAAGGTTTTAAAGGAAGGACTTTAGTTTTCTCCTACTCATACTCCTAGAATTCAGACTTTTTTTTTTACATTTTTCTTTTTTTGTGTTTTTATTTAAAAAAAGAAATCATTCCCTACTCCTGGACCTGCTGCCGCTGCTGCAGTAAATCTGGAGAGAGACCCAGATCGGTGGTTCTTCTCCATTTAATTATAATAGACGGAGATGGAGGCTGGTAGGGGCCATTAAGTGAGATAAGAACGAATTGAGAGGCAAAGCAAACCGAGGAGCACATTGGGTCCCAATTGGGGGCTCGGAGGAGACTATAATCGTAATGGCGGGTAAGGACCTGCAGGGGGCGATAGCTATATAGTTCTTTACCCGATTTGTCAGTAGGATATCCAGGTTTAGACCCTTTACCTCCTCTCCTTCCCCAGTCGGCTTTCCTCCGGGCGGGGAAGGGGCGGAGGGTGCGCTCCCTACTCCCTCAGCATCTCCACCTGAGCCCACCTAGGAGCAGACTCTGTGAGTGAGTGTCCTTTTTCCAGGCCTCTCCCTTGGGAGGGAACAGTGCTCCCAAGAGAGTAGTGCCTAGAGATTGGGAGGCAATAAAGTTGAGTGATGAGAAAACATTGACTCTGAGGCAATTAGTGGTTATATTTGAGGTCATTTATTTTACATAGTTTAGAGGAAGAGCTTTCGTGTAATTGGGGAAAACACAAAAAGCCTGGTATGCATTTTTCTATTAGGTCTGCCTTTGGGAACTGTAAGGCAACTGTACTAGCCCTGCAGTCTGTAGAGTATGCGTAAGCCTGTCGATACAAATGTACACTGTAATATATACGGTATGAATCCAAATATTCACGGATAAATGGTACAAATAATTTACTCTGTGTACGTAAGAGGGAATGAAATCGTTCCTCTGATCCACAACCCTATGGCGCTTGTGGACATTCTTGAACTCATGGGCTGGCCGTACTCTACTGGGAAGACCTGTCCAGACGATTCCTGAAATCCAGGCTGAAGGGCAATTCAGAACAAAGCAAATTCAATTGTTAAAAATCAGCTTAATGAAAAGGGAGAGATCTGTTTTTAAAGGAACAGCCAGTACCTACCTAAAGCGACCTAATCCACATTATCCTCAGTTATTGAGCAAAATTCAGGGATTACGTGTGAGAAGGAGCTTCAGAAATATGAAGAAACTCTAACTCCTCTCTCTTACTCCATCCCCCCCCCCAGCTCATAGAGTGTCAGGAGAAGATTCTCTCCCACCTGCTTCTCTGCACCCTACACAGCCATTCCAAGAGATCTGAACAGATTTCTTCTGAGGGTGGCTTAACCAAGCTAGAAAAGATTGATTTGCTGTTTTTTTTTTCCTTTGCTTCTACGCAGTATCCAACGCATGTGGGAGAACCTGACACCCTTGTTGACAGATGCCTATTAGTGTAAGACATTGCATGCTGGCCTCTGGGGTGTATTAAAGGTAACCAGATCTGCAACATTGGTAAAATGACCATATCTCAACTGCTCCTCAAACAGTTGGCACATTTATACTGGAGTCAACTTACCTTCCTCCCTCCTCCCTCATTTGGTGTTTCTCCACTTTGGATGTCTGGTGATATTGCTCAAGGATTCTTCATTCCTTCCTGCTAAAATGGGGATATGGGGCGGAGGGGCAGAATTACAAATACCACTTGGATATCTTTTTTTTTTTAATACCCCAACTTGTTTGTCAGTAAGCAAAATCATCTTTTGCTGTTTTGTGGTTGCCTGGTAGATTTGCCTTTGATAAACATTTTTGAAGAAAGGAAGAAAGAAAGAAAGAAAGAAAGAAAGAAAGAAAGAAAGAAAGAAAGAAAGAAAGAAAGAAAGAAAAGAAAAGAAAAGAAAAAGAAAGAGAAAGAAAGAAAGAGAGAAAGAGAAAGAAAGAAAAAGTGTGGAAGTCCCTTACATGTTAATATAAAAGTAAATGCTAAAACAAACCTTCTTTTCCGCAAGTCATTGTTCACCTAAGTCTAGTTCTTTTTAATTCAACGAGGAAATGTGACATCGTCCCTGCTTTCTACACAACTCATCAAATAAATGTAAAAACTACCTTCTGACGTCCTGAACAGTAGGAGGAAGAACTAAAGTCAAAGTATTCTAAATATCTTTAAGGGGCAAAGGGGGATTTTTACGCGCGCGCGCGCGCGCGCGCGCACACACACACACACACACACACACACACACACACACACCCTTCTGGTTTTAGTAGGAAAAAAAAGCATATCTTGAATGGAGTAGGATGAGGAAGGGAAGAAGGGGAAAGGAGAGAGGACAGACAAATAGGGAGAAAAAACAAAGAATCCTGCCCAAGGTCCCAAGTTTAGGGTCAATCTTTAAACAGATTGCCTTGGCTTGGGTATTGAGACTTGGTGTAGGAAGAAGGTTGTTGGTTGGCTTGTTTTCCCTTCTTACCCTCGGGTCCTAAGACTTTTTTATTTTCATTCCTAATAAAAGTAGCGCCCTCCTTCTTACTCCAGAGGGAGGGAGGGGGTTGATCATCATTGAATTGTCACATAGGGAGTCCTTTGGAGAAAAGGGAGGAAGGGTAAACTCTCTAGCTCTCTAATTTCACTATACACATCGAATTTGTGTATAACGGTAACAAACGTTGGGGAGTGTCCCCTAATGAGATTCCTTTTCCCTCCCCCCTTCTCGCTCAACTTTATAGTTTTGAGAAGTCTGTCTCAGATCAGACCCTTTCCCAAACAAGACCTCCCTGGCCCCTGTCACCATCTTTAGCCTTAGTGGAAGAGAGTTCTGAAGGTCAGATAGAGGAAGATTGAATTGGGATGGGAAATGTTAACGATCGAGAATAAGAAGTTGAACCTAGCTGCCAGGAGACAAGAAGCAGATGGGGAGTGATAGGGGCGAAGCAGACCCCAAGTACAGGTTACTATCAGCAGCAAAAGATACCCTCTATTGCTTCTCTTTTTCTGTGTCTCAAGAGGAAAGATCAAGACCGGGAATAAATCGCTTGTGAATAAAATATAGGCTGCCTAAACGCATTTATCCTTTTAACTGCAAGGAAACAATTAGTAAGTTTGTTACGCTCATTAGAGTTAGACAACAGTAGGGAAACTGTTGCACTCAAGAGAGCTCCCTCCCTCCCTTCCTTCATACAGACTTATCTTCTGGATTTCCATCCCCAACTCAGACCCTGGGCCCAGGCTGCTTGGAGGAAAGGTCGGCGAGTGTCTGAGGCGTAAGGAAGAATTCACCCCTGCCATTCATTCCCGGACACGGCGGCTCCCATTTTAATAAGGTCATGTATTTTTTATCAGCTTTTTCCGGTGACTACTGGCAAGGGGAACCGCATCGCCCATTAGACTTAAGAACAGGATATCCCCCCACGTACCCCCGCCACGTTTTCTTCAAAAGATAAATGGAAATGAGGTACAGTTTTGTCCGCAAGATAAATTAAAATTTCACATGAAGTCCTCTCCCCCAGAACAAATTTATTGCAGATGTTTTCTTAAAACGAGTTTTGCGTTTCTAGAACAGGTCATCCAGCAATCCCCAGTCCTTGACCTTTATTCTGCCCCCCCATCTCTTCCTAAAGTCCTGGAGGAAAGGGGCATCACAGCAATTGAAATGGGAGTAGGATAGCTATACCCACGAAGCCCATAACTACAGTACCTTCCTTTCTTTCTTCCTTCCTTTCCTTCTTTTTCTTGTTTTCTGTCTTTTCTTTCCTTTATCTTCCTTCTTTCTCTCTTGCTTCCTTCCTTGACTTTTCTTTCTTTTTCTTCCTTCCTCTTTCATTTCTTTTTCTATTCTTTTCTCCCTTCTTATCTTCTTCTCTTCCTTTCTTGCTTTCTTTTACCTTCCTTTTCTTCTTTTTTTAGCCTTTTCTTCCTTTTCCTTCTTTTGTTTTACCTTCTCTTTCTTTTCTTTCTTTTTTGTCTTCTTTCTTCCTTCCTTTGTTCCTTCCCTCCTCCCCTCCTCCTCCCCCCCTCCTTTCCCCAGGTTCCTGACTTCTAGAGATTCATAATGTAGTTGCTAGTTCTAGGGTCACCCTGAAGTAGTTCATCCTAATTCACCCTGAAGTCTTTTGATCTGAATCACAGGACAACCAAATAAAATCCTCTTCTGCAGTCTTGGGAAAGTGTTCTCTTAAGTCTCCTTAGTGCAAATTTGAACTTTAAGATCAGAAGCTATTTTTGGTCTTCTAGAATATCATAAACACAATTTCACCTTGTGTTGACTAGTGAATTCTAACCCTTTAAAAAATGTGTCCAATATTTGAATCATAAAATCTTAGAATCTCAAAAGATCTTAGAGGTCATCTAGTCTAATATTACACATTTTCTTTAGGTTCCCCCCCAACACACACACACACACACACACACACACACACACTCCTAGTCTACAATTAGGGATTCATTTGCAGCTTCTCTTTTAAAATGCAAATGTATCCCTTTGCGGTGAGTTAACCCTCACAACCTCTGGGTGAATTACTTGAGCCAGATTATCAGACTGCTTTGTGCCTCAAACCTAGCTGAGCTAGCTCACTGAGGGAATGGGAAATTGGATTGGGGAGAGGAGAGAGCTTTTAAAGAAGCCACGATCCATTTGGCCAGGAGTTAAAAGGAGACATCAGATCATCCCAGCCTGCCAGAATTCTTCAATGCTTGACTCAAGTGGCCCCTCCTTCCTGATCTCCTGTGGGTATCCTTCCTCCCCCTCCCTGGAGGTGCTGTCTTCTTCAGATTTTCCTAGAGCATTATATCTGGATCTCTCTTTTACCCTGATCCCACTCTTCCTTCTATTAAGCTTGTCTTCAAACATGAAGTAGCCTGTAATAGGTTATAAATTCCTCAAAGGAAAGGACAGTGTCATTTTAAAATTTGCTATTCCTAGCACCTCACACAATGCTTTGCACTGTTTGCTGAAGTGAATTGTTTTATCATCTGGGACTCTAGGCAACTCACTTCCCTTGTCTTCATTAAAAAATACTGGTCAGACTTTCCTGGAAAGGAAACTGTGTCCTGACAGAAAGGAAACAGTTCTGCCAGATCCTGGGGTCCCCAAATCTCTGCTTTCCCTCAGCCCTACTCCTTTTCCTTGAGTTCTCTTTCTGTATTCAGAAAGGTAGCATTGCCATTTTATGGAGCCTAATAGATCAGTTGATCTCTCTCAGCACTTTGCCTAGTGTTCTGGCAAGAAAAAACATTGCCCCGTCTGCCCAGAGGCAGTGGCTTTATCAGCTACAGAATATAATGAGTGAGTGCTTGGAGGTCTTCAGTGGAAGGTGCTGTCCGAAAGGTACTTAGGTAGACTCCACTGATATTACATATGAAAAAGGAAAAATCCAGACCTTTTCATTATTATACTCAGTTGTAAAGGCACAATAATGCTCTTTTATGGTATATATTTAAATGTATATTTTTGTGACCTATTCTCAGGCAATTAGAGTCAGAACTGGTACTAATGGTACAGGCAAGGCAGACAGGCATCTGGAGGGCCACAAACAAGGTAGCAAACAAGGAACATGTAAAAGAAATAAATGACTATTTTTAAAAATGCAAACACCAAAGTTAAATAGCATAGCTATGAATGACTTCTTTCCAGAATGAGTTGGTCTGAGATAAAACTGCATAATTTAAGCATTTCTACAAAGAGAACAGAACCACTGTGTTAGTTCTTTAACCCAAGGAAAATCTACTTTTAAAACTGTTTTACACTTGATGCTGAGGAAGCCTGAAGCAGACAGATGCTTTGTTCTGGCTCTGGTTAAAATATTGGTGCAAATGGATATTAGCAAAGAAGTCCAATTCCCATGTCCTAAATATTTGGGACCCTTCTTTCTATAATCAGAGATTGTACCTTCAAGCCCTCTCTTCAATTGTATCATAACACAAATATAATTGTTGGTCATGAGAGAAGGAGGCTAAAAGATGGCAAACAGATCAGTACAGACATCACCAGTAATAGAAAAGCAAGTCAAACGAGCATGCTTTAGAGATGGTCCATCCATCTTTGCACAAAAAATCAAAAATTGTAAAATTTGGAGAAATATGGGAAGATTGATACAAAGCAATGCAGAACAGGTAGCTGATCCAGGACACTGTATACAACCACACTGATATAAATGAAGACAGAACAAACAAAAAAGTAAAAAACCAAGGTTCAGATTAAAGTTAATGATAAACGGTAACATCCATAATTTTGCTCATTTTTTTTTTTTTTTACCCCTGGTGAATAAAGACTACTTCTGAGAAATTAATAAAGAATTAAACCTCTGGTGGTTTTTTAAAGGGGAAAAAATGAAGAAGAATGGGAATAGTTAAAACATGCCTCTATGTTTTAAGGGATTTGATACTTTTGAGTAATTCATTCAAATCTTTTGACTTTTTTTTTTTAACTTTTCACTCTACTTTGCTTTGTAAATTTTATCCAAGCAATCTGTTACTCAAAGCTCATCTTTCCCAGGCAGCTTTCTTGGATTCTAACATGTGCACTGGATTCAATTTATACGCCATTAAATTAGCCATTATGCTGTTATGTAATTATTCTTATACTGTTATGCTTGTATATGTTTTTACTCTACAGCTACACCATTTGCTTTTCAAAGGATAGAAATGTTGTCTGACTGATTCTGACTCCCCACAACATAGTGTCATAGAATGAACGCTGCATTTGGGACCAGTGGATGTCAAGTAATTCACCCAGCTTGGTGAATTACTATCATGAGACTTGGGCAAGGTCCCTCATCTCCTTAGGTCTCGGTGTCTCCATCTATAAAATGAGACATCGGAAGAGACAGCCTATATGAGCTTTTCCAGCTCTAACACCCTATGTTCCTATGACTAGTACAAGTCACTTTTTAGTTGGTCACTCCAAAAAGTCTTGACTTAACCTAGAAATAGGTTGGGAGTAATTGGATCATCATGAAATTTCTGATGCTGTGAGAGTTGGCCAAGTTCACATGAAAGCTAAAAATTATTACATTAATCAATTTAATTTGAAACTTTTATTTTAAAATTGTTTCATTAATTTTAATATTATTTTGGTTTTAGATCACATTCATTACCCCCTCTTCTTGTCCCTCTTTTGTTTCCCTCTTCCTCTCCCTCTCCCAGTAAGTTTTCCCTTATAAAAAAGAGGTAGGGGACAGAATTCAATGGACACAAGCACTGAATTTGACAGCATATACAACATTCTACAACCATAATCTTCCACCTCTCCAGCAAAATAAGGTAGATGCATTTCCTCATTTCTTCTCCAGGGACCAAGATTGGTTATTAAATTACACAGAATTCAGCTTCTATTATCCTTTTTGTTTCCAAACATTGTTTCTGAAACAAATTGTGTACATTCCTTCAGTACCTTCAGACCTTCGTCTCTCTTGAGTTTTTCTGTAGTGCCATCTTCAAGTCCTAGTTTAAATACCTCCTCACCCCTGAAGACTTCTCTGATTATCCCAGATGAAATTGATATTCCATCCTGGGAATCCCAGTAATAGCACTGACATAGCCCCTTCAGCATTTAGCACATCACCATGTTACACGTATGTTCTTTGCCTCTGACTTGTTTCTAAGCCTTCTTGAAGACAAGACTCTTCTCTTGGTATCCCCTGTGCCTAGTAGAGTACCTTGCACAGAGCAGTGACTCTAGAACTGCTGATTATGATGCTTAAGTCACTTGAGACAAATTATAAAATGTAGTTACTTTCATTTTTACCTCTTTTCATATATGATAGTCTGCACATTTCAGATTAAGAAAGAAGTTTCTAAAACTACTGTCCTTCTTATTACTTGAGTTTTCCTTGCAACTTAAATAGGAAACAATTTACTCCTCCTTGACACCTGGTAAATCAACTTTTAGCTTATAGTGAATTTTTCAGTCCTGTGATGAAAGGCCCTGACAATCATCATTAAGAATGTGCTAGAGCCTTCATGGAAATAGGAATGCAAATCTCCGTACCCCTTGGTGAGGTTCTATTCCTGATAAGCTTATCATTATACATACATACATACACACATACATACATATATACATACATACATACATTACACACACACATATAATTTTTATCTGGACATTCTAAATTCTGTCATTTCACTTGGAGAAGTGATGGACAATCAGCCAATAATTAAGGGTCTATTATCTGCCAGGCACTGAAGACATAAAGAGGTTACACTTACTTGAGGGAGACAGCGTGCTTGTTATATGGGTGTACACCAAAGAGACACAAGGTTTTTGATGGGCAGGGCAAAGTAAATTGCATCTAAATTAAGCTAATACTTGAGTCTTGAGTGCCCTGAATAATCTGTTCAATCGTGTTGTCCGGTCACTTAATGAGAGTGCTTGGGGAGTAGGGAGTCTGACCCAGGGGCAAAATAGAAAGACTGTTGGACTTGGAAGATACAGAAGGAAGGAAAGAAGCATTTATTTATCCAGCACTTACTATGCACCAGGCCCTGCACTAACCACTTTGCAAATACATTCTCATTTGATCCTCACAACAATCCTGGGAGGGAGGTGTTGTTATTATCTCCATGTTACAGTTGAGGAAACTGAGGCAGACAGAGGCTAAACCACTTACCACATGGATTCTAGGCCAGGCTTTTCAGTGATAAAACAGCTGTGTAACATCAGGCAAGTCACTTCATATATTTGGGCTTCCACTTCCTAACCTGTAAAATAATGGTGCACTGATATCTGCCATATCTACCCATAGGATTGGCACCATGGCCAACTAAAATTTAAAATGATTTGTAAAGTGCTAGACAATTGTTAGCTAATATTCTGTTTAAAGGAGATGGGAGGAATGTAACTTTTCTTTGTTTCTGACTTTGACTGAGATGTGACTTCCAGCAGACCACGGGAATTCCAGATTTGGCAGTGTCACTGTGCTAAGACTGTCCTCTTGCTCTTCCTGTATCTGAATCCTACCCAGAAGGAAACAGAATGTTTTCTGCATAACCTGCTATAGATTTGGGTTTGTTTTGGTTTTTTTTTTTTTTTTTTTGGTTCTTAATTAGCAATGTTTTACTTTTGTCCCAGCAGCTTTGCTTCAGTCAAAGAGTTTTGTCCAACTTTCTGTGACTCCATTTGGAGTTTTTATGGCAAAGATACTGAAGTGGTTTACCATGTCCTTCTCCAGCTCATTTTAAAGATGAGGAAACTGAGGCCAACAGGGTGAAGTGACTTGCCCAAGGTCACGAAGCTAGGAAGAGTCTGAGACCAGATTTGAACTCAGGAAGATGAGTCTTCCTGACTCCCAGCCCAGGGCTCTTTACACTATGGTGCCACCTAGCTGCCTCAGTCTGGCAGCTAGCCAGAACTAAATACAAAATCTGACAAGTAATCTAAGCACATACTCCATATCTTTGTAAGTAAATATTTCCAACTGTGCTTTGCTTCTTCCCTCCCCTCTCGAAAAATGTCAGTTAACTGACTGCCTTAACATGAGCCATCTGCTGGTTCAATCCTTATAAAGGCCAACATTTTACTCTTCCCCCTTCACCTCATCTTCTGCTGTTAAAACTTAGAGAGAAATGGAATCTATTTTGGAATTTCTCTGTGCCATAGAGACTCGTATGATAAATGTAAACAACTTAAACAGAAAACAAAGAACCTAATCAACATTAAACTCTGGTTTTCTCCCTTTCTCTTTAGATCTTTGTTCATGTATACACAGAGGTTTGTATGTGATTGTAGTCAATCAATTAAAAACATTTATTAAGCACCTACTGTGTGCTGGGTATTGTGACAAGTTCTGGAGATACAAAGGAAAGCAAAAGTGAGTCCCTGACCTTAAAAGAACTGCCAGTCTAATGAGGGGACACAGCATGCAAACAGCTACAGACAGATAAGCAATATTCAGGATACATAGGAGATGGTCACCAGAGGGAAGGCACAAAATGAAGGGAGATCACAGAGGGCTTCTTGTAGAAGATGATACCATAGCTGGGATGACTCTTCCGCTTGTTTAATGCTTTTTCATGTAAACATTTCCAAGTACTGCTTTAGGTGATTTTTAGAGACTTTCTCTAAAGCCTTCTTGATTGTTCCACCCTGTACCCAATGTCTCCCTTTTCTGAACTCCCATATATATACTTGAGTTTGGAATAGAATAATAGTAAGTCAAACAAATGGGTGAATCCCGTAGATTTATTTACAGAAATGGGGAAGGAAGGATTATGTCAATATAAGACCAGGTAATTGCTTAGAGAATGGACATCCTTAAGGACCCAGCCCTTAGCTGATGAAGATTTTGCAATGATTGGTGGAAACTGTGCAACACTTACTTGCTTTGCAACCCTGGGCAAACACTCAATCCTGTTTGTGTCAGTTTCCTCATCTGTCAAATGAGCTGGAGATAGCAAATCATTCCAGTCCAAATGGGGTCACAGAGTCAGACACAACTGAAAAGATTGAACAGCAACAACAACATAGAACCTCAAGTTACAAAAATTTCATGCCTACTGAATGCATAAGAAGACAGGACCATATGACCAGAATGAGATACCCACTGTTTGCTGTCTTGTGTAAAGTAACAGAAGACCAATCCTCATCCCATAAACACCAACCCCCAAATATCCAATACCCAATATAGGGACTAGGGCATCTTCAAAGACAAAACCATTGCCCACAGTCACCTGGGCCATAACACTGGCCAAAAAAAAAATCAAGAACGTTTTTAAATTGATGTTTGCACATTGAACACTCATGACCAATGTACATGAAATGAAAAGCTCTTAAAATATAGAGACTTAACTGAAGAAATCAAAATCACATAGGATGACACTGAAGTACCTATCATTTCCATCAAACTGTCCCCAAGATGCTTTCAGTGAATCTGCAGAAGGTAAGCTTATACCGAACACCTTATTTAGTTGGGGAGGGCAATCACTTTATCTACCTTCTCAACAGCCTGTTGGTCATTAGACATAAAGAGATGACAGCAGTATAGTGACTTGGCCCAGGATCATTTCTATCTGAATTCTGCAAATTATAAGATGAGAACAGTAACAATAACAGTTGGCATTTATATCCCACTTTATGATTTGCAAGACACCTAACAGACTTTATTCTGATACCATGCAACCGAGCAGTCAAATATCTCCAGACTTTCAAAAATTCTATAATTGTTTCATGTGCTGGTCTTTTCTCTCTAAGGAGATAAGAATTTCTTTGAGGTCAGAGATGGTATCTTACGGTCTCTTGGAGTCTTCCACAGTTTCTTGCCCAGTGCTAAGCACATAGTGAATGTTGAATAAAAATGTGTTAATCAATGGAATGGACTCAGTCTTCATAGCCTCCATGGCATATTTCTATTTTTCAAAAAATTTATCTTTTAAAACTCCAGTTAAGAAAACTCCAGTCCTGTCATTTAAAATAGTTCATAACAAGCTCAGGTCTAAGATAAATGGAAGATTCATAAATCAACAATTAAAACCGGACCCCAGCCCTGGAACTCTAGTGTTTTTATATTTTATGTCTAATGTTTTTTAAATCAATGTTTTTCACTTTTCTTTACATTATTATTTCACAATACAGCTCTCTTCATCCTTCATTCAATTCTCCCTTGGAACAAGATTCAGTTGAGCCACTGCAGTGGTTATGCTGATAACCTCGACCTCTCTCCAAACCAGTAGTCTTTCACCTCCAGGAAGGGGGGAGGTTTGTTCCAACATCTGTCCTCTACAGGCAAGACTGTTTATTGCATCAATCGGAGTTTGGGTGCCTTTCAAAGATGATGCCCTTTGCATTGTTGTAGTCATCGTGGGACCATTGTTACGGTCAATCTGCTTGCTTCCTTCTCATCAGTTTACACAAATCTTCCCTAGTTTTTCTGCATTATTCATGATACAAATGATACATATTTTCATGATACAAATACACATTGTATCATGACACAAATCATGATACAAACAAAACAAAAAGTTCATTTCACTCAGCTATTCCCCCATGGATGGGGACCTATTTTGCTCTGTTTTTTGCTACCACAAAAAAATCCAGCTGCAAACATTATGGACATTTGGGAGCTTTCCCTCTGTCCTTGATATCCTTTGGCAACATGGCTCCTAGTGGGCATTATTGGGTCAAAGGGTGTGTATCCTTTAGTGAACTTTCCTGCATAGTTCTTTACTGTTTTCCAAAACAGACAAATTAACATCTCTCCCAATAGTGAATGGGGGTACCTGTCTTCTCTCAGTCCGCTTCAATATTTAAGCATGGATAATTCTTCACTCTGTTGCTATTTATTGCTAATAACACTGTGTCTTTGCTAAATATCCATCAACAAGTCCATCAACATGCATTTATTAAATGCTTACTGTGAACCAGGCACAATTCCAGGTGTTTCATGTACAGGAAAAGCTAGAACAAAAATTCTCAAGGCTGACTTATGGTCTTCAAATCTGTATGCGGGGCAATGGATGGAGAACGGAAAGAATCTGAAGAAAAGTTATGAGTTCCCCATTTCTGAAGGTGTTCAAACAGAGGAGAGTCAATGTAGGCGATGCTTTCGAGGGATGCATGTGTAACACTTATCGTGGAGGCCTCAATTTGGGCAGCAGGTCATTTCTGTACCAATGAGTCCTGAAAGCACAGAACTGAATAGTTGGGGGAGCATGGGAGGGTGGCCTAAAGGGCATCTACCAGGAACCCACTGGAGCAAGAACTCTGGAGGGATCTTTAAAAGAGCAGAGGAGATAGGTATGGTGGCCCATGCCTGTAATCTCTACGGCTGAAGAGACTGAGGCTGGTGGATCATTTGTGTTCGTGAGTTCTGAGCTGCTGTTCTAGGGCTAAAACCGATGCCTTTTGGTGTCTTCACTAAGGCCCCAGGAGCAGGGGGCCACAAGGCCCCATAGAGAAGAGCAAACAGCCCTAGATCAGAAAACAAAATGGGCCAAGTCTTCCCTTCTGTTTAATATTGGGATTTGGTCCACTACACTTCCATCCTGGATGAGATAGGAAGGTCCACTCTCAAAAATAAAATAAACCAAAAAATAAAAGTTCAAAGGAAACACTTTGCTTCATTCTACACTGCTTGGTTTTTAAGAATTCAACTTTGCAATAGTGCTTTTTAGTTTATTTTCTCTTCCTAACTGGCTAACTCCCCGGGGTGTGGCTGCAATCCTGGAAGAAGAGCACGCATCTGACCATAAGAGCCTGAAGTGGAAAGTTCTTATCAGGTCAAGGAAGAGCCCACCAAGTGACTGACTTATCCTCGGTTCCATTGGGCATAAGTGGGGAGGAGATGTGGAGAAGAGAGCTAACCATGGGGATAAGCCTGTGAACTGCTGGGGTCCCAGCCAGCTGACCTATCAGGTGGTAGATTCACCTACCCACAGGGTAAGAGCTGAATGCTGTTTAGATAGAGGTAAGAGATAGAGGCAAGCTGGAGCACAGGGGGCAGGCTCCGTGTTCCATGGTGAACTTAATGCCTGGCAGGAGGCTTGAAGGAACTTCCTTGGAAAAGTCTTTGGGCTGTCATTTTATCTCTTCTCTGTGAGAATGGCGAGGCATATCCTGGAATAGGGCGAGGAAAGCTGAAAATTCAGATTGATCAGAAGCAGCTGGGGCCACTCCTACCACTGAACGCTCATACTTTATATTTTACTTTAGTTTTCAATGTAGTCAAATAGATTTTAATCTAAATAACAACTGAGTGAATTCCTTGGGCTCATATTGAGGCAGGGAGAGCAAGACCATCAAACTGGGTGGGAATGGGGATAATGACCTACGTGAGTTATGAATCATTATTGGGATATCCGTATCTCCAGACTGGAACTTTGAAGCAAAAGTATATAGAGGAAGGTTTGGACATCTGGTGCTATCTGTGAATGGGAGCTGGTAGCTAAGGGCTGGGGACTGCCAGGTGCATTCAGACATGCCCATTTGAATACATCAGTGCAGCTTGAGCTTGGAGCACCACCTGGTGGCACACCTAGGTATGGCACTCTGAACTAGGGGGGTCCAAGACACACTCCCTAAAATACTATAATTCCATTATGTGTGAAGGCAAGAGTTTCCTATGCACTTGACAGAAGGTTGGATTAGAGGAACTCTAAATTATCTTCTCATGCTAGAATTTCACAACTCTTCGAAATGTTTAATTAGAGCTAGGCCTCCAGTCAAAGCTTTGCTTCTCCCTTGGGAAGATTCTCAATAAGCCAACTCAGTAAGCATTTATTAAGCCCCTAATATGTGCTAGTCACTGGGGAAGCAAAGAGAAAAATAAAAGAGTCCCTGCCCTCAAGGAGCTCTGGAATAGGACGGAGAAGAAAGTCAGCAAACAGGTGGTCAACGAGCTTGATTTCAGTTCCAGGAAACATTCTGTCATCAACATATGTTGATGTACATATAAGTAAAGCAATAATTACAAAGAGTCAATGAGGCCTTACCAAAAACCAGTCATGCCAAACTAACTCCATGCTCTTTTTTGAAAGAACGACTAAGTTGAGACATTGGAGGAATGTTGTAGGAAATTGTAGCAAAGCTTTTAATCAAGTACCTCATCTTCTTGTAGAGAAGATAGATGTGGAGTAGAGACAATAAAATCAGATAGATTCAGGGTTGAGTGAAACATATGTTTACAAAGTAGTTGTTCACAGCTGCTGATTTCCACAAGTCTCCAGCGGAGAGCCCCAGCGATCTGTGTTGTTGAACATTTTTGTCAAAGACTTGGATAAAGTCACAGATGGTACGCTCATCATATCTGCAGATTCCACAAGGGGGGAGGGTGATAGCTAAAACACTGGATGACAGAATTAGGATGCAATGTTATCTTGAAAAGTTAGAACATTGGGCTAAAGCTAGTAGGACGAATTTTGGTGGAGATATGTGTAAAGTCACCTTTGGCAGCAAAAGTCAACTTCACAAGTACGGGATGGGGAAAGTGTAGTTGGACAGCAGCTGTTCTGAATAAGACTGGGGTTTTTTTAGTGAACCACAACCTCAATCCCAGTCAGCAGTGTGAAGTGGCAAAGCTAATGAAATCTTGAGTTTCATTAAAACAGGAATAGCTTCCAGGAATGAAGAAATAATAGTCCTACTGTACTCTTCCCTCGTCAGACTTCACCTGGAATATTATGTTCAGTTCTGGGCACCCTTATTTAAGAAAGACATACTCATTGAATATGTTGTAGTAAGGCATCCATTTAGGTATGGCTTGGACTGAACAGTTGCTGGGGTTATTTCTACCTCTTAAATTCTGTGAAATTGTATTCCTATATATCAGGTACCTGGTGGAATTTAATATTTTACATTTTTTGACATCAAAGAACATAGATATATTCTCACATGGTAACTAGGTATAAACACTAACTTTTCAAGTTCTGTTCATCAATATACTCTTCACTAGTCTGCACACACAGTTCCACTTACATTTTATATTCCCTTGCATATTTTTTCCCATTTGAGGTTTTTGAAGGCTCTTGTTTCTATGACATAACTCCCATGATTCTTCTCTTCCACCCTTTGACCTAGGCTTCTCCCCTTCCTCTTCTGTTCTTTTCTTCTGTCCCTCCCTGGATCCAACACAAGAGGATGGCATCCAAAGGTGGTGAAGGCCAGAGTGGAGGTGGAGTAATGGAGGATAGAAGTGGGAAGTTACTCATCCAGATCCCCTTTCCTTCACAGGTCAAGATTTGGGTCTTTTTATATAGACACTTAGACAGGCAGTAGCATTGGGGAGTAGATGAAGAACTGGCCCTGCATGATAATCCTACTTCTGACTCATACAGGCTGTGCCACCCTAGACAAGCCACCTAACCTCTCAGCACCCCCTTTAAGACTAGAAGTTGCAGAATGTTTTTCATTGGTAGAAAGAAGGAAGGGAATAAGCAATGGCTGAGCATTTACTGCATACCAGCACTGTGCTAAGCTCTTACTATTATCTCATTGGATCCTCAAAAAACTTCTAGGAAGTAGATACTCTCATTATTTCCATTTTACAGTTGAGGAAACTGAGACAGATAGAGATTAAGTGACTCACCCAGAGCCACATAGTTAATAAGTGTCTGAGGCTGGATTCGAACCCAGACCTTCCTGGCTCCAAGTCTAGCTTCCTTTCCCCATAAAATACCTACCTGTCCTATAGATGTGGTCATGGCCCTGTTCAAAGAGTAATGATTCTTTGAGCTGATCAATGTCGATATTCTCTCCTCAGGTTCAGATTACAACCCATCCACACCTTCTCATTCAATGAGCTTGTCTGTGTTCTACAAATCCTCCAAAGAAGAGGTCTTACTCTAAGACTGTTTTTTTTTTCATTTTGTGGGTTCCAATAAAGCCCTTAGGCTGTCTATCCATTGGCCATACTTTCTTACCATGGTATTAGGGGTGTCACTGGGCCCTAAAAGGCTGCTACAGCAGATGGTACAAAGCAGAATTCAAACCATGCAGAATTCTATCAAGTTGGAATGACTGAATACAGCTGATTGACATACTGCATTGAGGTACATTCAGAGAAGCTCCTTATGAAAGGGTGGGCAACAGCAACTCATAAAACAAAGATGTGGGGGGGGGGGGGTTGACCTACATCATAGTTATAATTGATCTATGCCAAATGAAATCAAGGAACTATAAGATATGGAAGAAAAATCCTACGTATATTTGTGGTTGTGGTATTGTCAAAAAAATAAACATTTATCAAGACCCTTGAGATGTTTCAAATGAAGTGGTTACACTTCTTAAAATGGGTTTTGCAAATGTATTTACTGATCATGTCATTCATTGAGAGCACAGAATTGCATGAAGTCTCTTGATGGCACAAAAGAGAATTTTGAGACTTGGCTTCTTAATTGATTTGTATCATAGTCTCTAATTGGTTGGTCCATTCAGCAGCTCTTTTGCTTTTCTACTACCATGTCCCATACATAATAAAAATAAAACACCAAAAAAATCTTAAGTAAAAAAATGCATGTCTAAGTAGAAGCATCTCATAAAGCCAGCAATTGGTTAAAACTGCAGAGTCTGAGAAGTAGAACTTCTATTTTTGTCTGGTGTAGCCCATCAAAGCAAAGCATCCTCAATCTAGAGCCATATAATCCTGAGAGCAAGTTGAGCTGATGCAACAACGCATTTTAACTCATTATTGGGCTTCTGTTGGTGTAACTCAGACCTCTGACCTTATTTTCTGAATGACTTTTTTTGTTTCTGTTTTTTCCTCCAAATCTGGTACATGTATGTTAATGCAGCAAAGGAAAGACGGCATCTCGTAAATATGAACATTATATTTTTCTTAAGGGACAACACCTATTCTGGAGACTTTTATTGAGTTACATTTTACTAGTCCTAAAACATTTAGCATTATGTACTTAAAAGATACAGAGCATAGGTATTACATCCACAGAAAGTATTTTAGTCAGTGAATGTTCAATGTAGCAGGTAGAGATGAACTTAGCACGTCTCCTAGACTGAACTGGGAACAGACTCTTCAGCCATAAAATGCACTTAACAGTCTATTTAATAGTGGCGAGGTCCTTGAAAATGCAATATCCATGCTAATCTCGTCTTTTTCTAAATCACAGATGAAAAATAGGTCAGTAAGGTAGTGCCTTCCTTTCTATTGAAAGTGTAACATTTAATCTAGTTAAACAACTACCAAAACTTTATTAATTCAATGTGAAGAATGAACTTTGAATGAGCGGGGAACTTTATTAAAAACACAAACCTTTCCAAAATCCGAAATGGACATCTTTGAATCTCACAAATCAGTAAAAGTTCTTGGGATTTCGGCCAAATGGAGAAAAGGGGCCAGAGTAAAGCGGTCCAGAAAGCAATTAAGTACCACAACACAGAAGGGCTAAAGGAAATGAGATTTGTACTGAAGGGATGAGGGGGAAAAGAGACACTGGGAGCTAGAGTTCTACTTCGAGATGCCTTCAGGGAGCATTCAGATGAGCAGCGGGCATCCTGGCGCTTCCCTGTGTTGTCTAGAACATCCTGCTGAGAGCAAACCCCCAAGCAGGGCTGAAATCTCTTTCCAGGTCTTAGGGCATTTTGCCAAAATCTTAATAAAAAGTACCTACTTGAAAGAAATGTCGGCAGGCTGTCAAGTGAATAAATATAATTAAAGACAAAAGATTGCTTTAGCATTTTCTTATTCTCTTATTTTAAAAGAACTTAATGTTTCCTGACTCTATCTTTCTTTTGAGTTGTTCCTAACTTGGGGTCTCTGGGGGTCTGTGAACTTGAATGGGAAAAAAATTCTATCTATATTTTTGCTCTAACTGAAATTTGGCATTTTCTTCAATGATTTAAAAACACGATTCTGAGAAGGGGTCCAGAGGCTTCACCAGACTGCCCAAGAGATCCAGGACACTAAAAAGGTTAAGTCCCTCTGGCATAACGTATAATCAGGTTAGCACAGGGGTGTTTTCTCTCGCCTCAAAGGAGACACTGTGGTACAGAGTAAAACAGGGGCCAGACCTTGCGAGAATCAGAGGACCCCAGTCCTTATTTTGCTCTGCCCCTCACTACCTGTGTGACCTCGAGTCAATCACTTACTCTTTCTAGACCTCAGGCTCCCTATCAATGAAGAAATCCATGATTTTAAAGGATATAATGCCATGTGACAATTGAAAAGCAAATGCAAACTATTGGTTTTGTTTTTATTCAGTCATTTTTCACCTGTGTCCAATTTCATTTGGAGTTATCTTGGCAAAGATACTGGAGTGGTTTGCCATTGCCTTCTCCAGCTCATTTTACAGATGAGGAAACGGAGGCAAACAGGGTTAAGTGACTTGCCCAGGGTCACACAGCTAGGAAACGTCTAAAGCTGGATTTGAACTCAGGAAGAGGAATCTTCCTGACTCCAGGCCTAGCACTCTATCCACTGTGCCATCTAGCTGCCCAATCTATTGGCCCTTATGGCTAAAAAATCTTTTGAACATTTTATTCATTTTCTGTTCTTCATGTCCCTCTTCTCATTCTCATCACTTTTACTGGTTTCAGTAACTCATCCCTCTGATTTTTTTGAAAAGACAGAATTAAAACAATGCTTCCCCACTCCCTCTCCCCTTCCCCCCAAAGGGAAGAATCCCTCTTTGAAGGAAATCAGCCACCTTCAGGTTCTCACCCTTACTTACCCGCGCCTACTGCTAAAAATCTGATCTAGCAATGAGCTGCCTCTTCACCCCTACACTCTACTCTAATGTTCTTTTTTTCATTTCATGAGATGTTTTTTTCTGTAGTTAGGTGTTTTGTATCACTGGGTATATATTAGTTGTGGATTTCTAATGGCTAACTCAATTAAGATGTAAAAAAAAAAAGATTTGTGAGACTATACTTCATTCCCCTTTATTATCTTGGTCTGCTCCTTCATAGTTAAAACTAAAAGAAAATTACATCTCTCCAGTTTGTGCCCCACTGCTTTCCTTAATCAAAGCCCTTTACAATGGGCTGAATAAAAGAAGAATTCCCACTCTAGGTAATATAATCAGGTATTCAAACTGATTTCCTTGTGAGTAAGGAAAGATTCTGAAATCTACCTATGTGAATTCTGGGAAGTATAGTTCCAGATAGCCAGGGTTGTTTCCTCCTTAGCATCTCGTAAATCCTTGTGGGAGACTGTCTACAGATAGATTATAATAACAATCTAATTGAATTAGACTGCAAGCTCCTTGTGGGCAGGGACTATCTTTTGCCACTTTTTATATTCCCAGAGCTTTTAACCTGGTGCTTTGTGCTTACTAAATGTTTACTGATGGACTGAAATACATCAGGTTAGGAGGAAGAGTCAGATCGAACCAGGAGCATGAAGTGCACTTTGAGTTTGAGCTTAGAGTCGAGGGAGAAGCAGTAATCGTGAGAGAGAAAGAAGGTTCTGCAGTCATGTGCTGTGAATTCAGAGACTAGTCTGGGCATTGCAGGCTTTGGTCCAGAGGCCATGACTTCCACATCTTAGAAAACCTGCCCTATTGGGCTTGGGCAGAATGGACTAGAGGTGCTGGTTGTTGTTCCTTTGGGGGAGGGTCAACGAAAGGAGAGTCAGAGTTTAACTTCTCTTACTCCTTTTTTTCTTGCATCAAGCAGACACTTTCAAAACATTTCTTCTCTTTAGGTTGTTTTTAATTTATAATTTATCTCATATAAAACTATGATCATAACTGCTTTGTGGTTCATGTCTATTAACTGTGCACAGGGGGATTACAATGGAAGAAGTCAGGGAATAATTTGTATAGAAATAAAGAGGCATAGAGGACAGACCTTCTCTATCTTACTGTTGGGGTAACTAGAAAAGAAATCCCCTCCCATTCCCTCCATCAGAGACTGGGCCAAATGAAAAATTTTAATTTATTAATTTTTGGTTCATAAAACAGCTTTATTAACTTGATGTGAAGTATGAACTCTGAATGAGTGGGGAACTTTATTAAGAACATAAATCTGCAATGGACACCTTCGAACTCATGACTCAGTAAAACCTCTACTTGGGATTTTCGTCAAATGCAGTAAAAAGGGCCAGATCAAAGCAGTCCATAAAGCAATTAAGTCCCACAACACGAAAAGATCGGTTCCCCAAGCTGGCGTTTTGGTTCTATCTGCTACATCTAAAATCTCTCCAATAGCAGAAAGAGACATAGCACATGATTAGAACCATTAACCTGGATTTAATGTTTTAGAGTCAGATATTTCAGTGAAGTTTTCAGCCTCCAAAGTGAAAGGTAGAGTATAAGCTTTGGAGCAAGATAAGGTCACCCCTTGGGAGAAGGAAGGTGTGGTCTGGGAAGAGTGGTTTCTAGCTAGAATCTGGGACAAGTTTGAAACCTATGAAGGGAACTGGGGGGTGGGGGGTGGGGGAGGAGTTCTCTAAACTGAAGTCCAAACCTTGCTAGATAGTGCCACCTGCTGGTTACCGTACAAAACAAGAGGAAAGAACAGGTCTTTAATGTGGTTTTGTCCAGCGGTCTCTAATGCTGATTTTGGTCCTTAGCTATAAGTAACATGGATCTCAAATACTCAGATGGGTCTGTGACATTAGTGACTCAGGAGTTTCCTCAAATAATGCATATTACCACCTCTCCATGCCTGCCTGCTTTCTGTGACTCTTGTCCAGGAGGATGCTGAAGTCGGTGTGCGCGAGCAATTGTTAAATTTTCAGTGTGGACATTTACAACTCAGAAATCAGCAAACAAATTAAGGCTGCAGGGCTTGATTGATTGCTTCGTTGATTGCCTAGACTTAAGAAAGTAGTGGAGAAAATGTTAATGTAGTGAGGGTTATCCCCCTTATATAGCTTGGGAGTGTCTGTGTGGCTCCAAGGGAGGAAGAATAAGTATCTCCAACTTCTCTTCTCCCCCGCCTTCTCAAGGGAGACTTTATATCCTGCTGAAAAGGGAAGCTGGAGATTGGGGCCAGAAGCTTGAAGTTGATGGCTCTGCTAAACTCATAGAAGAAAGGTGGGGTAACGTGCTAGAATTATATCTACCTGATCTCTTAAATATTGTTAGTCTGGGGGATGTGATTGTTCAAGTTCAAACTAAACTCTTGATCGCTGTTCATTAATGGGAAAAGGAGGACTCCAAGCTTTATATCTAAGGCTTGACTCCCTTAATCATTTCCACAATGAATATACACTTAGCAGGGAGCCAAGAAACCTATTTATCCAAGTTAGCAGCAAAACAGAAATCAGAGAAAATATACATAGGAGAATGTATACCAGATAATACAGAGTAAAGGAGCTTTTCTATTGGGAGTGAGATAATTTAGCTCGACAGAGAGTCCCAGATCTCTCACTCAAGGGAAAGCTCCTAAGTGTCTCTAGAGTAGCAAGCTGGGAACAGCGACATGACGAAGACTGCTCACTGCTCTCATGTTGGCTTCTTCCCAGTCTTATTTTCCCTTTGGCAACCTGAAGAGAGGTTGGCTCATCCATCTTCCTTCTCAAAGCCAGAAGCAGAAGCACTCAAAGCCTAGAGACTTGGAGTACTCCCAAGGAGCTCTTATCAACTCCCTCTCCTGCAGATGCAGGGCAATGAACTCCGCCAATGAGGAGAGAGCCCCTTACCAATGGGGTTTGGGAGTCGGGTTATGTTAATAATGCTGATTAAATTAAAAAGTGTTGGGTGCTTCTGAGAGTCAGCTGTTAGGCATTTACCAGCACATCCCTGCTCTTGGCCACATTCTCTCAAAAATTCACTCTAGGGAGACTACCCAGTATTCTGGAGGCTTTCTTACTTTCTCCCAGCACAAGGATGGTAAAGAGTGGAGCACTCCGGGTATTCACCTGGCATCTTGTCTTGTGCCTCGTCCATCTTTTCTTCCTGTTACACAATTCCCTGATACCATCCTAGTGATGAAAAGGGTGTCATCAATATAGTTAACGGGAAATACCAATCTACATAATCCATAACCTAACAAAAGTCTATTTTCATAAAATTAAATAGCAGGGAAGGTAATTTCCTAGGACAGAAATTGTACATTGTTATAACAATTCCATAAATATTATAGGGGGCCTTTTATGTGCCAGGAGAGAAGCCACAGAGTATAGCAGCTGGCGTGGCAGCCTTTGGGGAAGGAATACAGTTGTTCAAGTCCTGATTAGGTGACTATGGGGAAGCCACAGTCTTCTAGTAACTTCTTAGATTCTCTAAGAAAAATAACAAATGAGTTGTCAACCTGAATCAGAGGAGGGACTTTACACATTGGGAGATCCTCACAAAGGTCAAATCAAAACTGAAATGTATAAGGCCCAGAAAAAACTGCTGCCTTACCTTCAGTTCTGATTCTGTACATACAACACATAAGCAATATTGAATATGGAGCCCTTATCTGGATGCCGTGTGTGTGTATGCATGTGTGTACATGTGCATGTGTGTGCGTGTGTGCGTGTATGTTAAATGGAGTTTTGGTCATTTCCTCTGGGAAAAGATTTTGACCACAGAATTGCTCTCATTAGCAGGGCGCTTCCTTTATACTTAAACCAAATACTCATTTTCAAAGACCATTTTCGTCAAGTACAGTAATATCGCTAAGCCAAAGGATCTGCCTGGCACATAATGGAATGTGACAATCCATTCGATTGTGAAAGACACAGGAGATAAAGTAGGGAAGGCAGCACGTGTGGGATCACGTTGGCTTTAAGGCTCTTCAGGAGGAAAAACTGACCTGATGATGCATACTCTTTGTAAATTACACATGTTTAGAAAGGTCCCCAACATGCTGTATTTCGCCTACAGTAGAAATGACCTATTTAACTCAAAACTCAAAATCTTAAATGGAGAGCTATGGATCCATGGCACTCCCTGAAGGTTTTTAGGTCCATGAACCTAGGAAGAGATTATATCGCCACATTAAAGTAGTCTTTTTTCCCCTCTAAAGATATAAGCACCACTTTATATTTAAAATAACTTTGAAAAATATAACATTAAAGTCTTAGAATTGTATAGGGAACCTGATTCCTATATCTCACTAAATCTAATGGGTCTTATTAGAATGACTTTCTGCCTTGTTTGTATCTTTCTGAAAATCACTAAAAAGAAATATCAATGTATTGTGACAGACCATATTCCAGACTGGGGATTGCTTATAGACGTTGCCAAAATAATATTATTGTAGCATTTCATGGCAGGAACATGTAGTAGTTGGCTTATGGTCCACACCAATATAATGATTTATGTATGTAGATATAGATAGCTAGACAGACAGACAGATACATAGGGACTGGACCTATGATGTGGCTGGCATAGAGAACTCTTAGAAGAGGAAAGTCCTTCTACTGATGAAGATCAAGACTTTTTTTTCTTACAATTTAAAGTCTTAGACAATTTCATGAAGAGGTTAAAGGTCTCTCAGACAGAATGTGGAGGAAGTGTGATTTGAAACTAGGTCTTTCTGGTTTCACATTCTTTCTCTCAATGAATTGTTTTAAAATTTACATTCGAATTAGCAAATATTTTCAGAAGAGATAGCGACATATAATATTAAAAACACTAACATATCACATGTAAGACTATTATTCTAGGATCTTAAAATGCTACATAAACAAATTTGGATGAATTGTATTTAATTTAATTAAAATTAAAGGAAAATTAAAAATTATTTTAAAATTAAAATACCCTGGTAATTTCCTATAACACTATGGATAGTAGAGAGAAATCAGTATAAGGTGGATTTAACTTGTCTCTCATGCGATGGGAGGATATTGGTTATTGTAGTTGCAAAAGGGACTTCTCATAACCATAAGGCAAGATCACAGACCCCAAGCACAACCATAGAGAAAACCTCCAGGGAACAAAGGAATGATTTTATTGCAAGAGAGAGAATAAGCTTTCATTCAGGACCCCTTGCTTCAAGTCTTCTGATCTGAATGCCTAGATCACTTCTTAAGCTCTTAGCAAAAAGACTGCACGTTTAATATTTAGTGAAATGAACAAGATAGTTCAGTTAACTTTTGAAAATGAGTCTGGAGACAGGTCCTACACTTACCAGTTGTGAACCTGGACATGTCCAACCCTCTCTGTCTACCTTCTGAATATGAAGATGATTTTAGACTTAGTTACTCTATCTTCCTTAAAGGCTGCTCTCGGGAACAAAGGTTATTACCGCTCTAGTTCATGGGCTCTTAACCAGAAGTCCTCAAAGAGGTCTGTGGATGGGTTTCTTTGGGTCTATAGCAGTGGTTCTCAACCTTCCTAATGCCGCGACCCTTTAATACTCGTATGTGGGCATATGTGCATGTGGGTGGACCTGCCTGGAGACGGACAGAGGAGCAGTGTCTTGGTTCCTAAGACCATCGGAAATATGTGTTTTCCAAAGGTCTTAGGCGGCTGCTGTGACCCCTGTGAAAGGGTTGTTCGACCCCCAAAGGGGTTGTGACCCACAGGTTGAGAACCACTGGTCTACAGGTTTGAATGGGAATAATTACATTTTTATTTTCTCTAACATCTAACTGAAATTGAGCATTTTTTCAGTTATCTAAAAACATGATTCTGAGGTTTCACCAGGTTTTCACCCATTACATACAAAAAGGTTAAGAACTCAGAGTTTCATAACATTGATAACTTAGATTCTCTTGGACTGTAAGCTCTTTGAGGACAGGAATGTGTCTTATACTATTCCCCTTTCTTCCCCCCTCCCTACCCGTGCCTAGCTCTGAGTACAGTACGTTGCCTGGCTTAGGGCTCCCAAAATAAATGGTTGAGTGAGAGGAGAATGGAACACCAACTTCCAACCAATGCATGCAGAGTGTGCTCTGAGTCACCCCTGAATGTCTCCCCATGGACAAAAGCAGTGCTAAGCTTCTGAGCCTGGACTCTCCCAATTTTCAGTAAGATGACTCATTCTGTTCTATCTGAGACTGGTAGAAGGCAGGGGTGTGCTAATAAATGTTTAACAACTGGCTCTCTGATGAAAAGTGTTCTCCATGACACAAATTTGGCTTTTCATCTGCATCAGTAATATTGTCTCCATTACCTTCTTAAGTCTAGACAATTGACAAAACAATCAATTGAGCCCTGATTTGTAATATTTGCCAATTTCAGAGGCGTAAATGCTCCCACTAAAAAAATTAACAATTGGCTCCATCTGAGTTAGCTTCAGCACTCCCTTTGTCCTTCATGGAGCCTTTGCTATCTCACTCTGCACAGATATACTCATTCCACTCCTCACAGTATCACTAATCCCATTCTATAATGCCCTCTTTATATGTCTCCAGAGGTAGCACTTCTGGAAGCTGGAAGGCACCCTAGAGGTCAATTAGTCTAGAGCACCCTCCCCCACATTTTACTAATATTTTTGATAGAGTGGAAAGAGCATCAGCCTGGGAGTAAGGAGTGAGTAGCTTTGCCACTATTTGGTATGATCTTGGGTAATTTATGTTTTCTCTCTTGGTGACCTCACCAGCTCCCATTGGCTCAGCTGGCATGCCTGTCTAGATGACTCCAGCCCAGTCTCCCTCCCGAGCTTTAGTCACACAGCAGCATCTGCTTCTCAGACGTCTCCACCTGGACGTCCCATAGGCAGCCCCAGCTCGGCATGCTCAAAAGGGAATTTGTCGTCCTTTCTGCCAAACTTTCCCCTCTTCCGAGCTTTCTTCTTTCTCTTGATGGCGTTGTCGCCCTTCTAGTCACCCACATGTGCAATCTCCACACTTTCTTCTTCTCCACATCTTACGTCCAATCAGTTACCAGGTCTTGCTGATTCTGTTTCCATAATATGACTCTGATCCACGTGGCCTTTTCTCTTTCCATATGGCCACCAGACACACGCAGGCACTCTTATCATGTCTCACTTGGCCTATTACAATAACCACTCCATTGCATCCAGATTCTCCTGCATGCACTCCTGCATCCAGATTCTCCTGTCTCCAACCCATCTCCGGTTAATCTGATATTTCTTTTAATTTCTTTTTATTTTTTTGCTTTTTGGAGGGCAATGGGGGTTAAGTGACTTGCCCAAGGTCACACGGCTAGTTTTTGTGTTAAGTGTCTGAGATCAAATTTGAACTCAGGTCCTCCTGACTCCAGAACCAGTGCTCTATTCACTGC
Source organism: Pseudochirops corinnae (assembly GCA_028646515.1). Classification (NCBI taxonomy): domain Eukaryota; kingdom Metazoa; phylum Chordata; class Mammalia; order Diprotodontia; family Pseudocheiridae; genus Pseudochirops; species Pseudochirops corinnae. The sequence goes on from CM053586.1 coordinate 351,695,672, forward strand.
ACCACCTAGCTGCTCCCAATCTGATATTTCCAAAGCACAGTCTGACTATGTCTTCTCCTTGCACAAGGAAATACGTTGACCTCTTCTTGCCTCGAGAATAAAACACACACACTCCTCTGCTTGTCTTTCAAAGCCCTTCAGTGAGGAGTGGGATTTCAAAGGGTTTTGTCAGAAATAATAATAATACCTGGAATTTATAAAGAGGACTAAGGTTTGCAAAGCATTTGCAAACATTATCTTTTTTTTTATCCTCATAACAATCCTACAATTTAGGTACAACTATTATCTCCTTTTACAGATGAGGAAACTGAGGCAGACAGAGGGTAAGCGACTTGCCAAGGCCACATGGCAGGTAAGTGTCTGAGGCAGGATCCAAGCTTCCTGAGAACACCAGGAGCTCCCTGGTTCTGTGAAAGTGGAAAGGAGAGACTTGGGGGTAACTGTTAAAAGAAAAAGGCACCATTTCCCCTTCATTCAAAGGCTCTCATAATTTGATACTTTTTGTTAACTTCCAAAATCCAATATTAACAGAGTCTCCAAAGCCCAAAATTTGGGAAAAAAAAAAAAAAAAAAGACAAAACAATCAGTTCGTAATGGTTCTATCACATAATTCTGATTTGTTTGTGACGATCATTAGGAGATTAGTGGACGTGTGCTTATATAATTTGAAAGAAGCATCAAGTATAAACTGCTCATCCAGAAGTCTGTATTCAATTAAAAATTTATTGACTATTAATTCCATATCCTGTGCTAGCTTGGATGTAGGAGAACAGAAGCAGAACGTGTGGAATATGGTGGAAGTCTAAGTAAACCTACAAGAAGACATCCTGATGGCTATTTTCAGGTGTTTATGGATAAAACAGTCTTTGAGGGGGAAAGATTGACATATAGGAAACGATCAACAGCCACAATATCAGCTATTGCTAAAGCATAGCATATGAGAAGGAAGGGCAGCTGGGAAGGGATGGATGAATATGCAAATCTGTGCAAAGTCATCAGGCAAAGCTTTACAGAGGTGCTAGCAGACTCCACGTGGAGTCAGGAAGACCTGAGTTCAAATCTGGTCCTAGAAATTCACTAGCTGTGTGACCCTGGGCAAGCCACTTAACTCCTCATCTGTAAAATGGGGGTGATAGTAGCACCTACCTCCCAGGGTTGTTATGAGGATCAAATGAGACCATAATTCTAAAGTGCTTAGCAGTGCCTAGCACACAAAAGGCACTTAATAAATGCTGATTGCCTTCCTTCCTATAGAGGACATAGGCCTTGGGAGTTGGGTAGGAATTGGATAGGCATTTTCTGATTCATAAAAGACACCAAGAGTGGGAAGGGCATTCCAGTGAAAAGGAAGAGGATGAGCATAGGCTTGGAGGTGGACTTATAGGTAAGGTATTCATAAAACAGATAGGGAGGAGATCAACCTATTTGGAACTGAATGTTATAGATGGGAAGCGGTGGGATAATTTCATTTTACATGAGATTATAGGAACCATTAAAAGTCAATCTGAAGTCAGGATTTTATCTTATAGCCTTTTGTGGACCATTTCTAGACAGGGGAATGAAATGATCTGGCATAATGCACCCAAGACCAGAATTCTGGGACCTAGGCTTTACATGTTCTTCTCCTGATTCCTTCTCTGCATAACTTACCAAGTCATCTCATTCCTGTGGGCCTTGATTCAAATTCTAATATTTTAGAAGAAGGAATTATGAAATGACATCTCAGGAAAGATAATCTGCCAGGAACATGGAGAATGGCTTAGAATCAGAGAGATCACTTGGGTGAAACTGTCATACTTCCCTCCATGTGAAAGAATGCTCCAAACAAGGGAAATCAAAGTCAACATTACTGTGAGGTTTCGGCTCCCACCCAGAGAAGTGGCAAAGATGACAAAAGAATGGAAGAGTCAATGTTGGAGGGGCTGTGGAACAGCTGGCATGCTAATTTAGTTGGTGGCTCTGTGAATGAGGACAACCATTCTGGAAGTTACTCAAATAAAGTGGCCAAAGTGGACTTTTGTCCCAGAGATTCCATGCTGAGGCATTTATACTGGAGTGAGCTACAGTCAGCTCAAACCAGTTCTGGAGAAGTGATTCTGAAATGATCAAGGTGTGAGCATCAATCGACACCTCAGAAATCAAGAAACCCCACAAATCAGGGTATTATTGTTTTGTTGATCATCTAGACTTAAGCAAACAAAGGAGAAAATGTTTAAAAGGAACTTAATGTTCCTTAAAACTTAAAAGACTGTTATGTGCACAATTTGGTTGTAGTTGTTGTAGTTGTTGTTATGGAGAGATTGTTTAAAGCATTAATCAGCACTTTTCTTGTTCAGTCATTTTCACTCGAGTCCAATTCTCCGTGACCCATCTGGGGTTTTCTTGGCAGATACTGGAGTGGTTTGCCATTTCCTCCTCTAACATTCACCAGCATACCTCAGCATATCTCCCAAGAGGGTTATTAACAAAATATAGACCAAGATATCGATAGTAACACTTTATGGGATAGCAATGACTAGAAACAAAGTAGATGCCCATGAGGAAGGACTAAACAATGTGCGGCACATGAATGTAACAGAATGTGACTGTAATGTGTGAAACAAGCACACAGATTCCAGAGACATGGGGGAAAATTTACATGAAGTGATTCAAAGGGAAGTAAAAAGAGCCAGGAAAACAATACGGCACACTGACTACAATGCAGACAGAAAACAGAAACACAAAACAACAGAAAATGAATGTTGCAAAATGATCAAGAACAAGCATGTCCCCTAAGAAAAAACATCTCCCTCCACCTCCTAGCAGAGGGGCGTGCCTGCCGGGGGAGAGGTGGAGTGTCGAGGGGGCCACAAGTGTTAAACACTGCACATAACGCCAGCAGTTCTTAAATATACTGATCAGCTTTGCTCATTTTTTCTACCTTTTCTTTTAAAAATTATTTGTTATAAGGTGTGATTCCCCGGGAGGAGGACAGGAAAGGATACCAGAGGAAAAATAAGCAATCTGAAAAATCAATAAAAATCTACTTTAGACAAAATAAATGTAACGACCTTGACCCATTAGGATTTGGTGGTTCTCTGAAGAACAGCTCTGTGACCTTGTGTGCAAGCAGGGGGAAATGACTCCTGACTGGCTGAGATATCGCTGAGTCTATGACTTTCCCTATGGTGTATGGCAGAAGGAGGTTGGGGGGAGACATAGTAGACATCGTGAGAGAGGAGATTTCAAGAGAGACAGGACAAGAGAGAGGGTATGAACTTCAGAATGTCTCATGGGAATCTTCAGAGCCACGGGCACGTGGACAAAGCAGGTCCCCCGATACATCCCTTGATGTCCAATGACTGCACTCCAGAGATCGCTGGAGCAGTCTAAGGGTGGACTTTTTTTTTAGAGGGGGGAAGGCAGGGCAATTGGGGTTAAGTGATTTGCCCAAGGAATCACAGCTAGTAAGTGTTAAGGGTCTGAGGCCGGATTTGAACTCAGGTCTTCCTGACTCCAGGGCCAGTGCTCTATTCACTGTGCCACCTAGCTGCCCCAGGGTGGACTTTTCTAGTGAGACTGATGAGATCATTCTCTCTCTCTCCCTCTCCTTGCTTAAGCTGAGCTGGGTGGTGGCAGTGGATACAGGGACAGACAGATTTCTAGTCGGGGAAGACTTGAATTCAAATCTGACCTCACTTACTAGCTGTGTGACTCTGGGTAAGTCACTTAACCCTGTTTGCCTCAGTTTCCTCATCCATAAAATGAGCAGAAGGAATGGCAAACCACTCTAGGATCTCTGCCAAGAAAACCCCCAGTGAGGTCACAGAGAGTCGGACACGACTGTACAACAACTCCATCTTATACCCCAAACTAGATAATTTCCCCAGTTTATGTTTTCTACTTATTTGGATAAATATATTTGCTCACTATCTTCCATTGTCTTTGGTCAAACAAGCACTTATTTGGTGGGAGGGAGCTAAGTTTGCTGAGAGCAAACTATTACCCTCCCCTTCAAAGTAACTAGGAAAGTCAGTTTTTATTTTGAACCCCTAAAAGAATATAATATTCCATTTTTTATAAGTATCTGACGTGTAATATATATAGCATATGTATAGTATAGTGCAGATGACAAATATTTTCTATGTTATGTATGTATAATATATATGCATGCATAGGTATATATGTGCATGGATATAAATGTGTATGTGCACATGTACAGATATATGTAATTCTATCTCATTGCCTCTCTTGAAGATGTTGTTTGTCCTTCATTCTCACAGAGGACCTTGACATTAGGAAGGTGATGCCATGACATGCAAATGAATTGGATAGAAGTGAGGGAGGGCTGGGCAAAGTCACCGGCCTCACGTTCTCCTCCAGAGCCATCTGGGTGACTGAGTGGAGGAACACCCAGCACAAACCTACTCCTATTCTACTCTAAAGTGGAAATGGCAGCCTCCCTTGGAGCCAGAGAATGGGGATGTTCTAGATCTTATCTATCTAAATCTAGACACCTGGGGACCCTGAGGCACACAAGAATCTATTGCCAAGCTATTTATGAGTCTGGGAACCCGCTTTAGCAGCCTTCTTACCTACTCTCATACATTATTCCAAATTAAAATCATAGAATGTCCAAGCGGGAGGGAGTTTGGGAGACAGTCTAAGTACAATTCCTTGAGTATTTTCTTGGCAAACATTGTGCATAGGCCAGGGAGGGGATTCAGAGAAGTGGCAGCTTTGGAAGGTCCTACCCACTGGAAAGGCTCGAAGGACCAGACTGAGCATGTGTCTGCCCAAGGAGTGGCCTGGCAAAGCTTGAAGGGGTCTGTCATCAAAAGGTTGGCCACAGAATTATATTTTTTTCTTTTAGGCTCAGCAACTCAAGAAAACCAGGAGATGGTGACTACACTTGATATTTATGAAGGGGTTGCTTGCCCTGGGAAAATCACAGATATTTTGAAGAAGTACAGATGGCTCTCTTATGTAACTTCACATTATGCAAATTCACCTTAATGTACAGAATTCTGAAAGAAATCCGCCTTCCAAAAAACTACCTATATTAACTTTGCTGTACAGTCTGTGCTCTCTCTCTTGTGTGCACTCTTTCTCCCTCCACCCCGAGTCCCCCCTAAAAAAGTCCAACTAACTAAAATCCCCCCTAAAACACCTGGCCCTCCCTCGCCATGCCCTTGAAGCATGTGCCAGCTAGCCTCCTTCCTCTATGGGCACGGCTCACTTCCTGCTCCTCTCCCTTCCTTCCTTCCCCACAGCTGCTGGCAAATTCTCATTACTTAACCATACACTTCACTTAGAGGTCTGCAGAATGGACTGCTTCATAAAGTGAGAAGTGTCTGCAGGGGTATTTATGAAGCCAGATCAGCCAGGGCACACACCATTTCTTTCCAGTTTTCATTCAGGACTCGTAATCTGTAAGATGGAGCCCAAGCAAACCATAACATCAAATAGAGTTTGAACCTGGAGCCGTTTCCCAGGTTCATTTAGCACTTTCACACCCTCTCATCTTGTAAAATGTTCCCTAGTTTGGTCATTCTTCCCAAGGCCTGTAGACTTTCCCTTGGCAATGTCTGTCCCCTTGGTCCTTCTCTGTTGGCTTTCACAGCCAGCACCGAGGCCTTGAGCAGCCCAAGCCTAGGTTAGCATTAAAAGCCCACCATGGCTCCCTGCTGCCTCCTGGGTGAGGTCTAGCTTCCTTTGCCTGGCCTTCTCCAATCTGGCCCAAAGTAACCTCTTATCTTCCACTATTTCTCTATATGAATCCCACACTCTAGCCAACAGGATTAAATGCTCTTCCATATATAAAGCTTGTACTTTACTAATTTAGTATTTTTATGAAACCACATCTCACCTATGAAGATTGGTGGGTGATGCAGTAGGCAGAGCCCCAGATCTGGAGTCAGGAAGACCCAAGTTCAAACCCAGCCTCAAATACTTCCTAGCTGTGTGGCCCTGGACAAGTCACTTCACCCTGATTGTCCCATTTTCCTTATCTGTAAAATGAACTAGAGAAGGAAATGGCAAACTTTGTGATTCCCCAAATGGGGTCACAAAGAGCTGGACATGACTCAACAACAAAAATCCTAGAGAAGAAAGGGAAATGCTCCAGGATATTTGCTCAAGCGGGAGTGGTGAGCCTAGAAGGCAAGATTCGAGGCCCAGGGTAGGGAACGTGGGGCCTCAAGGCCATACGGGGCCCTCTATACCCTAGATCCTGGGTTCCCCATCCCTGCTCTAGGCTCTGCTTATTGAACTGTCCATTATATGCAGCGTGGAAGATCAGTCCAGCCTTAGAACTCACCACTTCACCCCTCAACAGGCCCTTCTCCCCCCTAGAGTCTGTCCCTGGGGTTGGAGGATGGAGGGCTCCTCTCTTTAAGGAGGCTACCCAGGCCATCCAGCTCTTCCTGTGCTCCTCCTGATGTCTCCATCATGGCCCCAGGACCCATCTCCCCCCAAAGAAGACTCTTGCTTCTTGTTCCTCAGCCCCCATTAAAAACGTAACCTATGCCACAGCTCACTTGGCACCATTTGTGCATGCCCTGATGTCCTATGGACCAGCACAGCGGTTTGCAAACAACAGAATCATGGCTTACACTGAAATTTGACCTTTTCATTTGACAGATGAGGGAATTGAAATCCAAAAAAACAAACTGATTTTGTCCAAAGTTACACGGGCTAACTTAGAGGAGCACAGCGTTAGGGCTAAGAAGGATCTTGCTGTTCACTTGAGTCTGACCCTTCACAACCTCATTTGAGGTGTTCTTGGCAAAGATATTGGAATGGTTTGTGCTATCCTTCTCCAACTCATTTTCCAGATGAGAAAACTGAGGCAAACTGGGCTACGTGACTTGCCTAGGGTCACACGGCTAGGAAATATCTGAGGTCACATTTGAACTCAAGTCCTCCTGATTCCACTGAGCCACCTCGCTGTCCCAAGAAAGGCCCTTAGAGATCATCTGTTCCAAGCTCCTCATTTCATGGAGGGGGAACTGAAGCCCAGAAAGGAAATAATTTGCTCCTACCAGACCATAAACTCCTCGACAGCAGGGACGGCGTTTTGCTTCTCTTTGTATCTCTAAGGCTTAGCACTGGGCCTTGATCAATGCTGATTGACTGACTGACTGCCTGACTTTTCCAAGGTTGCTGATTCAAACCCAAGACCTCTGACTTCAAATCTAGGGCTACTGGCTGTTCATTATAGTAAGGGTCTGATAGTATTTGTTAGCATCAAATATGGAATACAAGGGTCAGAGTTTTAGAGCTGGGAAGCATTTAGAAATCACCTTGTCTGATCCTACCATTTTACAGGCAGAGAAACTGAGGCCTAAAGAAGGTGATGGTGACTTTTCTGAAGGCCACAGAGCCAGTGAGTGGCAGAGGCAGGATCTGAACCTAGGTCTCTGGACTCCTGATTCAGTGTTCTTTTCAGTCTGCCACAAGAGGCTGAGCTGGAAGGAGAAATCAAATTTCCCAGCTAGGACCCTGGGGGTAGGAGTGGGTCAAGGAAAAGCAGGGGAGGTTTCTCTTGGTCCTAGATGGCCACAGTCTCAGGGGCCTTGGAGATCATCCTAGAAATTCAGCTCAAGTGATATCACCCCTCCCCCCACTAAGTAGCATTAATTTTGTGTCCACCTTAAATGAATGAATGAATAAAACTATTAAGCACTTGTTATGTTCAAAGCATCACGCTAAGGGCTGGGCAAACAGAGAACTGAGATGCCCCTGTTCTTGTGCTTCCCAGTCTAATGGCGAGATAAGGGAGAAGTTATCGGAGGTACTTTATGGGAAGGAGGGGAGGATCGCGAAAGCTTTATTTAGGGAAAGGAATTTTGAACGAAGAACAGGATTCTCTCAGTGGAATGAAGGTCCTATGTGCCAGGGACTGCACTCTAGCTCCAACGAGGGATGGAAGGCAAGAGGGAAATGCCCCTGCTCTCAAGGAGCTCGCTGTCTTTTGGGAGGAAGACAGCACCTCTCTGTCATAGATAGCCATGCAGCCTGCTCCCTCTCCACCTACAGCAATGCCTACATCTAGCACCCACCATCGATATCTGTATCTGTGCATGTGTACATACACATAGAGTATATACCATTTACATATGTAAATAGACCAGAATATAAGCACACCAGGAATCACTGTATCCTCCATTCACCCATCATCTATCGATCTCCCTATCCACGTTATTTCCCTATCATTATCTAGCCACAGTGCACAGACCTTTGGGCCTGGGGTCAGAAAGACTCAGGGCAAACCCAGCTTTCAGAGTCTTCCTGCTGTGAGATTCTGGGCAAGTCTCTGAACCCTTGCCTACCTCAGTTTCCCCATCTGTAAAAAGGGGATGGTGATAGCCCCGAGTGTTTTGCGGTAAAAGGAGACGCCGTTCTTAAGTCTGTACATGATACAATGTCTATATGCTTGTACATACAAAGTAACTCAGCTGCGCGCCTCGAGGCCAGGGACGCTTGGTCTCCTACCTGGTGTCCGCAGCAGCAGCACCTGCCCTCCAGAGGCGGACTGCTTAGCCCTGGGAGGGAACATGCACAGAGACCATTCTCTGGGCATTGAATGCCGCGCTCAGCGGCTGGTTCCAGGCTGGCATGGTCCGAGAGTGGCCACCCTTGGGGCCAGGGGATTCCCAGGTCGCCGCTGGCCAGCCCCGCGCAGGAATGCTAAGCCGCTCCTCAGGTCCTGGCCTGAATCCCAGGAAAGCCGAGCCGGGGGATTTCCACCTGCCCCTGGGCTCACCCCGTGGCCTCCTCGGCTTCTGAACTCCGCCCCTCAAAGTTAGGTCCCGCCCCCGATGCGCCCGCCCTCCGCTCGGCTTCCCTCCTCGCCCCCTCCCGCTCCGAACTGACGTCTGGCGTGTTCGTCCCTGCGCGTACGCGCTGGGGGCGGGGCTGAGTCCTCAGCCGGGCTCGCGCGCAGGCGCATTTGCGGAAGGCGGCGGCGGGCGGGAAGCCAGAGGGCCGGCGGGGATTGTGAGCAGGGTAAGAGTCCGGACTGGGGAGGAGGGAGGCCGGCTCTCGAGGCCTGTGGCGTCCAAGAAGGGGGAGAAGAGCGGGGTCAGCCTCCCCGTTGTCTGTCCAGGGGCGGAGGGGATGTCGTGGCCTCCAGCGTGGCGGGGGCGGCAGGGGGCGGGGCCGGGGCCGCTCAGAGCGCATGCGCACCGCGCTTCTTCCCACCTCCGCTCCTCGCTGCGGGCGCCCTCCGCACCTCCGTCCCCAGCCCCCCATCTGCCGCCTTCCAGATTAAGTGACTTATTCACGCGTGACCCGGTCACGCCTTCCACTCATTCACTAAACACTTATTCGGAGCCTCTCGTGGGTAGAGGCCACCTAGGAAGTGTCAGGAGCAGGATTTGAACCCCGGTCTCCCCCCATCCTTGTGAATGGCAGCCGGGTGCGCTGCGGCGGCCGGCCCTCAGGGCGTGGTCGTTGTGCTAGGCAGGTGCTGCCCGGGGCTGGTGGGCACGTGCACGCCCCCTGGGTGGCAGGCTGGCCCCCTGCCCCACCTGCCACGCCCTCGGGCGACTCCTGTGCAAAGGGCCTGGTGCTTATGGGTCAGTGAGGTGACTGGGCCAAGGTCACTCGGACAGTCAGAGCCTCCCCGCTTCCCTCCCCACCCTGTGAGTCGGGACTCCCCGCCAGGCCCAGTTTTCTTGCTCAGATCAGTCTTAACGACCTTGGTGTTTAAAATCTCCGAATTTACCCTCTCTTCTCCCTTCTTAGCCTCCCCCTTGCACTGACGGCGGGGCAGCGCTGCTGATTCCACCCGGGAGCCCCGCACCCGTACCCGCGCCCGAGTGCTGACGTTCCTTCGGTCCAGGTGGGGGAGGAGCAAGCCCCCTTGTGCCTCCCCCCCCAGCGCAAGCCCAGGGCAGCCCCTTCCTCTGGAGCCATGAGAGAGTGGCCGGCGGTGACCATGGCCGCCCTCCTGGGGCTGACCGTGCGCTGGGCTGTCTCCCTGCATCCGTACTCAGGTGAGCTGGCGGCACAACAGCGCTCCGTCATGGCCGGCATGGGCTAGGGGACAGCTTGCAGGTGTGTGATTCAGGGAATAGGGCAAAGAGGAGACTTCTGCGTCTGATCCAGTAAAGAAGTGACTCCTGCCTTTGCCCTAGACAGGCTGTTTGATGGAGCCTTGCTTCATGCTTCTCAGCTGAGTGCCTGAGGAGGTGTGCAGCAGGTGGGTCTTGTGTGGTGCCCCAGAGGCACGGCTGCTGAGGCTGCCGTCGGTCACCGTGCCACTTCACTGCTCAGGGACTCAGTTGCCCCCTCTGCAAAATGAGAGGTGGAGGAGAGGCTCCCGTACTTCCATCCATCCCGAGACCTGTGAACTTGAGAACTAGCAGGAGCCAAGTAGCCCAGGGAGGGCCCCACGGGGTCAGCAGCATGGATGTCAAGTATAGCTTGTCCCTAAGAGGGAGTCTCTGCTACCCTGTGTTTGCCCATGATGCACTAGCCTTTGCTGTCTGCAGTGATAAGGTGGCCTGCCATCCCCTCTTGGGTGCAGTGTAGTGATAGGAAAGTGGTCCCTGCTTCTGGTCCCTCCTGAGGCACAGACTAAGCTGTGCCCTTCTTTGGGGAGGCCCTTGGAGCCTTGGCCAGGCTGCCCCTCCCCAGGTTCTGCAGCCAGGCCTCATCGGATATGAGTGAGCTTTGGCCAGCCTGGCTGCCCTCACCATGAGGGTCCACTTTAGAGCTGAGCAGGAGAATCTGCGACTTCCCTAGCCCAGGCTCCAAATGTCACACTCTCTGCTGAAGACACTTTTCTTCATTTCCTTTAGCCGGCCATCTCTTGCCTCATCCTTTGTATGTGGTTTCCATTTAAACCTCTTTTAACAAATACAGGTATTGACGTAGTCAAGAACGTAACAATAATCCCAGTGCCTGGAACAGAGGTCGTGGCCCTGGCTCTTATAAGAAGAATGAACAAAGTAGAGGGCACCGGAGCCAGGCAGCCTCTGAACCTCCCTGGAGTGGTTAGCTGGCCCTGAGGGTAGAGATTTATCGCAGGCTCAGGGCTTCACATGAGGTTTTGTTGCTGGCAGCGCACTCTGAAATGACCATGCTACCAGTTCACCAGCTAGAGGGCAGGCAGGTGGTACTGTATCAATAGAGCTCTGGGCCTGGAGGCTGGAAGAGCTGAGTTCAAATCCAGCCTCAGATACTTCCTAGCTGTGTGTTCCTGGGAAGGTCACTTAATCCTCTTTGCCTCAGGTTCCTCATCTGTAAAATGAGCTGGAGAAAGAAATGGCCAGTTGCTCAGGTGTCTGTGCTGAGAAGATCCCAAGCGGGGTCACAGAGCATGGGACGTGACTGGAAGGATGCACAGCAGCCACATTCATAGGTTGTGGCCCATGGAATGAGGAAGAGAGGGAGCCGCCTTGCGGAACTTTCCCCCGTGTCCTGCATATGTTGCTTTCATAGGAAGGATTCTTTCTCTGATCATCCGTGTTCTCATGGCAGTTTCTTAGTTGCCTTGGGATGCAGGGCTTTCTCTGCAGGTTCTCCGTGCTCTTTTGCCCATCCCTGCCCCATAAAGAAATGGCTGCTGTTCATCTTTCCTCTTGGAGAACCGTTGCAACCAGCGGAGCGTTTTAATGTGTCCAGGTATTGGCATTACACTGCATGGCACTCTGTGGTACATTCTTATTCTTGCTGCTCAGAAGGAATAACTGAGAACCCAGAAAAATGGAAAAATGGCCCAGTGTTCCATAGGAGTTTTCACCATCATCATCTGGTGCCTTTTTAACTTCAGAATCTTGGGGAAGTCGGGACATCTGCTCTTCTTGGTTCTTGCTCTTATTTCATGTGTCTTTTTCATTATACTGGCATGAACCTACATGTTTGGCCCCAAAACAGCTATTTCATGCTAAGAGTTTGCGTGTGAGCTGGTCAGAACTTCTTAATGCTTAATGAGCAGTTAGGAGACTGTGATCTTTTTGTTGTGGGTGCTTGTGACGTGTGGAGTGGGAAGATGAGTCTTCTCCCTCTGTGAATTAAAGCCCCTGCTTTTTTCCGTAGTTGTGTTTTGATATTTATTTATTTTTTCAAGCCAGACTGTCCTCTCACATGCGGTAACAGTAACAGTACCAGCGATGGCAAGAAAATGAGCGACAGTCACATTCTTCCCTTCGCCTTTCCTAAGCAAACAAGTAAAGTGCCCTCGTTTTAAGTTGCTGTGACGTGTTTCCTCAGCGTTTGCTTTGGTTTATCCTTGGCCGTGTTTTCAGACAATGATTAGGAAGTGCTAAGTGTGATGCACAGAAAACCCCTCATTTACATGATCTCATTTTTTACATTTTCCTCATAATTTACTCTCTTTCCATTTCTGATGTCAATATACCATTTGCAGACTTAACCCTCTGTTTTCCCTCAGTTGTCTGAATTTTTCAAATTACTGCCCATTGACTAATCATTTGTTTTGATCCTCGGCACAAATAGCCAGCAGACAAAAGTTCCAAAGGAGCAGCGGTAGCCAGAGGGTCCTGGAGCCTCATGGCAAGGTCACAAGCCCCACCCAAGGGCTTGTTGGTCATGGGCACCATGACTGATGCGTCTGGGACTGATCCCGTAGGTGCATATTGAAAAGGCTTGGTACAATCCCTGCGGGTTGTTTTAGTTCCCGTGAGAAGAAAGGTACTTAATGACCACTGCTCAGTGTTGACTACTGAAAAGGTATTAGGAAGGAAGGAAAGCAGCATAGATTAAGCCACTGCTGTATACTAAGCACTTTATATATATTATCTCATTTGATCCATACAACAACTTTGTGAGGTATAATTATCTCCATTTCACAGATGAGTAAACCGAGGCAAACAGGTCAAGTGACTTGGTAGCTAGTAACTGTCCGAGACTGGATTTGAACTCAGGTCTTCCTGACTGCAGGCCTAGCGCTCTGTCTACTGCACCTTGTAGCTTCCTTTAAAACAGTGTTAAAGGTATGATAGGCAGTGTTTAGTGGATTACTAATTTCCTTCCATTTACATGTTGTACTTTGCTGTATTCCTACTCTCCCTAAAAGTGTTAAGGCAGAGATTTTATCATAGACAGTCTGAGAGTATAAAGGTTTTCCATTTTAAGACATAATCACATGTAGTATATATATAGCCAAAGGAGGTATTTGCCTCTGAAGTTCCAGCACAATTCTACATAATAAAATCATTAAAATCGAAAACGAATATGAAAGTGTGCCAGATAGAGGGGTTTTCTTCAGAAAAAGACCAGCCACGAAGTTGAAGCCATCTAAATAGACAATGCTATGTTTTCTTTGTCTGATTCTGAGTTGAGTGGAAATGAACTTGTGGAATTACTCAGAGTGGTGGGAATCCTTTTTGCCCTTCCCAAGTGAAGCTCCCTTAGGCACACTTGGCTTGTCCTTCTGGGTTGGTTTAAGGGCACTTTAGCAGTTTAAAAAAACTTAAGTACTAATTTCATAGCCAGTGTCAGCTGAATTTATTGAACTAGGTCAGGCTCTGGATAGAAACTTGTTTCTCAACCCTAAGGAGAGTCATTATCCATTCTTCTGTTTGGTAGAGAATGGTGATAAATTCCTCCATGTTGGCCACAAGTCTAGGGCAATTTGGGAAAATCTGGATACTTGGATTTTCCAGTGTAGGAAATTGTGTGAGATCCATTTTGACCTTAGGTCCTCAGCAAGCTAAGAACTATAGAAAAAGGATATATCCTTTTTAAATGGCAGAAAGATTGTAGAGAAATCAGGATGATAATGGATAATTTTATTTATGTACAGTACCTACTATAAAATCACCTGTCAGTTATTTAAGGGATAATGTAATTGTGAATAGACTGTTTTTTGTTTCTCCTTCAGATTCAGTTTGGTTTTGAAAATATTTTTCAGTGCATGAGTCCATAGCACTCTGTTTATGAGTGATGGAAAATGCAGACCTTGAAGAAACTTTTTGTTTTGTTTGGGTGACAAAACTTACGTGAAATATCTCAGAGAAAACAGAAAAGAGCCTAAGTACCAAAATATGTGTTGGAGACAGTCAGCGCCGGGAGGTATGAGAAGAGGGGAGAAATCAGTGTTGGTCCCAGTCATCGGGGATGGTCGAATCTGGCTGGTCTACATTAGGGAGACCATAGAGAGACCAGGAGCAAAGGCACGTTTCCCACTTACTTGGTAGGGCTTGACTCACAACTCTCACCTCCGGTAGGTACATGGCCCATTTCCCCTTCCTTTGGGAGAAGCCTGAGCTCAGGAGATGAAGCTACTTCTCTGGCTTCTCCCTGCCATGAAGCCCTGCAGAACAGTCTCCCAGAAATAAAAGTTCCCATTTTTAGGGGAATGGCAACAGCTTTGGTCTTTGTCTCCCCCACAGCCCTGGAAACATGTTCCTTTGAACATGAGCCATTGGGCACTGCACACATCCGTCTCCTCAGCCGGGCCCGTTCTGTCCTGCCACTTCTGCTGCCAGTACGTGTTCCAGACCAGAACACCGGAGTCCATGCATGGGAGGAGCTACGCCACTTGGCCCTGTACTCCAGGGGACCAGGCCTCCTCCTTTCCTTTGCACCCCTTGCTCTGAGAACTGTAGAGAGATGAACCCCAGCATTGTCTTGGCAGCAGGCTTCCATCCTGCCTGTGACTTTCCAGACCAGAGCCTCCTTCTGCAGGGGCCACCCCTCCCCTACCACATCTTGTTTTCTCCATTGGGATGGAAGCTCCTTGAGGGCAGGAACTGGCTCCTTTTTGCATTTGTGTACCTGATGCTTAGCGTGAGCTTGGCATATTTTGTTGTTGAGTCATTTTTCAGTCATGTGTGACTCTCTGTGACCCCGTTTTGGGGTTTTCTTGGCAAAGATGCTGGAGTGGTTGGCCATTTCCTTCTCATTTGACAGAAGAGGAAACTGAGACAAACAGGGTTAAGTGACTTATCTAGGGTCATATGGCTACTAAGTGTCTGAATGGGGGGCTCCTGTAGGGACTCAGGGCATCTGGTATTAGTCAAGAAGGACCTTTTGATCTGAAGATGGACTTCCTGACCTGATAATAAGGATTCCATGGCAAAAGTGGCCAGAGAGGAGGGTGTCGAGAGCAGCAGGGTTGGCCCACCAAGTGCAGCGGTTCATGGGCTCCAGTTTTCTCTCCCATTGTGAAGACTGGCTGTTGATGTGAGTGCCACATCCTCACGGCCACCAGACGCCTGATGGCTGCTCACATGGGCAGGAACATTGAGTTAGCACTCAGACCTCACCTTGCTTCTACTTGGCAACCGCCATTTATGAAGAGCTTGCTCCGTGCCAGCATGATGTCCTGGGCAAGAAACAGAAGACCTTAAGGAGGGGGAGAGATTGAGTTTTTACCACTCCTACCAGGCAAGTGTAGGGGCTTGAATAAAGAGAGCCCTATTGGAGGATTCAGCAGCAGATCAGGAAGATGGTTTGGCGTACTTGTGGCCAGGGACAGAACATCCATAAAGACTAGGAAGGGCTGATTTTTCTGAGAGTCAGGCAAATCTAGTAAGATTTTGAATTAAAATGGAAAAGCAAGGGTGAAATCTTCCCTCTATATGTTCACCAAGCTCAAGCTAGATTTTATAAGGAAAAAAAGAGAGCTGTACTTTAGGCAGTAAGGCATTGGAGGACCCCCAGAAGATCATGAGACAAATATGAGAAAGGCCTCAGACATCTGCAGACAGCCACACAAAGTATGCATAACAAGCAAGTTGAACTAGAGACCCTAGTGCAAGGAGGCCTGCTTGATCTCATTGGGCTTCATTAGGGCCTGGGCTGTGACTCCGGCTCTGAAGAATGTGGCCCAGATTCCCAAGGAGCAGAGTTCATAGAGAGGGGAGGGTGCAGGAGTATCACCAACCTCACCCCTCAGCTGAAATAGCTTTTTCCTAAGTTAGCCCTTCTCTCTTAATTGCCCCATAAGTGAGGGGATTCCCCCTCAGTGGGATCCTGTTTCCTGTCCTCCTTCAGTGGGTAATGCAGCCTGCTGCCTTGGAACTCATTAGGGTAGGCATGAGGGGGTGGTGGGAAAAATGGAAGGGAATGTTTGTAGGCAGCTGGCAGTACTGGACTAGCTAGGGAAAGAATGAAGGATAGAGGAGAGGAAGTAATGGTAGGGGCAGTCTGCTGGAAGAGAGGGAGGAGATGGCGTCAAGGGTGTAAGCAGAAGTGGGTTACCAAGTAAAACATTGAGTTACTGTTACCAAGACATTTTAAAATATTTTTTCAATTGCATGTGGAAACAATGTTAACATTTGTTTTTTCAAATTTTGAGTATACTTTGATCTGCATTCAGACTCCATCAGTTATTTCTCTGGAAGTAGATAGCATTTTTCATCATAGGTCCTTTAGAATTGTCTTGGATCATTGTATTGCTGAGAAGAGCTTCATTCACAATTGATCATCATGTAGTATTGCTGTTACTATGTACAGTGCTCACTTCACTTTGCATCAGTTCATGTAAGGCTTTCCAGGTTTTTCTGAAAGCATCCTGCTCCTCATTTTTTGTAGCATAATAGTATTACATCACAATTGTATACCACAGCTTGTTCAGCCATTCCCCGGCTGATTGCATTCCCTCAACTTGCAATTATTTGCCATCAGGAGAAGAGCCTCTATAAATATTTTTGCACATATAGGTCCCTTTTCTTTTTCCTTTTTAAAAATCTCTTTGGGATACAGACCTAGTCGTGGTACTGCTGGATCAAAGGGTATGTGTAGTTTTATAGCCCTTTGGGTGTAGTTCCAAATTGCTCCCCAGAATGATCAGAACAGTTCAAAACCTACCAACAGTGCATCAGTGTCCCAGTTTTCCCATGTCCTCCAGCGTTCATCATTTTCCTTTTCTGTCATATCAGCCAATCGGATAGATGTGACACCCCTCAGAGTTGTTCTCATTTGCATTTCTCTTAATAGTGGTAGAGCATTTT
Source organism: Pseudochirops corinnae (assembly GCA_028646515.1). Taxonomy (NCBI): domain Eukaryota; kingdom Metazoa; phylum Chordata; class Mammalia; order Diprotodontia; family Pseudocheiridae; genus Pseudochirops; species Pseudochirops corinnae. The sequence continues at coordinate 351,712,582 of CM053586.1, forward strand.
TTCATATGACTAGAGATAGCCTGGATTTTTATCTGAAAACTGGCTGTTCATATCCTTTGACTGTTTATTAGTTAGAGAATGACTTATATTCTTACAAATTTGACTCAGTTCTCTTTATATTTGAGAAATGAGGCATTTACTAGAGTAACTTGCGGTAAAATTTTTTTCAGTTATGATTATTAACTGTATATTTCCCTCCATCCTATTTTTCCCCCTTTATCCTTTTCTTCCTTTTACCCTATTCCTCCTCAAAAGAGTTCTCTTCAGCGAATTTTTGTACATCTTTTTCTATTTGGTTAATTATGTTTTTTTAAGTGTTCTTCTGTTGAGTGGATTTTTGTGCCTCTCTTCCCACTAATTTTTAAGGTCCTATTTTCTTCAGTTATTTTTTGTGTCTCCTTTACCAAGCTGTTGACTCTTTTTTCATGATTTTCTTGAGTCACTCTCATTTCTTTCCCCAGATTTTCTTCTACCTCTCTTACTTAATTTTTAAAATCCTTTTTGAGCTCTTCCAGGAATTCTCTTGGGGCCTTTGACCAATTCACATTTTTCTTTGAATATACCTGTTTTGATTTTGTTGTCTTTCTTATCACCATAGTAACTTTCTGAAGTCATGTTCTTTTTGTTTGCAGTTGGACTCTGCTTCCAGAATGGAGGGGATAACTTTCCCAAGTCTCAGGTTTCTAATGCTGCAGTTTTCAGAGCTAGTTCTGGGGGTTTTGTAGGTTTTCAATTCTTCCAAGGTGGTATGATCTAAGGAGAGGTGTGGTCACTGCTCTCCTGCCTGTGCTCTAGTCTGTGAGTGACTACAAGCACTCTTTTCCTCCGTAGAACTATGACCAAGGTCCCTGCTCCCCTTCTGTTGTGTGTTCTTGTGTGTTAGTGCTCCTTCTTGCCCTGGGACTGTGACCAGAACCAGAGATGAGCAATGCAACAGAGTCCTGTTTCCAGTGCCTGCAAAGGGTCCCCTGTAATTTCCTTCCGACCAGTTATCTGACCTGCTTACATTTGTGATCTGAAAGCTCGGAAAGCTGCCACCCCAGATTGTCGCCCCTGAGGCTTTGCAGCTGGTTTACTGGGGCATGGCCTGTACTGGGCTGTGTTCTGCTCTCACAGTGAGATAGACCTTCCCTGCCAACCTTCTAAATTGTTCTGAGATAGAAAATTGTTTAATCCCCTCTTTTTGTTGGTTCTGCCACTCCAGAATTCATTTGGTCTAGAAGATCACCTGATCTAGAAGAAGAAATTTAGCCTTTTGAGTGGATCATCTGTGAAGAATTTATAGAGGACATGAAAATGTATTGTACCATTTAAGAGTTGTGGCCATCACCTATGGGGGTAGTATTCATATAGATGAGATCTTAGAGCCATGAAAATACCAAAGTGAATATCTGGGTGGTCCCAAAGATAATTATGATGCCTAAACATAGATTTTTTTCAATCTGATATTAACACACAGGTCTGTATGCAAAACTATGAAAATTTAATTTCTGTCCCACATCCTGTATTCGCACAGCTGATTTTTTAAAAACCCATGCATAGGATTCTGTATTTCTCCTTTTGAAATTTTATCTACTTAGATTTGACTCATTGTTTTAGCGTGTTAAGATCTTTTTGGATAATGACTCCATCATTCAGAGCTATGCTTCTCTGTGCTCTTTCTATGTTACCTAGAAATTTGGCCCGCCGGCCATATGGATCTTTTGTCCAAGTCATTGAGTTGATTGTAGGCAGTAGTGCCAGAGGCATAGTCCTTGGTTAGTTCTCTCCAAGGTGTCATCAGTATATTAATGACAGCTTTTTGATAGGGTCTTTCAGCCACATCTTTCCATCTTGCCTACAAGACTAGCATGAGAGTGGGGGATGTCATTGCACTGTAATACATGGTGAAAGAAAACATTTCAGAGAATCTGGGGTGGTGTGAACTGATGCTAAAGGGAAGTCAGCAGAATCAAGGCATTAGTTTATTCCAAGAAAATGACATCATAAAGAAAAACACCTTTGAAAACCTTAAGAGCCCTAGTCAGTGCAGTGACCCACCCTGTCTCTAAGGATTGGTGATGAAGCATGGAACCCACCTCCCGATCCAGAGGAGATGGCCTCAAAGGTCAGAAGAAGAACGATGGTTTTGGATATGGCCGCTGTGTGCACTCGCTTTACAATTACCCCTTTTCTTTCTCTTGGTTTTTAATTGCAGGAGGATGTATTAATAGTCAGTAGTGATCGCCAAGAAGAACGACCATTGAAACAATTTTTAATATGCATAGAAGGGGACAGAAAAAGTCCCAGCAAGCAGGGCCATTGTGGAAGTAAAGGGAAGACTATTACCTTTTTTTTTTAAAAGCAGGTGGCATGAAATGATGATTCACCATTTCATTTACAATTCTCTTTTTGTGTCCTCTTTATAGACTTGCTGTTTATGGTGTTTAAGATCAGAATGAAATATAAACATTTTTTTAAAAAGATAGCATTAGAGGTTTTGTCTAATACCTCACTGAAATACAGATACGCTAAATTTGTAATATTTCTTTGAACTACCTGTTAAAAAAAAAAGGACACAGTAGTTTTTGCCGTCCAGTTTTTTTTAATCAGTAAAAATTCTTTTCCTTCCTTCCCTCAATTGAAAACAAAAGAAAAATAAACTCCCTGCTGTAACCACGGATAGTCAGGCAAAACAGATTTCTGTATTGTCCATGTTAAAAAGAGAATTCACACACGCATGTGTTTTGACATGTGTAAGACAAAACACTACACATGTGTACATATATGTTTGTATGTGTAGGTATATGAGTTTATATATAAAGCCACAGTATACAGTATGCATACATATGTATGTGTATATACATTTGTGTTCAGGTATTATTTGTGTAGTGTGTGTGTGTGTGTGTGTGTGTATGTATGGACACAAACACTCACACACATACAGTATTAGAGTCGGGAATACCTGAGTTCAAATCCAGCCCTAGATACTTACTAGCTGTGTAACCTGGAAAATTATTTCACCTCCCTCTTTACTTTAGTTCTGCTATAGAATGGGAATAATAATAGCAGCCACGTCCCAGGATTATTGTGAAGATTAAATCAGATGATAACTGTGAAGCGCGTGGCACAGTGTGTGGCACGTAGTTGAGCAATACTAATGTCAGCTATTACTGTGGTGGTTCTTTCTTGTGGTGTCATGGAGTCATTGGCTTCTCTTTGGTCCCTTCTGATTTTCAGGCAGTTTGTGTCTTTAACAAGGTATAGTACTTCTTGAACCAAGCTGTTAATTTCTTTTCTAGTTATTTCTTCTATATCTGTCATTTCAGTTTTTTTCCTTTAGTGCTTACATTTCATTCCCCCCCCCCCCCAAAAAAAAAACCTGTTCAAAACCAAAAACTCTTGCTTTATCTTTTCCAGGAATTCTTGTTGAATTTGTGCCCAACTTTGATTTTTGTTGATGTTTTGCTTGTAGACATTTTGGACTCATTGTCTTCTTGGTTTGTATCTTGATCATCCCTGTAACCATAATAGCTTTTTTCTGGTAGGGTTCTTGTTTGTTTTCTTATTCTTCCAGCCTACATCCTCACTTGACACTGGATTTAGGACCAGGCTCTGTATGCTTCTGAAAGGAAGGTCTGGGCTGGTCCTATTGTTCCTTTGTTGGGATATCAAGTTACTGCAGTTCTGAGGGACAGCACAGACGGGGGACCTGCAAGCTGTTACTGTTCCCAGAGTGGTCTGATACAGGGCAGAGTCTGATTTCCCCCCACCCTGGTCTGAGCTCTGCAAGTTAGTGACCCGGATTTAGGTCTAAGCAGCCGCAACAGACTGCTGCTGGATTCATCTGCTGTCAGCCAGGTAGGAAGCTTTGCTGCTTCAGGCTCCCCTCTGGTCTGGGCTTCCTGCCATGGTTATTTCTCAGGAGGCTTCAGACTGGAATGAAAGCCTCTGTGTTCCTAGGGCCCAGGCTCCGTGGCTGCAGCCTGTTTCTGAGCTTGCTTCTTGGTCCACTACCTGTGACTTACGATTGACAGCTCCTTGTTCTAGAATGCCACCCTGGGCACAGATACTTTCTCCGTCTGCCATGGATCTGTGCCCCAGGATGGGAAAGGGGACACCCTAGGCCAGGTGGCCCCTGTGGTTCCCTGGGCTGGATCTGGGAGCTTTTCTTGCCCTGAAATGTTCCTCATTGTGCTCCTTGCTGGAGCCCATCTCCAGTGTCCAGAGACCACTCAGTCAGTCTCCATATGTTGACCTGGGCTGGGAAAATGGCTCTCTGCACATTTCTGTTGTCTTCCCGATAGAACATCAGCTTCTTGAGAACAAGGCACGTTCCAGTCTCGCCTCTTTCCCTAGGGCCGTGACCCTGAATTGATGGAGCAAGACTTTTCTTCAGCATTTGTCGATCGGTCCTCTCTTCCAGCTTCCCTAACGTACCTCAGAAAGGTGTTTTTTGTTAGTGTTCAGTGCCCGTGTGAGCCAACACTGGCCTTTATTTAAGCCCTTTTTGTTACGACCATTGTTGTTTTGTTCTTACAGAATTGGCATAAGCTGTGGAAGGCTTCCTTATCAAATTATAAGATGACTCAGATTGTGAGGGGTCGCTAACAGGGTAGGTGATAGAGGCACGCTTTTAAAAAAAGAACTGGACTGACCGACCAGATTTAGGACAATGAAATTAAATAGGATGGATAATTGTCATAAAAATAATAATTTTGATAGGACCAGCTGATAAGGCAGACCGAGTAAGGTGCGGTCTGTTACTGATGGTTGTAAAGTCACCTTTACGTGAGGCTGGGCCACCTCATGGTGAGACACCAGTTCCTGTAAAACACAGTGGCCCTGAGTCGGCCTGAGTGAGCGGTGCGATGTGACAGCAGGTCCCAGGAGGGTCGGGGCTGTTTCGTTTAGCCCTGCGGGTTGACGTTTCCATCTCTGTTTTGTATTATTACCATGTAGAGCAACTGGATTATTGTAGCTTCAGGGAGATTTGGAAAGGGCTAAACGTAAAGTTGCTTCCTGATGTCTGAGACTGAGTGAATTATAAATGTGTGTTCAGTGAGTGTTGGAGACGTTATGGAGGTAAAGTTGGTAAGACTTAGCAACAGGTAGGGAGTTTGAGAGATGGTGAGAAACGGAGGCGGCGCCTGGTTTGTAAGCCTGGGGTGTTGAACGGCACTTTGGGAGGGGGCTCAATGTTGGACTTGGTGAGTGGCCATCTCTGCTGGCTATCCATGTCAGAATGCCTGAAAGGCAGCTAGGGGTCAGCAGAGAAATTGGGGCTGGATCTAGGGATCTGAGAATCATTAGCATGGAGATGATAATTGAATTGATGGGAAATGATGAGATCACCAAGTGACATTATGTGGAGGGGAAGGGAAGAATCCTGTTCCAACAGCCCCAGTTATCGGAAGCAACCTTGATGATGATACAGCAGAGGAGACAGAGACAGGCTGGCCAGAGAAGTGGGGGGAGAACCAGGAGAGAGACAAGAGTGGACAGCAGAACCAGAGGCTGCAGAGAGAGAGGCCAGGGAGAATGAGGAGGGGGAAAGGCCATTGGATTTGGCAGTTTGGAGATCTTTGGTAGCTTAGGAGAGAACAGCTTCAGTGGAATGAGGAGGTCAGAAGCTAAGAAGAGATTGAGAGAAGGAGTGGAGGCAACTGTTGCCATTTCACTAGAGAGTAAAACTGCCATTATACAGAAGCTTAGCATGATTCCTGGCACGTAGTAGGTGTTTTATGGATATGGACTGAGTGGTCTGTGGTGCCCCCAGAAAGATGCCACTCAGGTAGTCTGTAGATTCCCTAGATGCTCAAAGAAACAAAAACCCCCATGTGCCTGAGGTTTGGAAACCACTTCTTGGCATTAATTGTCTCTAGTGGCAAAAGCTAATGTTTCTACACAGTGTTTCCCACTGGTATTAAAGTAGAGAAATCAGAGTAGGTTGAAATGGTAATTGGTGCTGGCATAAGAAGGTCCTGTTTGTTCCTTCTAAGTCAAAGGAATGATGAGGGCAACAGAGATGGTTTTATTGAGATCCCAAAAAAGCAGCATGCATAGTTGCTTCAGTCTTTTATATTTGATAATTAATTTTGTAGAAATGAAGTCATAACTCTCAGGGTGTCATGAAGACAGGCACTCTCCACTTCAGATTTGTTCTCTTTGGGTCCAGAGGGAAGAACTTTAATAGCAGGTTGTAGTGACAAAGAGACAAATTCAGGATTGATGGCAGAACAGTTGGCCATCAGTTAGTGCTCTCCCCAGATGGGATGGTCTCCCCTGAGAGGCCTCCAAGCCCAGGCTCTATGACCATCAAGGCAGGTTTGTGGCTTAGATAGTCCCGAGGACCCTTCCAACTCAGAAATCCTGGGAGTCTTGAGTTTTAGGAGAAAGAGGCAAATGAGAAGAAATAAATTTGTTAGTGTTTTGTTTTTGGTTTTTTGGAGGGGGGAGGCAAGGCAATTGGGGTTAAGTGACTTGCCCAAGGTCACACAGCTAGTAAATCTGTCAGGTGTCTGAGGCCGGATTTGAACTCAGTTCCTCCTGACTCCAGGGCCAGTGCTCTGTTCACTGCACCACCTAGCTACCCCTGTTCATTTTTTAATGAAGAAAGGGGGAAAGGGCGGTAGAGGGCCCTAAGGTAGGTATGTGTAGGCAGTTTCCCCTTTCAAAGTTTGTGTTATATTTTATAAACTCTTGGTAAAAGGTGTCATCAAAGAAATATATGAGGAAAAAGGTGATTGGTGGATCACATGGTGAGAGTGAGGTCTAACAAGATGGCAGCCTGTGTGCCCCGTCTCTGGGGGCTCAGTGGGGGTAGAGTGCTGGGCCTGGGGTCAGGAAGACCTGAGTTCCTATTTGGTCTCAGACACCTACTAGTTATGTGACCCTCTTTGACTCAGTTTCTTCAACTGTAAAATGGGGGTGATAATAGCATATGCCCTAACAGAGGCTCAGATGGGATAGTATTTGCATAGGGCTTAGCATGGAAGATGGCACACAGTAGGAGTTCAGTAAATACTTGCTCCTTCCTTCCTTCAAGAGAAATGAAAGAAGTCCCCAAATGCATGTTGGGTGAACGGCATCATGGATCTGTGGGATGACATGGGCAGGAGCCCCTCGGGGTCTGCAGGTGTGGCTGGCCACCCTGCACAGTGATGGTCACAGGTCCAACTTGTGTTTGAGCGAGGAGTCGCATGCGAGCCTTCTCCACACGGCCTGAGCGTGGGAGAGGAGCTAGAAAAAGCAGGCTCCTTAAAGTGCCTGATTAAAGAAAAGGCTGTGCAGATAAAACTGACTTATTGAGATGCTAAAATGCCGTTTCCCTGCTTTCCCTCCCTTTTTTCTCCAGGTGCTGGAAAGCCTCCCATGTTTGGAGATTATGAAGCCCAAAGACATTGGCAAGAAATTACTTTTAATTTACCAGTCAAGCAGTGGTATGGATAATTTACCTTAATCCTACTGTTTATAGTTCTCTAAGCTTGTAAGCATTTTAAAAATGTGAAATGATAATCAAATAAATGAAAAATCTCAGCACCACTGGAAGAACTTGTCTTCCATTTACCTGGGTGGTGAACGGTGCTGCCTTGATCCTGCTTACTACACGTACATCATTCCATTTGTGTTCCTGGTCATGGGGGCTTCTCATGAGTGAAGTGCATCCCAAAGATGGGGAAGGCTCCTCAGACATGTTTGAATGCCGCAGAGAAGGAGCCTTGAAATAAGAAGAGAATGCAGATTAGAACTAAACGGGGTGATTGATAGGACCATCTGCTCAAGAATCTGGGTGGGGTTGGGATCAAGGGCACATGAAGAAGGATGGGCTTGGCAAGGACAAGGGGCACGTCCTCATCACAGCCTGGAGGGTCAGGGAGGAAATTGCTGCTGATTTTGTCAAGGGGTTTGGAGGTGAGGTCCTCAGCTGAGCAGGTGGGGGAAGGGTGCTGGAGAAGACTTGAGGAGAGAAGAGAAGGTTTGGAACAGCTGCCCTGGTGAGTGAGTGGGATGGATGGATAGCGAATCAGTTAGGGCAGAGGAAAGGGCCTGCTTTGGTGCAGTGAAGGCCAAGTGGAGAGGAGAGGAGATAACATAAATTTGGAGGAGACCCATTTAGCACACCTGTGAGACTTGCCCCACTTGGGTCAGCCGCTGAGCAGGCCCAGAGGGGATGGATAGCAAGAGGAATCTCGGGCTGAAACACAGGGTTCAGGGGTATAGGATGGTGCGGAGGTGAACCAGTAACTAAGTGGTGGAGACTAGCCAGGGAGGAGGGGTTGATAATGCCATGAGGAATTAACGAGGGGTTTAGGGACAGGAAGGTGTAGAAAGAGTCAGAATTATAGGCTGTCATGATCCAGTAGAGGAACCTTACTTCGTAGATCCTTGGAGCCACAGGACCTGAGTTTGAATCCTGGCTTTTCTACTTCTTAGTGTGATTTAACTGGGCCTCGGTTTCCTCCTCTGTAAAATGAGGCATGGTGGGTGGTGGGGTTGAAGTAGATGACCTTTGAGGGCCTTTCTGCTTCCCAGTAGAAGATTCCAAGAGCCAGCCACTTCTCCTCTTCCAAACTGGACTGCTTTCTGTTTTCTGCTTTTATCCTTCCCATCTCTCTCCCTGAGCTAACTCTGTCCTGCCATCCCCATGACTGGAATGGTCCCGCTGCCCTCAGTTTCTGACCATCGAAGACCCTCTCTTCTAAGCCCAGCTTGGCCGCCATTTTGCTTGCACCTGGTGCTTTTCCCTTTGAGTTTCTCCACTTGCTCCTAGCTCTTTGCCTAAAGCTCTCCTTTGTACCCAAGTGTCCCAGCCATTGGTTTCTCTGTCTTCTTTGTCAGACCTTCAGCTTCTTGAGACCGAGGGCTGTGTGATATCCCTCTCTGTCTTCTCAGCACCCAACTCAGCTCTCTTGGGCCATAGCTGATGGGAGAAGAGGAGGATAGGCTTATTCCATGCTCCTCCCAGATTTTACGGAGCTTTAGACATACCTTCTGATGTGATAGAGACAGACGTAGAGCCAGGGAACCAGTCTGAATCCTGGCCCTGGTGGCCTGGGGCACATCACTGCCCCTTGCCAGGCCTCAGTTATGTCATCTGTTGAAGGAAGGGGATGCCCTCATCCTCATTGCTTACAGTGGACAGGTGAGCCAAGAGCCCAGAATGGTCACTTAGAGCAGCAGCCCTGCTACATGCCTGGCCTTCCTGGCCCAGCTCTGGGGCTGGAAGCCCTCTTCACACCACCAGTCCCCATTGCTGACCAGCGATCACAGATGGGGCAGTGCTCAGGACATGGAATGTGGTACATGACAGGCAGGGCAGACGACCCCTGTCACTTTCAGCATTGGCTCCCCTCAGACCCAGGGAGAGACGCTTCAAGTCACAGCACCCGTGACCCCAGATAGGATGGCGCCCCCAGACCACAAGCCCTGTTGGCAGCCCCTACAGTCGTCATCAAGGAAGAAAGGGCAACAACCTCATCCCCATGACCAACTGCCAGGTGTGGGCAGGGAAGCCCAAGCACCGTGGACGGAATGGTGCCCTCACAGGCCGCTGGTCTTGTGCCTGGCACAGTCCCCCACAACCACAGAAATAGCCCTGAGGCCTCTAAAGTTGCCTAGCCAGCTCCCCAGTAGCCATCGCTGCTGAAGCCCTGGAAAAGAAATTTCATCCCCCCAGAGCCCTTGGTACCAGTTAGCGGTTCAGCAGGGCAGATAGATGGGGTTCTCTCAATGGAAAAGGTGCTGCAGAAGATGCCCCAGCATCCGCCCTCCCGTGCCATGGGTCTTTCCATCTGCCTGGCCCCTGAACCCTCCGGGGCTAGAGTGAGCTTCCTGAGGCCAAGGACAGTCTCGCCTTCTGCTTGTCTTCTAGAGCTCATCCCAGTGCTTGGCTCGTAGGAAGCACGTAGCTTTTCATCCATCCATTCTCCACCCCCATCCCTCCATCCCATGCTGCTTCAGGGCTGTGAGCCCGAGGGAGGTTTGCCTGAGCTCTGGGCTCTGTTGCTGTTTAAACTGGAGCTGGTTTTATCACTTGATAATCAGCAACTAAAGTGGTTGTAGTAGAGTAAGTAGTGGAGGAAATCTTACCAGGAATTTGCAGGCTATTCCAGTCCCTTTAAAAGAGTAGATAGCAGCCGCACAAACACTTTTGCGTGAGCTCCGGAACGGAGATGCAGCTTAAAGAAATGGGATTTATCGGCCCTTGTTCCTGAGGTTCTTCAGGCAGCACATGAGGGATTCAAGAAATGTCATTTCTTGTAATAAATGTCAAGCATTTTCTGCATCTGAGTGGCTGGCCCGGAAGAGCCAAGAACACGCCTTCTGGCAATTATGAAAGACCAGTCGGTCTGTTTCAGAGTCGTGTTTAAAGTCTTATTTATGTGACTCGTTTTCCTGAAATAAAGTCTTTCCTTTATCTAGTGGAGATAGCTTTAGTTTAAATGCTCAGCATTATCCTTAAGAATTGCCTTTCCTCTTTACTTTTGGTATTGTGTTTTATGAGGGGAGTGTTGGGCTGTGGATGGGTCTGAAATACGGGATTGGGTTTATACCTCACATTTGGAAACATCAGGTTTTGCAAATAACCATAATGTTTATTCAGTGGCGATTGTACATTTGATAGGGAACAAAAGGGAAAACTTTCTAGTCCACTGAGCTTTAGATGCTTCAATTTTTTTTTGTTTTTGTTGTAGAACGTACTTATGATATACTGAAGCTGTCTGGTTTCACTGATGTTTTCCCCCTTGCAGCCAAAGTGTATACAGAGTTTTCTTGCATAGGCAGGATGGTACAATGGATGGAGTGCAGGCTCTGGAGTCAGAGAACCTGGGTTCCCATCCTGCCCTGAGCACCCGCTGTCTGTGTGACTTAACTCTCTCTGGACATGCAGAACTCTTGAAAATAAGGCATCTGTTCGCTATCCACAAGTATTTCTGAAGTCTCTGTTGTGTGTATTATGCTGGGCTCTGGTGGGATAGAGAGTTTACATAAATAGGTCTTTTCCCTTGGGGAAGATGATCATCTAGCCAGGTTAACACAACATGATGGTACAGATTGACAGGTGAAGAATAGCGCTTCTGGTGCCTTGGGGTTTGCAGATGCTTTTCAGGTCTCTCACGTGATCCTTGTGACACCCCTGAGTGATAGGTGCTGTTATGTTCCCCTTTTACAGATGAGGAAACTAAGGCCAGTTAGTATCTTAGACCAGATTTAAATGCAGGTCTTCTGGCTCCAGGTGAACCACTCTAGCCATTGCAGCACCCAGTAGGTTTTACTGTGGAGGGCACCATTTCCCCCCATTCCGCCAGGCTCCCACCCTAGGGCTCATCCTGGGCTCCTCACTGTCTCTCACCCCCGCATCCAAGCTGCTGATTTCCCCCCTGCAGCCTCTCTCCAGGACCCCCTTCTCTCCTCTGACACAGCCCCCACCCCGGGGCAGACCCTCGTCACACCTGGACTGTGGCAGTAGGTGTGGGGGGGTCTACCTGCCTCCAGTCTCTCCTCCCTCCAGTCCATCCTCTGTGCAGCCCCTAAAGCGGTGGTTCTCAACCTTCCTAATGCTGCTGACCCTTTAATACTCGTATGTGGGCATATCTGCACGTGGGCAGACCCACCTGGAGACGGATAGAGGAGCAGTGCCTCGGTTCCTAAGACCATCAGAAATATGTGTTTTCCCACGGTCTTGGGCGACCCTTGTGACCCCTGTAAAAGATTCGTTCGACCCCCAAAGGGGTCGCGACCCACAGGTTGAGAACCACTGCCCTAAAATGCTTTTCCTAAAGCTCAGGTCTGATCCTGTCACACCCTCCTCAATAAACTCCTGTAGCTCCCTATTCCCTCAGGGATCAGATAATAAATCCTCAGTTGGGCATTCAAAGCTCTCCATAACCTACCCCTTCCTACCGTTTCAGGCTTTCAACCTCATGCTCTTAGACCCCAGGACACTGTCCTCTGTGTCTCAGCTCTGAGAGTCCCCCCTGGCTACCCGTACTGTCATTCCTCCCCCCCCCCAAGCTCCTCACCCCCATCGTGACTCTAACAAAAGCCCGTCGCTGCCGCGTGTTTGAGATAGATTTTACACAGCTTGGGGGAAGTAGACACGGGCAGACAGAAATGCTGAGTGACAGGCACATTTTGTGTGCGTAGCATCATTTAGCGGTCTGCTTTATTGGAAATGAGATAAAACGAGATGAGATGCTGAATTCTTTGTAGATTTCTTGTCATGCACATGGGCCCGTATGTGTGTTTTCTTGTTTTTCAGGTACTTCAACAGCAGTGAGAACGATCTGCAGTACTGGGGTCTGGACTACCCTCCTCTTACAGCCTACCACAGCCTCTTGTGCGCCTACGTGTAAGTCACGCACCCGGAGCATTGCGACAACGGCAGCAGCGTCTATGCAGGCAGAGCCCTTGTCACGTGTTTTCTCATGATCTTCACAGATGAGGAAACAGAGGCAGGACAGCAGTTATGCGGCTTGCCCAGGGTCACCCAGGCGGTCAAGTGTCTGAGGGTGGATTGGATCTCAGGTCTCCCTGACTCCAGGCCCACCCACCGTGGCGTTCACTAGCGGCTGCGTGCTTCTCACAGTGCTGCCGAGACCTTGTGCACCACCGCTTTGTAGAGAGGAAGAATGGTGGGGGGGCCCCACAGTTGGGGAGAGAAGCATCACCACTGTTTCCATGTGTACCGATGGTTGCAGGTCATAGTGATCAGATCTGAGCTCTCTTCTTATGGCTCCTGTTCAATAAGAGTGGAGCCGTTGGGAGGACTTTGGGGTTCTTGAGCACACGTGTGCTGAGTAAATGCAAGCTCACTATTTAGCCTTTCCCACTGAACAAAAATGTCTGTTTTAACTCACCATGTTTATTTGGGTTACTGGTAATGTAAGGAGTGGGTGCCATTTGTGGGGTGCAAGGGTTGGCTTTGTTGATGTCAGAGTAACTGAAAGTAGACATTCAGACAACAGTCTGACTCATGGGCCGATGGAGACCAGAGTTCTCATGGCATCTTGCCTTTCACTTAGACTTGTTTACAGTTTGAAATGGAGTTCATCAGAGACTTCAGAGTTTGAGTTTGAACAAAGACAGGTTTGTTTTAGAATATGGTGCTCTGGGGCGGCCAGGTGGCGCAGTGAGTCAGGAGGACCTGAGTTCAAATCCCTCCTCAGACACTTAACACTTACTAGCCGTGTGACCTTGGGCAAGTCACTTAACCCCTATTGCCCTGCCCTTCCCCCTCCAAAAAGAAAAAAAAAAGAATGTGGTGCTCTTTGGTACACTGGGAAGAGCATCTACAGCATCCACTGGATATCCGTGCCTGAGCATGTGCTCAGCTTTCTGTTTTGGCAGTTTCCCACTTTTGAAAAAATGCATATGATATTTAGGTTCACTGTGCTGTGCAGAGGGGTCATAGTGAGGAAGCAGTTCCAAGAGTTCCCAGCCTGTGTTACGTCTTTTCGCCTTTTCTCCATTCCCACTCCCAGCTGTGGGCCTCCTGGCCTAGAAGGTACACATCCTTCTAGTTTATGCAGCCTACAGTCCTCGGGTTCCCTTGGACGTCTCTCCAGACTCATCTCCTACTACGACAAATGTCTGTGGCATTCAGCCCTTGGGGGTCTTTGATGACCCCCCCTCCGCTGCCCTCCACCTTGTAGGTGCTCAGGGAGTGGATTCGAGGGCAGCTAAGTCAGGCCCTGATTTCATGATCATTATCGTTTGAAGAATTAAAGTCAAAGCTACAGGTCTTCAGTGACCATGTGGCATCTTCTCAGCATGAGCTCAGATGCCCTTATTGTGGAAAGTGATGGAGGAGAAGAAGGTAGCACGTGCCTTGGCTCAAGTACACATGTGTTTTCTTTTGTAGGGCAGAGCTTATTAATCCCGACTGGATCGCGCTGCACACATCCCGGGGTCACGAGAGCGATGAGCATAAGTTATTCATGCGTTCAACAGGTAAGAGAGCCCTGTCCTCTGGATTTGAGGGAGAAGCCCTGGCATGGTGCCTCCTGTGTGCCAGGCCCCGTGCCAAGCACTTAGAGAGATCATCTCGTTTGGTCCTCGCCTCAGTCCTTAGGATTAGGCATTCCCGTTATCCCCAGCTTACAGGTGAGGAAACTGAGGCAAGCAGAATGAAGTGACTTGCCCAGGGTCACGCAGCTAGTAAGTGTCTGAGGCTGGATTGGAGCTCAGCTGTTTCTCACTCCAGACTGAGCACTCTGTTCCTTGTCCTACCTGGGTGCCACCATAGCTCAATATATTTTATTTTTCTCATTTTGGAAACATTAACAAAGGTAAATTATTTTCTCACATATTAGTTTGTTTTTTTTTAAGTTATAGTGGAGTCACATCTTATGCAGGGGCAGGATTCTAAAGTCAGTAGATAAGGAGAAAATCATGTGTCATCAAAATTGCCTTTGATTGTCCTCTCATTTGCCCACAAGGTACGGTACAGTATCTTGAAGCCACACCTGCAACTGAAAAAGGAGGTTAGTGTTTCTCTAAAACAGGGATTCTTGACCTTTTTGTGTCCCGGACCCCTTTGGCAGGCTGCCCAAGCCCTAGGAAGCCCCTCTGCGTCTTCTCAGAGAAACGTATTTCAGTGTATTAAATAAAAATAACATATAGGATTATAAAGAGAGCCAGTTATGTTTAAATTGTTATTAAAATATTTTTTAGGGGTGGCTAAGTGGTGCAGTGACTAGAGCACCGGCCCTGGAGTCAGGACCTGAAATTAAATGCAGCCTCAGACACTTAACACTTAGTAGCCACTTAACCCCAGTTGCCCTGCCTCCCCACTCCAGAAAGAAAAAACAAAAATAAAATATTTTTTAAAAAGGAGTTTATGTACCCCGGGTTAAGAATCCCTCCTAAAGCAGGTATCTGTGCATCTCCTGTGATTGTGATGGAAGTAATTCATGTAGGTTTTATTTTTAACTCTGTCCAGCTGGCTTTTGACCAGGAGAGAGGCAGGAGCCAGGACTTGTACTCAAATAGAAGAAAACAAGCAGGTCAGGACAGAGGAGTAGGGCAGTCTCTGCTCTCAAAGGGACGTCACCTGGGTGCTTCCATGGCCCCCAAACACTTTCTTCTTCCTGCTTCACTGGGTGGTCAGAGAGTGCCCAGTGTGGAGAGTCTGGCTCAGCAGGGAGGCTGGCTCAGGCCGTGGCTCCTGGTGGTTGTGCCTGCCTAAGGAGAGTGACTAGACTTCAGGTGAAAATGCTTCAACGGTCCCACCCAGGCCATGGGGAAGCTCATGGTATGCAGGACACCAGGCACCAGGTGAGGCCGAGGCCTGCTCATACCTCCCCTGTTGGGCCCTGTAATGCCTGCATGACTTACATCATGCTCATTCTTGTAAGTTAAATGTAGCGGAAGGTAGTGCCACTGAATACACCTGTGTGGTGTTTGTCCTTAACCAATCCTGAATTCATCTTAAATCGACTAGATGGAATAGAAAGGAGAATGAGAACAAGACCAAGAGACTGGACTGTTCTGTACAAATCAGCATTTCAGAGTGAACGATGGTCCTGCAAACAGGGTTCTTTAGCTCGCCAGGATAAGGCTTCTTATTCTAATTCCACCAACCACAATTCTGTCCTTTATTTTTAAAAATTAATTAATTCTAAAAATAATTATATTTTCTTTATTTTAAAATTTCTAAAAATTTTGAGTTCCTAATGCTCTCCTTGCTCTAGACCTTCTCCCACCCATTAAGAAGGCAAGCCATGTGATATTAGTTATACGTGTGAAATTATACAAACATATTCTCATATAAGCTGTGTTGCAAAAAAAAAAAAGAAAAGCAAGAAATATTAGTAAAAAAAATGCTTCAGTCTGCAGAGTTCACAGTCCTCCTCATGGGGGCTTTGGAATTGCCTTGGCTTGTCGTCTGGATCAGAGTGGCTGAGGCTCGCATGATTGATCATCATTGTAATATTGCCGTCACCGTGTACGATGTCCTGGTTCTGCTCACTTCACTTCACGGCAGTTCATAGAAGTCTTTCCAGGTTTTTCTGAGACCATCCCGCTTGTCATTTCTTGAAGCACAATAGCATTCCATCACAATCCTGTGCCCCAGTTTATTCATTCATTCCCTACCTGAGGAGCATCCCCTCGATTTCTCATTCTTAGCCACCACTAAAAGAGCTGCCATCAGTATTTTGTACCTCATAGGTCCTTTTCCTTTTTGTTTTTTATCTCGTGGTATTGGCCATGGTATTGCTGGGTCCAAGAGTATGCATAGCTTGATGGCCCTTTGGGTGGAGTTCCAGGTTATTCTCTTGACTCCAGCCTGTTTTTTCAGCTTTATTGCTTCTCTTTCTGCACTCAACAGGCCAATCAGAAAACTCCCCTATGCCTAGTGTGATACTCCATCTCCCTCTCTCAGTATGAGATGTTGGTCTCTACCTACTTTCTGCCTGACTTCTTTTCAGGTTTTCCAGCAATTTTGGTTAAAATACTGAGTTCTTACCTCCAAATCTTGGATCTTTGTGTTCATCTAACACTAGGTCGTAGTGGTCATTTACTGTTGTATAATGCACGTCTTATTTACTCCAGGGGTCGCCACTCTGTTTGTTAGCCAGGACCAGATTGTTTGGATGGTTACCAGGTCTTTGTAATGGAGATTGAAATCTGGTACTGCTCGCTGCCTTCCTTAGTATTTTTCCGTTGATTCTCTTGATATTCTTGAACTTCTGTTTTCCTAGATGAATTTTGTTATTATTTTTCTAGTTCTGTGAAATAACAGTTAATTTGATTGATATAGCACTGAATAAGTAATTCAGGTAGAATTTTCATTTTTATTATATTGGCTTGGTCTACCCGTAAGCAATTAACATTTTCTCCAGTTCTCCAGTGTTTACTCTGTTTTTATTCTGTCTGAAAAGTGTTTTATAATTTGTTCATGTAGTTTCTTGGTTTGTCTTGGCAGGTAGACTTCCAAATGCTTTATATTATCTGCAGTTATTTTAAATGGAATTCCTCTTTCTTTCTCTTGCTGCTGGACTTTGTTGGTCATATATAGAAATACTGATGAATTAAAGGTTTATTTTATATCCTGCAACTTTGCTGAAGTTCATTGTTTCAGCTAGTTTTTTAGTTGGTTTTCTAGGACTCTCCAAGCATGCCATCGTATCCTCTGCAAAGACTGATAGTTTTGTTTCCTCGTTGCCTATCCTTACGCTCTGTTTATTTTTCCTGTCTTATTGCCTTAGCTAGCCTTCCTGGTATCGTATGGAATCAGAGTGGTGATAATGGACATCCCTGCTCCGTTCCTGCTCTTACCGGGAGGACTCCCAGGTTGTCTCCGTCACATGCAATGCTCGCTCTTGGTTTTAGGTAGACACTGTTTATCATTTTAAGAAAGGCTTCATTTATTCTTATGCTTTCTAGGGTTTTTATTGTAAAAGGAAGCGAGTTCTGTTTTCTGTTGAAAGCTTTTTCTGCATCTGTGGATGTGGTCATTGGACTTTTGTCTTTGTTATTGACGTGGCCAGTTTTGCTCATAGTTTACTGATATGAGCCAGTCCTGCATTCCTCGTACCAGTCCCGCCTAGTCGCCATCTGTGACCTCGGTGACATGTCACTGTGATCTCCTTGCCAGTGTTTTATTTAAAATCTTTGCTTTAATGTTCATTAAAGAAATTTGTCTGTCGTTTCATTTCACTGATTTTGTTCTCCCTGATTTAGGTATCAAGACAAAATTTGTGTCATAGAATGAATTTGACAGACTCCTTTATTATTATTTTTTTTTGCGGGGGGAGGGGGTGGGGGAAGGCGGGGCAATTGGGGTTAAATGATTTGCCCAAGGTCACACAGCTAGTAAGTGTTAAGTGTCTGAGGCCAGATTCGAACTCAGG
Source organism: Pseudochirops corinnae (assembly GCA_028646515.1). Taxonomy (NCBI): domain Eukaryota; kingdom Metazoa; phylum Chordata; class Mammalia; order Diprotodontia; family Pseudocheiridae; genus Pseudochirops; species Pseudochirops corinnae. Next base: position 351,730,422 of record CM053586.1, read on the forward strand.
TCCTCCTGACTCCAGGGCCAGTGCTCTATTCACTGCGCCACCTAGCCACCCCTCCTTTATTATTTTTTCATATAGCTTATGTCCTGTTGGAATTAATTGTTTCTTAAATATTTGGTGGAATTCACTTGTCAATCCATCTGGTCCTGATTCTTAGAGAGCTCATTTATGGCTTGTTCAATTTCTTTTTCCAAGATAGGATTATTTGAGTATTCTATTTCCTCTTCTGTTAACATAAACAATTTATATATTTTGTGAATATTCATCCATTTCACTTAGGTTATCAATTTTATTGGCATGTAATTGGGCAAAATTGCTCCTACCAATTGTTTTAATTTTATCTTCATTGGTGGTACATTTCTTTTTTTTTTTTTTTTTTTGCACAACTTTATTTTTATTTTATATTTATTCTTTTTACATATTTTCTCCCCCTCTTTCCCCCACCCACCACCCCAAAACAGCCATCCCAGTGTGTCCCCCCTCCCCCAGTCTATTCTCCCCTATGTCACTTCTCGGTAGGGCAGGATGGATCTCCCAACCACAGTGCCTGTGTAACTCAAGTTCCAGTTGGGTGTAGTCAATAATAATAATAATAATTGCATATATAGATAGAAAGATAGATACATATTCATAA
>CM053586.1:351731552-351762098 GCA_028646515.1 Pseudochirops corinnae
TCTTCTCCTCATTGGCTTTTTGGGCCTCTTTTGCCGTTTGAGTTCATCTATTTTTTAAGATGTTATTTTCTTCAGTCAGGTTATTGACTCCCTTTTCATGATTTTCTTGCATCATTCTCATTTCTCTTCTCAGTTTTTCTTCCACTTCTCTTATTTGGTTTTCAAAATCCTTCTTAAGCTCTTCCATGGCCTGTAATCAGTTTATATTTTTCTTGGAAGTTTTTGGTGCAGGAGTTCTGACTTCATTGTCTTCCTGCCGTTCCATGCTTTAATTCTTTTTGTCCCCAAAAAAGGAATCTAAAGTTGTATGGTTATGCTTGCTTTTCTTCCTTTGCTTGCTCATGTTGCCAGTCAGTTACTTGACTTTTGAGCTTTTTGCCACAGAAGAACTCTGCTTCCAGAGGATAGAGTTTTGTCCCAAATAGCTGAGGTTTTCGCAGCTGCCGGAGGTGTTGGTTGGGTGCTGTTTGAAGCCTCCACAGGCTCTGGCCCCTGGTCACTCACCCCAGGACCTCCACCCAAGATAGCAATCCAGATCCAAGCAGGTTAAAGCAAGAGCAATTACCCCTCAGAATGGACGCTTGGTCCCCCTGTGATCTGCAGGCCAGGAGGTCTGAAGCAGCCATGCACCTGAGCTGCTTCTCCCTTCTGGGGGTAGAGGCCGGACTGCACTCTCAGTCCACCTGTTCCCAAAGTCCACACTGACATTTTTCTTTGCCTTTGGCATTTATGGGTTGATAATTCTGGAATTGGCCAAAGCTGTTGGTAATCCACTCTCCTGAAGTCCCTCCACCTGTGCTGATTGGGGCCACCCTCGGGCTAAAACCACAGGTTCACACAGGGCTAGGCTCTGCTCCCAGCACACTTCAGTGGACCCTTTCTGTTGACCTGCTGGGCTGCCTTCAGCAGGAGCTTTGTTTCTCTGTCACTTTGTGGGTTCTGTAGCTCTAAAATTTGTTTAGAGTCATATTTTATAGGTATTTGAGGTGGTTGTGGGGGGAGCCATGAAGTTTTCCTGCTTCTGTGCTGCCATCTTGGCTCCGCCCCCACATCCCTCCTTCTTAATTGTTCATTAAAATTTTTTTTCCCTGAGAGCATCCCAGCATAACTGAATCACAGCCATGCCCTCTGTCTATTATAGACTCCTTTTAACTGCCCTGATTATGATAAGTTCTTAGGAATTACATGTATCATCTTCTGATATAGGAATGTAAACAGATGTACCCTTATGATTTCCCTTTCAAGTTTACCTATATATATTTCTTTTGAGCCTTGTACTTGAAAGTAGATTTTCTATTCATCTCTTGTCTTTTCACCAGGAATGTTCAGAAGTCCTGTATTTCATTAAATGTCCCTTTCCCCTCACCTCTCTCCACCCCTGAAGGATTATACTCAGGTTAGCTGGGTAGGTTAGTCTTAAGTTTTCTTCCTTCTTTATTGTGGCAGCCACTAAATCTTGTGTTAATCTTACTGTGGCTCCATGGTATTTGAATGGTTTCTTTCTGACTGCTTGAAGTATTTTTTCCTTGGTGTGAGAGCTCTGAAATTTGGTTGTGATGCTCTTGGGAGCTTTTACTTTGAGATCTCTTTCAGGAGATGGTCGGTGAATTCTTTCACTTTCTGATCTTACCCTCTGGTTATAAGCTGTCAGGGCAATGTCTAGTATCTTTTCTTGATCATGGCTTTCAAGTTGTCCAATTATTCTTAAATTATCTCTCCTTGATCTCCTTTCCAGGTGAGTTGTTTTCCTGATGAGATGTTTCATTCTTTTGACTTTGCCTTATTGTTTCTTGATGTCTTATGGAGTCATTAGCTTTCATTTACTAAATTCTAATTTTAAAAGAATTATTCTTTTTCATGTTTTGTACCTCTTTTTCCCATTTGACAAAGTCTGCTTTATAAGGTGTTATTTTTTCAGTATTTTTTGTGCCTTTTTTACCAAGCTGTTAATTATTGTTTCATGATTCTTCTTCCCTTGCTCTAGCTTCTTTTCCTAATTTTTCATCTGCCACTCTTACTTGATTTTTAAAATTACTTTTTGGCTCTTTCCTTAACTCTTCCAGGAATCCTCGTTGGTCTTATTTCCAATTTGCATTTTCCTTTGAGGCTTTGTACATAGCTATTTTCAAGGAATTGTCTTCTGAGTTTGTGTCTTGATCTTCCCTGTTACCATAGTAGCTTTTTATGGTCCGATTCTCTTTTTTGTTTCTTTGTTTGCTCATTTTTTTCAGCCTCTTTCTTGAGTTTGAATTTTATGTTAAAGTTGATCTCTACTCACCTTGAAGTGGTGGTGGGGGTATGACCAGGAGGCATTGTACTAAGCTTCAGGGTTTTCCCCCTGCTGTTTTCATAGCCAGTTCCGGGGGTCTGTATGTTTTTGGTAAGGTGGGGAGAGGTGTAGTCACTGGTCCCGAGGTCTTTACCCAGGAAGGGCTCTGCTCCCCTGTAGCCACAGGTGCTCAGATGCTTCTGTGCTGTAGAACTGTGACCTGGGACTGTGTATGAATTGTGTCCTGCTGCCATTGCCCGCAGAAGGCCTTGTGTCCTCTCTTTCTGACCAGTTGCCTGCCCCCCGGGCAGTCTTTGGGCTGAGAATTTCTGAAGCTTCTGCCGCTAGTGTTGCTTGCCTAGTGTGTGCCAGGCTGGGACACAGGCCTCTCCTGCCAACCTCCAGAGTTGTCTTGGGCTGGAAAAATGTCTCCCACCTGTTGGCTCTGCTGCGTGGGGATTATTGGGAGAGCTCAGCTGAGTGTTTCCTCTGCTCTGTGTCTTGGCTTTTGCTGTCCTCTGTGCTCTTTAAAGCCACATAATTGCATTTCTCTAAAAGCGCACAGTTCAGACTATCCTTTTGAGGGGTCTTTTCTGCAGGCATTTAATGTTGCTTCTTTACTGTAGTTGTGTGGCAAATAAAAGTCTGTTTTCTCTTCATTACAGAAGGGTGTTTGCTACAAATGTACATGCGTAATTGTGTGTTTGCTCATTTTCTGACCTGAAAGAACAGACGAGGACTCGCTCTGCAAGCAGCCAGCGTTGGTGTCGTGTGGTGGTGTGTGCCCAGCACTGTGATGCTGTGATGCTCCCAGCAGCCCCAGCGGGGAATTTTCCATACCCTTTCTGACCAGTAAAGAAGGCTCCTGAGGCCCAGGGTCCCACAGCTATGGCAGGTCTGAGGCAGAATTCAGATGGGGTTCTTCCTCACCCCAAGTTGAGGGGTCTCTTCACTCTGCCCTGCTGCTTTTCTCTTTGCATGAGATATCCAAAAAGCTTAAGGACCCCCCACCCCCAGGTTGGTATATGGTGTTATCCTCACCAGCAGGAACTTGGAGCACCATCATTTTGGTCACCTTCTGATATGGTAGCATTGGGTGGGTCGGGTGGGTCCAGGAAGTGAGCCCCAATTGACACCCTCCATAGAGCCTGTAGCTCTCCCACCTTGCTTTGGTCTCCATGGTTTTGGTGGAGGTTCTGATGCTTTTGTAAATTCATCCAGTGGATATTGTGTGACTGCCGTGTTCCCCATGAAGTTTGTGATGCGACCATGGGTCTCGTACCTTGCAGGCAGGAAGAGGGGCGGCTCCTGGTGCCGTCAAGCAGGGAGCCGCAGCTGGTTGGTGTGGCCCAGTAGGGCGCTGCTGCCTCAGGCTGAGCTCTGGGTGAAGGCAGCTTTCTGCCCAGGCTCTCTCTACCTCTGATGGATTTATTTGTTCTTGATGTGAGATGCTGTTAGACATTTTGTATTTTCACGTGGTCACACGTCCCATTTCATATCATTTGCCTTGTTGGCATCCATCTGCCATGCCAGAAGCAGCCAATTAAGTTAGAAGACAAGGAGGTTACTTTTTCCTTTGTTGTCTCTGTGGTGCTTTTGAAGGAGGACTTTGGAGGATGTCTGTGCATCTGTCAGGTTCATTCTGTGCGTCTATCTTTGTGATCACTCAGGACAGTGAGGTGAAAGGCAGCAGTGGAGGAGAGAGGCCCTTGTCAACGGTGGCCGAGAACCCGCTGGCACCTTCCTGAGGGGAAGCGGGCGGGGGGCAATGGCAGATTTTGGGCTGCAGACCCCAGAGCATGCTCAGGGACTGTTCACCTTTTGTCTTTCAGTCTTTGTTGCCGATCTGATGATTTACATCCCTGCAGTTGTCTTGTACTGTTGTTATTTAAAAGAAAGTTCACCCAAAAAGAAGGCAAGTATCCAACACGTTTCCTTCATGTTACCTTCTTGTGGAAATACTTTCCTCTTCCTTCACAGGAGGACAGCCAGGCCCGAGGATGGCTCAAGAATCTCTCCCATCCTTCTCAGCCCCTGCACCGGTGGCTGCTCTCCAGAGCTTGGACCCTTCCATTGGAGGACAGTGTATTCCTTGGCAGCCCTCTTAATTCAAGTTTAGGCAGAAAAGAAACTTGGGATAGCTGGGGGGGCAAGACGGCCGCCCCAGAGGCGCAGGACCACAGAGGATGTGCTTCTTTATTCGGGCCAGTGGTTCATTTCTCCCTGTGTGCTGTTCTTCTCTCCAGATCGCCAGTGCCTTCTGCATATTGCTGTACCCAGGTCTTCTTCTGATTGACCACGGACACTTTCAGTATCCTTTACACACTGAGGAGTGAAATCTCCGCTTTGCACACTCTGAGCTGTGCAGCCCTTTGGATGTCATATGGATTTCTGTGTTAGTTTGATAGTTTTGATAGTATTCTTTGCTTAAAGAAATTTGTCATATTCACCAAGAATGGAGTATTCTCCAAAAGTCTTGCTATTCTGGGGGTCAGGGTGTGTTTTCATACCGATCTGGCCTGGAAGGAAAGTAGCGGCAGGTTCTTAGCTCCCTCTAGAAGCCAAAGAAGGATGTGGCGCCCGTACTTGTGAATATGTGCTCAGGTGCGAGCTGCCAGAGAAGCCTCTTGTTTGGACTTTTCACGCACCGCCAGTGGGGTATGTCTGTGTCCTTTGTAGGACTCTGCACAATGAGGCAAATGTCTTCATTGTCTCCTTTCCCCCCTTGAGGTGCTAAAGGAAAGCCCATAGACAACTTGACTAAAATCTCTTCAGACCTTTGAGGGGCTATTTGTCACTATGCTAATAACCAGACACTCAAACAAAAAAAAACAGCAGAAAGTCTATTTCAGAGGCACATGCATGGCTTCTGATGTATCTAGAGTTACTGTCCCCATCTGTCCCAAAGAAAAACCATAATGCACAGCAACTTGACTGCTTAATTAACAGCTTTTCCTTTTGAAGCCAATTTGTTTTAGTTGTAATGAAATTAATATGCGTATCTGTCAAAGGACATGCCAAAGATCCTCAGTTCTGTTGTTGGGTTATCACTCTCTCTGTTGTGTCTGCCTTCAGCTTGGCAGGCTTCTGCAGTCACTAGCTGGTGTTGAGTGCTCTTAGCACATTCATTTGGAGTGAATGTTTACCAGGCACCTGAAGCAAGCGTTTATTAAGAACACTGAATTGGGGGGCAGTGGGCAACATTGTGATGGAAGCATTCGCTGACTTTGGAGCTTAGTGTCAGGAAGAGGATGTGACCCGCCCCCAGAGAAGTCACCGCTCAGTGCCATAGACAAAGGGGGAGATTCGAGGACCAGAGCTGGTGTTGGAGCAGGGCTTGGAATGATGAGTAGGTATTGAGGGTCTGAGGTTTTGAGGGGGGAGATGGGAAAGGGACGAGGTACAGGGTGTTTCAGGCATCAGGAACATATACAAAAAGTAGATGAGCCAGAAGAGGAGTAGGTAGAGAAAACTGTGGTGAGCTGTGAATATGGAAGGCTTTAGCTTGTGGCAGGCCATCAGTGCTGCCAGGCAAAGGAGGTGATAGGGAGCCATGGAAGGGTCCGTGGGAGTGGGGAACATGACCAAGTCTGTGCTTAAGGAAGGCGAGACCCATGGTAACCAAGCATGGAGCAGAATGGGGACAGGGTAGAAGCGGGCTGTATAAGGGAGATGGTGAGCCAGCTTGAGGGCCAGGGGCTGCAGGCCACAGGAGCCAGTGAGAGGAGGGGCAGGTGATGGAATGAAGAGGGACGTGGCACTTGTGGGACCCCCTGGGTTCTGTCTGCTTATTCTCTGGGCCCTGATACTGTGCATGGGATGCTCCCTCCACACTTGCTGTTCAGAGGTGGGAGCGCAGACACCAGCCTCCTCTCTGTCCAGATTTTCATTCCTCTTCACTCTGGCTCGGTCCCCTGCTGCCCTCATGGAACCCCTGTTCTGTGGTTAACATGCTATCACTGACTCATAGCAAACCAGGAGGATGTGGGAGGGAGCCTGGGAGAGGCATGGGAAAGCCTCACCCATCGATGGCCCGTAGAGCCTTGCCGTGCTCCAGGCGGATCCTCACTGCTGTGGGCACCATTGATCTAAATTGATTCTTGGTCCTGTGTCCCTCGGGGATTGTCCTAAACCCCTTCTTCTCCTGAAGCCTGCCGTTTGAGCTAAGGATCAGATGAGAGAGCATGTGTAAAGGGCCTGGCACACAGTAGGTGCTTCCTACAAGGCTGCTCCTTCCCTCCCGCCCTCCCTTTCCACACGCTTTTACTTCATCTCCTCTCCAGTGTCTTCCTAGAGAAGCCTTCTGCATCCCTGCGCCCATGTCAAGGCTCTGCCAGCTGCAAAGATGTGGGCTCTTGTGTCAGCCGGGCCCTTATGGCGGGATAGAACATGAGCTCTTCCCGTTTGTTAAGCACTGCGCCACGTGCTAAGTCTGCTGGTACAGGCCTTGCCTGGGAGGAGCTCAGAATCTAGCAGGGAGAAGGTCCGTGTATGGGAGTGCTGGCCAGGGCAGGGCACTTTGGTTATGGACTCAGGGTGACGGATACATAAGGGTGTAGGCTGACACGCCACTTCTAGGGAAAAAGGCAGAGAACATTTGATTCCAGAGCTAGAGCAGGTAGAAGGCTTGGTCAGGGTGACTGGGGAGGCTGGCAAGATGATAGACAGAGCCTGGGGAGGATGGGAAGTATAATGGGAGGCCACGTCAGCCTCCCTTTAGGACTGTAGGCCCCTAGGCTGGAGTTCTAGAGATGAAAGGTTCCTCCTGGCTTGGTCTCTGGTCTGAGCAGCAAGGCCTGGCGAAGGTGGCAGCAGGGGGAGCTTCAGGCCTGAACCGCGGAGTTGACCTTGTCCTGCTGCCATGATTGTACAGAGAAAACAAATTTGTGGCAGAAAAGTGCCGTGGAAGTACCATGTGGTACTTCATCACAGCACTTTTGTTGCTGTTAGTGGAACGTCCACGTCAGTTTGTCCTGGCGGATGGCCTCGTGGGAGAAATCTTTGTTCTGGGTACCCAAAGGCTGCCTGTTTGGGAGCAAGGTTTAAATGTTTTTAGCCTTCATTGATACAGTTGCCTCATTGCTGTGGTCTGAGGCAGTTTACCTTGTAGGTCTTTTAATCCTGAACAAACCACGTGCGGTAGCGCTGGGTTTTAGATTATGCTACTTAAGATTTTATTTTTAAGCGATCACCGCTACCGCTTTAATGGCTACTTTCTGTTTAGGAAGAATTCTCTTTTAAAGGATGTTTTCATTTTTTTAGAGTCTCTTATGTATGAGAATGGTGCAATCCTAGACATGCTTTTTGGCCTCGTATGGATCTTTTCCTTGATATAGAAACATATATAATTGTGTGAGTCTCGGCTTGACTTTGTGGGGTGTGCTCGGCCTGTCCTGCGACTGGGACGTCCTGGGCTCGTTGGCATTTTGCCTGGCTGTGAATTACAAACAGATGGAGCTTTACCATTCTTTGCCGTTTTTTTGCTTTTTGCTAGGCAAATGCCTGAAGAAGGACCTGAAAGGAAAGGGGTGAGTACGTGTAAGGGCCGGCATCCAGACGATGGCCTCGGGAACGCGCTTGGCTGATGTCCTCACAGCGTCCCAGCTGCCCAGCTCGGATTTCCTTCCCTTAGTCAATGGCCACTTTAAATGGAGTGCCCAGATCATCCTGGTGATGGATCCGGCTTGCATTTTGTAGCTTGGTCATTGAGTCCTTCCTTGAATTCAGCAAATATTTCTTGATCTCCCGAAAGGAGGGCGAAATCTGACTGCATCAACCCTGTCATCCCCTCCTCAATGACTTCCAGTGGCTCCCTGTGCCCTCCAGGGTCCAATACAAAGTATTTATAGCCCCCCTCCCCACGTAGGCAGTCTTCTTCCAGACCTCAGACCCCGGTCCCATGCGTGGCTGTCCCTTGTTCCTGGACAATCTTCTTCCTCATTTCTTCTTCCTGGCTTCCCCAGCTTTCTTCAAACCCCAGCTAAAGTCCCACCTTTGCAAGAAATCTTTTCCAGTCCTGCTTAGTTCTGGTGCCTTCCCACTGGTCATTATCTCCCATTTGTCCTGCCCGTAGCTTGTTCATACATCATTGTTTGCATGCTGTCTCCCTCTTAGACTGTGTGCTCCTCATGGGTGGAAGCTGTCTTTCGTATCCCCAGTACTTAGCCCAGGGCTTGGCCTGCAGTGGGGGCTTAATCAGTGTTTATTTACTGACCGACTGAGCACCTATTGCACATACACAGCACTTGGCTAATTGGGCCACTAGATTCTCCAGTGTTGGGAGTAATGGTGAGGTAATACAAAGTCTATGATCGTGTTTAAAATAGACTCATAGAGCCCTCGCACCGGAAGATAGCTTAGGCCCTGGACCAGCCCGCTCCTCCGCAGTAATCATTCCCTTTGACAGCACCTCTGACTGGCCGTTGTCTGGTCTCTCCTTGACGGATTCTGTTAGCAAGGAGGTCGTGTGCTCATAGGCAGCTCCTTTCTTTCTTAGCCCTGATTGTTGGCCCTTCCCTCTAGGGAGCTCAGATCTGACGCCACGTGTGTGTTCTCCGCCCTCGCTCCACACAATGTTTATTTCTCTTTTCCTGTGACGGCTTTTCTGTTATTTTCAGGTCTCTTCTCTATTTTCTTAGATCTGTATTATTTCTGCTGACGTTAAGCATCCCTTCAGTTCTTCGTCCTGTTGTGTGATTCTGAGAATTCTTCCCATTCTGGTTCGCTCTTGAAATGTGGCTCCACTCTCTTCCTTCTGCTGGAATGCCTCCCTAGCCTTCCTGTGCATGATCACCAAGAGTTCTCTGAGTCCTCGATGGAGTCTGTAAAGCTGCAACCTTGCCAGAAGGCATAGGCTTGCTCCACAAGTAGACATCTGGACACAAGCCTAAATTGAGCCATGCTCTTGTCCCATCCCCATAGTGCTCTCAGATGCCTTGTCTTTATATTCGCCCTTCCATAACAATGAACGTGCACCAGCCTGGCTCATGCCCCTGTCTTTATCTGCCCTCCCTTTAACGGAGCAGACGTTAGCTTCCTAGGGGTGCTGGCCATCATGGATTCAGCACCAGGGTTTTCTTTCTTGGCCTTAATAAATGCTGATGGACCAAGTGACGGAATGACCAGGTGACTGCCTGCTGCTGTAATTCTTCCTCCATATCTTATTTTTCCTTTCTTTTCTCTTGTCCAGGCCATGTAACTAGTCACCAAGTCTTAGAGCATTTTGCCACACTGTCTACACTGCAGGGTGGAACAATGGCCTTGGTGGTTTCTCTTCAGCTACCAGGTTCATCACCCAGTTGTCAGACTTTGTTCATTCAACTGACTTTGGTCCAGTTCTTGCTCATGTACAAATCATTCTAGCTTTCAATGAGCCAAATCCCAAGGAATAGCTTTGTAGAGCGAGGTTGAGACTGTGAGAAGAGGGAATTTGAATGAATCAGAATAATGGGGGGCGAGGGGGCACCTGGAACCGAGCCATGGCAATGGGGCCTGAGGGGAGGGGAGTGGGCATTTACTGTGGGCCTACTATGTGCCACATTCTGTGCAAAGCTCTTTACAGATAAGAGCTCCTTCAGTAGTGAAGGGGGATGAGATCAAAGGCAAAGGAGAGATTAGATTGAGGACTGGGAAGTAGGGGGGCCTGGAGATTAAATGTCCTGCAGTTTAGTTGGGGGCTTAGGATAGGGGCTTGGAGCACTTGTCAAGGAGAATGAGATAGGGCAACAAAAGGAAAATTTCTGGGCAGCAGTGAGGCCAAGGAATTTGGTTTATCTTAGGTTTATAGTGATTGGAGGTAGCGTCATCTCATGCTATCAGGGGAGCTCAGTAGCCTGCAGACAGGAGAGGAGAAGTAGAATCATCTCATCTTCTGACAGTGCCCACTGTTCTTACTAGTTGGACTAGTGTGATGTCCCAGGTGACAGGGTCAAGTTATCTCTTAATTGTGGTGACTTCCTTTTTATCTGCCCAGTCCTTTTTAGAATGAAGCTCGGTAAAGTTTGAACTACTAATCTCGAAAGCTGTGCGTCGATTCCCCGCCCCCCCCCCCCCTCCACTTTCCCCATATAGGCCATAATCCCGCTTCCTTTGGTCTCGGACTTTTTCCCACAGTCCTCTTCGGAGCCCTTGAAGCCTCGCGAGGTTTGAGCGAGAGTTAGCTCTATAAGCTCGTGAGAAACACCGCGGAAGACCCTTTCCCCCAAGATGGTGCCGAAGGCGAAGAAGGAAGCCGTTGTCCCCCCCAAGACAGAAGCCAAGTCCAAGGCTTTGAAGGCCAAGAAGGCAGTGCTGAAGGGTGTCCATAGCCACAAAAAGAAGAAGATCAGAACATCCCCCACCTTCCAGCGACCCAAGACACTAAGACTTCGAAGGCAGCCCAAATACCCTCGGAAAAGTGCCCCTCGGAGAAACAAGCTTGATCACTATGCCATCGTTAAGTTTCCCTTGACCACCAAGTCTGCTGTGAAGAAGATTGAGGACAACAACACCCTAGTCTTCATTGTGGATGTCAGGGCCAACAAGCATCAGATCAAGCAGGCCGTAAAGAAGCTGTATGACATCGATGTAGCCAAGGTCAACACACTGATCCTGCCTGATGGAGAGAAGAAGGCCTGTGTCCGTCTTGCTCCAGACTATGATGCATTAGATGTTGCCAACAAAATTGGAATCATCTAACTTACTGTGTCCCATTCCACCTACAATAAAAAGTTTTCCAGAAAAAAAAAAAAAGAATGAAGCTCAAAGGGATAGTTTTCTGTAATACTTCCTCTCCCTGTTGAGAGAGAATATTGTCCAAAAACCAAAGATTTGCTGCTCTGTCTGCAGTTTCGAAGCTGAATGGCAGCCGTAGAAAGAATTGAGTCCCTGTCTCCACTCTAGCTTGCCAGTTTTGTGAGCCATACAGGGAAAGCATCAGTCTTGCCCTCCATCTGCCTGGGTTGTCCATGGCATAGTCCTGTGGCACTCTTTATTTCATCAGCAATAGGTGCCCCCACCATGCAGCTTTTCATCTGTGACATGTAGCTCTGCACCCCCACCTTTCTGTGAGATATTTCTTTTAAACAAGGTATGCCCTTTCACTGCCATGTTTCTGTCATGAACTCCATCTATGAAATGCCATGTTTACCTCCGTACTCAAACAAAAGTAAGTGTGAAATGTTGTCAGCCTGAGTGCTTGTTCCTGACCTTCCCAGGTATTTTCTTTGGCCAGTCACAGAACATTGCATTCACTGTTGTTTGTCTTTCTGTTTTCTATTTTTCTTCCATATTATTTAGTTTTATAGTTAGAACTGGGCCTCGTCCTTCCCCATAGGTTTCCAAGCCACTCTTAGAGGAGAACACACTGAATTTTGACGTGTTGTTTTATTGATGTATCATTTGAGGGTGAGAGGCAGTGAGCGTGGTTTAGTGGGTTGAGAACTGGCCTCAAAGCCGGCGAGATCCAGGTTCACTTTCCTCTCTTGGCCCTGCTGGCTAGCGGGCTCTAGCAAACTCGCCAAGACAGTCAGTTGCAGGGAGGCGCTAACCTGTGTTGCTTGAGGGTATTTCCTCTGCCGGGAGGTCACACCAATTAAGGTGCAGGTCTAATCTCTCTGCCTTGTTATCTGAATCTATTTGATAAATTGTTTCTAAATTGGTCACACTATTATTTCTTCCTGCAGCAGTTAGAGTTACATGTTAGCCTGGGACGGATGTGCCCTTTGTCTTGGGCTTGAAGAGATTGCATTTTCATCACATGGGATGTTTTTGCATTGGATTTAGACCGGGGGGGGGGGGGGGTACCTCCCCCAGAACCCTTCCCCTCTCCCTCCCTCCCCCAGGCCAGTTTCCCTGCGGTCACAACACTGATGCAGCATTCCTCTGCCATTGACATTTTATCCTGGGCCTTTGAGGGTGATTTCTAGACTCAGCCACCACTCTCGGCCCTGCTTGTCTTTCTGCCCCAGGTTGTTGCTGCTCCTTCAACTCATCACCACGGTGGTTGCTGCCTTTGCGGTCTGCTGGCTGCCCTTTATCACACACGTGGAACAGACCATGCAAGTGCTAAGAAGACTCTTCCCAGTTGGCCGGGGACTCTTTGAGGTGTGTTTACTGACTTTCCTCCCGGCCCTTCCCTTGAGAAGCCTCCCCTGTGACCTTTAGGGGTTTCATGTGGAAGACACACAAGGGGTGGTAACTTGAGCTGGGCCCCTCCTGCCCTCCCTCTTTGCCAGTTACTTAATCCAGGATTTAACCCTGAGCTCAGCTGGCATCTTCTAGGACAGTACATGAGAAGCTAATATTGATGCCATCATCAGATCCATATTTCAGGCCTACATTTTTCCACTGAAATGCATTCCGTAGTAAATGACGGTGTCAGAAGATGCAGCTATAAAGTTAGCGACTCCTCGGCAGAGAGCTCGGCCTTCTTCTCCTTCAGTCTAAGGAAATCACTTGGAAAACCTTAGAAACAATCAGTGGACAGTTTTATTGGCACTAATTTTTACTGAAAACTTTGAACTTTAATTCTTCTTTGATGTATTATTCAAATAGTTATAAGTTAAATTCAGTAATTAGGTTGTACCAGAAAAATTTTCCCAACATAAAGGCTTTTAAATAAAGTGACATCCAGCACAGCACGTTCAGAGTCAATCTCTTAACAGGTAGTGGTCAGAAGCTGGAGATGTCATGTCCTTCCAAGCACTGACCTGAAAACCAGTCACCTTGTGTTGCAGAAAAAAGAAGTTTGAAAGAAATGCCATTTTTTTAAAGACTGAAGTTGTACGTTTACAGTTTTTAGAAAAATAAATAACTTATCATGTTTTAAAATAACTTACATGTATCTAACCAGTATTTTTTAGGAACTCAAGAAGGTAGGAGTTTGTATGGACACATCTGTTTGTGTGTTGTTTTTACCTGTCATTGACTCAGATATGTTTTATGTTGAGTAGGAAATCATTTCCTTGGGCATTCATTTAAGTAAATCAGATGAACTCTGTGAGCAGAGGCCAGTAAATGGAGGATCATGGGCCTCTCCCACATTCTCTGACTCAGCTTCCAATTCTAGAAATGGGAACAAATGCTGACAGTTAGAACATTTCTTGCCGGCATGTTAAGTGTTTGTCAGCGGGTGCTGCCAGGCTCCCCTGTCCCCTTCTAATCCTCGGTCAGCAGGAAGACCATCCCCTGCGTGGCTGTGAGGGATGGTGGGGCATGGCCTGCTTGTTGGGCAGTCGCTTTCTTGATGTCAGGCCTTCACAGCTGTGATTGAAGCAGCTGTGGAGAGGCTGGGTTTCAGGAGCAGGAGAGCTGGGTTACAGATTTAATTTTGAAAGCCATCCTAGCACAACTGCTAATGGCTTTAAACTTCTTGATTTATTAGTGCTTAACTCTCTCATTGCTAGTAGTGGGGTTAGTTATTTCCAGTAAATTCAGGTGTATGATAACAGCAGATTGGGAGGAATAGCTTTCTCAGAATATTTCCAAAGAAAATTATTTCAAGTGTTATATTTTTAAAATCAGGGGTAGTATTGACTGCCTGGGGAGGCAGGCGGTGCAAGGAATTCTCGGCTATTTTGGGCACATTCTTTCCTAAACTTTCATTACAAACTGCACCTCAGAAGACTGGACAAAGTTGTTCCCTCTCCCTTGCCTTAGGATAGAAAATGTGGAAAGATGGGTTTTATTCATTTTTTCTTTTTTTTATTTTTATAAATAGTATTTTATTTTTCTCCAGTTACATGTTAAGACAATTTTTAGCATTCACTTTTACAAAATTTTTGAGTTCCAGATTTTTTCCCTCCCTCTTGGCTTTATTCATTTCTAAAAATTTTTCTTAAATACAACAAAATCTAAAATGAGTGATTCTCTTTTAAGGACAAAGTAGCCAATTTTTGGTGCAGTCTCAATGTTCTTCTGAAGATCAGGGTCCTTCTTTCACCTCACACGCAGCTGATGTTCAGGTAGGAGCTCTTGCAGTAATACTCAAGTGTTCATAAGCAACTTGGGGTCATGGGGAAAGGCCTGCCTGTGTTGCGTGTCAGCCATTTGGATGAGAGCATTTCTGAAATGGACTTGTTGCCTTGAAAGAAAAAAGAGCGCGGCTTAGCCTCTCGACAGTGTCTTGGGCTCAGAGTGGGTCTGAGTCCTGGGGCTCGGCCACAGGAGATCAGGCCCCCTCGGCACTCGGGGAGCTTGTCCTGTCTGGAATGGCCGGGGCTGCGCAGACGTCCTTTTCCCCTTTCCTCACCACCTCAGGTGGTGCTCACGGTGACGAGACCTTCTCCCTCTAACCTGCTCCTCATGACCTCCTGTGGGCCGGGAGGGTGGGGAGATCCAGTCGTGAAAACAGCGGCAGCAACAGATGGCTGTCCTTTGGATGGCGCCTCCTCTGTGCCAGGTGCTGTGCTGAGCCCTTTGTCGCTACTCCTCTCAGCAGCCCTCGGCGGTCTGCACTGTTGTTGTTTTCATTTCTTACCTGTACTTAAGAGAACTGAAGCAGACAGGTGAAGTGACTTGTCCAGGGTCTTGCATCTAGGACGTGTCTGACGCCAGATTCTAACTCAGGCCTTCCCAATTCCAGGCCCAGCGTTCTCTTCCCCTGGCCAGTCGCTGCCTCTATTACAGCTCCATTGTTGTTGTTGCTGTTATCATGTCCATAATTTTAAATTTCTTAAGTTGAAAAATAGAACGTTTATAACGAGAATTGCACGATGGGTTTTTTGGGCACTGTGCTCAGTGTTGGAGATACCAGCACAGAGGTGGTTACAGCTGGGGGGCAGGCTTCAGTGCACACATAACCACGTATACGCAGAATAAAGACTGGGGGTGCAGGAGCAGTGATGCTGAGCCGAGGGAGCCCCGCACGGGCTCAGAGGGCGCGGGCTGGGAGGCGGGCTCCATCCCGGAGAACGGAGACTGCTCACACAGGCCCTTTGAACTCTTTCAGTTTTGTGTTGACGTTCCTGAGCCTGCTTCCTGCGTGTGTGAAGCTGACCCTTCAGCCCAGTCTGAGACTCTTTCGATACACTCTGGTGAGCGCTGCCCTCCCTTCACACGGGAGGCTACTCTCTTTGTCACACTGGCTCCTGGCCTAAGAGGGAACTTGTGCAGCTTGAGGTGTCTTCAGGCCAGTTTGGAACACCTTGGGGTCCTGCTCGAAGGTCCGGCTTTGTCTTGAGTAGCTTTTCTCCTTAAGAGAAAGAGAATGTCTTTTATGGAAACAGTGCAGCCTAGTGGAGCTGGGTGGGAACTGCAGTGTGGATGCCCCTGCCCTCCGGTCCCCTGCCCCCCATCCCCTCCATCCCCTTTCTTCTCTCCCCTGCTCCCTTGTTCCCTGTCCCCCCTATCCCTGGCCCTCCATCCCCTGCCCCCCATCCCCTCCACTCCATCCCCTAACCCCCCATTCCCTGCTCTCCATTCCCTAGCCCCCATCTGTAATCTTCCCATTCCATTCTCCTGGACACTTACTAGGTGGGTGACATCTTTACAAGTGGCCAGCTGTTCTCCTGGAGTCTGGACCTTTGGAGGAGTGTGGGTCTAACAGGCAGTGGCTTGAGGAACAGTGGGAAGTTGTGAAACTCTTTGCAGGATTAATGTAACAGTCTGTTTAAATGTAGTGATGGAATGTAACAGGATAAATGTGATCGTGGGTGTGATGATTCTGTCTTTTGAAAAGAGGGCATTGGGCAGAGATGTGGTGGGAACATTCTTACAGGAGGGCTGGCCACAGAAGAATCCTTATCTCTTGAGGCTTTTTGTTGTCTAGCTCTCCGTGACTCCACGGGGGTTTTCTTGGCAGAGACACTGGAGGGGTTTACCATTACCTTCTCCAGATCATTATACAGATGGGGAAACTGAGGCAAGCAGGGTGGACTGACTTACCCAGAGTCACACAGCTAGGAAGAGTCTGAGGCCAGACTTGAACTCAGGTCCTGTTGACTCCAGGCCGGCCCTCCATCCATCCACTGTGCCCCCCACTGCAGCGGTCACTCCAGCCTGGTGCTTCTCTGCAGCATGACTGGTGTTTAGGAATGATGTCCTTTACTCTGCTAGTGTTGCTGTTTCCAGAGTGAATCTTAGTGTTTTTATTGCTGACTTATTTCACAGCTTAAACATTCTCACTGTAATCACTGACATACTTATTATTTTTAAGTGGAATTTTATTCATTACTTTGAGTACATGTGATCCAGTAAGTTTTTTAAATTTACCGTCTCAGGGTGGCTAGGGGTGCAGTGAATAGAGCACTGACCCTGGAGTCAGGAGAAGCTGAGTTCAAATCCGGCCTCTTACTAGCTATGTGACCTCGGCAAGTCACTTAACCCCAATTGCCCCGCCTTCCCCCCTCCAAAAAGCAAAAAAAAAAAAAAATTTACTGTCTCTATGGGGGACTCTTTTTGAGAATAAAATTTTTGAGAATAAAAATTTATTTGCTGAAAATGATTTCTTCAAAATCTGTTTGTTTTCTTAAACTTGAAAAACCAAATTATGAATTTAATCATCTTCTTCAGCTTAGAGCACACTTTTAGAATTAAGATAGCTTTGAGGAATGACAGCCTAATGGTGATGTTTGCACCCAGCCACACTCTTTATTTTGACATCTCGGCATTGTGAGTGGAGGATGAAGGTGCAGCGGTTTCTCTCCGAGAGTTTGGAGGTTTTGCTTCTCATTAAATGAACACGTTGTTAAGAGTTGTGTGTAGCTTCTTAATGACAGTGCTGCTTGTGAGTATTCAGTGCAGATGCTAGAGCTGATCCACATGAGCTTCACGCTGACGGCGTTGTGCGCGTGTCTGCGTCTCCCCGAAGGGGTCCGGCAGAGATCCCCGTGTGCATTTGTATGTATTGACTTTATGTCCCGTGTTCCTTTTTTTTTCCCGTAAAGGTGAGCTGCGCTTTGTCATTCTTCTTATTCTCCTTCCAAGTGCATGAAAAATCCATCCTTTTGGTCTCCTTGTAAGTAAAATCTTGCCATGTGTGATAAGTCTGTGCTTTATAGATAGAAATGTATCCTGTAATTTGCATGCCAGCATGCTTATAAAGAAGTAGATAAAACAGAGATGCCCGTGAACCCCACGTGGTCGGCCGGGGCTTGATAAATGCTTGTAGAGTGAGGCTAGGTCACCTCCTAAAGGGCTGCTCGGGTTCTAGATTCAGAGCCAGAAGGCTCAGCCACCTGTGTCTGTCTTCATTTCGACACCTCCCGTCCCCAGATTTCTCCTCTGGCCGCTGGGCCTCCAGCGGCTTCAGAAGGAGGCCATGTTGTTGTCAGGAGCACATCCAGGGCACATCACGTGAGCCCTGTTTTCACTTGACACAATAGTCCTGTGAACCACAGTCTGAGCATTTCTAGAACAGGAAAGCCACAACTGCTGTAATCCCTCTGATGGGAGAGGGCGAAAGAGAAGGCTTGTGGGCTTGTGGATAATAATGTGAGTGTCCGAGTTAAGAGTCCTGCAGTTCTCTTTTCCCTTCCTCCCATTCTTATGTATTTTTAGGTGGGGGGAAGGTACTGGCTCAAGGAGAGCCTGGACACCTTGGTAACGGGCAGGCTGCCAGTCAGGGCGTGGCTTATTGTACTGTTGCTTGTGTAGACACAGGAAAGTGATGGGAAAAACGTGACCAGTGCAGGTGTGTTGTGGGCTCTAAAGCACTTGGCACGGGATGGCTAGGTGGCGCAGTGAACTCAGCACTGGCCCTGGGGGAGTGGGGACGACCAGAGTTCAAATCTGGCCTCAGACACTGGACACACTTACTAGCTTTGTGACCTTAGGCAAGTCACTTAGCCCCAACTACCTTGCCTTCCCCCCTCCAAAAAGAAAACTATTCAAAAAGGAAAGGATAGAAACACTCCCTCACCCTCCCCAAGAGCCTTCAGGCCTGACTGTGGGGCTGCACTGGGGGAGTTAACCTTATTCAGGAGAAGCCAAGAAAGGTCTTGCCAGACAGGCCCTTGCTGGCGGCCCTGGGCAAGGTCCCACCCACAGTGAAGTTAGGAGCTGGTCATCTTTGACAAGGAAATGCACTGAGCACACACAGAGTCCAGATAGCACATCTGGAGGAAAAATACGGAGCTGGCCAGTCCTGGCACTGTCCAGGAGAAGCCCGGCATCCTCGGGGGTCATGGAGCAGCTTCACGTTGGCCAGGCTCCTCACTCTTCTCTGATGAGGTCACTGAGCACACATCAGGCACAAGCCTCTCATGGGCATCATGTTGGTAGCTCTTCCTTTGGATTCAGTCTCCAGTGTGGCCCGGTCCCTTACTTCTTCATCTCTCACCCCCCCTCTTGTCCTCTGTACAAACCCTTGACCTCTGTTGTTGTCCCCACCTGTTGGTCTTCTCTTCTTTGGGAAACTGGGTGGAACTGACTGAGTAGGCCCATGAGGATGAGCAGCATTGCAAATCGCTGCCTTAAGGATTCACTCATCCTTCTGGATGGCTCAGGAGGAGAGAGTAAAGAGCGCTTCCCCCTTTCCCTCTGAGGGAAGAGGCCACTCAGCCCATCAGGAAGAGCCTGAAGTGGTCTGGACCCATCTCTGCTGCCACCTCACCCTGGAATCTCTCTGGGCCTCAGTTTCCTCATCTGTAGAATAGGAAGGTTGCACCAGACAAGTCCTAAATCCCTCCCAGTTGTAACATTTTTTGGGAGTCTGTGAGGTCGGTTTGCTGCAGCCTTTCTAGGCTTAGCTATTTCCAAGAGAGAGAAAAGATGACATCTGTGGGGTCGGGGATGCAGGAGGGATTAGGAGATGTTTTCTGTGCAGTGAAGAGCTGCCTTCACTCCAGGAGGAAACCCAGGCAGTTTCTGTGGAGCTGGAATCTCCCTTAGTTTGGATTGTTAAGAAGAGGAACAGGGGCGCATCAGCTCCACACACAAGGTTCTGCCTCTCAGCCCAGTAAGAAAGGGGCAGGCAGCCACAGTATTTGTACATTCCAGCTTAAAAGCAAAAGTCAGAGTTACACTTCTTTGTGTTTAGTGTATTAAAATAGTTTTCTTTCTCCTTTCAGACCAGTCTGCTTAATTCTGAATGAAGTTCCATTCATGTCGATATGGTTTTTACTTGTATCAACGTTTAGGTGAGTCAGATGGGCCTTAGTATACAGCCTTCATTCTTAGCCACGTGACCTTTCTGTGCTTCCCCCAGGCTCCCTGCTGAGTTTCACGTGGCCGTGTCTGGCTTGTTTTCCTCCCCAGCCTGCTTCCTCTTCTTGTGAAGGACCAGCTCGTGCTGGCCTCCGTTGGGACCACCCTGGGCTTTTCTGTGGCCTGCGCAGCCTCCTTCCCAGTATTTGAAAACATTTCTGAAGAAGCACAGCAGTTAAAGTCATTTTCTGTGTGTGTTCAGAGGTACATCCCTGGTTTCAAGGTTCCTGCTAAAATGCTAAAAACTTGGGTAAGTCACGTACGTCATCATCCAGGAATTGCCCGATATTGCCCATCTCCCTGGAGAGGCAGCAAGCCCGATCATTGCTAGGTATTCAGTGGCCCAGAGTGTACCCTTGCACAAGGATAGAGGCTTGGAAGTCAAGAAGAAAGTGCTTCCTGCTGTCCAGTGCAGGTCTGCATCTGCCCCCAGGGCCCCTGGGGCCCACTCTTAGGGTATCTGGGGGCTTGAGTGTGTTGGTGAAGCCATGTGGGATGTTAGTCGTCATGCTGAAGCTCTGGTTTTCCCTGGGTCATTGATGAAGAATTAAGGAAAGCAGCAGGTTAGGGAGGGCATGTGAGGCTCTTTGGCTCTAAGCACAGAAATGCTACATAAATAAGCCTTTTGCTAGATGCTTTTTAAAATATTTCCTTATCACAGATTATGGTTTAAATGAAGGACATTATTTGCATAATATTAAAAATATAAGGCACCTAACCAAAATAGGCAAGACCGTTCTGTATAGTTTTTGCTCCAGAAAGTTTAAGAGAATATTTTTTTCTAAATCAGAATTGATTCTTATTTCCTTTCATTTTCCCTAAAAGGTCAGTTCATTTGACAGTAATCTCTAGAGCACCTACTGTTTACTAAGTGTCATTCCGGTGCGGGGGGGAGGAAGCATACGAAGAGGAGCCAGAGGACCTGCCCTCAGCTGCTAGGGGAGATGAAAAAATAGGCCCACATGAAGAGCCATGATAACAACACCCATTTAAATCAGACTCTTAAGTTCTGCAAAAGTGCTCTCCTCAGCACACTCTTGGGAAGGAGGTGCTAAATTCTGTTATCCCCACCTGTTTGGCCAGGGGCAAAGCCAGAGCACATGACTCCATTCTAGAGAACTTTCTACTGCCCCTGGTGCTCTCCTAGTAAATGAGAAAGGTGAGTTGAGGCTAAGGTGATCAGGGACACCTTCACTTAAAGGACAGATGCCTGTTTAACCTACCCAGAAGGCAGAGTGCCCAAGGAAGTAGGCTTTTTTTGGGCGGTGGCCCTTGCTGAGCATTGTCTCCCCTGTCTGACCTGATGTTTGTTGCTGAGGGCTCAAAGCCCGGGAGAGAGTGGAGAGATGGGCATTCTGGTCATCGACGTGAATCAGTGTAGACGCTCCACAAGTAGTAACTGTGGCATACAATCCTGAGGCACTGACCTGGTCCCCCCAGAAGAAGTTCTTCTGGCCAAGGAAGGCGGCGCAGTCTCCCTGGGATGTGCCCCGACACCCCATTTATAGCATGAAGCTTTCATTTTGGCTTCTCTGTGCTCTGTAGACTGTCACCATGAAGGGTCCTGCCCCTCAGGGCTTGGGTTTTCCCCCGGTTGGCATCTTCCCCCTCTAGGAAGTCTCTTGTATTCCTCCATCTTGGCCCTCTCGTTCTTTACCTCAGCACTTAAGTCCAGTGAGGCTCTAGGCTGCTGGCGCTCAAGCAGGGAAGGGCCCAGTGTTCACATGCATTTCCTGTAGTACCAGGACATCCTAAGTGTTCAGGTAGAGATTTGCCGAATTGAATTGATAATGAGCAACCTTAACATCAGTACAGTATGGACGTGTAGACATCAACGGCATCTCAGTTGTGCCACAGCCAGCTTGGATATTTCAGTCACTTAGAAGTCATTGGGGGGTGTGGATGTGTGAAGGAGGGGATACCAACAGTGAAAGCTGGATCAGATCCACCTTTTGTCCCAAACCTCTCTGTTTCAAGGGGACTCCTGGGAAAAACGCACGTGGCGATGTTACTGCTCCCTTTGTCTTTACCCCATGCCTGTGCTCAGACCTTCGCTTCTCTTTACAGTTTCTGGTCTCCATCATGATGATGAGCCTTCTGACCCTCATGAGCATCACTGTGGAGCCTCCACCCACGCTGCCTGACCTCTTTCCTGTGCTGGTGTGTCTTGTTTCCTGTTTGCACTTTCTTCTTTTCTTGATCTACTTTAATATTATAATTCTGTGGGATCACAGAAATGGAAGAAACCAGAAGAAAATCAACTAATTGTTCTCAAGAAGAAGCAGCAGAGCCAGATAATTTTTAAAATGTGACTGCTGGTGAAATTTCATGTTAACTTGTGCTGTCCAAAAGTGGAATTCTGTCGAGGATTGTGTGTCTCAGAGCAGAGAGGCTGGAGAGCACAAGAGGCAGCATGGCAGGAGGGCAAAGGCTGAAATCAGGAAGCTGACTCTGCCATGGACAGTGGCCAGGTGAGCAGGGACATCGCAGGTGTGGAGCTTCCACAGCTGGAGCTCCTCACCCCAGTGAAGTCCTGAGCTCAGACCCCAAGGCCCCCAGATAGGGACCAAAGTACAGCTGACCTTCTTCCTTCCAGCCGTGCATTAGCTGTGGCAAGGAAGGGTTTCATAGTCATTGTGAGAAAGGGGGATGTGTGCTTCCTGACGGCTCCTTAAGGATGTTTCCTAGTTGTGCTTTGGGGTTGGCTGCACTCACCCTGGAGTAAGAAGGGATGAGGTGGCCTTCTCTTTATCAAGAGGGTACTGAAAGCCAGATGAAGACCTGCTTTAGGAGTTGTGGCACTCCCCAAAGAGCGCATGTGGACTTTCCCACAGATTTAGTTGGGTTCGTCAAGCCTGAGTGGTTTTTAAATAGTCTTGGAAATCCAACATTGGGTGATTTTTAAAAAATTTAGGCAGTGTAAAAATGTTTGAAATTTGATGGTTCCCAAGTCCATTCGTTCATTTGGACATATGTGGCATGGGCACATACTTATTTTTACAAAGCTGAAAGACTTAACCTACCTAGAGGGCTAGTCTACTTCATGCAACTAGAAGTTAATTTTTCCCAATTTAAATCCAGGCTCCATAGATCTTGTCCCTTCTACGTGGGGTTCTGCAATCTACTTCAGTGGTCATTCCCCAGCATTTCATGCCTCCAGATCCGATCCTTTTCTCATGTGACACAGTGAAGCCTGCCAAAGCCACTCCAGTAATAACTGGGCCTCAGTATCAGACTTCATGTTAACATGACCCTTAATAAGGCAGAATGAGGCTCCCCTTGCCAAAGCCCATTCCTCCCAAGGAATCGGTACGAAGGTTGTCTCTTCTCTATGTCTTAACCTCTGCCATAGTTTTCCTGTTGTACCTTGTGATAAAAAATACAGCAAATCGTGTCATTGGCAGTATTTTTTAAAGAGTTAATTCTTAGTGATCTAGAAATGAAAATGTGTTAGCAGAGTGCTTACAGGTCACCCCTGATGGCAGTTTCAAGGGTGGCTGTGGAGAGTGGCCGGCTGAGAAACCACGTGACCAGCTTGCGGGTGTGAAGCTCCGGAGTGGGCAAGTCAGCAATCATGAAGTGTTTCTTTCTCAGACCAAATGTGCACAAAGACTGTGAGGGCAAGTCAGCACAGACAAGCAGCCTTGAATCCTTGCCGCATCAGCAGGATCCCTACTGCCCATCCATGGCCACCATCCGTAATCACAGTGCCCGCATGTCGACAGCAGGCTGGCTGGGAGAGCCTTATGGGGAGGGCGTTTAGCCCCGTGTTTGTATTTAATGCATGAGGAAGATTGGAACAAGATTCATGAGACAGTGTTACAAATTTCAAGGTTTATTTGTAGCTGTTTTATGTATAAATTAGAATAGAAAATATTTAACAAAGCTTCGTTATCACCTAGATGAGTCAGTCAGAGGCAGAGCCTCCCAGAAAGCCTCCCTGCATGTCTGCCGTGAATTGTTTAACACCATCTGCAATAGGAAACATGAAGGTTTTTACCTATGAGAACTGAAAAATCGAGGCAATGATCTGAATAATTCAAGGCGAAAGCAGTTTTCCTGTAACCTTGTGGACTTTTCAGGTCAGAGCAGTTGAGAGCATTTTGGTTCTCCATGAATTACACTTTTCATATGTTGACGCAATGACCAAGCTCTTTTTTGTTTTGCTTTTTGGAGGGGTTTCGAAAGGCAGGGCAATTGGGGTTAAGTGACTTGCCCAAAGTCACACAGCTAGTTTTTGGGTGAAGTGTCTGAGGCTGGATTTGAACTCAGGTCCTCCTGACTCCAGGGCCAGTGCTCTGTTCACTGTGCCACCTCACCACCCCAGTGACTAAGCTCTTTGTTAGGCACTATACTTGACAGAAGGGAGATGCAAAGACAAAGGCACCATCAAACACACAAGGTTGATGATGAAAAATTCTAAAATTTCTCCTTTTAAGTAGGTCCTATGGAATGGACATGAGGCATATTTACCTTGAATCTTGCCTGAAAGACTAGAAGATACAGGCCCGCAGCATGGGTCACAAGGTCACACTTCCTAAGGAGTTAGGAGCACAGAGGCTTTGGTCCCATAGTAATGTGGAATGTAGAAGAGAGGCCTTTCTCTTTCCTTGGTGTGAAGTATATCAGATGAGCCGTTGCTCTGTCATTTAATGGCCCCTCTTTAGGGAGGGCTCTTTATGAGAAGGGCCATTATCCTTCCCTCCAGTCATGCTGGCTGTGTGCTCGCTACTCTTGTCCAATAGAAGTCACGGCCCTTTAAGGTGAAGGGGCGAAGCTCGGTGGCGCGTTCTGTCAAATCACAAAGCATAACCAGAGGTCGGCTGTGAAGGCCCAGTGTGATAGGACAGTGGCGGGAGGGAGCACAGTGGCTTCAAATCTCAACCAGTCTCTTTTCTCTGAGGTCATCTGGAGACCAGGACTGCATGTTCCTTCCCCATATGAAAACATGAGTTTTGTGGGCACATCTTTCTGCTTTTGTCCTTTATGTGGCCTCCAGTAGTGATGAAGTGAGAGCCACTCGATCTCTGCTGGGCCAGACTGAGGAACCAGACTGGGGAGTGGTGCACGCCGGCCAGCCGGCCCAGCTGTTAGTAGCAAAGCTTTGGCTGCCCGGAGGTCAGACACACTGACCGACTGAAGAGCAGCAAGCACGTGCAGACGTGGCTTGAAGCAAGGTTATTTAACCCCTTGGTTCCTGTTGAGAATTTGGGAAACTGCCTAAAAGTAGGAGAAAAGTCATCAGGTACCTAGAGTGGGTACTTGAGGGTTATTGTGTCCTTGTCCTTTCAAGGAAGGCCCCAGCCCGGACCACTATTTCGTGAACATCGTGTGCAGCTTGACTCACTCTGACTTTCCTGTGTCATCAATGGCCTTGCTGCTTCCCCTTTATGCATTGCATTTCCCTGTTAGAATGTAAGCTCCTCAAGATGAGCGACTACCTCGTTTGCTTGTATTTGTCCAGTGCCTGGCACACAGCTCTAATGGACTTGTTATGCCCCCTTTGTAGGAGATATTTTATTATTTTTGTATTATTAATTCACTTCAGATTTCTCTTCCTGGCAAATCTGTTTTGATCTTCACCTTTTGGGTGTTCCATTTTAGGCATTTTCATGTATTTCTCATACTGGTTCAGGTCTCTGACAGTGTTTAGTGAGGCTGGTGACCTTGCACAGCTCTCCCTCACTCACATCAAAGTCAACTGCAAGCCGTGTCATCATCTCCCTGATGTCATGGTGCTTTTCGAGAATGTAGGACAGACACAATAATAGCAAACACAGCTTGCGTTTATCAGACAGCTCCTGTGTCTAGAGCGCTGTCAGGCACCAGGGGAAGTCTTAGAATTCAGCAGATGTTCCCTGCCCTGAAGGTACTTAAAGTCTGGTAGAGGTTAAGACACCAACTGAGATCATTGTAACACATGATCCTAGAGGCTGATTGAGGCTGAAGAAACGTACAGTGGGAGATTGGAGAGCTGAACGTCAGTTTTTTCATGGAAACAGATTGGGCTTAGGCCATCAAGGATTGGGGAGTTTAACTGGCAGAGGGGGAGAGAATGTATTTCAAGCTTCAGGCACAGCCCAGAGCAGAGGCATGAGAGGGGGATGTTAGGCCTGAACCACAGTGGCCACTGTTGCAAAATGATAAAACTCCTGTTCACGTAGCTAACCAATGTCACATGTGCTTTACTGGGAATCGTGGCACACTTTGTGCTTGTGGCCAGTCTAGCAAATAACCCTGGTGCTTTTTCCCAGAGAGAAGCTCAGGCCAAATCACTGCCTCCAGTCAGATAGAGCTCACTGCCCATTCCACTTGGGGAGCTACCATTATTAGGAAGTCTGTCCTGACATGAAGCTTTGCCTACTGCCCCCTTCCATCCCCTGCCTCCTGGGCCTCCATTTTCCACTATTTTCCACTACAGGCCTTCAGACACTCGAACAACTCTGTGGTGGCCCCCACCCCACCTTTCCCAGCCCAAACCACAGCTCTCTACCAGTCTTACGTGCCATGGACTCAAGGCCCTTCTCTGGACTCTTCAGTTAAATTGTGTGGCCTCCAGAATGGCAAACGCTATTACAGGGGGGGTTGGACCAGGATGGAGTGGGAAGAAGCCACGTCTTGGTGTGGTCCGAGATTGCCCAGGTTTGTTTTGGGGTTTTTTAGTGGTCACAGCGTGTTGCTGATTCTTAAAACCCCAAGATCTTTAAATATCTATATATGTGTATGTGTACTATGTATTATGTTACTTGTGTTATTTCTAATGAGATAACAGTCAATCACTTAGCACAGTGCCCAGCCCGTAGCAGGCACAAATGCTTATTCCTTTCCTCATATATACATTTATATGTGCATATATACATACACATATATAAAGATTTAAGAAAAACAAAACCGGCACCTCGGCAAATTAGAAAAAGGAGGAGATGGTTTTTGGTACACAAAATGGGAAATTTGGTGAACCCCTCTGGCCTCCCTCTCAAAAACACACATGAGTTAGATGTTAGCTGTCTGTTAATCTGGGAGTCAAATTTAATTTGTGAAATTTAGTGCTTTTCAAAAACTGGAAAAAAAAATAGAATTCCATCAAGTATACCATTCTGTGCTTTATTAAAACCTCCACATAAGAAACTGTAGAGTATAAAAAATTGTGCTACAGAATAATAAATCAGGATCCTTTTCCATACAAGCTTTCATAAAAGAGTCATGAAGAAATGTATTATTTACATTGAGATTATCTTCTGGTGTATGTAGTATAGTTTAAATTAGATGCAAGAAATTTTATCTCAATGTGCACCTGCCTAGTTCCGTGAGCCGTCCTGAGCTGGTATTTGCTAGGCAGATTGGTTTACAAACGTTTCTTCTGTCCCTTTAAATATGACCAAACAGATGTTGAATTTGGTGTTCATACTGAATGCATTTCTTCCTAATGCCTGTGGGATAGAAAAGACGATGATTAAGTCATCAGGCGTTAGGTTCTAAGTTAACATATGCATACCACACTTGAGCTAAGAAATGACCAAGTACCCATTTTCAGATATTAAAAATAGCATTTACAAGCCAGCAAGAGTATTTAAAGGATTGGTTTTGCAACTCAACATTTTTCACATACCTTTAAAAATTCAATTCTGGCCAGATACTTGCCACTTCATAGCCATTTGCTTAGGTTTGAGTCAGCTATGCAAGATCTGTGAGCCCAATCATAAAATACTTTTGCTTAATTAGGAGCAGTCAACATTTTTTCTTCTGACATAGCACTCTTCACCTTATGTTGACTGGACAAAAGACTGAACAAACATGGATCTTGAAGCAAAGACCTCTGACGGTTTTAAATCCTGGGGTCATCAACTGAAAACACCAACCCAATGAGCTTGGTTGGAAGCTTGGACACTATCATGGTGCTTTGGCTGATGGCTCTAGTCACCCATTGATCCAAGTCACTGACTCCTTGGTGACAGGGCTTCTTGTGGATGCAGCCTAGAGACCCCGCTGCTACCAGTGACCTCGAAAACGAGGGGACAATGGAATGTGGTCAAAGGAGAGGAACACGCTGTTCTCGAGATGATGGTAAACTCACAACCTTATGAAAGACTTCTCCACATCACCAGTAAGAGAAAGGCAAATCAAAACAGTGCCCAAGTTCATGCTAACCTCTAAAGGACAAGGAGGGAAAGCTCATTCTGGAAAGCACTTTGAAAACATGCTGACGGGGAGCCCACAGTGTCTGCAGTCTTTGACCTGGAGATGCTGCGACTAGGCATAAGCCCAAGGAGGTCAGAGACAGGAGAGAAGGTCCATATAGACTGAAATACTCAGAACAGCACTTTTTGTGGTCGCAAAAATTAACAAAGCAGGCACCCCCTGACTGAGGAACAGTTAAACAAGTTGTGATACAGAAAGGTAATGGCATAAAAATGGGCATAAGGAACGACAAATGTGAACAATTCAGAGAAGCCTCAGGATGCTTACATAAATTAATACACAGTGAAGGCAGCCCCTTCAGGTGCCAGGCCCTGTGCTAAGCATGGGAGCTACAAAGCATGGGCTCTCAAGGAATCGAATGGGGGAGACAACGTCCCAACCATTATGGACAAACAAGGTGTCTATGATGAAAGTTGGAGGTGGTCCCACAAGGAAGGCACTAAGATTAAGGACTGGGAACGGCTTCTGGCAGAAGGTGGGATTCTAGCTGAGACTCTAGGGACAAACCAGGAGTAGAGATGAGGAGGGAGAGTATTCCAGGCATGGGGAATGACCAGTGGGAAGGCCTGCAATTGAGAAATGGAGGGTCTCGTCTGAGGAACAGCCAGGAAGCCAGGGTCACTGTACTGCCAGGTACATGGGAAAGAGTAAAGGTCAGGTTATGAAAGTCTCTAAAAGCCAAATACGGGAATTTATATTGGATTATGGAGGTTACTGAAGTGAGCAAACCTGAAACATAGTGATGAGCTAAAAAGAATAAAAATGAATCACTGTAACTGTGATGACCAAGATGGGCCCCAAAGAAAAGGCAGAGGAAAAGGACTTCCTGATTTTGTTGTACTGTTTTAAGTTCCCTGGGTAGAGGAGAAAAGCACACAGAAATCAACAGGCTGTGACAACTAAAGGCATCACGTCACTAGCTCCCATTAGCTCTGGCACCTCCGGACTACATCCACAGGACCTTCTATATCAAGAGGTTCCTTGCAAAGAAACAAGCAAGACTGTGCCATGCCTCAGTGAGCTGGCATGAAAACTGGCCACACACTCTGCTGCAGCCAGGGACCCACAGGAAGGACCAAGCAGGGTGCGGGCAGAACTGAGCGTGGGCACACAAAGTCTAAGCACCTCAGCAGCCCACCTTGCTGTTGATGAGAACCATCCCGCTATTTTGGCTTCATGCATTGTGTTGATAGGTTCACTAATATGTGAGTATTAGGATCTCCCTTCACTCAGTAACCTTTCTTTGAGGTTCATCAACCCACATGGACCATCCAACCAAAATTCTGGCAACTGTTATCTACTGACCTTCAGGACACCTGCTTTAAAAAATGAGTTGAGTAGTGGCCTCACTGTTTTTCCTCCCCACCCCTTCCTTCACATGAGGGGGCTTCCACACACATACTGCTATTCCCTCACACACGGCAACCTCAGTCCTACTCCATCCAGCCTTGGCCACACACATACGATGGTCGTATACCCTTGATGTCGCCATCACTCACAAAAGCTCCACTTTCATGAACTCTGAAATTCCTTTATCTAATCACATCTTTTGGCACCTCTTCTCTCCTTCTGCTTTGCATCCTCTTAGTTCACACTGACCTCCAGTCCTTTGACCACTTAGTGCTATTGCTCACGCACTAGCTCCACTCTCTTCCTTTCCCCATCTTTACTCATTGGTGAACCATTCCAAGTATATACTGCTTTCTTCTTGAGGGGTCCCTTGCCCCCTTATTACTGACCTTGTCCAGCCAAGCTTCTAACTTGGCTCACCCTCACTGTATGCTGCTTTCACTTACATGTGCTACGCTCTTACACATAGCTAGAAAAAATCATGAAACTGGATTGACTAAATCCATTACAAATTTCTCAGCTGGGCCCTCATTGCTGCAAGGTGTCTTTTTACACTTCCCTGATCAACTTTCTCTCCCACTCATACCAGCTCTTCCAGACCTTTTTATCCCTCCTAAAATGTTCAGAGTTCCCTCTCCACCGCCAACTTCTCAGCTAAGAACCTTGTTTCACATTTTACTGAAAAAAATTGAGGCTATTATTCATCAAGAGCTTTTCTTCCTTCCTCAAGGCCCATCACCCTTCCTCCTTCACTTCTGTCTCAAATGAAGATCTGACCCTCTTCCTTACCTAGGCTAACCCCTCTACATGCACAAGGGATCTCATTCCATCCCATCTCTCCCAGCAGATGGCCCCCTCAGTTATCTGCAATTCCTCTATCTACTGGCTGCTCCCATCCTTAAAAGAAACACAAACCAGCCCTTCATTTGCTCCCTTCATCCCTATCATCCCATATGAAGCATCTTCTGTGACTAAACTCGTTGAGAAGGTTGTCTACCACAGGTACCTCCCCTGCCTTTTCCTTCACTTATCTTCTTTAACGCTCTATAGTCTGGCTTCTTGCCACATTATTCTTTCTCCAAAGTTACTAGTGATCTTTTAATTGCCAAGTCTAATAGCCTTTTCTCAATCTTCATTTTCCTTGACCTCTCTGCAGCCTTTGACACCATCAGTCATTCTCTTCTTGATGACTCCCTTCTCTCCAGTTTTGTGACACTACTCTGTCCTGGCCCTCCTCCTACACATCTTACTGCTCCTAGGTCTCTTTTGCTGGACCCTCTTTTTTTTTTTTTTCTTTTTCCCCCATCTATACTATTTTACATGGTATCCTCAACTCCCATGGATTCAATAATCAGCTCTATGCTGATGATTCTTTTTTTTTTTTTTGAATGACTTATTTACTTTTAGTTTACAAGATTCAGTTTCACACTCACTTGAGTTTCAGATTTTTTTCCCCTCCGTTCTTCCCCCCCCCCCATGGTGGCATGCAATCATGTATAGGATCTGCAAATACTTTCACATTGTACAGTAGTTTGGTTATAAAGAAGGGTTGTAACCAATGAATGATCACTGGGAAAAAAAAGCAAAACCAGACATGAAAAAGA
>CM053586.1:351762598-351785120 GCA_028646515.1 Pseudochirops corinnae
ATATCTTTCTCTGAGTTTAGATTTCTCCTTCCATCCTGAGGCTTGTAGAGTTGTCTTTTAGCTGTGCATTGTTGAGGATAGTCCAGTTTATCAAGGTTGGTCATCATATGTACGATGTGTCTGTGATTGTGTACAAGTTTTTCCTGGTTCTGCTTTTCTCACTTAGCATCAATATGTATAAGCCTCTCCTGGTAATTATGAAGTCCATCTCCTTCCTGTTTCTTATAGCACAATAGTATTCCATTACATTCATATACCATAGCTTGTTCAGCCATTCCCCAATTGATGGGCATCCCCTATATTTCCAGTTTTTTGCAACCACAAAGAGAGCTTATGCTGATGATTCTTGAATCTCTTTATCCAGCCCTAATCTCCAATCTCTCATCTCCAACTGCCAATTAGACATCGTGAAGTCGATATCCTGTAGACATCCAAAACTAAACTTACCTTTCCTCCTAAACCCTTTGCTCGTTGCTAACCTTGCTACTACTGACACAGGTTTCAGATTCTCAAAACAGATTCTCACAACTGGGTTTTATGTTCTGCAGGTTAAGACTATTTTTAAAAAATAAAAATCGTCAGTCTAACATAAGCCTTTAGGGAAGCTATCCTGCACTTTGGTAGTCACTGATTCCTTTGTGTATACTCATTCACAAACCACACTTTTATACAATTTGGTCACAGAACTGAGGTTGTGGAATAGTTTTTAGTTGTTTCAGGACCACCCTATTGCCTCCAGGATCAAATATAAAGTCCCATTTGGTTTTTAAATCCCTCCCTAAATGATGAGCTGGAAATGGTTCCTTACACAGAGCCTAGATCTGTCTGTGGCATCAGACTTGTCCGGTCTCTCTTCCACCTAACAGCCCTTCAGGTACTTGGGGTCTGCAGTCATTTCTCCCCCTTTGTCTTTCCTTCCAGAGGCCGAAGACGGACAGCTGCTTGGGGTGTTCCTTGTGTGACGTGGTACCAGGAGATGTGCCACAAAGGCCATGTTCCAAGGAGGCCCCACCTTGCTCATGTTGGGAGTAAATTATTAAGATGCAGGTGCCCTGTTTTGGAATGGACACCGAGTGATCAGGATGGGAGGGGGAGCCTGGTACCGCATCACACAAGGAACACCCCAAGCAGCTGTCCGTCTTAGGCCTGTGGAAGGGAAGACAAAGGGAGAGAAATTTAAATCCCTCCCTGTACCTTATATATACTCTTCACTGTGGCTCCCCCAGTGACTGGCCTCTTTGCCTTTCCTACTTCCTGGTCCTGCCTTTTCAGGGCCCCTCATGCCTGGGATGATCTCCCTCCTCATCTCTACCTGTTGCCCTTCCTGGCTTCAAGTCCCAGTTAAAACTCCACCTTCTACTAGATGCTTCTCCCAATTTCTCTTCATGCCAGCATCTTCTTATTGTGGCTAGAACGCGTGTCTGCCTGCTGTCTCCCCCCACCAGACCGTAAGTTCCGTCTTTCTTTCTTTGCGTCCCTAGTGCTCCCTGGCACATTGTAGGTTTGACTAGGGTACTTCTCCCTCATTCTTTATTGTTTAGAGATTTCTGATGGTGGATGCAGAGGCTCCTCAGGATCCTGGCATGTCACTCATCTGGGTCTGGTAACCCGAATTCATCAGGCAAACCCAGAGTGTATCATGGTTTCATCAAGAACAAGACACCATTGGCACAGACTTCAGCAAAGCATTGACAAAGATGGGAGGAAGTGTGGCATGCCAACAGTTTGTGTGAAAAGGGTCTGGGGCAAGAGCTGACCGTGGTCTTGAGAGGCATCAGAAAGTTAGCGCAATCCTGCGTTGCATCACAGGAGCTGTGCCACAAAGGTCATGTTCCAAGGAGGCCCCACTTTGATCATGTTGGGAGTAAAGTGTTAAGATGCAGGTGCCCTGTTTTAGAGTGGACACCGAGTGACCAGGATGGGGGGGAGCCTGGTACCAAGCAGCTGTCCCTCTTTGGCCTGTGGAAGGGAAGACGAAGGGGGAGAAATGACCGCAGACCCCAAGTACCTGAAGGGCTGTCAGGTGGAAGAGAGACCGGAAAAGTCTGATGCCACAGACAGATCTAGGCTCTGTGTAAGGAACCATTTCCAGCTCATCAGTGCTAATTAAAAATGGAATGGACTGCCTCAGATGAATCCTGGAAGCCCCCTGTCAGGGATGCTAGAAGCCTAATTCTTGGTTCTGGAAGATTCCAACTTAACTCCACATGAATTTCATAGCACATTAAGACAAGTGATGCAGTATGGTGAGAGGGAGAGAACGCTGGCCTCAGAAGACATGGTCCTATCTCTAACAAATCCTGGCTGTGACTCGGGTCTAGAGGTCTGCAGAGAATGACCTGGTCTACACCAGTCAAAGTCCTTTCTTTATGGGGTATACCAAGAAAGTCACAGGCTCAGGCCTTCTCTCTGTCCTACTGAAACAATCCTCCCTGAAGACAAGATGGTGACAAAGAACCCTCCACTGGGAACTGAGCCTCAGACTAGAAGAGTGCGCTCTCTGGTGACAGCCCCTCTGACTTCACTGCTCTGGCCTCATTAGGAGTCCACTAAGACTGAGATGACAGTCCCCTTGAATCTGCGCAGCAGGGCCCTGATCAGGAATGGGTGGGGCTTGGTCGGGCACCATACATTAGGCAGGACACCACACATTATCTAATCTTGTCTCAAGTTTTGCCTTTTTCCCTATAGAGAGATCTGTGTAGAGTCAGGGTTTGGTTAATGGCCCTTTACAGTACACTGAAGTAACCGAAGTTAGACTCAAAAGAATAAACATTTGTCTGCATCGAGGGGTCTTAACCTAGCACCCGTAAACTTAAAAAAAACCATTTTAATATCGGTTTATATGTAACTTTTGTTTGTAATTTTATAGGCTGTATTTTATGCATTTAAAGACAGTGTTCTGAGAAGGGGTCCATATACATCACCAAGCTGCATACACACAAAAAGGGGTAAGAATCCCAGCTCTACCTGGAAGTCACAGAAATTACTTTCTAAGAAAATGTCCATTTCCCGTAACTTACTTAACAAACATTTTCAGTGACATTAACCTTTCTATTTAGAGGCAGATATTTCAATACCACATTAACGAGTGTTGCTGAATTTTGCTTTAATACTGTATTGTAATGCTGTGCCTTTGGGGAGGCCAGAACAGGTCTGTGGTAGGCAGAGCTTAAATGTGCCCCTCACATCACTGTCTCTCATACCACCTATGAATCAGCACAGGCTTCATGTTCTGGCAGCCTTGGGTAAGAATGAAGCACCATTCAGAGCTGAGCTAAAGGGAAAAAAAGAGGTCATTCATCAGCCAAACAATTTAATTAGATGACTGAAACCGAGTGAATCGCTACTGGGGGCTCAGCTCCCACACCAGTAGGACAAGGCATTAGATGACAGCATCCTTTGCTTAATCTCCTTGCTACGTTTCTGATAGGTCGTTAAAGGCCACCTTCAAGCCCTCTTGGGCCAGCCTGCTCGCTGGAGAGCTCCCTCCCAACCGGGGACCTGGCAGCACTGGGCCAGCAGCTCACAACTAAGACTTGTTACAATTCAAGTGCCCCTTTGTAATTATTCATGAGAAAGTTGCTGTATCTCAAACTGGTTGATATTTCTCAAGGATGTTTTTGTCTCTGCCTGACACTTGCTCCTACCATAATTTCTTACGTAGACCTCAACAGAATAGCACTAGCTCAATTAAAGGACAATAACCTATGTTTTCTATTTTCTAACAGAAAATAAAAATAAGCAATATAAGCAATTTTCCCATTTAAACCAAAAACAAGGAGATTTTGTAGAATTTAGCCATAAAAGCAAAATGTTACCTCAGTTAATAATGGATTTGAGGAATTCATAGCTGTTGAGATGACCAAAATCTGTGGGGGAAAAAAATTTAAAGTGACTTTAAAATGACTCATCAAAAACTAGAAGTAAATATTTCTAATTAAATTACAGGAAAAATTAATACGCATTTATTAAGTGCCTACTAAAGTCCAAGCACTGTGCCGAGTGCTGAGGATACAAAGGAAGGCTCAAACAATCTCTGACTCAATGACAGGCTCCCAGTGAAATGGGAGAGACAGTGTGCCAACAGGTACATCTACACGCAGGAGAGAGCCATGAGAGGGAGGGGGAATTGGGACAGGCTTCCTGGAGGAGGCAGGCTGTGAGCTGGGACTCGGAGGAAGCCAAAGGGGGAGCTGGGAGGAAGGCAGACAGACACCAATCA
Organism: Pseudochirops corinnae; assembly: GCA_028646515.1. Classification (NCBI taxonomy): domain Eukaryota; kingdom Metazoa; phylum Chordata; class Mammalia; order Diprotodontia; family Pseudocheiridae; genus Pseudochirops; species Pseudochirops corinnae. The sequence goes on from CM053586.1 coordinate 351,766,824, forward strand.
TTAGCAGGATTCTTGCTTTTGAAAACACGGAGCTGGTTGGTTGTAACTTGAGGCTCACCTGAGCAGGTCTGGGAGGGTCCACCCAAACCCAGCCTGCTTTCTTCTATAAATGAGAAGACTTTCCTTGAGAACATCTATAACCACAAATTCAGCCTTCCCCCAGTTCCCCCATCACCACTCTGGTGATTAGCCGGGCTCACCCATTTAATAACTGCCTACTGTGTGCCCAGTGCACACGACACAAAGATGACATCTCAAGACCATTCTTGTAAACTTACAACCTGGGAGAGGAAAGCACAGATACACCTAAGCCTGGGTAAAATGTATAAAACATAAGGACAGTGTCATATTGGGGGAATCAGGTAGGCCTTACGAGGGAGGTGTCACCTGAGCTGACTCTGAAGGACAAAAGGTGGCTGAGGCAAAGGGAGGGGGCATCCCTGGAATACCATGCATGGGCAGCAGCCAGAAGTTTGGCTGCAGTGTGGAGTGGGTGAGGGAGGGATGAAGGCAGGCCAGCATCAGGCAGGGAGTGAAATGCTCTGCTCACCCCATGACCACTAAGGGCTTCTGTCCGGAGCAGTTAGTGCCACATGGGTGACAGAGCCTGGGGGCAGATGCACTGGTGCTTTCAATTTTGAGAAGGTATCAAGTAGAAGGGCGATGAGATGCTGCCTTTGGCTCGAGGAAAGAACTAGAAGCAATGGGCAGAGTACAAAGAACAGTCAAGCCGGGTTGGATCTAAGGAACGGAACGGGAGGGAGGGGCCCGGGCTCCAACCAAGGAAACTCCGCACCGGACCCCCAGCCAAGGGCTTTTGAGCAGGCGCCAGGGCATGCAGCGAGTGCTAAGGGAGAACAAGAGGCGAGGGCAGGCCTTGCTGGCTCTCCATCCGTTAGGCCACACTGCCTCCTCCCCAAAGAAGACCACCACCGGGGGAGGGAGCCACTCTCCCGGGAGTTCTCCAAGCCCAGGCCCAATGCTTGCGGTGGTGAAGAAAGGACTCTGGTTTGGGGCTGGTCCACATGGCTGCTGAGGTCACTTCCAAACTCTGATTCTGGATGTCCAACAGCACCCACCCACTGGGGCCGATGCTGCAGAAAGACGCCGACCTGGCCCTGAGCTGAGCTGCAGGAAGGACGTAGCAAGTGGAGGCTTTGGGGCAAGTGTGCGGCAAGGTCGATGATCCCACACTGCTCCTCTTCTAAACCCTGGGTTCTTCTGGTTCTGCCCTAAGGCAGCAAATAGTAAAATGTCACCATGCCCCAGGAGGACCAATACAGGTGATGCCCAGAGCAATGGGAAGGCCTGTCATGCAGCCTAAGGAGGGATTAAGAAGAGGGGTACAAGACACCCAGGAGAGGAGGCCTCCTGAGGGTGCCAGACAAACAGCCCAGCACACCCTGAGGATCATCTCTGGAGGACAAGAATCACGGGGCATAGCACGGCCTGGGGGCAAGATTTCCACAGAAAGGAAGAGAACCACTTTGATGAGCTCACAGATTCAGCAAGGCCTGGAAGGATGAGTGAATTGTTCTTAGTTATCCAGCCCTGCCTTTGGCATCCACGGCTCGAGTCTTGCCTCCTCCAGGAAGCCTGTCCTGAATCCCCTTACTCCCAGGTCCTCCTCCCCTCTCATGGCCCTGAAAGCTTCCAGAGTTAATGGAGGTAAGGACAGACATGTACATCATTTCACATGTTAAGGACAACAGTGGGCCTAGAGTAAGAAACCATCACAGGCCAGGAAGCTACTCTTACACCAGATCCTAAAGTAACTCAGAGGAGAGTATGTTAAATGCAGTCAACAGCCCTGAGGTCATAAGCTGTCAGCATATACAGATGCTCCTTGAAATGAAATAAATTATTCTTATCCCGGTGGCGAAGAACGGAAGTGCTGGTGAGAATTTTTGCCAACCCGAGTATTTTTATAACTCATGAGCTTGTTTTAAATACAAAAGACCAACTGAAACGGGTTGTTTACATTTTAGATTATATACCAGAACCCTACTGCTTAAGGCAGCTTCTGTTACCTAGAAGATGTTCCATAGTCATTTAAAAATATAAGAAAAATCAGTGTTATGATTAGCCTTTCCCCTTCTGGAGGGGTTAGATTTCATTCCACACTTGAAATGAGAAAATATGCTTCTTAGGTGTTACAGAAACAACTTCTGGGTGGATTCAGCTTCACTGAGGGAGATTTTAATTTAATGATTTAGTAAATCCTGTCCTGGCTTACTTCCTCACTGAACCCTGGGCGGAATGACTAAGTGGCACAGTGACACCTTGCCTGGACAGAGCTTTGTAATGGGACTGATGGTTAGCTAAAAACAGTTCTGCATAATCAGAACAAAATGCTCTTCCAATAGCAGTTTAGAAATTTTAATTGTGGTGAAGGTAGAAGTTGCTCCCCAAAACTGGGATCAGTGACATAAACATGGTCACTATCAGAGTTGTGCCTCTACTCTCCACTACTTCATGGCTGAACCTAATCTCAAAGTGATGCGTGTGAAAATTCTGATTTTCTTCTGGATTGTTCCTCCTCCCTTAGGATTTGAATAAAAACAAATTTTTTTTCTTCAGGATGAGGCCCGAAGTGAAGCTGATGTCTTTCCCATTCCCCTTCCTGCTATTAATTATTGTGCAACGCACTGGTTTAATTCTGTGCCTTTCACAGATATGGAAACCACCAATTCCAGAACCTTGTCTAATCTTTTCAAGTTTTGGGGGGGAGAGGAGGGAAGGGGAGGACAGCAGGAGGACAAGTTCTAGTACTCTGTAACATTTACAGAGCTAAAACAGGAAAAAAAATGTTCACCTGTCGGGTGATAGAAAACCAATCTTCTTCTAAATGTAGCAGAATAATTTTCTCCACCTCAAGCACAGTTAAAGCCTTGGGTCTATTCATTACTGTCTTTTTATAGTATTTTTATTTAATAAAACCTATTAAGACTACCATACAAATCTCTTTACTTATGCTTTTATCTTTTAACTGATCAATTTTTATATTGCTGACAACCCTTCTTGCCCATCTGCTCATTTAAACATTCAGAGTATCTGAGATATGTCTCTGGAGAAAATGTCGGGAAAATTTGTTAGAGCTGGCAAACGTGTGCGAGTCGGTGATAGCACATGACGAAAGGCTTCTCACAGAATCAAATTTGTTTCTGTAGTAAGCAGAACTGTTTAAATGTTATTTATTTTTATGTTTCAAAGAAAATATATTGTGAAGTGCTGCATTGATTTAATGCGCACCAATGTCTGTGTACACGCCGCAGAAGGAGAATTTATGAAAGCTTTGCACAAGCTCTTTAATTGAATTTTCCAAATCTCTCACCACACACAAATAATCAATACCTTCTGCAGAGAAAACCAGTCAGAATTATTACGGTCTTTCTTTTTCATTTTGTTGTCATCAGCACAACCCAAGCACCTGGAGAGCTGCAATGCCTGAGAAGCACTTTGTTTAGAGGTCTCCCACACATAATTGGTGCTAAGTGCGGCCAACCCGACAGCACTGCTCAAAATCATTTACTCATTATTTAAATCATCCAATGAGATCCTTTTAGAGCAAGAAATTGTGAATACAGTAGAAGTTATTGAGTAGCCCCTGAATATTAATGGACCAGTTTAAGGATTTCATTAAGCCCCCCGGGTAAGATGAAAGCAGGCATTTTTTAAATAATCTGTACATCTGTTACAAAAACATTGGTAAACAGGACAAAAATCAGAAGCCTAACAATTGTTTCTCTGGGGGTCTGGCTGAGGCTGGCAGATGTATATGAATGTATATTGAAGGGTCAGAAAAGGAAGACTTTCATTTCTCTTCTCCAAGAACACTGGAAGTAATGGCATTAGAGCAGGATATTTTTTGTTGTTATTTCCCCAAAATTCATCTTTAAAACTTCAAAACAAGGCTTTTTTCAACTGAAGTGCATCTTTGGAAAAAGATGTAGACTAATGTACACATAAAAAAGAAACAAAGAGTCATCTTATGGGAATAAAAGTGTGTGGCTTGGAAGCTGATTTTTTTTCCCCAAGGAAGGCTCTGAGTGGGAGAGAGTCACATTTTTAAGTGAAAAGAAAAAAAAAAACCTTCTCTAGTGGGTAGTGGAAAGAAAAGACAATATTCAATCTACAATATAGTCTGGGAATAATGGAAGAATCTGGTCATTTAAAAATCCTTCCCCAAGCCTCTCTTTACAATGTAAAAAGAACACAGCAGAGTGTAAAAAAAACATCAAAATTCTGGTTCAGACATTTTTTTTCAAGCCTAGACATAGAAATTCTGAAATATTTTCTATAGTAAACAGCTGAAACAATCAGTTTTTTTTTAATACTGTTTGCTTTTAGCACACAAAGTTCGGCCTTACATTTTCACTTAAAATACGCATAACCTAACCTACACATTTCTTCTCAGAACGGATAAAATGTGTTTTGGACTGAAGCTCATGGTCTAGATTTCACCTCCTGGCAAATACTGTGCAGTCTGCTTACACTCTAATCAAAAACATTTTGTTTACTCTAAGTGCTAGTCATAGACAAACAATGAAGCTATTTTTTATGTCCCTAACCAAAAATGAATACACCAGATATTGAAGAATGCTGCCCATTGACTAAGGAATGTTTTGTATCCAGTTGTTTTAAGTAGAGGCTGTTTATGTAAAGTAAATAAATTTCATGCCTTACCATGTGATGATAATGTGACATTCCATCTGTATCAACCCACAGAACAGGCCTAGGTTTAAATCTTCAGCATAACTAATTAAAAATAATTATCAAAATCCACATCCAAATCCAACAGTCAAAGAATCCTTCATTCCACTGTTTACCAAATGGCCACAAACTTAACATTCTTAGGGAATGTGGAGTCAAGAGTACTTCCTACTGTAGCTTATAAAAACAAAGAAATGACCCTTCTTTGATGCAAGTTTCTGTTTGGAAATGAAATCCCTTCTGTTCTGTACACCCCACATGTATCCCCAATTCTCACAAAACTGGATTCATTTGATTATATTTCTTTACACTGGTAAGAAAATTCACATTCCCTCTGCCCAACGTCCATACTTCATTCATATGAACTAAGAAGTATCTACTTATCTGAAATAATGGTCTCATTTTCACAAAATTTTTTCTTGATGCTGATATGCAAAATACCGAACAGAACAGGATCAGTAATGAAATGGTTAAGTAAATGACATAAAACCCCAAAGTTGAGGGCCAGGGGCAGGAACTCTCCTGATGCTCCTGATTCCATAAATATTTTACAAGTTCCCTTCATAAGCCCTTGTTGGATGGTCTTTCAATAGTAAAAAATAATCACGTATTTATTTGGGGCTTCACAATTATGTTAAATGGCAAAACCCAATATGTCTTGCTAAGTCCTTCTAATTTTTAAAATTCCCAATATTATCAAAACCCCAAGAATCAAAAAAATTAGCTGTCATTTCCCCATGTAGCTCCTGAAATCTTTAATGGTATAACAGAGAAAAGAGATATCAACAGAAAAGGCAAAAAAAGAAAAAGGCTAGAAGTAAGCACCAGCATGAGAATAAGCCAAAGCTGATCTTTTCTGAATCTGGGTTAAAACTCACTTAAAGGAAACCTCGCCTCCATTTCCTTCTTCAGATCTGCTGATGTGTGACACTGAACACCCGTAAACAACAACCAAAATGGCGGGCCTACTCCTCCTTCACTACCAACAATACAGAAATCAGGCCAAACAAGCAGAAAGTTGGGAAAGCACAGATTTCTTGCATCGCTGCTGGCCAGAACACCACCCAAGAACATGAGAGAGTCACCAAAGGCGTTTAATAAACGGGATTACCTGATTACCTTCCATCGACACACTGGGAAAACAAGCTTAACCCACCTGTCTGGGGCAGAGACTTTCAAAGCCTATCTGAAAATCGTGAGGCTGCACCCGTCAGCACGGGAAAAGGAGGGACTTCTCTCTTAGGATCCCCCAAGGGAAGCCTTTGGGGCAATATTTGTATACACTTTCTCTGTTGTTAGCTTCGGTTCTCGTGTGCTATGTACAATGAATTCAAGCTGAGAAGTTTGTCATTACAACTCAGATCACCAGATCTTTGTAATGTTTTAGGGGTAGGAGTGCGGGAAGGGATGTTATTTATATATGTGAAAATGCCTTCCACAGATACAGAGAGTGATCGACAACTTAGAGGCTTAAAAAATATCCTCAGGGGAGTGAAGTGACCTGTCTCTGGTCGAAAAATCGACAAGAACAAGGTGAGATCTGAACCCAGAACTTGCTGGCTCAAAGGCCAGCAGGCTGACAGATGAAAAAACAGCAGAGCTCTGTCTCAAGAAAAGAAACCACTAAGACCATCACTTAACACACTAGCACACTGGCTGGAGCTAATTGGAAACTGGCCTAGCTCATCAAAAACATCAAACCACAAAAAAATTAAACCAAGAAAAATCACTGGGGACTTTCCGCTATAGCGAGACTCTGTAGACACTACTTAACTCTGTGTCTGACGCTGGGAAATGGTAACCGGCAAGAGAGCTCAGCTGACAGACTGTCATTAAGGAGGAGCTTTTCTGGCGTTTGAGGACGCCCTCTCTACTGGCCGATGACTACCAAACGCCAGCAGACCGAGGCGCTGGTGGCTCTGATTAGCTGTCTGCTGGGTGACAAGTGCTGTCTGTTTCTCAAAGGAAAGAGGTTCAATTTACCCCCACACACTCCAAGTTGTGTTCAAATGACGTGAGTGTTGTCTGAGAGGGCGGTCTCAGGCCTCAGCAGCTCTCCAGTTTCTCACATGAAGTGCACGGCCTTTCCCAAGACACCCGACTCCAAAAGACTCGATGGGGAACAACTTTCCCCTCTGAGTCAATCAATCAGGGGGTGCTGTCACACATAAGACAGGACAACAAATACTCTTACCTCTTGGGAAATGTTTTAATGTTTTCTTTTTGAGCTGGTCCTGTTTTCTTACTTTCATCACTGAAAAATAAAAATCATCTTTCAAAGCTTTCAGGTACCCCGACACAGAAAGAGCAGCTTTTTCAGGAAAAGAAAGAAAAATCACACAGAACTGCAGGCATAAGATGTGTAGCCTTAACATACATAACTTCAGGTTTTGCTAAACTAAGTTAGGCCTGGGACTCTTCGGGGCTTGGAACATACTGAGAAGCCCGGACATGGGCAGACATGGTCTGGGGGATGGGTGGTTTTGGAATCCTTCTTGGATGAAGAGGAGCTGGGAGGCCTTTGGAACAAAAAGGAGGAAATTAAGATTGTTTGCAGACTGGAAAACTTTGCATGAAACAGCTATTTCTAATAACTACATATCTGATATTTCAGATGAAAAAAAATATCACCAGCACTGAAATTGTTTCATGGAACCCAACTGACAGGATGATCATATTAACCCACAAAGCACCATAAAGTCTGCAATCTGCTTTTCCATTCATTATCTTCTTTGATGCTCAGAATGACCCATGAGATGGGTGTCACTTTCCCAGTTTCCCAGACAGGGAAACTCAGACTCCCAGATCTTCCTTGACCCAAGGGAGGAGGCGGGACAGCATCAAGGGCTCGTCTAGTGCTCATTCCAAACACTTTAGTGAGCCCCCACTGCACAAGCAATGGCCTTCGAGACAAAAACCTCTGGAAATGCCACGTCCCAACTGAGGAGCAGTTAAATGGCTCCCTCTCATTCTACCTGGAGCCACTGAAGAATTACAGTAATGGCACCAAACTACCTCTGACGTATTTAAGAATCTGATCAGACTAGAAAATATCAAATCCTTCCCCAAATGGCTAACCATGGAAGGAACATCTTTTGCACAAACTGCAAAGCTCAGGAAACAATCTGCAAAAGGGCAGGAAGTGTATCGGCTCCCCTTCTGCTCACAAACACTCCACAACGGTCATTACTCAGTTCTTTGGTCCTCTTCACTTCGCCTCTCAAGTCCAGTGGTGTAGAGGAAACACCGAGGAGACTCTCCAGCTCTGGCCGGCCCAACAAGGCCTGAAACAAAGGGGGAGCACGTTCAAATTCTATTAAAGGAACTGTCAAGCCTGCTCTTCACCACTGCATCGGGTAGATTTTTACACTGTTCTGCTTGGCCAAACAAAATATTCTGTAACCATTTTCTGCATTTGAAACTGCAAGCTCTTGAGTGTTAAGGAAGAACTGTCCAAAGGACTGATGATGTCCCAAGCACAGCAAACCTTCAGGGGAAGGGCCTCTGCTCTGGTGGAAGCAGGCCTCCCTAGAGCTCCCAGCACTCCCAGGATCCCAGAGCTGCTTAAAAAAGGGCCGAACACTGCTAAGTGCAAAGGGACAAGTCCATGTGGCGCTTATAGCACACGTACAAAGAATTCTACCGGAAAATGTATCATTATTAATGAACAAAAGAAGGACAAAGGACTTAGTCTGTGAAGCCAGGACAAGGAAAGATCAGAAAACCTAAAAATAGTTAAACATTCTCAAATTTCATTTAAGTTTTCAAAAACTGTCAATTTTATTGGGAAAAAAAACCCCAGGAAATAAAAATGCTAAGTTCACAGAACTTTAAAAATCATGTTAAAATGAAATAAAGTTGTCATTAAAAATATAAGGAAATGGCAGCAGCGGTCTGAACTCTTATTCCAAAAATTCTTTGCTAGATTTAGTTCTTTTTTTTGAGAACATGCACGAAACATTTCTGCTCCTAGTAACGGGATCAGATAAAAATGTGAGAAAATGATAACCAAGAAAAAGACAAACCTGTACATGTTTTAAATTCTTCCATGTTTCTGTGAACTTTTCTAGAGAACTGTCAATTTTATGGAGCAATATCGTGAGGCTGGAAAAGGGGAGAAAACACACAAATCACAAGGGGCAGGGTCATGGATTTAAACATCTTAAGTCATTTTCACAATTCTCAACACTTCTTCCTTCTCAGAGGTGACGTTAGGTGGAGCCTCCCTGGGGTTTTCTGCACAAATCCGAGTTTCTTTACTCCTCAGAACCCATCCTTTTTGCAAGACCCAGTTCAGATGCTAGCAGTCTGTAGTCTGCCAGCTTCAGCCAACTACCAACTAGTGGCACAGTGGGTAGTGCACTGGACCTGGAGTGAGGAAAGCCTGAGTTCAAATCCAGCCTCAGACACTTACTAGCTATGTGACCCTGGGCAAGTCACTGAGGTGTGGCTTGCCTCAGTTTCCCCTGCTGCAAAATGGGGATAATTACAGCACACTGCAGGCTGTGAGGACTGAAAGAACTATTTGTAAGCACTTAGCAGAGTACCTGGCATAGAGTCATAACTATAGAAATGTTTGCTATTCTCATCCCTCTACTGACCCCAGGACGTCAGCTTCCTTCCTGCCCTCGTCTGGGGGGCCTGGACGTCTCAGAGACACTTCCCTGACCTGCTCCTTCTCTCTGTCTCTGCTACACACACAGACTGTGAAGCCTGGATCCTGCTTCACCCACAGGTGTGCATGAACTCCAAAGTTTCTTTATCTGGTCATAACCTTTTATTATCCCATCTTTCCTTGTGGCTTATGACCCCTACGGTTCCTCGGGTCCCTCCACGGCTCACTTCAGTTTTTGCCTGTAGTCTGCCCTGTTAGAATGCAAGCTCCTTGAGGGCAGAAACTTGTTTGGACCTTTCTCTGTATGCCTTTGAGGGGCAGAAACTTGTTTGGACCTTTCTCTGTATGCCAGCACTTGGCATACAGCCTGGCAAACAGCAAGCACTTACTATATGCTACTGACTGCGCCCTGGCTCAGGGGTAGAAGTGACTTTTCTAGCTACTTTCCCATAGATATACCTTCCCCTTCTCTTCCCCCCCCCCCACCCCCCCGCCTCACATAGTAGGGCAGGAGAAGGCCAGCTTGTCCTCATTCCTCGTAGTCCATGCCTCCATGCTGACACCTATTAAGGCCTACAATGCTCCTGAGGTGCCCCTAAAGCCTCCAGTCCTTGGCAGAGGGCCAAGGCACCTGAGCTGAGGCCCAGGGTCCAGAACGCAGAGATTAGGCCGGCAGAGAATGGCCTGTCTGAACTGTACTGGGGGTCCACTCTACTGAACCCAGGTTCACCCAGGTCACTACACACCCTTGTTATTACAGTGTGTGTGTGTGAGTATGTGAACAAGCCAAATGTATGGCTGAAGGCTATTCCTGAGAGCTCTGGAGTGACTTCCTTAAAAAACTTTAAGAACTTCCAGATCACAGAGTTACAAGTCAGCTTCTGGCTCCTGAATCCTGGGCTTCTGTTGAGAGCACTATGAGAGGGCAGTGGAAGCTCAATTGCTTGGTCATGACACCTCATCTCCTTCATCCTCCACAACCCGCACCTTCACCATGCTTTTGTCCCAAGCTTCAGTGCTGGGCTCCCCCCTGCCCTCTCTGCCCTCCTCCACCTCAGTATCTCACCAGCTACCCTGGGTTTAATGACCATCTCTCTGCAGAGAACTCCCAGATCTCGCGGCCCAGCTTGAGTCTCCTCAGCTCCAGGCCCATCTCCAACTGCCCAGATGTTTCACACTCTGTCCTGTTGGCCTCTCAAACTCCCCATGTACAGACACAAGCTCTTAACTTTTCCCTCTAACCCCACTCCCTTTTCTGTATTTTCCTATTCCTGCCCAGGGCACCACCTTCCTTCCAATGCCCCAGGTTCACAAACTGAATCATCCTTGCCTCCAATTACCCCCCACCCAACTTCTCCCTCCAGTTCCCAATCTTGTCATGTCTGTCTCCCCAGCACTCTCCAGGAGCCTCCTCCTTTCTCACTACCATATGGGGAGAGTCGGGGCACTCCTCCTCTCCAGCCTGGGCTAGCCCAGGAGCCTCCTTCATCTTCTTACCTCAAGCCGCTCCCTCTCCAAGCCCAAGAGAACTGTCCTCAAGCCAAGGCTGCCCAGGGCGCTGCACTCCCTCACTGCTCTCCAGGGGCTCCCTGCTGGCTCATGACTCGAGCAGAAGCCCCTCTAGTCAGCTTCTAAAGTCTTTCATAACTTCCCTGCGACCAGACAGTCACACTGGCGTTCTTGCCTTGGTTCTTCCTTTCCGCACAGTGCTCCAGGGCTGGGACACCCTTGTGGCTCACCTCAACCTCACAGACTCCATTGAGATTCTGTTCCAGCTGCATCTTCTCGAAGCAGCCTTTCCTGACCATTCTCGTTATCCAAGCTTTCCTTTTAAAATTTCACCTTGTATTAACTCTGTGCCTGGGGCCATTTTGTTTTGTGTCTGCATCCCCAGAAGCTACCATGGTACCTGGTATGCAGGAAACACTGATTAAGCCCCTACTATGTGCCAGGATCCATGCCAAGTGCTGGGGAATACAAAGGTGTCCATGCCCTTGAGGAGCTTACAATCTAACAGGAGAGACAACAAACAAACACCTATGTACACACAAGCCACAAACAGAGCAAGAAGGAAGCAACTAACACAGGGAAGGCACCAGCCTGACAAGGGGCTGGGAATGGCTTCCTCCAGAAGCCTGGCACACAGCAGGCATGTAATTGATGATTGTGGACTGATTAAAAGTGACATTTTCTGATGATGCAACAAAAGCAGCAACCTCTTTTTAGAGAAAGACATAACGACTGCAAAGGAAGACTGAGCACCTGTGCCTTTTAAGATGCCTCTGAGTATCCACAGGCGCAGGAGGGTGCCCCTGTTTGAGTTCTGCTGAGTCTGTGATCTAAGATGTTAAAGATGGGTACAAGGGCACACACAGGGCTTCTGCCCCCTGCACTGCAGGGCCCTCCTGCCACAGCACAGCCCACCCCCAGCCCATTCTGCCCCCAGCCCAACCACCTTCCCGAAGGAATCTTTATGACACAGGGATGACTCTTCACATTGAGTCTGTACAGTGCACAAGTGAGATAAATCTTGGCCCGTTGATTACATATTTGCCATAAATGTATTGCATAACTAACACATTCCTACCAAGGCAGTTTATACGGTTTTTGTCAGAAAAATAATATCTCTGGACCTTGGTGAAATGCACTTTTTTTTAGACTCTAAAACGACCTTGACCTCACCAGAAATCAGTGTTTAAAATGAGTCTTATGGAAAATGCAAAGTCACCATGATGATGTTTTCTGCAGCAGCAGATGGCACCAGCTTAGGAAATGCCAATGGTAGTCTATTAGGTAGTTTTCTCTCAGAACATAAAGTGTATGGAAGATCACATAAAATATTAGTGTGGAGGTGTTTGTTTATAAATGGGCTTTATTGGCAGGTAACTAAAGGCTTGCCTTTGGAAAATTTTTTAAAAACACAGTGCCTGGGACTCGATTTCTGTGTTAAGAGAATTCTTGACAATTCTGTTCTCTTGACAGTTACTCGCCTGAAACAGAAACACCACACTTTTAGTGCCTGAGCCCAGCTGCACAGATCAACAGGGCTGTGTTTTGTTTACAGTGAAGCAAGAATCATTCAGCTTTTCTATGATGACACAGAGATTTGAGAGAATCAGAAAATTCAAGTCTAAAAAAAGGCTGCCTTGCCTGATCACTGGACACCTCTGGAGAAAATGTGTTCATTTCTGACTGGATTACCCAGGCGATTTTACTGGGAATCAGTAAACGTCTCTCTCCACAGAGTCGTGTGGCCAGGAGCCAGCTAAACTCCCTCATTTTCTCACGTACAAATGGAGATAACTCTTTTTTTACCTTCTACCTGCTTTGATGTCTTTGGTCAGCTATGAAGTACGAGATAGATGGGACAGAACTCTTTCCTAGGAATTACCCTTAACAACAAACACATGCGTTAAAAATAATGGATTTTTTTTTTTTTTAAATAAATCCACCTGACCTAATTTTGGATTTATTTAGATCATCAGTAGCAACAAATCTCCTCTTATCATTGACTCTCTATGAACTTCTATTTGAAATAGGTATTCTATTTCTCAAACTGCAGCTCCAGGAAATAACGATCTGCTTTACACCATGCACCCCCTTAGTTCCACTGTCTCTCTGGTCATTCTGACCGGCCATGTAATATATGAGGTTATATGGACCCATTTCCCACTCTGTACTACAGTCTAAAGCAGGAGTTCTTAGCCTTTTGTGTCCTGGACTGCTTGGACATCCGGCAAAGTCTCAGGACCACTTCTCAGAATCACGCTTTTAAAGGTCTGAAGTTTATGTCTTTGAAGGCGTCTCAGGTAATTGTGATATGGGGATGAGAGACACCCTACTGAAGAAAATCCTTTAAAGAACAGTGCTGTGTTCTGCTGCCTCAAATGTCCTGGAGCTCTGGGCACAGTCTTGGGGAGCCTATGGACCCCTGCCCAGAATCATGTTTTTAAAATGAATAAAATAAACCACGCAGGACTGGAAAGGAAAACACAGGTTAGTGAAGATACAGACGGGATTTTTCCCCACCCACCCACTCAGTTAATAAGCATTTCCTATGCACTTCTTGTGTGCAGGGCAGTGCAGGGTGGAGGTATTATGACACAAACTCTTCAGTCTTTTGTGTTTTAAACCCTATGCCCTGTAAGCAGCGGGATAAGCAGCACTGGCTGTGACACGGACAGGAATCCTGGCTGGGCAACTTATGACCTGGGTGATCCCAACAGTCACTGAGCTTTGGCTTCCTCTTCTATGAGGTTAACTGTGGCAGCAATAATGACAGCACCTCCCAAAGCACTAATCTTGTCTTCAGCCAGTACTCCTGGGGAGAAAGGTCCCACCTTCCCCACCAATGGCCAATGGGCTGCCACCCACAGGTCAGGCCAAGCTAGCTGAAGCAGCCAGGCACCCTGAAGAAGAGACAGGAGCCAGCCCATGCCAGGCAAGGCCAGCCATCATGATCCCCTTGGTTACCATCTCACTTCAGATCCTGATATAGTCAACCCAGGACCCTGAACCCTAGAGCCTTGGGAGCACCAATGCTTCTAGCCCAGGGTCTCCAGCCATCATCCTGGGAAGCACAGAGATGCAACCTGGTCGCTGCTCCTGCAGGGACGGCAACCACAGCTACTGAAGACCCTGGCCCTGTCCACTGGTTTAACATCAAAAACTCACAGGATTTTGTCAGAGGAGATGACATGAAACAAGAACCTGGACTATCTGTTTTGCTGCTGTACCCGAAGGACACTGGGACCTTCCTTTCCATTGGACCTGCAGCTGAAACCTTCCTCTGTGTTGTCTCTCCCACATCATTTCCCATAAGATCCCCTTGAGGGCAGGGACTGTCTTCACTTTTCTACTTGTCTCCCCAGCACTTGGCACAGGGTTTTACGCACAGTAAGAACTCAATAAATGCTTTCTTCATTCATTCATCCATTCACTCATTCATTGATATTTGTCCTCTTGCCTTGGGGCAGAAGGAGGAGATTCAAGCACCAAACAAGATGAATGTGAAGGGACTTTATAACCATAAGCAATGGGAACGATTATTTACTGAGGAGACTGATGATTATCTATATGTTATTGACTCAAAACGGCAAGGCTTATTTACATTGAACCCAAAATCGACTTCCTTACAGCTCTTCCTTCTCCTCACTGCAACGGGTTTTGCCCTCAATAACAAGCTGCTCATCTTAGTTTTAAACTTCTGGTTTGACCGGAAGCACGTCAGTGCGTCGTTTGTCCAGCTAATACATTTTGGCGTTTTCTGCATTTAGTGCCTTACAGCAGAAAGACCACAGGAAGGGCAGCACTGGCGAAGAGTCCTTTCAGCTCTCTGGAAGGGCCCCCGTTTTCTGTGCTGGATGCCCTGGGAGCATTGTCTTAAAGCCCCAATGCTGGATCTTAACATTTTTGCAATGTTCACCATACTCCTTCCCCTCCAAGTAACCTCTTGAGCAGGCTCCTCAGTAAACCTGTCCAAGTCTAGCAAACCTATATGAGCCACAGGACTGAAATCTGGGACTAGTGAATCCCAAAATCAACTAGAATGTGGCCATATCAACACAGAAGGCAATCATGATATTTTTCTTTTCTAATGGTTACATTTTATTAAGAAAATAGACATCGTTCTTTAACAAGGCTTAATGGCAATTAGCCCCATAAGGCAGTTATTTCTATTAAATATCATTTCAACAACAATATTAAGTCTTCCAGGAAAGAGAGAAATGTTAGTTTCCATTCCACTTACTCATCTTTGTCTTCTGCTCGAGGCTGCCCTCTTCTGGGGAATTCTTGAGTCTGATCAAGGTCTGTTTGCTCTTTGGGACAACATAGAAATAAAAAGAACACACGTTTAAAGGAAAGCAGTAAGAGCAAGTGGAAGTTTCCAAACCTCTCATAAATAAGCTGGAATTTCCTAAGGGAAAAAGGGGAACTTTTCTCACAGGCCCAGATAAACATCAGGAACTCACCCGACTGGCCTTTTCCCTTTATTCCTGCTCCAGATTGATTTGTTCTTTTAAACAGATACCAAGAACCTTTCCTATGAAATTTCCACTGGAATGTTCATTAAAGAGAAAAGCCAAAGAAATCTACTTAGAACACACTTAGAGCAGCTAGGACCCTGAAAACTTAACTTCCCAAAGATCTCAGAATGAGCACCAGACAGGGCCTTAAGACACCCTCGTCATGCTTTCCCCTCATTTTACAAACAAGGTCCAGGAACATTCAAAGACTTACCCAAGGTCAGATAAGAAATAAATAGACTCGCTGGGACCTTACACTCTCTCACTGAAACAAAAGTCACCATCCATCTCCTTAGAAAACACATTAAGCCCTCCAGTATATATTTTCTTTCAAATCTTACTTTTCTCGTAAAGAACAAGATGATTTGTTTTTAAATTTTGTTTTTAATTAATTGCTTTTAATTTTAATTTTTTTATTTTGTTTTTAATGTTTAATTAAATAAAAGAGACACACATAATCGATGGTTGTCAAGATGAATCATGGTCAGAATAATACTGGCCAGAGGTCAGACTGCCTGCTTCTTAAAGTGAGCACTGACTGTATTCTGAAAATTATGAATTTTTTTCTTTTTAAAAAGGCCTTAGGATATAAGGAAAACATAATATGGATTAGAGTGATTCTTATGAAGTAATAATACTTGTAACAGAAAAAATTCCTTTTAGAAAGGAAAACAAGCCTCTCCAGCTCCATTTGAGTAGAGCAGACAAATGAATCCCATAGACAAAAGCCCTCTGGAGAAAAGGCCCCAATTCCTGATTCACCAAATAGTAACAAGGGAACCATTTTTAGGGACACGCCACTCCATCTTAACGGTTATAAATGACTCCCTAAGGCAGTGGTTCTCAACCTTCCTAATGCTGCAACCCTTTAATACTTGTATGTGGGCAGACCCGCCTGGAGACGGGTAGAGGAGCGGTGTCTCGGTTCCTAAGACCATGGGAAATATGTCTTTTCTGATGGTCTTAGGCAACCCCAATGAAAGGGTCGTTTGACCCCCAAAGGGTTCGCGACCCACAGGTTGAGAACTACTGCCCTAAGGTAACCTGGACCCGCACCAAGCCCAGGTCTATGGACTCAATCAGTATCCTAAGTGCCTCTCAAGCACCTACGAGCAAAGCAGAACTGTAGTAGTTCAAAAGAAACTTGAGATGTACAAATGTAGAGATTCCACCCCAAATGTTCACATAGACAGTTTGTGCCAGAACATTCCACACTCACACTGCTCTGCTCAGCCACAGTAGGACACACTGTACCTCAACTCTAGCATGTAATGTCATTTTGGTCCTCTTTGAGAGTGAAAGACAACAACCAACCACTTATCCTGCGTATCCTTGTGGGGGCACGTGCAATCTCCCCCCAAACACCCCACAGTCCTCTCCAGTGCCTGGCATAATGATGGCACAGAGCACGTGCTTGGAAAATGTTTGCTGAGTGGTTGGAAATGGCTACATAAGAAGGCAGTGGGAGAACATCTATCTGCTTTTCTTTCAGCAACCTCAACAAGAACAGCAACAAAGAGAAAGGAACCTCTGTGCCTTATAGATACCTGCTTCTGTTCCAGGTAGATGCCAGTCACTCCTACAAGACTAGGGGTCAGGCAAGACTCAGATGCAAATTCCACCACCAACAGTTATTAACTTCCAGCTGAGACTCAGTTTGACCATCTGTACAATTGGACAATGAGCCCCCAGGCTGCAATGAGGATCACAATCACTCTCCTCAAAATACTCAAAGGGACGCCAGTCTTATTCATTTGGTTATTCTGTCCCACAACTCAGATCATGCCCCATCCGTGTCTGCACACCGTGGGTATCTCTGAGCTGTGGCTTCTCATAAAGACGTCCAGGAGCCCAGCATGTTGTGCCCAGGGGCCCCGGGACTACTCCTGACTTTCCAGGGCAGCAACAGAGCACTGGCTCTCCACCTGTGCTCCCTTATGCTCACCACATGGCCAGTGTGGCCTCCATCACTATGATACATTGTCCAGAGGACACCTTTCACACCTGTTCTTCAAGTTTCTCATTGTTGGATACAGTAGGCATGCAAACTCCACACACACCTTTCCCTTGCTCTCTGTGTTTCATGATGGTGTCATCCTCCATGATCTGGAGGCACCTAACACCCCAGAGTATGGGCATTAAAAACATGACTCTGTTTCTGGGCTTGTTGGAGGAGCCTTGTAATGGCTCAAAAGCATCCCCTCCATTTCCCTTCTCCTGCTTAATAATGGGTCTGATGTGTCCATCTTCTAAGGTCTATATTACATAGAGATAGCCAAGCTCTGAGAAGCGGAGAGCAGAGCCAAGATGGCGGCGTAGGAGCAGCAAGGTACGGCAGCTCCCACACAGCCACATCAAATACCCAAAAAATATGACTCTAAACAAATTTTAGGGCTCTAAAACGCACACAGACATACCTCCCACTGAAGGCAGTTTGGCTTGAAGGGATCATCTCAGTGCTAGAAGCTGAAACCAGCCCAGCCTGAAACGGTGGCTTTGCCCCGGGGGCGGCTGGACAAGCCAAGCCGAGCCGCAGCTGGAGCTTCGGGAGAGTGGATCAGCGACAGCTGTGGCAGTTTCCAGAATTATCAAGACACAAGAAAAAAGGACTAAGTGAAAGGTCAGTGGAACTCGGCCAAAATTGGGGGATAAAAAAGGGCAAGGAAGCGGCAGAAGCAGAGGCCCTGCAGCTGCCTCCACATTGCTGCCTCAGAGCTCTCAGCCTGCAGACTGCAGGGGGGCCAAGCAATCGTTCAGAGGCCAATTGCTCTTGCATTGGGCAGCCTGGATCCAGATCATGGTCTTGGGTGGTGGTCCTGGGGTAAGTTTTCAGTGAGCCAAAGCTGGTGGGGGCTGCAGCAGCCTCCTAAAAGCTCTGGCAGCTGGGAAAACCCCAGCAATTTGGGACAGAGCTTTCCCCTCTGGAAGCAGAGTTCCACAGAG
>CM053586.1:351785620-351823577 GCA_028646515.1 Pseudochirops corinnae
AATGGGTCAACCTTACTCTCATTGAGTTTGGCTTAGGGAAGGAATGACATAAACTCTAAACTGGGTATCTTGCCCTACAGGAGAGTAGGGGGGGATGGAGATTAGAGGGGGGATGATGGAGAGGAGGGTAGGTTGGGGGGGAGGGTTGTTAGCACCACACAGTTCTGTAAAGGGACAATGACAAAGTAGAGAATAGAACAAGTGGGGGGCAGGATAGGAAGGAGGGAAATATGGTCAGTTTTTCACAATATGTCCATTGTGGAGATGTTCTACGTAACTACACATGTATAGCCTGTATTGAATTGCTTGTTTTTCCAGTGGGGGTAGGTAATGAGGGAGGCAGGGAAAGAATCTAGAATTTAAAGTTCTAAAATCATATGTTAAATATATATGTATTGATTGCACGCCACCATGGTGGGGGGGGGGAAGGGAGGGGAGAAAATCTGAAACTCAATTGATTATGGAACTAAATCTTGCAAACTAAAAGTAAATAAACAAGTCATTCAAAAAAAAAGAAAAAGACAGGAAAAATATATATGTACATGTGTATATATATTATTATTATTATTTACATGTAACTGGGAATTAAGATATACAGGCACTAGGGTAAGGAGATCCATCTTGCCCTACCGGAAAGTCAGAGGGATGATGGGGGAGGACATAGGAGAGAGCAGATTGGGGGAGGGAGCAAACATGGGATCGCTGTTTGGGGGTGGTGGGTAGGCGAAAGATGGGAAGAAAATCTGTAACTCAAAATCTTGTGGAAATGAATGATGCAAACTAAAAATAAACAAAAGTTAATTTTTAAAAAAAGAGACAGAAAGGCAAAGGATGAAACAATGCCTAAGCTCAAGGAGCTTATATTGTAATGGGGGAGACCACAAGCACAATTACAAGCATATTCAGACAAAGTGTAAAGAGAATGCAAACACATAGGAAATAGTGAAAATCAACGTATTTAGCTTTTGGAAACTGAGAGCTCTAAGAGCAGAGATGCTTGGGAGCCAACTTGTAGTGATGTTGAAGGTCAAAGGAGAATGTCTGGTGAAAGCCACCCAGAATTAGAATGTGCTGCTTTAACAAGCAATGACTCCCCAAAAAAGTGGCTGGAAGATCAATGGCTGGGAGTCATAGCATCTAAATAGATCTCAGAGGCAACACCTAATACAATCTATCCCAGAGCAAGAGCTCCCTCCAGTGGTCGCTGACAAGCAGGCATCCAGCCTCTGCCCACAGCCTTTTGGAGAAATCTAAGGAAGGTTTCTTTATGGCCATGTTCCATCTGCAGCCTCCACCCACAGCTCCCAAGTCAGACACGGACTGGCCCAGACATCCTTTGAGCTTCCTTCCAAAGACATGGGTCTCTCACTCTGGGCTTGTATTGCATAGGAAACAGCCAAGAGAGCGAGCGAGTGTGAGAGACAGAGAGACAGAGAGCGAGACAGAGAGAATTGGGGGCCTGTGAGTGGGGAACACTATTTACGTAACTGTCTAGCTGGCACATCCATTCCTTTTGCTCACTGGCTCTTTTCCTTCCCTCCTTTATTACGTGCTCTGGGGGATGACCACCCTGGTGCACAGCTGGACCACTGCAAAGAGCTGCTGGTTGGTCTCCCTGACACACATCTCTCTCCACTCCAGTCCGTCCTGCATGCCACTGTTAAAGTGATCTTTCAAAAGTGCAGGACTGATCAGATCACCCCTTCCCCACTCTCAAACTCCAGTGGCTCCCTATTACCTCCAGAGGCATTCTGTGTCTGGCATTCAAAGCCCTCCCTAACCTACCCCCAACCCCCACTCTTCTAGTCTTCCTACACTTTACACCTTTACCTTCCCCTGTCCCCCCACTTTCTCTTCAGTCCAGTGACCCCAGACTTACTGCTACTTGAACAAGACACCACCATCCCACCTTCTACAAGAAACTTTCCCTATCCCCATGAATTCGAATGCCTTCTTCATGTGGATTATTTCCATCTCTCTCGTACACATCTCTTCTGGATGTAGCTGTTTGCCTGTCATCTTCCTCATCAGACTGTGGGCTCCAGGAAAGCAAGGGCTGTCTTCTGCCCTTCTTCTGCTCTGGGCTTAGCATCTATGTGCCTGGCACATGGTAGGAACTTCATTAATGTTTACTGACTGACATGATACTGCAATAGCACAGCATGATGTAATGAAGGGCTGAACATTGGTAAAGGAGATGGAAATACGGAACACATGCAAGTGATAATCAGCAAGTAATGACTATGTGCCAAGGTATATACACAGTGATAGACACTGAAACCATTCCTCCTTTCTTGGATCTCAAGCAAGCAGAATGAAATGCAGTGGAGGGACTAAGTGGGTACAGACCCAGCAGCAAGAGGCAGCCAGGGTGCCTGGGCCTGGCAGGAGGGCTCTGTGACAGCCCAAGGGAAAGCTCGGTGATGCCCTGGGGAGCCGTGGTGGCCAGGCTGTGGTCAAGATCAAGGGAGCTCCTAGCTACAGTGTGGGCACATCTGTGCTCGCTAAGGCGCTCATCGTCATCTTCATTAAAGTAACCTAATGTAGCTAGGAAGACAAACCCAAATGATGGGACCATGGTGAAAGAGGGAAGAGACGGCAAACCCCAGAGGACACTGTAGACGCTCGTCAGGATCTCTAACTTGCAGCAGCACCTAACACCGAGTCACTCTTTATTTTTTGAGACACACATTTCAGAAAATTCAAAACCAGATCACTTTTCCACTAACCTTCATATTAATTTCAGACTCTATGTAGCACCAAATGCGTGACAGTAAAATCCTTCTCACAGTTATGATTTTAAATTTTAAAAATATTGGAGAACATCAAGAATTCTGTGCTGAGACCTGATCATTGGCTTCCCTTCTCATTTCTGCCAACAGTAAGTAACGCTGACCCCATCCCCTATCAGAGAGAAGACTCCATTTGAAGGTAAGCAGCTTCCAAGTCCCCTTCTCATGTGGTGGTCATGACCCCTCCATCTAGAGGTCCCGTATTTAAATGTATTCAATCATAACCTATGGCATTAGTTCAATCCCTACCCTACTTCTCCAGGAATTTATTGCCCAAAACTATTTCACAGTGTACGTACGAGAAATGAAAGTGCATTTGTGCTGATCTGTTTTCCTATTTGTACCAAAAAATTACTTTATCCACCAACTGACAAGTATCAATTGTATATCACACATTTCTCTGGGAAAACAAATATCTACCTTTCAGAACATATTTTTAATATTCATTTTTCTGGCCTCTTAAAAAAATACCCTGAATCTCTGTTCTGTTTGAGTTTGAAAACAAATTGTCCTTCCACGATGACAAAAGGTTAGAAATGAAGACTGGCTTTTCCTCCTGTTCCACTAAGAATTCTCTTAGCAGGAATCTAATGCTTTAGATCCTCATGCTGACATGCTTTCTTGGCTGTCCTGAGGCCTCTTCCTTTCAGGATTAGTTCAGTAACCCCTGGTAACTATTAACCCAGGCCGTTGGTGGAGTAGTGGGTAGAAGGCCAGGCCTGGAGTCAGGAAGACCTGAGTTCAAATCCAGTCTCAGACACAAGAAGTTTTGACTCTGGACACCTACCTCGCAGGGCTGTTGTGAGGTTCAAATGACATAATAATTGTAAATCACTTAGCCCAGTGCCTGGCTCACATAGGCACTTAATAAATGCTTTTGGGACTCTGAATTGTGGTTTGCCCCCACTGAAAGGACCCCCAGCTCCAAGAGGTCTCACTGGGGCCGGGCTGTGACACTCCATGTGTGTACTAAGGGACAGAGCACAACACTCAGGGCCCTGAGAGAGGGGGCAGCTTCCGTACCCAGTGAGGACAGAGTGCCAGCCCCTGGACCCCTTTCAGGAAGGAAGTGACATGTAGGTGTGGGTTGGAGGAATCTAAAGGAGCTCTGGAGATCACCCAGTCCAATTCTATCTTGAAAGATCAGCAAATGGAGCCTCAGAGAGTCTGGCCACCTTCCCTAGTTAACATGTCTGGAGAGAGAGGTACAGTCAAGACCGGAAAACACATCTCCCAACTCCTAATCCAGGTGCCACGCAGCACGAGTCCTGGCTCCTCCCCAAGGACTCCTACGTAGCTACAAGTACTTTGTGGTAAATTTTAACAAAAGCTTCATAAGCACCAAGCAGCCCCAGAAATGTTTCACAATTTCAGGGTCACTAGGTAATCTAGGACATGATTTCTTCCCAGCTACTATCTCTCCCATTGTAAATGACTCCACAAATGTTAAGAGGTTTGGTGTTATTTTGGAGGTGGAGGAAGGAATAGCAAAAAAAGAAAGTGGTGGGAGAGGTAGAAACAATGTGAGATGATTTTAGGGAATCAAGTTCCAAATACTTCAGCTGCCATTTCTGGGGGACCCATGTTCCCCATGACAACTATGGTCAGACATTCTAGTACAGCAGTTCTCAACCTTCCTAATGCCGCGACCCTTTAATACTCATATGTGGGCGCATCTGCACATGGACGGACCCGCCTGGAGACGGATAGAGGAGTGGTATCTCAGTTCCTAAGACCATCAGAAATGTGTTTTCTGATGGTCTTAGGCGACCCCTGTGAAAGGGTTGTTTGGCTCCCAAAGGGGTCGCAACCCACAGGTTGAGAACCACTGTTCTAGTAGCTTCTGAAGTTGCGGAAAACCTCATTGGTCACACCGGAAACAAGAAACTCAAATGAGGTGATTTAGAGGCGAAGGGTTGGTCCCTAATTCCTGGGAACATGGTGATAGCAGAGGAAACAACTCAAGTCAAAGAGCAGCGGGTAACTGAAATGATGATCAACTGAATCAGGAACACTCAGAGTAGACGTCCAGAAACATCCTGTTACAGGGAGTAACAGAATTCTGGCACTAAAAGGGATCTGAAAATTCACCCCATCAACTGAATGTGACCTGGCCTGTGTCAGGTGAGAAAAATGGAGGCAGCCAATGGGTAGGTGGCAGACTGGCAGCATCTCTCCCCGACTCGGGGCTCTTCCCAGTCAGCCCTGGTGACCATCCCCATTGGGGCCCCCCACAGAGACAGAAAGCTCATGAGCAGAAGGGGCCTTTCCCCTTCTCTTGCAGCCCTGGGTTTTCTGCTCTGACCCATTCAGTTTCATAGGAGTTTCCTTCTGCCCTCTGCAATAAGGTGGCTACAACTGCCTCCTGAAATAACAGCGATCATTTGTGGGGCTCGTTAAGATACGCAAAGCACTTGACAATTATTATGCCATCTGATTCTTACAAAGGGCCCAGGAGGCAGGTGCTGTGATGACTGCATTCTGAGGTCGCTGGATGGTGCCGCAGGGAAGACTCTGGCCCTCAAGTCAGTAAGACCTAAATGAAGTCCAGCCTCAGACACTTACTGGTTGCATGGCCCTGTGTAAGTCACTGCACCTCTGTCTCCATTTCCTCATCTGTAAAATGGAGACAGTAAAGGCATCTATTTCCCATGGCTGTTGTGGAGAACAGCTGAGATGATAATGATGAAGTGCTTGGTACGGCACTCAGCACAGAGCAAGTGCTACCTCGATGCCCGCTGTCATCATGAGCATCGTGGCCCTTAACAAAAGGCCCCTCTGCAGAGTGTGGCTCCGGGTTTTAGGCTGGACAGAAAAAGTAAACCAGCTCATTCCATCTCCTGCTTGCTTCATCTGCACTTGCAAATTGGCTGTCCTTCCACAAGGGCAGTGAAGATTTCCTGGCTGTCCTCATGACCTTTCATTCACTATTATGAAATCCTCAAGGCTGCTTTTTAGAACAGTCATTTGCAAGACTCTTCCTCTGCCTGAATGGGTTTCCCTCCATATTTCTGGTGTTCCCAGGAAAAAGGGAGATGATTTCCACTTCAAGCATTAAGAAATGTGTAATCAATAAAGCCACTATCCAAAAAAAATCTGCACAGAATATTTTACAAAGAGGTTCTCTAAACGTACCAAAGAGTCACCAGGTATTACAATGATTGTACTGAAGAGTCACATTCTCTTTTTCCAATGAAGCACACTGATCGTGACAATTGGCATTCTGGCCAGCAAGTTCACCATTGTGACCACTGTACTGCACAGAAAAAATGAACTCTAAAATGCAGTTATTTTTAGTTCAAATCATTCTGTTCCTACCTCCCAAAGAAGCACTTTGGGGCAGAAAAGAACTGCATTGAATTTCTGGCTGGACTACACTTCTCCCTAATCCTACTCTGACTCAAGAAACAGATGCAGAATTACAGTCACAGCTGCACGCTGAACCCAACAAGTTGGCTAATGGTCCACTAAACTGCTAATTAAACTGCTAATGATTTTTTTAGTGCCATTGCAGTATTTTGCCACCTTTGTTTAAATAAAAGAAAAGTATCTCGGAGATTTTAAAAAATTCAAGTTTCTGTTTTGCTAAATACCAGAGAGACATCCAAAGAGGAATTAGACATAAACACATTTCTCTAAAATGACACTGCCATATGGGAAAGAGGGGGAGCTCATTTACTGACCAGGCTTTTGTTTTAATTTACTTTCATGTGAACTGACTTCCCTTTCATCTTACTATCTCCATGAATGTCCCAGGATTAGAGTTTGAAGCAACACCCACTGTTGGTATGAGAACATAACAAACTGACATATGTCCTGATGTGCTAACACCAAGAATGTACTGACTAGGTTTACAAAAAGGGATTGCAACAGCACAATTCGAGTTTATCGTGAAAATGGTGGTGAAATTTATCACAGCGTTGCTACTGTACTGTTTAATCAGACCAGTTTGGCTGTCAAGGTCATTATAACTGACAGAAAACTGTTAATGCTAATGTTTCTGTTCTGCCTTTCTACAATAATCTATATAATATATACATTAAAGCATTCTCATCATTCAGTCATTTATGCTTTTGTGTGTCAGAACATTGACTCCTACAATTAACATGCTAATTTCTGCACACTTTCATAAACGTTTGTAGTTCACATTTGCCTCCTGAGTAATCAGTAGATATTAAGAAGACTGATCAATAATTTTGTTCTTTATTTATAAAAAATTAACATTATAAAAAGTAACAAGCAACATGAGATAAGGACTTACCAAAAATAACAGCTCATTTTAATAAATTATTTCCCTTGCCTAGTAATAAGGCAATAAGTAGTAAGTGGAATTTTAAAAGGTCTAATAATCCACATAATATTCCCACATATAAGTAGAATACACAATTAGATACTTACATTTTCATTTAGTAAGACATCCAACTTCAGGGATCTTTTAACACTGTAAACAAAATATTTAAAGAGATCTTAAATTTTACAAGCCTCAAGTAACCACATTTTCATAGGCAATACGCACAAAGTTTTTAAGAGTCAATTTTACAACTCAGTTTCATGTATTTTACAAACCTGGAAGATCATATATATTAAGAAAAGCAACTCTCAAGAGGCATTTTTTGTATGTGTTTTATGCTTTAATATTATATATTATATATAAGAGAGTGTACCTTCATTAATGACATTATCTGTTATAAGCATCTCTATTTAAAAAGCACATTTGTAGATATATGGCAGCTATACTAATCACACAAGCATTCAATTACGTTACTAAATGCACCCAACTTCAAAACATCTCTACCTGTTACCTTCCCAGAAAATTATCCCCAACAAACCCAACTCTCCAAAAGAGTCCAATCACTTACATACCTTTAGTGTAGTGGGTACTGAAAGTAACTTGTCATTAGTAGGGAAGAGTCAAGGTGAAAAAAAAGTTGTTCATCCCATCCTTTGAGCTCTTAACATGATTCAGTGCTACCAGACTATGGCCTAACTGGGGAACAGATGCTCCATGTCTTTACAAGTCCCCAACCCATAAGAAACTATTTTTTTTTGTCTTCTTTACTAAACTGAATCAGGCACATGCCCAGCTTTCCACGTACAAAATCTGTTCTGCTGAACTGGATGCCCAGCTGTTCATGGAAATACTCAGAAAGGAAAAGCGGAATATTTATAAGACTTTATTTCGTGCAGCTGTCTTCTAAAGAGCAGTCATCAAAATTTTATTGAATGCAGACTAAATACTCCAAGGAGAAAAAGGTCAACATAAATTAGGTCTAGTTTTCCCAGTGACAAATGCAGCTTTAGAAGTACCTTCTTGGTCCTCGAAAAATAGAAACTAAACTAATTATATAAAAATTAAAGCAGAAAACAGGTCAGAAACATTTCGAAAGTTTGTATCTTCAGTTCAAACCAAAATCACTGAAAAATGCATCCTTGTCTAGAGACTGTCTTATCTAATGGTTTGTTGGCAACCATCAGAAAGGGATCCAAGACAAAGGGAGTTTAGACCAAAACAAATTCCTTCATAATCAACAGGGATTACAAAACTGAAGAAATATCAAACTACCTATAAAATTATTGCCATTGTCAGTGTAATCCTAGCTTGCAAAATTATTTTAAGAAGCATTTAAAGTCACTTAAAATAAACCTTTAAAAAAGATCTTTCAGAAATCTATTAAAATCAAATGACTATATATTTTCCATCAAGCACGGAAAAAATAGTGGTATGAATAGCTCAAAATGGGAAATGATGAAAAAAAAATCAACTATTTACATTTGGTTTAAAATATTACTCTGCATTGTACAATCTGTTCTAAAAGTTCATAACTCTTCAATAACATCTTCAATTAAGTTCATTTAATCAGTTCTTGATGCCTGCTATACATACGCAAGACACTGTGCTAGGCCAAGATGTTAAATGGAAACAAGGTACAGATCCTGGCCTCAAGGGGCTAGCAATACTCTAAAGGCAGAATGTGATCATTGTAAGGAAGAGTTCCAGAGTCTATGAAGTGAGGGAGGAAGAAGAGATCACACACAGCTACAATGGTCTGGAAAAGGCTGGTGAGGAAGGTGATGCCCATGGCAGCAAGAAGAAAATTTTAACAGGCACAGAAGGAAGAGGGCAGGGGGACATCCAGCCTGAAGCAGAGAGAAGAACTGCAAGCACAGAAAGCATGGGACAAGGCTGAGGGAAGTGGGTCACACTCTCACACTCTGGAGGAACAAGAAGAAAAGTGTTTTGGTTTCCCTCCCATTTTCTAAAGTTGGAGGTTAGGGAGAGGAGATACCAGAGAAGGTTAAAACAAGGTCACAGTCCTCAAGGAGCACGCAGTTGCTGTCCATGGGGTAAACTGTAACAGATTATTTTTCAGACAGAACTTGATCTCATAAAGTCCACTGTAGACTCCTGCAAACTGAAATGGGGAGATGCTACATGGTGTTCGTTACAAGAGCTCAGAAAAGGCCCTGGAAAAAAAGGGACAAAGGTCTTCAAATGGACCTTTTGAAGCCTTGATACAAGGCAGCTGGTCAAAGGGCTCTAGGAGGACATGCCTACAGGAGAGAACAAAGACAGAAGGCTGGCCAAGTGATGAGAATAGAGAGGTCCCGGTCTTAAAGACATGCAAGAGTCCTATTAGGAAGTAATGTTGGGCAGGTAAACGGGGTTGGAGTACTGAATTCTTGGAGTTACCGCAGATCTAAAAGTTGAGGATTGTCCATGAATACAAGAGGGTTACATTAAGAATGGATGCCTCCCGGCCCTTAACACTGCCAGTTTCCCTTCCACAGCACTTAATAAGCATTAAGTGACTGATGTTATCAATACCAATACTCTCTTCCTGTCACATTCTGATTGAACTTTGTTTAGCACCTGATTCAGTAGATTACAAAAATGAGGAGAGGTCTGATTAGACTGAGGTTTGAATGAGATCAGTACTGATAAGCTTCAATTAGTTATCTCCTAATAAATAAAACCAATGGTGGTCTTGGCTCAAGCTCTCCTCTATGCTTTTCGAACATTTCCAAAGCTACACAACACGGAGGTATGATTGCCACATAGAGATTTAGGAAAAGCATGTGAACCGAGGCTAATGAGGGAAGAGTCTGGACCAGTATTCTAAACATGTTAACAACTAAAGGCTCAGTCATGGGGCTTCCCAAAACAGGGATTGGACACAGAATGGAATATCAGGGGGGCTGGTGGCAAGAAGAAATGCAGTCATGTGGATATAACTTTGGGAGCCTTGAGGCCAAGCCAAATTCTTCCCTGAAGGTTGGGCAAATTACATAATCTCACTAAGCCTCATAGAGCTGATAATAACACTGGCCTGTAAAGTACTATGAAATCTCTGAATGGAAGATAAAAATACCACTTAGTATCTCTCTGCTTCCACTTATTCTCCACCATAACAGAGATGATAATATTGCCAGCCACCAAGTGCACAAGGGTGCTCAGAGGATTGCTGAGTGTGCTTGTGAGATGATCAGAAATCCTCTGATGAAAGGCAATGATCAAATTACATCCCATGTGACTCCTTGTACGTAAGCTGAGTATTGAAACTGATTTATTTTCCATCCTATACTGGGGAACGAGTAAGGCAGGCAGGAGGGGCTCTATCAAGCTGGGTAGTGGACAAACATGTCTGAGCACAGCACATACACAGCCCTCTCTTCATCCCACGGAAGGTGTGACCGAGCTCTCAGCATGCAGTGAGCGTGCTCTTTTCCAGTTCATAATGACAAAACCAGCAACCAATATTTACCGTTATCAAAAGATGTTTACTGCATGACCTTTGTCCAAAGGTTACCAGATAAGCACAACCTGTAGAAGATATGCTATGGACGTGGCCATGCTTAAGTATATACATTCTAAGGGATAGGAGATTTAAGAGAAATGCTCAAGGGATGAGTAAGATAATTTTTAAAAATTGCTTGTCTTAAAGTATACTCCCAGTTGTAAACATTAAAAAAAGTTCCCAGCTGATGCCATTTATTCACATGGTTTTCTATTTTTCCTCTCTTGGTCACTTCCCACCTCCGTCCAGAGAAGAAAACAGCGATGAGGGATATGACCAACACTGGTAATCTGTAACTGAAGTGACCTGCTCCCAGTGCCCTGTACCTCCCCTCTACCCTTCCCCAAACCACATTCCTGGTTCTTACACTTCCTCCTTTGCAATTAATCCTCCATAATCCCTCCCTGACTATTCCCTTCTTAAACTGTGTCTCCTTTCCCTAAGGTGTCTGCTGTCAGTTAAAAGTTTGACTCCATCAATTGCTGCATGTGTTCATACATCTCTACGTCCTACATCAGCGTAAGTGCTTTTTGTTCTTCCTTTGGGGTTTGATGAGAGCAGACAGTTCATATGACGCCTGGTGCCCTTCCCCGCCTCCATTTTTGTATTCTCTTCTTCTCATGTACTTCAATTAAAATAAATAGCAAGCTCCTTTCCCCTCTTAAGACCATCAACACAGAACAAATCCACCCTCAGTCCATTAGTCTTATTTAATTCTGTAACCCCTGAAGTCATGAGATTCTAAAGAGAAACTTAGCTCTACTTCCCCTACTGTATTTGCCTTTCTAGGATTCCCTTGACTCATGTGTTTGCATTTCAAGGTATCTACTAAACTCTGGTCTTCTCATCAGAAATGCTTAAAAGTCCTTTGTTCCACTAAAGGTCCATTTATTTTCTTGTAGAAATATGTCTTACAGGGTACTTTATTCTAGTTGTCGGATTTTATTTTTGAAATACTATATTCCCAGATTATGTCTCTTTGGAAGTGGTGGTTGCCAGGTCTTGTGTGAAACTGATTATGGTTCCTTAGTATGTGAACTTCTTTCTGGCTGCTTTCTGGCATTTTTTTCTTTGACCTGTAAACTCTGGATTTTGGCTATGCCATTCCTGGGTTTCTTTCAGGAGTGGATTTTATTTTCACTTGGGCTTCTGAGAAACTTGATTGTTTCTTTAAACATAGCTTTTCTAGAGGGTGGGGAGGGTCACACTTCTTATCAGGGAGTCCAAAGATTCCTTCTTCTGGACTTGTTTTCCATATCAGCTGCTTATGAAAGTAGATACCTGACATGTTCTTGAATTTTTTTAATATCTGAATTTTGTTTCAACATTTCTTTTTGTCTTCTAAGTTGTTGAGTTCTGTTTGAGCTATTCTGACATCCAGGGTACAGGATCCCACTTGTTCTAAGCTATTTATTCTCCTTCCAATACTCTCGTCTAGAAGACATGCCATTTCATCCATTTCTTCACTCATTCCAGGTGTTCTTATAGACCTTGTTCCCAAATCTGAGGCTCTGTTTGTAGCTATGGAGTTATTTTTTTCTGGGATTTCCTTTTACATGACTGGATCCATTTTTCTTCATAAAATGCTTAGCATTTTATTTTATCTACTCTTACCTCTCATTTCTGTTCTTGATTTGGGACTCTGTGTCAGATCAAGTCTCTGGGTCATTCCACATACTCCTGAATGGGAAGGTCCTGACCTCACTTCCTGAACTCCTATCACAGCCGGCTTCCAATTTCTAAGTTTCTGGGCTCAGAGAACTGGCAAGTTTCAATGTCTCTAACAGAGTTTTGCTGTTGAGTGTCCCATCAGGGTGACGCCATAGTCTTCCATCCCTGCTGGGGCTTATCCTCTTCTGGGCTTTACCATTTTTTTCCTCTCTCTCACTCCTCTATTTTCCCAATCAGGGCACTTCTGGGCCTTCAGTCCTGGGGTTTCCCTGATCAGGTGTGTCTCCCATCTTTCTGGTACATAAAGTCGGCTTAAGCAAGAGTGTCAAACACTTGGCCTGCAACATTCCTGAATGCAGATTCAGGGAATGTAATAATATTTAACAAGATAAATAAAAATATAATTAAACATAAATAATGCTAATATGTGGTATTCTAAGTCAAAACACACCCACAAGGATCATTATGTGTGGTTCAGTGGCCCCATATCTAATTGAATTTAATACCACTGATCTTATTGTTTCTATCTTCACAATGCCTCTCCCATTGGTCTCCCACTCACACAGTTACCGACCTAGTTTGGGGCTTTATCACTTTTCACTAAATGATTATAATAGCCTCCTTTTTGGTGTCCCTGTCTCAAGCACCTTCCTTTCCCATCATCCATCACCAAAACCTCATTTGGAATAGGTGGAGGGACCTGGCCTCTCCTGCCCCCAACACCTTCTCTTTGCCCCTCCCCCTCTAGCTACTTAAAGCCTTTTAGATCAGCAAGCCAAAAAGAGGGACATGGCTGTTCAAACTAACTGGACTGAGGTGGGACTCATCAACTCTAGATCTTTTGGTGAAAGAGAGGACCATGAGGCCTTACTATAAAACCCTGCCAATATGCCCTATAGTCTCCCACCTATGGCATCAAACCAGCTGATACAACTCATAAAGTCATAGATGTGGCCATCCA
The DNA here is from genome assembly GCA_028646515.1 of Pseudochirops corinnae. Classification (NCBI taxonomy): domain Eukaryota; kingdom Metazoa; phylum Chordata; class Mammalia; order Diprotodontia; family Pseudocheiridae; genus Pseudochirops; species Pseudochirops corinnae. The sequence continues at coordinate 351,798,841 of CM053586.1, forward strand.
CCCTGCAGCTAAAATCTCTTTTATGTGTCCATCCAAATAAAATAGAAGTCTTTTATGATCAGGGACCCTCCTAACATATACAAATACACACACACATGTGGATGTATATGCATACGTCCTCATTGTTAGGCATAGTGATTGGCTCGTATACTAAGTGCTTAATAAATGTTTTTTCCCATCCATCCATCCACAAAACTGCCCAAGTGACTTTGCTGAAGCAGAGGTCAGACCATGCCAGGGACTTTTTTCACAAACTCTGCTAGCTGCCCACGTGAGCTCTAGGACCAAATGGAAACTCCTCTGTTTGCCATCTAAAGCTTTTCAGAGCCTGGCCTTTTTCTACTGGTCCACTTGCACTCCCTGCACAGGATGTTCCCTTCACCACTTTGCATCTGGCCCTTGGGATGCCTGGTTTCCTTCAAGGCAGATAAAGCACCGCCCTTTCCACGAAGCTCTGACTGGTCCCTTTGGCTGCCAATGCTCCTATGGCCCAAATGCCTATTTTTCTCTTTGAGAGTCTGCACATACGCCTGTTTATCTATGTAGTCTCCCCAATAAAAGAAACCTTCTTAAGGGCAGGGACTAATTCACTTTGGTCTTTTATCTTTAGCACTTACCACTATACTAAATGTATAGTCATACATACTAAATGCTTAAAAAGTAATTAGATTATTTGGATTTTCTAGGTAAATATAGCTTTAAAATCCTGTCTCTGTTACATCATTCTAGGAAGTTTAGCCATGAATTTCAAAAAGACCTCAAGGTGTCTCCTCTAACAAATGTATTTTTTTTAACAGTCAGCTCAATGTGGTGGAAGCTGCAAAGAAATGAGAACTGTCTGTTAGCTGCCTTCTAAGAGGTTCCCCTAGAAGAGACTAGAAGACCAACTGTCAAGTATGTTTTGGTACAACTCCTTTCAGGTACAGGTTGCATTAGATGGATGTTTAAAATTAATAGCCTCTATTATTTTGGCCAAGTGAAAAATACCACATCACTGGAAGAATACTTTGAGGCTCACCCACACCATCATTCTCGAGACACATGTAGTCCTTCATATACTATCACTGACACTCCTAACTCCCTTTCCTGCAACTCTACCTTTACAGCCTACCTCTTGCCTCAGCCCTCTGCAAGCCTTTCCCTTCAGTCTGGATCACTCCCACATCACCCCCCATTCCTAGTGATGAATATAAATGACAGGGGAATGTCTGATCTACACAGTTAGAGGTTTTGTTACTGTTCAGTCTTTTTTTCAGCTGTGCCAGACTCTTTGTGATCCCATTTGGGGGTTTCTTGGCAGAGACATTGGAGTGGTTTGTCATTTCCTTCTCCAGTTTATTTTACAGATGAGGAAACTGAGGCAAACAGTGCCTCACCCAGGGCCACACAGTTGGTAAGTGTCTGAGGCTGGAGTCTTTCTGACTCCAGGGCTGGGCTCTATGCACTATGGCACTCCCAGCCACCCAGTCAGAGCACAGGAACCACAAAAGCAGATACTTTGTAGCTTCCACAGCTTCTCCTGGGTCGCCTCTCAAACAGGAGGTGCTTGACTGACAGCACAGAAGGCCTGGCCTTTGAATTCTCTCGTCAGCAGGTGTGGATTTCTTCCCATCTATGATCTACTCTTCCCTCCTCATCCAAGGTCAACAAGAGTAACCATTTCCAAGGGGGCTGGTTGGCCCCAGGGTACAACACAGAAAAAGGCTCCAGGAGTCACACTAGGGCGTGGCCTCGGCCTTACAGGCTGGCCTAGAGAACCAAGCCCCAGGTAGGAGCCACTGAGCAATCACTGCTGGTGGGGCCTCAGGGGTGAAGGGGGCACCCCAGAGGAAAGTGGGGGGGAGGAGTAAAGAGCAAGCTGCCCAGTCAGTCACCCACAGGCGAAGTTGGGAAAGGGAAATCCAAGGTTAAAAAAAACAATGAAAAACAGCCGCAAAGAAACAAACAAAAGCACGGGGGCAGTGTTGGTGATTTAGAGGAGCAGCTTGCATAATGGGAACACCACATTCTAGCCCAGTATGACCTAAGTCCAAAGAGCGTGGCTTAGAGAGTATCACGCTGAGCAAAGCCCACCGTACAGATCCCAAGGATGTCAGAAAATTCATAGCATGACAGGAGGCAAAATCCTTACTCACAATCAATCAAACACTCATCCAATCAACTCAATCCAACCCTGATTAAGGATGTGTAGCCTCTGTTTGTTTCTGGACATACTTAGGTCACATTTGTTTCCAAAATCACTACATTTTACAGGATTCGAGATTTCTCAGAGATCTCAGGACTGAAAGCAGAAACAGGACAGGAGCAGACTTAGGAAAGGTTAGAATAAGAGCTCAATTACAATCATACGTCTGTATTATACGTTCACAAATTATGCCTCAAACATTTTTTTAAAGTGGCCAATTCTCATAAGGATGTTTATCTTAGATCAGGTGGGAGAAGAAGGTGGGCAGAAAAGTTGAGATCTGAAATGAGAGGCCACAGAATGATCAAGAGGGCATAGCGGCAGAAAGAGTCTGGTCAAACTCTCTCCAACAGTTACTCCACAAAGATCGGAAAAACCCTCCCACCTGAGTTCTCATCAGGATGGCAAGCCCAGGTTAGTGCAGGAAGACAGATGAGGAGGTCTTTGGACACTGGGACCAGGGCAAGAAGAGGTCCCAGACTTGGCATGGGGGCCAGCCCTTGTGAGGGGTACAGGAAGCGCTGCCACATGACAGGTCATGTGTCCAATTTAGACAAAACAGGGGACCTGTGGCTGGGCTGATAGTCCAGGGCAAGAAGCAGCAGCATAAGCTGTGTATTGAGGAAGAAGCCATTATGATGACAAAGACAAATACTGAAGAAAATTATTCCAAAAACGTTTAAAAAGTCTCAAAGAAAAACACATATTGAGTACAAGTTCAAGTAGAATTCCTGAAAGAGATGAAGCAAGAGTTAAAAAAATAAAAAGAACATTAAAAAAGATTTTATAAATGAAATAAGTGAACTACAGAAAACAAATTAAAATTAAATAAGGAAGATGGGGAAAAGTTGGAGAAGAAATGAGAGTTATGGAAGAAAGAGCTAGAAAGAGAATTAATGGCTTGGCATAAAACTTTACCCAAGCAACAGATTCCTTGAAAAGTAGCATGGACCAAACAAAAGCCAAAGACATGAAATAAGAAGAAATATTAAAAGAAAGTTACAAGACTGAGAAAAAAGAAAGTGCAAGTATGTACAAAAATATTTATAGCGGCTCTTTTTGTGGTGGCAAAGAATTGGAAAACAAGGGGATGCCCATCCATTGGGGAACGGCTGAACAAGTTGTGTTGTATGAATGTGACGGAATACTACGGTGCTGTAAGAGATGAGGAGCAGACGGACTTCCTAATAACCTGGAGAGACTCATGTAAACTGATGCTGAGGGAGAAGAGCAGAACCAGGAGAACTTTGCACACAATCACAGATACATTGTATCTGGGATGACTGACTGACAGACTGGGCTCCTCTCAGCAATACAGGGTTATAGGACAACTCTAAAAGACTCATGAATGAAGGAGACATCCACATCCAGAGAAGGAGTTGCAGAGTCTGAGCGCATATTAAAACAAACTTCTTGCTGTTTCTTTTTCTTGTTTTGTTTTGTTTCCTCTTTCCCACTGATCATTCCATCAGTTACTATCCTTCTTTACAACCTGTCTAATGATTAAAGGGAAGATATTTGTAGATCCTGTATCCAAGTGCATGCCGCCATGATTGGGATGGGGGAGGAGGGAGAAGAAGGGGGAGAAAATCTGAAACTCAAGGGACTGTGGAACTGAATTTTGTAAACTAAAAGTAAATAAACCAATTTAATTAAAAAAAAAAAAAAGAAAGTGCAAGTGACCTGGAAAGGTCAGGAAGAACTGAATTCAAATCTGGCTCAAACATTCATCTGAGTTCAAATACAGTTTCAGACATTTATTAGCTGTATGACCCTGGGCAAGTCACTTAACCCAGTTTGCCTCAGTTTTCTCATCTGTAAAATGAGCTGGAGAAGGAAATGACAAACCCCATCCAGTATCTTTGCTAAGAAAACTCCAAATAGAGTCACGAAGAGTTGGGCACAACTAAACAACTTTCTGGCTCCAGTTGTCTACTTTGACACCTAGCTGCTCCAAATCAGAGTAAAAGAATCCACCAAGCATCTCTGAAAGAACCTCAAAATGAAAACTCCCATGAACATGACAGTCAAATCCAAAGCTTCCAAGTCAAAGAAAAAAACCAGCAAGCAACCAAAAAAAAAAAGGAATTCAAGGACTGGCAAACAATAGTCAGCATCACACAAGATGTAGCTACCACCACTATAATGGAGTAAGAGAGCTTAAAACACAATTTTTCAGAAGGCAAAAGATATAGGTGTACAACCAAGAATGACCCAGCCACGAAAACCGAATATAATCCTACAGAAATAATTTTTTAAAATTAGACTTCTGATGAAATAAAGAGGACCTTTTAAACTTTTTTTATAAAGACTAGAGCCACAAAGAAATTTTGAAATACAAACTCAGCAGGCAAGGGAAACACAAAAAGGTAAGTCTCAATGGGCAATCAAAGGAGACTGAAAAGAGAAATGCTGTGTATTGACTGTCATCTGTCATAGTGCTAAGACATGTAGTTCATAGATTGCAGTCACATTATTCCCTCTGCCACAGGCTCCTCTTCTTCAATTATTATATACTGGTAGAACTATCTTTGCCCTTGATCCTATCCAGTTCTTCTTAAACTGTGGCTCCAGGAAGGGGTGGAGGGGTCTTGAGTGGAGAGCAGGAGAAGTCCCGCAACAGGCCAACTCTATGCATCGCCTCTTGGTAACGTCACGGCTCCAATTCACCGTGATGGATCCCAAATCTATCACCTCCATATGCTCAGCTGTTCTGTCTCCTGAGCTTCTTTCTGATTCTCCTCTTTCCACCTTCTAGTCACCCCGGACAGACGGCCCTTCCCTGGGGCGGCATCCAGGCGGAAAGGACAAGGCACTGGGGAGTGAGCGGCCTGGTTTTAAACACTGCTCTGCTTGGCACCTGGACGACTCTGGGTGCGCAGCTCCTCGGACACTCTGTGCCCGCTCAAGGCGGTCAGACCGTCTGGGAGGCAGAGCCCCGGATCTGCGGTTGGAGAGGCTGGGGCTCGAACCTCACCTCGGACACTCACTAGGCCAGTCACTTGACCGGTCTGCCTCAGTATCCCCACATGTAAAATGGAGATGATTGTGACACCGGGATCGGGAGGATCAAAGGCTCTGAAAACCTCGGGGGCTACATAAGCGTCAGGCTCTCCCCTAGATCTGCGGACACAAGCCCACAGCACGAGGCTCCCCCTACGGAGCCTCCGGGACAGGCGAGGGGCTGAGCCCCGGGCCTCGGCTTTACATCTGCGAAAGGGGGTGCCTCGGGGTGGTACAGACGGCTTCCGAGGTGACTGGCTCTACACTGGCCTCGGAAGCTTACAACTCGGGGGCTGCGACCTCAGTTTCCACCTCAGTAACAAGTGGGCGGTGGGCCAGGGACGAGGCAAAGCGGTCGGTAAACCGTAAAGCGACCCGGCGACGTCGGTTAGCCGAAGCCGGGAGAGCAGTCCCGGGCCCCCCTCCCCCCGCGACCTCCCCGCCCCCTACCCCGCCCGGGATACGTACGGCATCTCGAGCCACCGGAACCGGAAGGGCCTCCGCCTTGCCCGAGGCGCTCCCGCTCCGCCCCACGTTGGGGCGCTGTTCCTCGAATCCTCGCTGGCCGGAAGCTGGAGCCTTTTCCGCGAGGGCCAGGCGAACGCGCACGCGCATGCGGCTCCCTACTCCTCTGATGCTCACGGCGCCTGCGCGAGCTCACGCTAGGACACACACCCCCCCCTTCTCGCTACTTCCGGTTTCCGGTGGCGGCCGTTGCCAGGGTAACGAGAAGAAGGTGAAGGTGTTCGGGGATCTGGGACTGAGGAGGGAAGCTTGAGACCCTGAAGTGAAGAGAGTCAGCGGCGGCGGCTGCGGCTTTTCCTCGTTCGTGACCCAGAGCCGGGTAAGAAGCCTGCAACGGCGCCCGCGGCTCGCCTTGCTTTGAGGCCCTCCCCGGGACCCTCTCCCGCGCGAGGGAGGGGCACGGGGAGGGCGTGACCCCTGCAGACCCCCCCCCCCTGCAGCCCGCGGAGGACCCCCTGGGGCGCGGTGGTGGGTGGAGGCTGCACCTCCCCCCACACACGTCAGTCACTAGGCCCGGACGGGGGGGGGGGGGGTGGCGTGTGCGGGCCTACCCCGTGTGGGGGGGGGGGGGGGGGGCCCTCCCTCGGGGGCCCCCGTGTGCAGGGCGAGCCTGCTTGCGGTGTCCTGGCAGCCAGGACCCAGGACTGTCGCATGTTAACATTAATCCCCTGTTTTCCCTCGCTCTGCCCTTATGGTCCTTGTCCACACCTACACAGCGTGGGGCAGCGCCCCCCCAGGCACCACAGGGCCCCTATCTTAGTCCCCCAAAGTCGGCTCCAGCCACTGTCCTGCGGCCCTCCCCAGTCACTGCTGGTCTCGCCGCCCAGGATTTTTCCCTGGGCTGCTCCCCAGCCTGGCGCCCCCTTCTGGGAGTCTTTCTCCCCGCCCTCTTCCCGTCTCCCTGCTAGACTGTGAACCCCCAGAGAAAAGGGGCTGCCTGGGCCCTCTGTGTGACCCCAGACCTCAGACAGTGCCTGGCGCAGTAGATGCTTAATAAAGACTCATTGACTGACTGACCGACCACTAAAGATGGGCCATCTAGGAAAGCTGTTTTCTAGAACCATGAGGGGTGTCTAGGGGAAGGATGGACAGAGCAGTCACTGTGCTGCCCCTTCCTCGCCCCTCCCAGTGACAGAGGAAGGGCTGGAGACTGGCTGGGACTTTAATGGGGTCTAAGATCTCCCAGGCGGAGCCTTTCACACCTTTTGTTACTTTGTAATTAGACCCTGAGTCAAGAGGGCCCTCTAGCTCTAAAAAGGGTATATATACTCTGAGTTTAGCATTTTGCTTTGGAGCTCACTCATTTGAAGAATGTTCTTGCGGTTTGACCACATGAAACTCTGGGCAGCTGTTAAGGAGCCAGATGTTGGTGCTTCTCTCTCTGGTAACTGTGCAGGTATTACCTTGGTCAGACAGTTGGTCTGTGCTAATTTCTCAGACAGTTACAAGCCCTCTGTCTGTTGGTGTTTATTTCTCTGCTTGTATTTTCTCTGAAGTTCTGGATGCTGTTTTTCCTCTGAACTAGTGAATGTAATTTTAAAAGATTGTTGACCCCTTGAAGAGCTCTCTTTCCTAGTAAAGCAGATCTAAGAACCTGTGCCAGCAGCCATCCTGGGGGTGCCAATGTGGTTGCCAATACACTTGCCCAAGAAAGAACACACGCTACCTTTGAATTCAGGTTCAGGGATGTTCCACTAAACCGCTTGGCTGCCATCGTGGAGAAATTGCGTGTCCACTTGTCCTGTCTGTTGTGAGGATTCCTTTCATATGTGGGCTGGATGAGAGGCCTCTGATGTCCCTTCCGATTCTCCAGTTCTGTGATTCTGGAGAGCTTCCACAGCAAAAGCTTGAGTGCCCAAGTCAGACTTCTCTTACAGGGGGCAGGAGGAGGCAAGTCCAGTCAGTCAGTAAGTAAACATTTCTTAAGTGCCTATTGTGTGCCAGATTCTGTGCCATTCGCTGGGCATATAAAAAGGCAGAACAGGGTTCCTGCTCTCCAGGAGCTCCCAGCCTTGTGGGGGAGACGACATGAACACAGTGACACAAACACACAAGATGCAGACAGGATACATTGGAGCTAATCACCAGAGGGACGGCACCAGCACTGAGTGGAACAAGCTGCGTCTCTTGTAAAAATTACTTGTTGGGAAATGAACATTTGTTTTCCCTCTCCTTGATATTAATGGTTTCTTGTCACCATTTATGAGCCTCTGTGTTTAAAGCACTGATTCTTAATTATAGTGACCCCAATTTGCAGTAGCTAGACTGTGACACCACATCCCTGTGGGCTCCTTCCCAATCTGGTGTAATAGGAAAGTGTCAGCCAAGTCGGCTGTGTATTATAAATAGGGCACTTTATCCATGACAAGTGACTATTATCTTTCTTTCCCAAGTGTAAAAGGCCTATATACTTCCGGAAGGGGCAGATCATTTAGGGCCCTGGAGGAAAGATCCAATGAGTCCTGAAGGGGACCTTACTCCTTGTGTTGCCTTGTTGTTGAACTTGAAATATCCAATTTATTAGGTTGAATATATTTTCAGAAGTCAGGGCTGAATAAAATAGTGTTGGGAGCTATTAGAGCAGCGGCAGGATTGAGTGTCCCTCGGTGATGGCCTTCCGGAAAGCCTTCATCCAAAATGATGAAGAAGGAAACCACCTCTGAAGTATGCTAGCCTTTTACTACGAATAATAACATTTTGAATTTCTATAGCTTGTCTCCTGATAGCAGCTCAAAGCCTTTCACACATCTTGTTGTAGCCTCTTCTCAAAGGACAAATATTTTAATGCCCATTTTATAGATGAGGAAACAGGATTGAGAGATTTTCTTAAGAGCCAAGCCCCCCTCATTTACTAGATGAGGAAACTGACCCAGGGAGGTTAAGGACTTTTCTAAGGTCACAGAGGTTGTAAGGAGCAGAGCTGGAATGTGAACCTAGCTTCAGCACAGACCTAAGACCCTGATGCAGGGGTCTCACCATCTACCCCCTAAACCGGGTCTCCTACTCCTTTGGCCTGGGCAGTTTCCATAACTACTGTGCTTTTGTTGGGCCTAAAAAATTGTTAAATTTTTCAATGAGAAGCAAACCTGTCGCTGGAAGATAACTTAATGCCTGGTTAACTCTGTAACTTTTTTCCATCCTTTAAGTGGGCAACCATTTTATAAATTTGACATTTCTCTGCATTCTCTGCATTCAGCTGTCCTCAGCTAGACCTTTCCATATTTCTCTGTGGTCCAAATTTATAATTATTTATGGCAGTCATATTCAGTTCACCCACATTTATTAAGCACTGTCTCTTGCACTGTACAAGATCCCAGAGACATAGAGACAGAAATGAAGTATTCCCTGCTCAGGGCAGACTCACGTCCTCCCACATGTGACTGTGTATAAAATCCGAGCTAGTTTGGAAGGTGAAGAGACTGGTAGCTGACACCCTTGGGGAAGGCGTGGTGTAGGAAGCAGCATTGGAACCCAGCTTTGAAGGAAACCCAAGTTCTCCACAGCAGAGGGGCAGGGGCAGCACATTCCAGGCAGGGGTCCAGCCTGTAGAGAGGCACAGTGACTGGAGGGGGAGCATCATGTATGAGGAACAGAGGTGGGTTTGCCTGAACGTTAGCCTATGTCAAGAGGGGCAGAGACACTGAGAAGTGCTGAGATTAGAAATACAGGCCAGCGTGGCTTTGGGAAGGGACCCTGTCGACCACCTCTGCTATCCAGCCTCTTCTCTCCTCTGACACTGCACCCCTCTGGTGTAGACCCTCATCACCTCACACATGCACTATCACAATAGCTGCTGGGGAGGGGGAGGGTCTGCCTACCTCAAGTCTCCTCCCCCCCCACCTCCAGTCCATCCTCCATTCAGCCACTAAAGTGATTTTCTTCAAGCATAGCTCCAACCTTGTCTCCCCCTACTCAGTAAACTCCTGTGGCTCCCTGTTGCCTCCAACATCAAATACAAAATGCTCTGTTTGGTATTCAGAGCTCATCACCTGCCCCTCCTACCTTTTCATTCTTCTTATGCTCTACTCTTATACTTCTTATGCATGCACTTAATCCAGTGACGCGGAATTCCTGGTTCTCTCTAGAACAAGACACTCCACTCTCAACCCCGGGCATTTTCCGTGGCTGTCCGGCATGCCAGGGACACCCTCCATTTTCTACTCTGATGACTCACCTCCCCATCTTCCTTTAAGAATATCCCCATCTTCAGGAAACCTTCCTCAGGTGCTTATTTCCTACCTGCTCTGTGGAGAGCTTGCTTTCCCCATTAGATGGTGAGCACCCCAAGAGCAGGTGCTCCCTCTTCCTCTTCCTCCCCCATCTCTTAATCCAGTGCCTGGCACCGAGGAGGTGGGCTCTGAAAAGACCTTTACTGACTGACTAGACGTGGTAAATCCAAGGCTGTCAGTCTTGAATCTCAGGTTCATGGCAGGTAAGACTTTGGAAGCTCAGGTATTGGCATTTGGAGCCAAAAGGGCATCCAAGGCTTTAGTGGGGAGGAGGTGGAGATAGTGACCTGAGTAGAAGTGAGGAAGTGACTTAATGGTCACAGGGGTCGTGTGGTTGAGCTGGGGGTGACACAGTCTTGGACTTTGGCCAATGCTGCCCTAAGGATTGACTGGAGCAGGAGGATCTGGAGGGAGGGCTGAGGAGGGTCTAAACTAGCCTGTGGCCTGTTAGTGTAGAGTAAGTGAAGAAAAGGAGAGATTCCAGGATAATTCAGAGGTTGTGAACCCCAGACCCATAGAAGAAAGGGGATGGGCCCTTGACAGAAACTGGGAAGTATATAGATGTTAACTTTGTAGGCCAAGAGACAAAAGTGAGGCTAGTATATTGATACTTATATAACAGTATAGAAAACTTATTTCCATGCATTTTTAATGACAGAATTAAATATATAACAATAAAGAAGTATAATTTTTTGTATTATAGTTCTACTAATGAGAAGAATAGAAATCTTTTGGGGGAAATAACGTTTGCTTAATTAGGGTTCAGAGTTAATATTTCTTATCACAAAAATCGATTGCAGACGTTCCATTAATATTAATCTGTAGTGAGATTTTACATTACATGTTTCATCTTTGAAAATGTCTTTTCACACAGATGAATGCCATCTAATACTGATAGCAGTCCATGAGCATATGATTTTAATTGAGCCAAAAAACTAATGATCTTAAATATGTTTATTTTCACTGGACACATTTCTTCAGCTGTGGCAACCAAACACAATTTAGTTGACTCACCAGCAATAAACAGCTTTCCTCTCTTAACTAACAAATCAGCCATTCCAAATCTTACTTTGGTTTCAGCTTTATTTCCATTTTTATTTTTTGTCAAATTCTGCTGTGATGAGATAATCTCCTTTAAAATTTCACGTTGAGTCTTCTGCTTCCCTCTGATCTGGGAATATTGGGATGAATGCTTTACCTGGCCGTGTCAATGTATTCTTTTAGCACCCCTCAGCTGTCATTGCATAATAAACATCATGCTCTCTAATTCAATAAGAAAATAATCCACACTCCAGTGAGTCTTAAAAGCACAACCGTGGACGGTTTCTCTTGTTTTCTTGGGTTGACATGATGGGTATGCACTGGTAATAATAAAATAAAACTGTAGGATGGCGAAAAGCATGGCCCTCACAACGCTGTCTCGTTCTCATTACCTCCCTGCTCTTGGTGTTGCACCCAGACGGCGGAGGGGGGGGTGCAGTGAGTGCCACCCAGCATCTCTGCGGCACACGTCACCTCTGCCATGGTGTCAGGAAGCAACCAGAGACAGGGCATCAACAGCACAACTTCACTGACATATGAATTTCACATAATTTTCATCTCATTAAAGATAATTCTTCCTTTGATCTTTTTTCACCTATTTAAAAATGTAAAAGCTATTCTTAGCTCACGGGCAGCAGGATGTACTTGGCCCTCGGTGTGCCAACTACTAGGACACAGAAAACCTCAGGGCATTTGTGTACAGGTTTGCCTGGCCACTTCCCAGCCTTTGGACTTTGGGGGATTTGGCTAGTTTTTCACTTCTAAGTAAAGTGAAGCTATAAATATTTTAATCCAAAAGGGTCTTTTTTTTCTTTTTAATTATTTATTTCCTTGGAACATATTTTCAGTGGTAAGATTAGCATGGCAAAGGGTATATGACCAGAGTTTTTTTAAAAAGAAGACTTCTGTCCTTGAGTTGCTTTCTTGTATGGTCTTAAAATATCTCGTCTGTGTTATAACATTGGCAGTGTTTTGCTAGTGCCTGAACAGCTACCTCCCATCTCTCGAGGACATAATTTAGGATCTAGCATTCTGGATGAAATTACCTATTTTCATTTTCAATTTGAAAATATGCCTTTTTTAAAAAAAGTCACTCATTTTTCATTTGTTTCCGTGTTTAATTGATACAATGTCTTAAAATTTATGAATGAAATTTTCAACTAAACATGATAATTTTGTGTCACTTCATTCTTTTTTGCAAACATTTTATCCAATATAGCAATTAAAAATAATCATGAGGAATTCTGGAATCGCACGCACCAGTCAGTGCACAATGTTGCACTTAGTAATTCGCCATTCTGAAATACTGAGGATTTCTCCATACTAACTGCAGTCAGTGATTATTCCAGAATTGAGGGGCTCCACATAGAGGAGAAAACACCAGCAAAGAGGGTGGAATCCCTGCCATTCCTGTTGCACACAATATTGTTCTTCATGTGAATGTGTTGTCAATAATGTGAACAATTAAATATACATAGATATGTAAATATGTTACTTTGGGGGTTTTTTCCTCTGACTTGAGAGGTGAGGTGGATGTTTTCTTTAGATTCTTAAGGAATCCAACCATGACCATCTTTGCATTTCTTGTAGAATGGCCAGCAGTCCAGGAGGACATGCATCTCTCCCCAATCAGAAATCGACACTTTGGGAGTGTTCTCAACCAAAGAAATTACAGGTCACTGAAGAGGAGCTGTTTTACATGAACTGTAGAGCTGCCTATCTAACTGTTTTTAAAAGCAGCTTAGAGAGTATTATGTCAAGAGATCAACTTTGCCTAGGTAAATATGCTTTTGATTTTCAGCATATGTGTTTATCTTTACTTGTAAATTGAGAAAATCAAAAAATAAGATGTAGTATTTCAATCTGAAACTGTTTTCATTTCTTAATAAAGCTTGGCTAATGAAATCATACTGTTTTTAGATGACCACGTGCTACAAAATAAAGCTCTGAAATGGTAAAATAAAAAATTGAGCAAATGCCATGTTGTAAAAGCTTAAATTTTGGATTTATTTTGAGTATTTTTTAAGCTATCATTACCTGGGGCTTAGTGATTCGCAATGATGTAGTTAGGAGCTTTTACATTCTCAGTTTGAATTTGACTAACTTGAGGGAATGGATGAAAAAGAGTTGATGAGATCTTACCCTAGGACACTTAGCAGCATGCTGAGTGCCAGGGCCACAGAGCAGAAGAAGCCTGCACACCCACATAAGAGAATGGTCTCCAGGGAAGTGAATTCAGTCTGGGAAATGACTTGGGATAGGGATGTGGGGTATATGGCAGCCAGGTGACATGCCGTTACAGAAGCCATGGCACTGTTGCTTTGATTGCTGCGTCCAGAGAAGGGAGCAGATACAGGCCAAACCTCAGCAGGCGGCTTACAAGATGGCGTACGTGGACAGCCAGATGGAAAGTGGAGGTGAACACTGGTCTGGCCTGGAGCCCGAGGCCTGGCCCACACAGAATGGCTAACCCAGTTTGCACTAGCTCAGTCACCAGTCAAGACTGGGCTTTAGAGCAGGAGTTCCAAGGATTAGTGACAGCATCTTCTCAGGTCCTGGGAGCATGGCTCTTGGAGTCCAGCACAGTTGAGAGCAGGTCAGTGGTGAGATGGCTTAGCTGGGTGAGCAGGTAGGAAATCTGCTCAGGGTCTAGGGCCAGCACACATAGTGCACGAGGTAGATTTGCAGCTACATGGTCACTGTCAAGAAGGCTGTGGCCCAGCACGGGAAGGATGAAGTCAGAGAGAATGTTCGGATGATGTCACTGTGTAAAGATTTGAAGAGAGGAAAAGAGAGCAGAAAGAAGAGACGAGAAGGAAGGGATCATTTCTTTTTGTTATTATTGTTACCCCTTATTACACATCCCCTGAGGGCTGGTCCCAAGAAGTCTTGGACCTCAGGAGTTCAGCCCTATCTGTGTTAGAAAGAAAGAAAAGGCTTAGTCTTCTCAGTCAGTGAGCAGTGGTCAGAAACGTGAGCACCAAGAGATAACACAGGAGCCTTAATAAGCTACTTCTTTAAGATAGGACTCTGGCATGTTGCTGGAGTTGCAGAAGGGAATTCTGTGCTCTCTTCAAAGACTTCCGTTTATGGAGCTATATGTGATGAAGATCCCTGAATCGGTCCTTCAGTGCCCCTGCATGCATGTTATTGTGCCCTGTAAGATGGAAAGATGAAAGGGAGATAGTCCCTGCCCTCAGAGAGCCAACCTTCAGTGGTGGGATCATGCCAAGGAGTCATTCTGAAAAGAGCCTACATGAGCCTTTGTAAGATAACCCCAGGGCTGGTGTGTCAAGAGCTGGGCAGTTGTTGCCAAGGAAGGAACCACCAGGAAAGAGGGCACTTCCAGGCATGGTGGCCAAGGGGGATGTGAGCCAGGTCTGTGGGGGCGGGAAGCCCACTGCCATCATAGTGCGCAAGAGGCCCAGAGTCAAGCAGAAAGCTGCCTGAGGCCTGACCAGTGGGTGTGTGTGCCAAGAAAGCCATGGAGTCAGGGAGAAGGCAGCAGGTGCAGGCCCTCCTTACCTGCATGCAACCTGTACTGTCATCGTTACCCACACCGATAACAGCATGTATGGAGCTTCCTTAGATGTGCAGTGCTGGACAGATAACTGTGGGAGGGAGGTGCTAGTATTATACCCGTTTTACAGATCAGGAAGCAGAGGCAGATTAAGTGACTTGCTCAAGGTCACATAGCTAGTAAGTGTCCAAATCAGGAATAGAACCCAGATCTTCCTGACTCCTGGCCCAGCATTCTATCCAGTGCACCTCCTAGCTTTCTTCTGATTGGTCTCCCTGCCTCAGGTCTCCCTCCTCCCCCAAATATATCCTCCACTTACCTGCCAAAACGATTTTCTTTTAAACCTAAGTCTGGTCATGCCACACCTTGCTGCTTAGCTTGGGGCTTGTGGATGGGGTGTCCATGAATTCAGAACTTTTAATCCTCTGGTAACCACATTTCAACATCATTGATTTCCTTTGCAATCCCGTGTATCTCATTTTACGCATTTGAAAACGTGATTCTGAGAAGGGGCCCATAGACTTCCCTGGACTGATGGCGAGAGGGGTCTAGGACACAAAAAGAGGCAGCCATGGCCTAACCTCAAGAACTCCAGGTGAGCTGGAGCAGAACATGGAAGGCCCCCCACGAGAGAGAAGAGGAGGCTTCAAGATGGGGCAGCTGGGAGAAAGGAAGCCACACTTAGAGATCTAGAAGGCCACATGTGGCCTTGAGGCTGCAGGCTCCCCAGCCGCGCCCTGGCCCCCGTCTTGGTATAAGTATTTAAAGATACTGTGCTTCATGTGTGATTGAAGGAATTTTGAAGGATCATGTTGACTAGACCAATTTTTACCCAGACTCTCCTTGTGGGAGCTAGCCTGTGTAAGCTTTCCTCTCCCTCTATCACAAACTAAGAGGGAGTACTCGCTTCCCCAGGGTCCCTGTTGTTTCCACCTGTGCAGCCTCTTCTTCACACTTGGTGAGGATGGTATCCAGAGTAGAATTTCCCATTCTTGGTTCTCTCTTTTGGAGGATCATCACTGGAACAAGCCGTTAGCTGCTCTACTTTTGACAGGGAGAGTAATGAAGGAGACGTCTCTGTAATTGGAAAGAAGCTGACGTGGTCCAGTGGATAGAGCACTGGCCAAAGTCAGGAAGACTCGTGTTCCAGTCTGGCCTCAGACACAGTCTTGCTGTGTGACCCGAGGCAAGTCACCTAACCTGTAAAACAGGGCTCATAATAGCGCCTGCCTCCCAGGGCTGCGGTGAGGCTCCAAGTAAGAGAAAAGACATAAAGTGCTTTGCAAACTTAAATGTGTTGTATAGATGGTAGCCGTTACTGTAACCGAAGTCTCCGGGAATTCTGTCTCCATTCCTTTGGGGCTAGTTAGGGATAGGTTACCTGAACCCTCCCTTCCCTTTTGATCCAGTGACAGTATCAGTTCTGGTTCTCCATTGGTCCTTATGCATTCCACTGTGTCTCCCTCCTCTGATTTCTGAATTTCCTCTTCATGTGGTACTATCCCTCTCTCCCTCTTACTAATCTTGTTTCTTTTGAATAAGTCATACATTTTCAAGCCAAATTCTGGTCAAGGTTCCCATCCAAACAAGACTCGTGATACCTCCGAGGCCCAGGTAGCTTCTTGTTGCCTGCACTTTGGGCACTTGAATAAAGCTGATCGAGGACCTGGAGCACGGGGTTGGCTTCTTTCCTAGACTTTTTCTCTGTGGAGTGTCTGGGTGCTGTAACTTCCCTGCTTCCCCCATCATAACTACTCTCTGTCCTTGTAGTTTGGTGGGTAATGCAGAAAGTTTGCGTGCTTTTCCATCCTTTTTTACTTTAAAACTCCCTGTTGATTAAATTCACAAGACTCCAGCCAAATATGTCCTAAGCCTTTGTTTGGGCCATTCTGTCTCTAATCGGGAACCTTTTATTTGTATATTTTAAGCTGTGGTCCAGAAATCCAGATCCCAGCTTTCTTTCACATGCTGTCTTTTCAGCTGTGAAGTCACTTCCCTGTGGCTTCTCTTGTCTTCTGTGGCCTTTGCCTGTTGTCAACAGTAGAAATAATAATAATAATAAAATTTTGTATATAGAGAGTTAGCTATCTCTCTCTATGTCTCCCATTTCCCACTGGACTTCAATTTCCTGCCCAGAGTTTTGAATCTTTGGCAGTGATTTTTAGCTAATTTAATGGAAGCTGATTTCATTGATGGGAAATTGGTAGTAGTTATTTACAAGCTTGGGGAAATTTTGAGATACCCGCCCTGGGATGATAACAGATCTTTCTGTGTTTATCAGGCCATCCAAAAGATGCCTCAAATACCACTCAGCCAAAGGAATCACCAGCAGCCACTCTTGTTCCTTCCTCCCAGTGCAGTTCTCAGAAGAGTGAATACAAAATAGATATAAAGTGATTTCTGGGGGTAAAGGCACTGGGAGTTGAGGGAAGGTGGAATCAGCTTTCTCTAGGAAATGGCATGTGATGTGAACTTTGAGGAAAACCAGAGGCTCTAGAAAAGAGAGATGAGAAGGGAGTCCAGGCCTGGGAGAGAGTTTCAGCCAAGGCACAGAGACAGAGATGCCAGATGCCTTTACTTTGTAAGTGATGGAGAAACATTGCTATCCACAAGTTACTTTCATTTTGAGTTGTTAAATATTGAAGCTTTAGAAAGTGTTCTAAAAAGTTGTATGACCCATGGCAAGGATCAGGGGTGATCTCTTAGAAAATGGGCTTACCAAAAGGAATTCACAAGATCTCTTTTAGAAAAGGTACTCAGGGTGGCTAGGTGGTGCAGTGAGTAGAGCACCAGCCCTGGAGTCAGGAGGGCCTGAATTCAAATCCAACCTCAGATACTTAACACTTACTAGCTGTGTGACCTTGGACAAGTCACTTAACCCCAATTGCCCTGCCTTCCCCCCACCAAAATAAAAAAGTACTCAGTATATAAAAGATTATTTTGGTTTTAGGACAGCTTTTTATCTTCTCGGCTACAAAAGAAGGGCTTCCAATGCAAAGACACAATAGCTTACATCACCACTTACACAAACCACAGAACAGTTAACCCTTCATACTTACTCTGCCCTCTTGAGAGGTAAAGACAGCTTTGGGGCGCTGAGCAGATTTCACAGATTTCACAGCCGCCTCGGGGCTGTACTATCTGAGCAGCTCACAGGGTCCAGATCTCTTGGCCAGTCAGACACAGCTCTTTGGTACCTTCGGGCTTGGAGTGATCCTCTCAGTGATTATCTTCTCAGGATTACTTGTGGGAAGCAGCCCCCAACAGGAAGCAAGCACCAACTCAGGGGCCTCAGCACTCAGGCTAAAAGTGTGCCCACTGGCTGCCACCCCACAGTTAGGGAAGGAAACTCAGGGCCGATGAGGACAGCTCCTTTGGGCTGGATCTCAAGCTCACCTTTTCTTCTGCTCGGTGACTTTAGCCAGCATTGCAGTTGGAGGCAATGAGGGAAATTCCACCCTCCACTGCCACCAAAGTCTAAAGCAGAGCTGTACACTCAAACATACCCTCCTTAGCACAGTGCTGAGCACCAAATAAGCACTTAATAAATGTATGTTGAGGGGCAGCTAGGTGGCACAGTGAATAGAGCATTGGCCCTGGAGTCAGGAGGACCTGAGTTCAAATCCAACCTCAGACACTTAACAAAAAAACTAACCATGTAACCTTGGTGCAAGTCACTTAACCCCAATTGCCCTCCAAAAAGCAAAAAAAAAAAAAAATGTGTGTTAACTGACTTATCCAGCCGCCTCAGTGGCTGACTCTTCCTACCTCAGTCATCAATTATTTTGTCACGGCCCACCAGACACAGATACTATCAAAGTGTTTCTAGATCATCCCAAAGTACACATCTCACAGAAAGGGGCCATAGTGCATTCCTAATTCATTAATAAGGACCCGCGTTCATCAGATTAGGGGGTTCCCTGACCAGCCCTGTTCCAACCGGACTATTTCAACACTGGGTAATATAGTCCTTAAACACATTTTAGTATTAAATAAATACGTGCATATTGGTGTTACTTCTAACTGGTTACTAAGCTTTCTTTCAGTATTATCACCAATCCAATAGTTTATCATTCACACTTTTTCCTTATTGAAGCACTTATTTTGCCAACAATGAATGTGTGTTATCAGGATATGAGTTTTACAGGCTTATCTGGAAGGATAAGAAGTTAGCATTTTTCTTATATAAATTCTTGGTACTAAAATTGAGTCCCCTTTGTAGCAGGCTAGTGATTTGTTTTAGGTAATCTGAATGTAAACATAGGAGCAGCAGAAACAAGTGGTAGTGCTTTTGTGGATTCCGTGGCTTTCATCTATGACCATGTGCCACTCAAACACATGCCACGGGGGCTAACATTTCCATTTCAGGGTCACATAAAACTGACAATTATCAGAGCTTGACATGAACACTTTTAACTTGTAAATAATACAGTCATTATAGGTTCATGTCAAAGCTTAAAGTAAACTCGGGCGGAAGATTAAGTCTGGTGTCAATCTCGAAGTATCTAGAATTACATTTTGTTTGTACAATAAGCTAAACTCTGGGGTTCGTTCAAATGCTTATCTGTGATAATAGGCTGCAATGAGTTCTTAAAATGGATTTTTGAAAACAGCTGAAGAGTTCACGGAAGTAGGACTGTCTAAATAGAGAGTATGTATGTATGTATGTGTGTGTAGATGTGGGTATCATATGGAGGGGGTGGGGAAGAGACACAGTTGTTTTTCATTCCGATATACTATAATTCCAGTCTTCAAAGAGTGGAAGTAAACTTAACATTATTTTTTTAAATGCATACCAAAACAGCTGTTCAGTTACTTGTTCGGTGGTGTCTGACTCTTGGTGACCCCATTTGGGTTTTCTTGGCAGTCACTGGAGTGGTTGGCCATTTCCTTCTCCAACTCATTATACAGAGGAGGAAACTGAGGCAAACAGGGTTAAGTGACTTGCCCAGGATTACACAATTAATAAGTGTCTGAGGTCAGATTTGAACTCAGGAAGATGAGTCTTCCAACGTCAGGCTGGATACTCTATTCAATTTGCCACCTACTTACTTACTTTCTTGCTCACATACTAATAACAGATATCTGTTCTCTAGGGACTTTGTGAAGGTTTAAGATTGTATTAACAAGAGTTACCTCTGTGGCTGCAGCTGCAACTGCCCCTGGTTTTATGGGATTTTTAAGTGAAGAGAATGTGTCAATTGTTACTATTAAAACAGCGGTTCTCAACTTTCCTAATGCCTCGACCCTTTAATACAGTCCCTCATGTTGTGGTGACCCCCAACCATAAAATTATTTTCATTGCTACTTCATAACTGTAATTTTGCTACTGTTATGAATTGTAATGTAACCAAGGATGTATTTTCATTGTTACAAATTGAACATAACCCACAGGTTGAGAACCTCTGTATTAAAATGTCTCTCATTTCCCAAAGCCATCTCTGAGCATCTCCCCCAAATTTCTGGCTATTTCAGAAACTGTCAGTTAGATGTGTCAAAGGTGGCAGGTCCATTTTTGGAGAGGAAGGAAATTGACCTTGTAACATGGGCTCATTATGACAAAAAGTGGTCATCTTAGTGTTTACTGGGCTCGTGCAGGGAGGAGACTTTTTTTTTTTTTTACTTTTGTAAGAAGCTTAAAAAAAAGCTTACCTTTCTATACCTTTGGGAATCTAACAGGAACATGCCAAGTTCCAAAAGGAATCATTTCTGTCTCCCCTATTCAGGTGGTCCATTTTACCCGCCTGGATTCTACTCCAACTTTACAAATTGTGTGAACCTGGCTTCCCCATAATCAGATACCCAGTTTGCTTGTCGACTGGCCCTACACATACTGAATAAATAAGTGGTGAATTAGTCAGATATTTCTTTTCTGATCCTGTGACTGTTTAAAATAACCTTCAATCTAGGCTAGATCCCATCCTGAAAGTTTCTGTAAACAGCTGTTAAGTTTGCATGTGCACCTTTGTTTTGGTCTTTCTTTTTCAGTCTAGTATCTTATGGTAAACAACTGGTTTTTCCTAGTTTCTAGTATTTCCCCAAAGCATGTAGTAAAATATTTTGCACAATAGGCAAGGAATGAGAATGTTAAGTGATTTATAAAGGTCTAGCTGGTATATTTGTTGTACCAAGAACATCGATTACGATGTCAGATCACTTGAGGTTTATTCACTCAGAACAAATCGGGAAATTAACTATGCAGATCTCTTTTTTGAGTCGTGAGAATATACAGATGATCCCTTGAAATCTTGTCTAGTTGAGCTGGTACAGTTTTCACTTTCATTTTTCTGTCTCCAGTTCCTGGCGTGGTGTCTTGAGAATCCTAAAGTAGAACAAGCCTGCTTTTTATTTTTGTGACATTGAGGCTGATTACCAAGATATTAGATGTACTGGATAATGAATATTTTTAACAATCATACATATATATGTTCAATAGTATTTCCCCTTGGGGCTTATGTTATATGGCCATTATGCAAAAATCTGGCCATCCTGAATGATAAGATCAGCTTATCCAATTATAGAAGATATTTAAGACTACTAAAAGCCATAGTTAGTATTTCAAAATGTTTCTGCCCTTCACTTGTTTTCGAATGGCCTCAAATGGTTTTTAAATTTGAATAGGTTATCTAGACTTTAGACTAGATAACCTCTAACCCAAAAATTCTATGATTCTGAAAATGAACACATTTCTGTACTTGGGCTAGAATGTAGCCTACATCTAAAGACCTTGCAAAGGCTTATGGCCAATAGTAATTGGAAAACAGATTAATTATTCCTAGGTTGACACTGTTGTACTCAGCCTAATGATTTTTAAATTTAACACCTTATTTGGCATTTTAAACATGTCAAGAGTATTTGCTGAGCCTGTTAAAAGAAAGGTAAATTGTATTTTTGTGTGTTTACTCTTTTGTTCCTATTTCCGTTTTTTTAAAATAATCTTTTGATATTCTGAGTCCTTAATCAAGTTTAAGAAAACAGGTTGTGAAATGAGGTGTCAAAATTAGTCAAATTCATTCATGGACTTGGGATTTTTTAATTTATGTTTTTTAAAAATGAATACACAATAACATTTAGTTGTAAGCATTAAAATTGTATATGTGTCCGTACTAGCACAATTTTGTAAAAAAAAAAAAAGTAAAGATAACTTGGGGCAGAACTTGGTATAAAGCTGATAAAGTATTGAATTTTTTTTTTACTTGGCAGCACTTCAGCAGGCAGGAAGAAATCCATCCCAAAAAACAATTGATAAGTACTGGACTCCTCAAACTGCTAAGCTGAATTTTGATGATTTTTGTGCCATTTTAAAAAAGGAAAAACCTACTTCAAAGTCAGAACTGTTAAAAGCATTTAAGAAAATCGACGTCAACAATGACGGCTATATTTTACACACGGACCTTTATAAAATTCTTACAAAGGTAAGCCCTGTGAAATAATTTTTTTTCCTAATCTATTTCAGGAGAAATGGGTCAGATAGGCCCTTTTCTACTATGAAAAATTTTTGAAACTCAGCTTTGTCGACCATTTGCATCCATATCAGAGCTAACTGCACTTTAGTGGGAAGAGAAATCAGTCATGCAGAGGTTGTTCTAAAGTGCTTCGGGATCCTTCTGAGTGAAAGGTGTTTGGTAAATGAAAGCTGAAGTAGTGGCTTGGGCCCAGGTCTCCTTTCCTTTGTGCCTCTGAGTAAGTCTTGGCTGTGCAGTTCTTTGTACGTCAGTGATCGATCCATGTGGGAAGGAGAAACAGCGTATGTGTAAATTGGAATGAGAAGTCATTTTGGTCTTGACTATAGCATTAGGAAGTATCATTCCTCTAGTGCAATGTTGTATTTTACTTGATCTATAATATTCAGTTGTAATTTGTAAACAGAAATTGAACACAAGTGCAGAGAATTTGATAGTGTCACTAAGCAAGTGATAACAGAAAATGGCTTTTGTGCTTGGAGGTCATCTGCCAAGTGGCTCCTACCCTTTGGAAAACATCGATTTCCAAATTTTTTCATTGCTGTTCTTTTCATAGCTAATTATAAAAATATTATTTCTTTAAACTGACATATTTTAAACTAAAAAATTGTCGAGGTTTTGAAATCTAATTTGTTTTCACAGAGAGGTGAGAAAATGACCGCAGAGGAAATGAATGCTATAATAAACTTGGCTGATATAAACATTGATGGCAAACTTGACTATGTTAAGGTACACGTTAAATAAGCTTATGTCTATGTAAACTTGCAGTGTTGATGAGGAAAAAATATTGTGATATACTAGGTGTCCCTTGAAAGTTTGTGACAACCAGCTATATATTGTTGACCAATTTGTTTTAAGTTGAACATGTCTTCAGGTTCAGATTATTTCATATCATATTCTGGTATAATAATTATATTTTTCTAATGTAATAAGAGTTATAGAAACCTATAAAAACTTGTCAGAAATGCAGCTTTTCAAGAAAATAAAACCATAAAAATTATTTAGAACAAACCCGAGTCTGCACATGTCTTATAAAAAAATAATAAATCACCTCTCAGGGTGTACCGCATTTTATTTTCACTCAGTGTGACCTCCTCATTGAATCATGGCTACATTTCACCAGGTCACTTGAGAGTGGTCAATCTGATCCAAGAAAATAAAATGAGTAACTCAGTTCCATTGAAAATGTCTTCCATCTATCAGTCTATCCCTTACCTACTAATGCACATTTCTCCTTCCCCTTCCTAAAATGTATGGCTGAACATTTTGCCCACTGGATTATTTTTTTGTGTTCTATAGTTTTGTAAATTATATGTGGCAACCAATGAGCAGTGTCTCAAGACTGCATTAGAAAAACTGGAAGTGGACAGTAAAATGAGGCTTCAGCAATTAGGGAGTCATCCAGAAGGATCCCCTGAGAGGGATGTATCATCACTGCCAAAGCCATCCCCAAGAACGCCGAGGAATACTGATCAGGAAACCATGCTCAACAGAGGTATTTACTTGGATGACTAACAACTTTCTGCTGAAGAGGGAAGGTTCAGCCTCAAATACATTGTTTAAATCAGTAATTCTCTATTAAACTTCAGCAAAATTCTTTTTTATTTCTACCATTTATGGACACTTTTAGTCACAATCGGAATTCCATAAAAGTAAAGTTGATGATAGAACTCAGGTAAGGTTGCGGTATTCTTTCTAGGAACAGAATATCTGACTACAAAGGACAGTCAAGCAAAAGGCATGTGTTAATATTGTAAAAACATCCAGTGAGCCTGGTTGTGTAGACAGCTGCATGATTGCTGGGCAGGTACCTTAGCCCATCTGTGCCTCAGTTTCTGCACCTGTAAAATAAGGAGTTATCTATCATGGTGTCTAAGATCCTTTACAGCCCAATCCATGATCCTGTGACCCCACTTGAGACAGTAATTACCTGACTCTTGCCTTATTTTCCATAGGGAATACCCAGAAGGGGTTGCTCAGATGGGTCGTTTATATTATTTGTGCATTAGAGACAAGATTGATGTTGATAACCATTCAAGAATATGGTGAAAGAACAGAGTTTAACAGTTATCGAAAATTTGTTATAGGTGATGGCCGGAATTCTTCTCTGCAATTACCAGCTCGAAAGCACAAATCATCTATTTCTTTCAATATCAGCATGGCGGCTAACAACTGTGGAGACTCAAAACTACTTGAGCCAAACTCAGTAAAGGTATGGTATTTTAAATCCGAAATTGGGAGGCTTGGGGATCATTTTTTTTGTATTATTTTAACAGTTTTCAGTATTCATAGGGTTTCAGTGAGGTCTGCAAATTAATTCTTGGACATATTTTGTAGAGGCATCAACATTTGCACTCTATATTTAAAACAGCTCTTCTGGTTTGTTTTTTTTTTTATTTTTTATTTTTATTTTTATTTTGACTTTTATTTATTTTAGTTTACATCTTTCATTTCCATGAGATTTTGAGTTACAAATTTTCTCCCCATCTTTCCCCTACCCACCACCCCAAAACAGCCATCCCATCGTGTAACCCCTCCCTCAATCTGTTCTCTCCTGTGTCCTCCCCCATCACCGCTCTGACTTTCCAGTAGCGTGGTGTATCTTAAGTGCCTGTGTATCTTAAGTCCCAGTTGAATGTAGTTAATAATAAAAATAATAATAATAATTATATATATATGTATATATATATATACATATATATTTTTAACATTTGATTATAGAACTTTAAATTCTAGATTCTTTCTCTTCCTCCCTCATCACCCACCCCCAC